>CM035147.1:23986398-25186398 GCA_020205605.1 Panax ginseng | reverse complement strand
AACTTTCGTATCAGTAAAGTTTGGCGTGAGGATAGGTCGTATGTGTGTTATAGGCTGATAGGGTTATGTGATATTGTGTTTAGGTTATTTTATATATTGTGATGGTGTTATTCTAACTTAGCAATCGATATTATTTATATATTAGGTTCAGACAAAGCTTATTAATTGCATATACTTGATGAATCAAATCGGTTCATGCAAGTTTTACTTAACTCTACTTAGAGTTGTTTCATTCGAGATATGCTTATGGATAATCATTCTTGATTGCCATCAGAGAATTGTACTCTTATATATATTGCATGTATAAGTCGGTATGAAAGGTTGATCACCTTCATTACCATTCGGTCCAGATATATTTGCTCATGTTTAATACTTGTTCAGTCAAAAGTTTGTTCGTGCTAGTTCGTAATTATATTGTTGAATTATAGCCAGCTTATTATTCAAATCCTTTCAATCATGATATATCATTAAATTATTGAACTTAAACTTGCTGGGAAAACTTATGCTCACCCTTGCTATATCATGATAAACATTGCAGATTAAGATGAATACGTCAAAAACAAGGAAATGTCAAAGACATGTCCAGCTTTAGTATATGTGTGCAGCTAAATTTATATAAATATTGTATATTAATGTTATTGTAAGTTAAATAAATTATGAATTGTGTATAAGTTAAGGTTACTCGACCTTGGAGAAAAGTGTGTAAAGTTATTGTATAAACAATTTATGTTTATATCTTTCGTAAATAAGTAATAGTTATAGAATGATTGAACCAGATCCGCGGTGATTTGGGGCTCTCATAGTTGGTATCAAAGCTGTAGGTTATGAACCTTAGGTAGGAATACCTGAGCCTAATAACCATAGTGATTAGGATAAGATCTAACTCACATAGAGTTAGTTAGTCGGTAAGATTCGTAGAATGAATCTCGGCGGATTATAAAGATACAGAGTTCCCTAACTTTGATAATAAATTTGAACAGTAGTGATGAATAGATAAAGTCTAAAAGAGTAAAAGTACAGTGATAGGAGATCGTAAAACAAAACGATCATAGTATAGAAATAAATCGTAACATATACGATGAGATCACTCCGTGAATTGATAAGGTGATTGCAGGGATAAGAATCAATCTAATGATTGAACAGTTTACAGCAAGATTGCTGAGTGTCAGTTGTACTTTGAATTGGTACAGATTCAGGAAAGATCGAATTATGAATACGAGTTGAATGAAATTCGTATAGAGAAGGGAGTTAAGATTAGGTGAGGATTTCAATTGAGGACTCATGTCAGCAGCTGAGTTGTGTGATTCCTTGTATGGGCGGGGAATTGTACTTGGTGTAAAAACTACTTAGTTTCTAGCAATGATAATCATTGAAATGTTTGTGTCGTGGTATTTGCTGTATGCATGTTAAGAGGGTGATTTCTTTCTCATGTGTATAACAGATAGATAGGTTATAGGTAGAGAATATAAGGTTAAGTACGAGTTCTTAAAACTCATACTTATGTGACATTCTTGATTCATAGTTATATGAAATGTTTATGAACCCCTCAAATAATGGACGCCAAAGGTTCGACTAGGACAAGTTCTTAAACTCATATGATTGTATGCGGTGTCATGAACTCATAAGTGTGGTTTGAATTTAACCGGGTATAGTTATTATTAAACTGAGTATTAAAGATAATAGAATGTATAGATTGTTAAGAAAATGATTATTAGTGGAGACATAAGTTTTCCAAAAGTCCTAGCTATGCTAGACTTCAAAATTTTAACATCAAGCTAAATACGCACTATGTGCTTTTTAAAAAAAAATGTAGACTCGTAATCATTTTTGGAATGGTTTAAAGTATAGTCTATGCTACTTATTTCGACTAGACATAAATGATTTAAAATATCAATATATATATTTTTTTATCACTCATGTACCATGTAAACTGGTGTAGAGATGATAAAAAGTTGATAGAGTTATAAATACATGAATACTTAGTGTGAATTCGATCTAAAAATTATTGTTCCACTATTGTATGATGTGTTATGACAAATTCATGCAATGACGGCATCCTCAAACGGACTGTTAATACAGTACGACATCATGACGTCATTCTCAAAAATATTTTCAAAAATTTTAATTTGCCAACGGGTTTTGGCTACACTTAAATAATTCGATTGAATTGAATTATTGATATGAGTCTATGCTATTTGATTCAACTAGACAAATGTTTATGAAAACTCTAAGTGTTCATTGAAAGAAATTTCCTGAACCAAATTGTTTTGGGCCTATGGTAGAGATGAGAAACAGATTCGACCAGCAGTACTTAATAAGTACAGGGCATACCGGGATAATTACCCACTATGTCCGTAAGTTATGATGGTTTGCGGATGAATTTCCATAAAACCATAGCGAAAAAAAATTTCATAGTCTGTATGACTCCTCAGCACAATTTGAAAATTTTTATTCTTGTGAGGAATGTATTGGGTAACATGTGATGATGAGAATGAATGGTGAATGGTGCATGGTGTAAGGTAAATTTCAGGGACGAACTTTTTAGAAGAAGTGGTGAATGTGATAACCCGAGAATTCAGATATTTATAAAATTTTAAAATAATGAATTAAGGTTAAATAATAAACCTAGACAGAAAATAAGTGAATGAATTTGAGATTTCCGAGAAGGAATTTTATGAATTTAAAAATTCATGTGGTGAATTATTCAAGATTAAGTATTTATGTGAATAGGTTGTGTATATGGTTGTATAGGTGTATAGTATGTGGTTAAGGGTCAAGGGTTGAGCAGATAATCTATATCAGTGGCAAACCATAATATTATATTAAGAACGTCAACATTCAGTTAGAAAATTCTTACGATTAATTAACAAGAAACCTTAGAAACCGGTTCTGGAAACCCTCATTTCAGTTCCAAGAATCCGAAACCCTAATTCAGAAAATTAAAACCCTAATCTGGGAACTTAAAGGATAATTATAATGCTCAAGTGCTATTAATTATAATAATAATTAAGGTAAAACTTAATTATTTAGCAAACCCTAATTTAAAAATTTTAAACCCTAATTGATTTAGAAAACCCTAATTTCTGGATTAGGCCCTAATTTATAATTAGGAAAAACCATATTGTTGATTTTATAATTTTAATGTTAATTAGGAAATATTAATCCTTATTTTCAAGTTATAAGTAAATAGAAAACTCTAATCTAATTACGAAATCTAATTTGTAAATTAGAAAATTATTTTTCTATTAGAAACCCTAATTCTTGGGTTATAAACCCTAATATACAATTATGACCCTAATTGCTAAATTAGCAATTCTAATTAGGGAATATTAATCCTAATTAGCAAGCTTGAATTTATGATTAAGAAATTTTAATATAATTATAAAATTCTAATTATAATTTAGAAATATTAATTTTCGATTTTGAAAACCTAATTTGGAAATTCTAGAGTTTATTTTTTTAAAACCTAAGGGTTCAAATCCTAAACCCTAAGGGTTCAAACCCTAAACCCTAAGGGTTAGGGCAAAAGACCATGTTGCCATTAAAATCATAAATCAAATGACTAAAATGCCTTTTTGTGCATTATTATTATGTTACTTGTAGATCTAAACCTAAGGTGAGTTGTTCACCAAACCTAGTTCTAGCATGTGACTTATATCAATTATATAAGCCATCTAGATCAGCTCATTCATTGAATCAATAATACATATAGAGTAAAGAGAGAGAAAATGCCACTTTACTTCTCATTTTCTCTAAGTCATTCTCTCTCCACCATCTTCGAAATTTAGAGTGAGAGAGTGATATAAGATAAGCCAATATCAGTCCCTAAGTTGACAAGATCAGATCATCAAAGTCAGATTCAAGATTAAAGTTAGAAAAATGTATAAACCCTAAATTTTTGAAATCATGTAATCTGATGTTAGTTGTTGCACTACAAAAAAAATGGGCCTTTAGCAATGATTTTTCGGGCAACGACTTTATAAGTCGTTGCTAAAAGTATATGTTTAGGAACGAAATTTGTCATTCGTTGCAGATTGTCTCAGGCTTTTACTTTTTGCAACGAAATTCATAAGTCGTTGCAACATTTCGTTGCTAATTCATTGGCGGGAAAAAATTTCGTTAGAAATTCGTTGCAAAATTTTCGGCCACTTGATTTCCCGTAATCGTGGGCAACGAAAGTTTTTTTGTTGCTAAAAATGGGGCTTTAACAACGATTTTCAGGCTAAAAATGTATGTTTAGCAACGAAACTTTTTCTTCGTTGCAGATTGTGTCAGGTTTTCACTTTTTGCAACGAAATTCATAAGTAGTTGCAAAATTTGGAAACAAAATTCGTTAGAAATTCATTGCAAAATTTCTAACCACTTGATTTCTCCTCATTGTGGGCAACGAAAGTTTTTTTGTTGCTATATTTCGTTGCCTAATATGGACCACATTCATTGGCAATAATTTTTATTTTCGTTGCATATTTTATACAACTTTTTGCAATGACTATTAACATGTTTGGCTTAAATTAAGATAATAATAATAACAACAACATATGTTTGGATAAACCTGTTAAGTTAAACACAATTAAAATTTCAAATAAATTGCAACTCAGACATGATTGTGCATAATCATTATTTTTATTTTCCGTTCAAAAAAAATTGACGGAATGTTGACTGTGCATATATTTGTTGACGTGACCCGTTGTTTTTGCTGACGTGGAGCTAGACTTGCTAGGCTTAAAAATTTCCTTAAAAAAAATATTGCTCACAAGTGTCGAACCTCATACCTCTCCAAACTAGACACCTTATATTCCAACAAAAGCCACTAGACCAACTACCTAATTATGCTAGAATTAATGTAACACTAATATTTAAACAACTTAGCATCGTTTCTATGCATGTGAAGATGACATAATACATTTTTCGGTCACTGTACTAGGAATTGTAATAATAATAATAATTGTAATAAGTGTAATAATAATAATAATAATTTTTAAATAATTAAAATTTTAAAATTATAATAATTATTGTAATAATAAAGTGACCAAAAAGGAGATAATACAATCATATTATACAATAATAATAATTATATGAATATTTATAGATAAATTTATAAATATTTATATGAATATTTGTTTATAAATATATATATATATATATATATATTAAAATATTCATTGTTACATTATATAAATATTCATAGTTACTTTATATATATTTAGTTTAATGTGGAGATTTAAGATGGGTATATATATATATATATATATATATATATATATATATATATATATATATATATAAATGGCAATATATATTTAGTTTAATGTGGAGATTTAAGATGGGTATATATATATATGCAGTAATATAATTTATCTAATACACAAAAAATATAACATAAGAAACAAAAATATCACAGCTAGGTTTCGAACCTAAGACCTATGGGTTATTGGGCCATTAAGCTATCATTGAGTCATTCTAATTTATTAGTTAACCAAACTACCGCCATAACTTTGTAGCGGTAGACAGTGTAGCACATGAGCAAATGAGGGACACATGAGTAATTTCTCATTTCGTTACAGCATGCAGCTGCAGGAAAAAATCCATTTCAATCCGTGTCATCCAATGTTGCGATCAAAAGTATAGATTATAGTTGTTGGAATAGTACATGTGACAACCGATTACCAAGAATGGGGGCCCATATATATATAGCCGTGTATATTCTATTTGTGTGCAGTCTTTCAAAACTGCGTCGTTTTGGCATATTTATTTTTTATTTCTGATTTGGGAGGAGAGGAGCTGTTTTTTTAATAAATAAATAAAAATCACAAAAAAACGATATAGTTTTGGCGATATGCATATAAATAAATTATACACAAATTGTATATGTATGACCATATTGCTTTATATATTAACTTACCAAACTATAATTATTAACTTGTTACAATTTGTTTACTTAAAAACTTAATTATGATGTCGGGAGCGGGAGCAATAGACAATATAATTTTGAAAAAAAGAACTAAATATTCAATGTAAACTTTTGAATCTAATTATAGATTATAAATATTACAAATTTTAAAGTGTGTATATATATAGGTTCTAATTCATGGCAACCTATTGTTAAGAGTACTATTCCAAAGAACCATCATCTCTATCGTTAATCAATATAATTAATGGTTTGAGATTGAAAAAATAAAGACTTGTCGCTAAAATTGTAGTGGCAGTAATTATACTTACTAATCTACTAAAGTACGTGTAATTACTGCCGCTACAACTTGTAGCGGTAAGACTTTTATTTTTTTCAATTTCAACCATTAATTATATTGATCAATGATGAAAAAAACGATGGAGATGATGGTTACACGGAATAGTATTCCTAACAACCTATTGTCATGAATTGAACATATATATATATATATATATATATATATATATATATATATATATATATATATATGATTTTTGATAATTAAGAAACTCAAATTGGCCAAAATGAAAAGGTAATATGATTGAAGATAGTATGATTGATACATAGTTCAATAGAACTAATTATAATTAAATTTGAACATGTATTATTATTATTATGTAATTTGTATTTAAAAATTATAAGCTTATGATCACTAAATTATCCTTAGAATGACCAACCAAATTAATTTTTCTCCATTTGGCTATTGATTGATAAGATTTTACTGAATGAAACAAGTTAATAATTATTTGATATATGATAATTATGAAATTAATAATTATATAAAAATACAATGAAACATAACTAATAGATAATTAAATTTTCTTATTTTATTTTTATTTTTTTATACACTAACGAAAAAACTGTTTATGAATAATACATTTCAATTTTATCCTTAAGTCAAATTTTTTTATTTCTTAAATATAGATAAGACTTTAGGACTTTGGGTCTAAGCCGCCTGGACCAAAACGAGAAAATCGCGAACAAAAACCAGGGCTACGATGATATTCATGTTCTTCTTTCTCCATTCATCCTTAGAATTCTAAACAAAACCCTAATAAGATTCTCTTATTAAAGTGCTTTCTGGCAGGTCCTCATCTCTCTCCTAATCCCAATACGATGAAGCTACATCAAGAGAAATCAAGATCCGATTCTAAAGGTATCTACTGGCTTCCCCAATGATTGATTAGTTTTGATCTAACTTTTTCGATAATTTTGAAGATTGGCGAATTAGTTGGTGCGATCCATTAAGTTTTGGTTGTTCCATGGGTTCTAATGACTCGATTGTTTGGTTTAACTAAATTATTTATTATTTTCAATTTAATTTGGGAAGTTACTTAAGGAGTTTAAGTGATAGCTTAGAGATAGAGATATGCTTTTTATAGAGGTAGTTGTGTTTTTTCCCCATCATATTTCTCTTTTCTGTAATTTGAGGATTAAATTTGTCAAATCCTTATATCCATGTTCATCTTCCCTGTCCATCATTCTCTCCCCTTTTCTAGTCTGATTGCGTCAATTCTACCGATAGTGTTTTTTTTATTATATATGTTTAGTTACTATTACCATGTTTTATTATCAACATCTTAATAATCTGAGGTGTGGTTTGGATTGCAATTGACTATATTTTCTCTCACCAGTCTGAAGAAGGACTGCTAGTAATGCCTGATAATGGTTGACTCAATTTGCGGTGAGGCAACAGATATGTTATTCTCTTAATAACAATTGGTCGCCAATTAAAATTGGAATTATTTTTATTCTTTTGAACTCAGATGCGGATCTATTACTTACTATTGATGTTATACTTAATAAATGTGAAAATAATTTGTTAATTGCAATTTTTACGAACAATTGTATATGTTGGTAAATTTTTCTCATTTGATATTTCATTTACGTGCTTTTAATTTGGGAAGAATGTTATTACGCCAATAACTTATTCTCGATCTACAACAAATGTCTTGTATTGAGAACCCGCACTTCACTTTTGATGACCGGGAAGCTTGTTTTGTATCTCGTGAAGCTCAGACGTCTCTTCTTGGGGGTACAAGCGAGGGATAGAGTCCAGTTGCTTGTTAACAAGATGATGATGGACAATCATGTTAATCTTGTTAGAGAAGGGTATACTTTTTCAAGTTGTTTTTTTTTGTTTTCATGCTTTATTTTTTTGAGGGAAATTTCGTGTTGAAAAGGAGAATTTCAAAGGCGACTTGTCTTAATAATTTTGTTTTTTCAAAGCTAGTTAAGGACCGCATTTACCGAAACTATAATTGGATTCTTTCTCAGAACTATGCTAGAGAATCCCATCCACCTGAGGTATATCATAGGATGAATGGTTCTGTTAATGGCTTAATATATATTCAATATATACTTTGCGATGATAAACGTTTTAAGGGCAGTTGTATATAAGTATTAACTTTGAGTTCCTACTAGTACCAGACATTTTGCTATCTCTTTTCTTAGGATTGGAGCTTCCTTAACTAGGTTTCAGACTATGATGGATGCCAGAAATGTTGTTCTAAGTTATGGTCTTTGCCAGATATAATACATTCTAAGACATTAAGTTTTGATAATGTTGATCAACATGTCTAGCGGCTCTTATGTTCATTTTAAAAATTATCAAATAAAGTAATCCAAAAATTATTCATTGGTCATACTATTTAATTAAGGCCATTGGCAGTTTCCTACAACAATTATTTTGGCATGAATCAACCAGATTTTGGATATGGATGCTATCACTTGTCATATCTTGGCATGAACCTACTGCATGTCATATCTTTGTGTTCCATTTACTTCTTCTAAGAGTAAAAAAATAAGATGTATAAAACATAATTTGGATGCTTTATTTTACTTTAGAAAACTTTGAACCATCATTCTTAAGTGGAGGTAGATGCATTAACTAAAAATGCATTATTTGATGATCTCTGGAGTATAAATTAGTTGCACACTTAATATAAGTGTGTGCTAAATTACTTCTTCGGTGTTTATCATCATGTGTATCTTCATAATTGTTCTTACATATGCGTACTCTATAGTTGTTTATGCCTAGATGTCAACTATAAAATTTTATTTTCTACTAGTTGTTGAACTTTTCAAGACTTTGCATATTGTCCTTGCTATTAAGCTTGGAATGAAACCTCAACAGGCAATATTGAAGTGAAAACTCTTTCTGATGTTGAAGGGTTGTGTGTTGCATTTGCAGGCAGTCATGGGTCTTCTGATCCTTGTCATACTGTTAAGGTAAAAAAAAATTCTTTCGTTGAGCAAATAAGCTCATAGATTTCTAAATAAATAAAAATAAGATGTGCGTATTTTTATATATTTCATGGTACATTTTTCACTGAGCATTGATGACATTGCATTTGTTATTTGAAGCAACTGAAGGATCCATCATTAAATATTATGCTTATGGAGCTGGAAAGTGTAAATTCTTGTTATTGCTTTGGAAATTTTCTAGTTGGTTAATTGTAAAGATAATGAATGATTATGTAGTGGATGATTTTATTAAGTTAATAATATTTTAGTTTTTTGTATTTTTACCATTATTTGCTATGAGGACATTGAGCCAGCCAGGTACACAAAAAGAATGTCAAATTTTGATTTGGCAACAATATAATTCGTTACCAAAGCATTGAACAAGTTTTAATATAGCAACATTTTTTATACATTTAGCAACAAATTTTTGTTGCTAATGGCATTAAAAATATAATATTTGGCAACGAAAAATTAACCTAATAACAACGGAGAGGATATTGTTGCTAATACTAAAATAAAAGGCAACATTTTTTATCGTTGCAAATCATATCAATTTTCGTTGCACATATAAAGAAAAGACAAAATATAATGTCGTTGTTAATCGACGACTTTCGTTGCTATTGAAAAATAACCAGCAACAAACATTTTCGTTGCTGATTCAGCAGCATAATATCGTTGCCAAATGATATAATCAGCAATGAAAGTCGTTGCTAAAAAGTTTACATTCCGTAATGAAAGCAAGCTTAGGCAACAATTTTCATAATTTACTACAACGAAAAATGTCATTGCAAAATGGTGTCAATTGCAACGAAAATGCATGGTCGTTGCAAAAAAAAAAAGAGTTCATTTCATTGCCAATTAGCAGGCTTTTGCAACGAAATGGGGTTTTTAGCAACGAAATTTTAATTATTCTGCAACAATATATTTTGTTGCTAAATGATCGATGTCTCTGTACGAAAGCCAAATTTCGTTGCAAAATGTATTACTTTTGGTAACGAAAAAAATACGTTCGTTGCGGAACAATTAGCAATGCTCATTGTGCAACGAATGACGCAACGACAGTAAAGTCGTTGCCAAAACCCTTTTGCAACGAAATTTGGCACCTTTAGCAACGAAAATCGGTTGTTAGTGAAGCCCTACTTTTTTGTAGTGTTGTAATTGGTGGGTTAAAGTTATGTATTAAGGTGTCTTTTAGTGATCTGGGTTGTTAAATCCCAGATCCATTACATCTAGTTGCACGAAATTGTGTTTTTTTGAAACTGACTATGAACCCTAGAACATGACCTGACAACCGAATGTCAAGGCTCATAGATCATTTCCAGTTTATTGTTTTTATGTTTTAAGAGTTAGAACTTGTAGTATGTAGTAAGGACTTTGATTTGGAGCTTGAATCAAGTCCAGATCAAGTGTAGAGTACAAGATATATGCGGTCAAAAGGCGTTGACCAAGCACGAAACTACTTTCTGGGTAGCCCATAAATTTCCAGATTTTCTGACAAGCACTTTCAAGGCCTCTGATCTTGCAGGTGTTTACTATTTTGACCAATTTGTTGTTTTGATGTTGTATTATGACATAAAGACTACACACCTGCCTTTATATCACTAAGATCCATAAAGAAATCATAGAAACTCATGGTCAAACTACCATTGACCAAACTGCTCAAGAACATTTCTGAAAAACCCAGAAATGTTCAAGAACAGTTCCTGACTACTACTTTGATCGGCCTTGATGTCTTCAATGTGTTGTTGTTAGACCGATCTGTTGATATGGAATTGTACCTTAACATCTTGACTACATGTTTGAACCACTAGATCACACCAACCGAGCCCAGAATGCTAAGATTCAAAGGCTAGAAAGTAGGTGCTTCAACTGTTCTTCATTTTTGGGAAACCCAGAAAATGAAGAACAGTTTCTAACAAGTTTTGTATGGCCTGTATCTCACTGTTTTGGTGTAGGATGGCCATGATGTTTGTTTAAGGTTGTAGTATTGCATCAATACTATAACATTAACCCAAAACCGTACCCAGAATCATGAAGATCCTTAAATTAAAACCGATTAAACCTCCTACCTTGTTAGCTGACAATGAAGTTCTGGGCAACTCAAGAACACCTATAGCGACGGTTCTGTCGCTATAAGGCCATTTTTGTAATATTATTTTCTGGAAATTAATTATTTTAATAGATAATTAGAGAAAAATAGTTTTAAATTATTAAAAAATACAAAATAAATTCCTAAAAATTATTTTAAAGTCCGAAAAATAGTTTTTATTTATTTTGAGTATATTTCATAAATATTTAATATTTTTGGAATATAAATGGTATTTAATTTATTTAATTATAATATTAAATAATTTATTTAACAATGAGTTTAATGCATGAAAAATAATATTAAGGTATAAGAAAATATTTTAAGTTATTTTTAATGACTTTTAATATTTTATGATAAATTTCATTAATAAATTAATATTAATGATAATTAATTTATGTAATAACTAAATTAAATAAATTGTGGAAAATAGAATTAATGATTTAAAAATCATATAAAAATGATTTAAGTGTTATAAAATATTTCAAGTTATAAAATATAACTTTTGATATTTTGTAATGAAAATATTAATATTTTAATATTAATAGCAATTGTCGATAATGAATTTAAATCATTTAAAAATCATATAAAGGTGATTTTAAAGTATTAAAAATACTTTGTGATATTATAAATATATTATAATATTATGGCATATATTTCATTAATGTTTTATATTAAATAAATATTAATGATAAAAAGAATTAAGTGATATTTAATTTATTTAAATACGATATTAATGATTGAAAATTCACGATAAATGATAATGATTATATGAAAATTATTACGAGCTTACGAAAAATATTTCGACTGTTAATAAATTATCTTAGATAATGGTTAAGTGTTTAGACAGAGTTTAATTGAACTTAAACTCGAAATTTTGTCCGACTAGATCGTCGGGATGTCAGAGTTGTACCGAACTCAACTCAGACTGTAAAAGTTTGACTTGAGGATAGGTCATATATGTGTTATAAACTGATAGGGTTATGTTATAATGTGTTTAGGTTATTTTATATATTGTGATGATATTATTCAAACTTAGCAATCAATATTATTTATATATTAGGTTCAGACAAAGCTTATTAATTGCATAACGGTAATCAACAGTTCAGGCAAGTTTTACTTAACTCTACTTAGAGTTGTTTCATTCAGATATGCTTATGGATAATCATTGCTGATTGCCATTGTAGAATTGTACTCTGTACATATTGCATGTATAAGTCAGGTATGAAAGACTGATCACCTTCATTACCATTCGGTCCAGATATATTTGTTCATCTTTAATACTTGTTAAGTCAAAAGTTTGTTCGTGCTAGTTCACAATTATATTGTTGAATTATAGTCAGCTTATTATTCAAATCCTTTCAATCATGGTATATCGTTAAATTATTGAACTTAAACTTGATGGGCAAACTTATGCTCACCCTTGATATATCATGATAAACATTGCAGATTAAGACGAATACGTCGGATACAAGGAAAGGTCAAAGACAGGTCCAACTTTAGTATATGTGTGCAGCTAAATTTGTATAAGTATTGTATATTAATGTTATAGTAAGTTAAATAAATTATGAATTATGTATAAGTTAAGGTTACTCGACCTTGGAAAAAAGTGTGTAAAGTTATTGTATAAATAATTTATGTTTATATCTTCCGCAAATTAGTAATAGTTATAGAATGATTGAACCAGATCCGCAGTGATTTAGTACTTTTCACGACGTATGATTTTTCTTTTGGAATTTCTACCTTTTTGTGTCGGGGTTACTATTCATGTATACAACACTATTCACAGAAAAATAAAATTTTATATTCTTTGTTCAAGATGTCTATTATGGTTATTATCTTTGATTGTATCCATGTTTTGATCTTCATTCTTGAATTTTACTCCACTATGGTTTATTATGGAGTATTTTTGAACTTGGATTATCTAAAGTACGAATCCTTAATCTTTGTCCTTTTATCTCACTGGATTCATTTCTTTAAAATATTTTTCATAATCCTCAGTCCTAAATTATGATATAACTGAATATCTTTGGCCTGTAGTGCAAAGATGAATGATTACATGATGAATATCTTTGGCCTGTAGTGTAAATATGAACATGTGTTGAGATGAACATAACCGATTGGTAATACAAATAAATATCTTTGGCCCGTAGTACAAAGATGAATATTTGGTTCAAGTTGTATATTGATTGATGTTACAAGGATAAAATATTGATGATGGACTTTTAAATCATAGAAGATAATAGATTTCATTCTCTACTTAACTCTTCTAATGAATTGTTATTTCCGCTGCGAATATTGATCTAAAACTTGTTGTTCATTATATTTTATCTGATTTGTTGAAGGCTAACGATAATTTGTTGTTCATTATATTAGTCATAATATTCTTTACTGGGCTAGTTGAGCTCACCCTTTTTTTTTTGTTCCATTTTTCTTCTCAAGAGGGGAGAATATAGCGGGAACTAGTCGGGGTATAGAATGATGGATCAAGATAGTTGTTTAGCAGTCATCACTATTTTGTAAAATAGTGTATCAATAATTGTAATGAAGACTTATTTGAGTTTGAATATTGTCTAGAAGACAATATTTGTATTTAAACTCATAGTATGTGTTGTCGTATTTTGCACGACAATTGTAATAATGAAGTTGTAATTGTTTCTATACCATGTATTTGGTGACTCAAAATGGGTGATGTATACCTATTTTGGGGGCGTCACACTTTAATTACAAAATTAATTATTTTATTAAATAATTAAAGAAAAATAGTTTTTAATTATTAAAAATTCATAATAAATTCCTAACAATTATTTTAAAGCCTAAAAATGGTTTTTTTATATAATTTTGAATATATTGCATTAATATTTAATATTTTTAGAATAATTATGGTATTTAATTTATTTAATTTTATATTAAATAAATTACTTAAAAATGGTTTTAATACTTGAAAAATCATTTGAAATTATATTATGGTATAAGAAAATATTTTAAGTTATTTTAATAACTTTTAATATTTTATGAGGAATTTCATTAATAAATTAATATTAATGATAATTAATTAATTTAATAAATGTATTAAATAAATTATGGAAAAATAGAAATAATATTTTAAAAATCATATAAAAAATGATTTAAAGGCTATACAAATATTTTAAGTTAAAAAATTTAACTTTTGATATTTTATCATGAATTACATTAATATTTTAATATTAATGGCATTTATTTAATAATGATTTTAATTATTTTAAAATTATTTAAAAGGAATATTAAGGTATTAAAATACTTTGAGATATTATTAATATATTATAATATTATGTTGTGTATTTCATTAATATTTGATATTAAATAAATATTAATGATAATAAAATATTGTGGTATTTCAATCATATAAATATGATATTAATGATTGAAAAATCATGATAAATGATAATAATTATTTAAAAATTATTATGAGCCTTTGAAAAATATTTTGATTATATAATAAATTATTTTAAATAGTAATTAAGCAATTAGGCAGATTCTTTTTGATATTAGGCTCGTTGATTATTCGACTAGGCAATCGGGATGTCAGAATAGTACCGAACTCGACTCAGATTGTAAAAGTTTGACTTGAGTTTAGGTCTTATATGTTTTATAGAGTAATAGAATTATGTGTTAATGTGTTTATATTATTTTATAACTGTGATGATATTATTCTAATTTGAATATCAATATTATTTCAATATTAGGTCTTCAGATAAAGTTATATAAATTGTGTAGCTGTAGTTGGTGATTCAAGCAAGTTCTCTATAACTCAACCCTGAGTTATGATTATTCAGATATGCTAGTGGTTAATCATTGTTGATTATACCATGTCTATAATTTGTTGATTCGCACTTTGTGCATGTTGCATGTGTTCATCAGGTATGAAAGACTGATCACCTTCATTACCATCTGGTTCAGTTGAATTGTTCATGTTCTTTATCGTTCAACTATGAAAATCTGGATAATGCTAGTTCACAATTATTATATTGTTGAGCGTTAGCCAGTTTATTGTTCAATTCTTTTCAATCATGATATATCCTTTATATTGAACTTAAACTTGCTAGGCAAACTTGTTGCTCACCCTTGCTATATCATGATAAACATTGCAAATTAGAAAGAATACGTCGGACATAGGAAAGTCAAAGACAAGTCCAACTTTGGATTATATGTACAGCTAAATTTGTAATAGTATTGTATGAAAATAACATTGTATATTGGATATGATATTGATTCAGGTAATAAGTTAAAGTTATCAACCATTGGGATTAATGTGTAAAATTTAATGTATAAACGATTTATGTTTATATCTTCCTCAAATAGTATAAAATTACTGTACCAGATCTATGGTGATTGGGACCCGGATCTGGGGACGTCACAAATCGTATTCGCGTTGGGCGAACGTTCTAAGTATACATTGGTTATATGACTTAGACGTTAACTAAAGTAGTAAGTAAGATATGAATTATCAAGAAAGCCGTAACAAACGGTAATGAAGAATAATAATTAAACCCGTTAACGATGAAGAAACTGAATTAAAGACAATGATGTATAATAGTAAGAAGCCGATTTAATAATTATAACTTAGATAACGTTCCGAGTCGAATGAACTGGAAGTTATAAGATATGAATAAGGTAACGTAAAATGCTTAACGGTATGAATGTGTAGAATTAATGTTGAATGATCGTTATGAGTATACAAAAGACTGTATGACTTAGATGATACAAATGAATCCTGAGGTATGACATTTAGTTTCCAGAAAGCCATAAGGAATAAGAAATTGACTTAACGAACATTATAGTTTTAATGGTTCGAATAAGTTAAGATAATTTTAGGTTGTGGTACAATAATAATCTTTGATGGTTGACATATAGGAGCTAGGCTAAACAATTCCTTCAGAGAACGGAGGTATATACGAAACTGGCAACCGATCTAACTCACTGTGAAAGACAGTGTAGATGAGACGAGAACTTGTTTATTGGTTGTTTGTGGGAAACCACTCAGAGTACCATATGAATTACTAGCAGAGACACGATGTGTGCTGAGTCCTAGAAGAGTTGTAAGAAGAAGATAAGAATGTAAATCATCAAAGATGGTGATCGTATAAGTAAAACATCTTCGTATGTCATGAAGCCATAAACCGGTAAAGAAAGTTAGTCGAGTAAACTTAGATTGTAAGAACGCTAACCTTAAGAAGTAAAGTTAAGTAAACCAATGCATAAGTCAAGTATATGACTAATTGGTGTATGTGTTATATAGGGATTGGAATGAGCAGTACAGCGTAAGCTGTAGCTGTGTGTAAGAAAAGTTTCCTAACTTCATTCATATTTTAAATGAATGCTAGTTTCTTAAACTTCTCAGATGTTGAACTTGAGAAGTTTTGTCTATATACAAATGTGCGATATTTGTATAAGATGGTAGAATGTATGAGGCCTTGTGCCACAATTTGAACACTTCGGTGTTTCTATGAGATGAACTATTCTATGATTGAACTGTTCAATATGAGAATGTTCTGTTTATATATGAACCATTATTGTTCAGTTTGTGCTAATAATTCTATCCAGACAGAATGTGCATGAAAAAGGTAGAAGAATGAAAGTATCTCAAAGTGAATATGACTAATATTGTAAAATGATAGGAATCAAAGTTTATTCCTATTATTCAAGCTGCTTCATAACCTTTGTTCGATTATTGAAGTTTTAAAGAATGTTTCAATTCTTGAAGTTGTTTGTTCAACTGCTATGACTTAATGGGTAATGAATGCTCACACTTGCTTTAAATGAAAAACATTTTCAGCGTATGAATAAAAGAATCGAAGGATCCTATAAAGATCAAGATGATTTGTATCCAGAAGAAGTGTCATTCAGTATGTGAATGAGCGTGAAGATCAAATGAAGACTTGTAATGTAGAATAGTTTAATTAAACTATAGACTAGTTTAATGAACTGTTATGTATCCTTGGTGGCGGATAAAAGTCACTCTTGTAACATGTGAAGAATAATGTAATTATAATTATTTATAATGAATGAGGTTATAAGGTATTAGAACTTGGGATTTGAGAATGTATGTTGTTATATTTAACAATATAATAATGTATGTTCGGGAAGAAGATGTACTCTTGATGCACGGAATTCGGGTGTGAAGATAGACCAGATTTTGGGACATTACAAGTTGGTATCAGAGCTAATAGGGTATAAACCTTAGGTATGAGTACCTAAGACTATAATTGTAGAGAGAATAATAAGAAGATCATTTAGTTAAACGATTAAGGAAGAAGATCACCGCGTGATCATATTGAATCGTAATAATAGTTGTTCTATTAAACGATGAATGATTTATAGCTAATGCTATAAATGAATGGTACTATGAATTAGTACAGGAAGAAGAACTAATATAGAGTTGTAAAGGATAACATACGAATTAAAGAAAATTCGTATTAAGTAAAGAGGTAGTAAGAAGTTCTAAGATTTCAATTGAGGACTCATGTGATAGCTGAGTTGTATGAACCTTTGTTATGGGCAGAGGTTTGTGCTTTGGTGTAACAATTGCTTAGCTTACTATAGTGATAATTATTAGAATAGTATGTCGCGCTGTCAGTATGTATATAACGAGAAGGTGAATCTTTTCTCATGTATATATATGATATGTAGAGAATGTTAAGATAGGTGCAAGTTCTTGAAACTCATACTTATGAAAAGTTTGTGACTCATAGTTATATGCTATGTTTTTGAGCCCTAAGCATATGGATAGTCCTTGATTTGTTCTTGGATTACATATTGCGAAGATAAGTTCTTAAACATATATGGTTGTGGAAAGTTCCTAAACACATAAAGTGTGGTAAGTTGATGGACTTTACTAAGGTATATGAATGTTTATACGGAAAACAGTATTTTTAGTAGACTTAGCATTGAAGGTGATAGAGAAGATTAAGTATTGTTGCATTTAAGACAATAAAGGAAGATGGAGAAAAAGGATATTCCAAGTCATCTAGCTATGCTAGATTTCAAAATTTATTGAAATCGTGTTTATGTGGGCGTTTTAAAAAAGAAAGAATTGGTTCAACTTTTGGAAGCAATGGATTTTAAAAGATCTATTCTTGGTATGTCTATGCTAATTGTTTCAGCTAGACATAAATTTATTTGAAATATCAAAATGAATTTTATATCATTAGTGCATTTGATGCAAGGATGGTAAAAGGATGGAGTTATTAATGCAATTAAACCTGGTGTTGGATGTGATCTTATGATCAACAACCCGCTATGGTATGATATATAATGATGAAGTCATAAACTGACGAAGTCCTCAACGTGCTATAAAACATTACAGTATCATGACGTCATAAAATGTTTTGATGTATTGTGAAAGAATTTAAAGAAGTAGTCGATGTCAATTGATTTGACTAGACGAATGTTTCTAGTTGATGTCCAATTTATTGGTATGGTCAAAGCTATTTGATTTGGCTAAGACACATGGTATGTCATGTTTAAAAGAAAATCGAGCTTTCTTTGAAGAAGTTATGCCAAGCCAAATTGTTTTAGTGCAGAATCTAATGATTAAGTATGAGGTGAACATACCCCGAAATGGGGTTATACGATGGGTTGATCACCTATGTATGGAAGAGGTAGTTTACTTTATTGGTTATTGTAAACTGACCGTAATAGAAGGGTTTACGATGAAATGCTGTTAAATCTAATAACTGTTCATGGTCAATTTGACCCTTTAGCAAAAGTATGAAATGTTTTAAAGGAATATTTATATTCCTCGTTATTTATTCTACTTCCTAATTCTTGATAAGTTATGAAGGTTAGGGAATGATTGAAAGATAAGAACTTCTTTGAAGAGAAGTTGAGAAGAAGAGTAATCTCAAATTTTGAGGACGAAATTCTGTGAAGAAGGGGTGAATGTGATGACCCGGGTATGGGTGTGGTTTTAAGAAATTCAGAGGACGGAATTTTTATAAGGGGGGAAGTGTGACAACCCGAGGAAAATCGGATTGTCAAGAATTTAAGTTTAAAGAATTAGTTATTAATAAAATAAATTTTTATTAATAATATTTTGTGCTATGTGTTTATTAATCGTTCTAGAACCTAGGATGATTATAATACGGGAGGATTCTGGCTATGAGCTAGACTGAACGAGTAAGAATTTTCAAGACGAAAATAAATTTTTTTCGGGAATAAAAATATTTTCAAGGAAAAATACGAAATAGACACTATTCACCCGACGAAACTCTAAGGGTTAGGGTTTGAATAACCTGAGCCTTTTCGAGAGTTCGGTATGTCGAAATGACATTCCGTCAAAAGATTTGATGATAATATATCGTGAAAAGTTAAGTAAGCCGATAAAAGTTTTTCTCGAAAAACGTACATAAATCGGACGAAATAAAAACGATGAAAAGTACTGTTATGCACTTTTCATTCGTTTAACTACATCGGTAAATGAAAGATGAAATATCCAAAAATATTTAGGTTCCGAGAATCACAGTTTTTGAACTATTGGACGAATTTCACAAGACAGAAGCACGAAGCTTCCAAGAAAAGCTTCCAAGAGAAGCTTCGTGAATAATAAGGAGGTGTGAATAGTAAGGAGGTGGGAATAGTAACTTTGGGGAGAAATGACTATTTTACCCCTAGCTTTGGTTTTCTATATAATTACCAACACTTGAGAGAGAGAGAGAGAGAGAGAGAGAGAGAGAGAGAGCTCGGATGAGATGAGAAAGGAAGAGGAAAAGCTAGCCCGAGTGCAAGCTTTGTCCAACAGAGGAAGATTAAAGAAGAAAGGTAATCTGAAACTTAACTTCTATGTAAATTTTCTTTAAGTTTTCTATGTTAAAAACATATCTTAATGAGAATAGAAGTAAATGATGTTAAGAATGATTTCATATGGTTGAAATCAAGAGAAGAAGAAGAAATAAGAATTAGAAGTTTATTTTATAAATTTCTTAAGTAAGTATAAGATTCGTAATGAATTTGAATGATCCAAATGAATCATATGAATGATTCGGTGAAATTAGTAAGTAATAGTGTTTTATAACATCAAATCTAAGAAAACGTGAAATCGTAATCTTAATATGAATTAAAAATGAAGAACGAACGAAGAACGCGAAGAACGTTGTTGATGGACAATTTTAATACCATCGTAGTATAACTTGTTGTTGATGGACAAGTTTAAAAGCATCACATATAAGTTAGTTGCTTATTTCTTGGTTTGGAATGGTAGAAACGTTCATGAAGAACATATTAAACTTAGCTATAACGAAGTTATGGCGAAATTTCGTAAAAGACGAACGAGAAATAGAAAGTATATAAATGAACCCGAATGTGTAGGGTTTCATAGGAATGTAAAAGAACGTAGAAAACATGAGTCGTGGACTCAAGAACGAATGAGTTCTGAGTTCGGATGACCAGATTACAGACGAACGAACGAATAACGTTAATAACTTAAAACGAACAAAAAATGTAATTTAAGCCAATCAAATGGCATGTTAACGAATTCAGAATAAATTTATGTCTGAGGGAAGTTGAAGTACGTAAGATAAGAAAGAGAATGGCTTTGGAACTGTAATACTCGAGAATTTCCACGTATTATAAAATGAAAAGATTAATGGAAATATTATTTATGTGAATATAAGTGTTATTGTTTTATGAGTTGGTTAATACAATTGATTCGTATTAGATCAATACGTATTAAAAAGTGTGAATTGACAGCGAGGATGGTGAAATGCCTTGTGTGGCATATTGCGAAACAAGGAAATCCCTTAAGCGAATTAAAATGAGAATTAAAAAGATTAATCGTGTTGATCATGTGAATTCGTATAAGTAATCAATACGCTCGTAGACTTGTGGTAACACTTTTGTGGACATCAATTCATGTCGTCTATAACGAATTTAGCGATGAAGACTGGCACGGGCTGAAGCTAAACTAATCTTGGCACTTGTCGTAGGCACTGCTGCAATTTGCTACCGGCCCCAACAAAGATAAACCGGAGCAAATTGCGCCAATGGTTAGTTGGAGAAAACTAATTTTTTCACTTTGGAAATTAAATGGAACAATTATGTTATATGTGTGACATTTAATAAAACCATATGATAGGAGTATATTGAATTAAATGAGGTACCTAGTAGCATCATGGTATCATATGAAGTTGTATTGTATAACGGATTAATTATCTGAATATTTTAGGAACTGAGAAAGGAATTCAATAAACATTAACATTAAATAAAGTAATAGTATGGATATGTGAGTGGTAGAGATAATTATGGAACTACCCGAACAATAATTTGTAACTTCGTTATTTTATTGCATGTAATTAATGTACATGGATTATATGATGTGAGTATATGTTTAATCCCTAATTTACTAATAGGGTAACAATTGTACACTAAAATTATATTTAAGAATTAAAGTAACCAACTGAGACAGATTTAAGCACGTTGCTGCAATATAAAAATGTTCAGTTACTCAAAAAGCACATGAACAGTAACCTACCCTCTAATTACATAACTTCCAAGCTTAAATCATTGGCTAGAAGGATGGCTGATGTTGGGTAGTTAAACAAATCTTAGATAACCAATGTGTTTACCTTCTACACCCTGAATTCAACCTCAGTGCTAAGTCATTGTCCAGTCCAAGTTTTCATTATAAATAGCGGTCTAAATTTCAAGTTTACGTTGTTGTTCTTGGCTACAAAAACACTGATAATTTGAGAGTAAGTGAGTTGTGGTTCAAAGAAGAACTTAGCAATCTCAAAACGAAGTAATTAAGTAGACTAAGCTTCAAAGAGGTATAATTCCATTCCTTGTTTTCAGTTTCTATTAAACAGAGTTCATAAGTATTGAAATTCTAATTTCTTGATTTCATAAAAATAGATGCTAATGAGGTTGGGTATGGGTTATATAGATGTTATATGATCATATAAACATGTTGCAATTGTTACATGAGTGTTTCGAAATGAATTCGTGAGTAATTTCTATGTTTAAATTTGAATAAATTACTTGAGGTTTTATCGTTCTCGGCTTGAATTGTGTACTTGCAAGCAAGCTGCTGAATTAATCGAAAGACCGCAAGTTGCTACCATTCCCTCGCTTTTAGTTGGATATTCTGTTTTCAAATCTGATCAATGTTAGTCACTCATTATGTCATATACTAGCATGCAAGCATGTGTAAGGGGTATATATAGCTATATGAACCTAATGTGAGCATATAGACTAGCTTAGCATGATTAAAAAAAGTGTGTCACTTAAAAATGGATTTATGACTTTAGAAACGAACTTAATATGTATGTATGCCATGTATGTATACTGATTTTTCAAGCATGTTAATATAACTTAGAAGTACATGAATAAACCATTTGCTTGTGTTTATGTGATTAGTAAGGAAACATGAGCATGTTGAACCTACTAGTAAGCTTTGATTGTGAATATTGTCAAGCTACCTTGAGGACTAGAATCTGACATTTGTGATCATGTTTGATGACACTCTTAGACTCACTCATGTAGTATAATCATAGATATACCATGCTTGTGTGTTATATTTCAAATAAAGCATGAACAAAGCATATTTTCAACTAAAGCGGTGTTAGTTTCACACATGTGTTATGAATATTCACAAGCATGTATAATATGAGTGTTATAACTATCTTGTATGTTTAGAGAGTAAGCATGATAGACTTTGTGGTTTTACAACCTTGAATGGCCTTAACTTGTTGAAATGTTTAATTTAGAAATATATTATAAAAGGGAACCTATATTGACTTAAGAAGCATGAAAAGACCCTTAACATGACAAATATATCATGTATGATTGTTTTGAGCAAGCCAGACAGAAATCACAAGGCATCAGCTGAGTCTTGCCATAGCCGGAGAGGATTCGCCAGCAGCCTACGGGCCCTAGGCTTTAGCCATGGGCAAGAATCGCACTACCGGAATCGAGATTCTAACTGATCTTTGATGCTTAGCTTGTATGGTACCTATATTACTAGAAGTGGTTTAAAAATCTACTGATACATGTTTACAAGTGATGCTTAAATGATATATTGGCGTTTGCCTCGTAATAGAAAGATCCATGGGTAAAAAAAAGGATTTAACTTTGAGTATTCTTAAATTACTCATGAAAATGACTAAGTGTTTGATCATTCTTAATCTAAAATCTAATTTTTGTACCATATGTGCATACATGAATCATATCAAGCTTGAGTAAAGACTGTGTTAGCTAACGAACATCTTGAACATATAATACTCTATTAATAGGATTCAAAAGTGTTGATTTCGTAACGTGGATAAACTACGCGTAAGGCAAGTATCCGAACCCTACTTTACATTGTGAAATTATTCTAAACTCTTGCATTACCTTATTCTAGCGAATATCGTAAACTTATCTCTTTGAATGTAAGTTATCCTACTTATTTGTTCAATCGAGCTAGTATGCTTAAACTCTTGTGTAAACTATTATTCTTGAATATTGTGAAAGAGTCGATGCCATCTAATTCGGCTAGACTATATGCATGTTTATAAAACTGTCCAAACCAATTGATTGGTGCGAAAATCTTAAGAACTGAGTTGAACAACCCTTATGGTAAGGGGAATGTATGTTGTTGGAAACCCCGACACATGAGTATATTATTACTGTGGTGTTATGCATAACTTAGAGTATTGTAGACTGATCCTCTATATTACTTGATTCTTTTGGGTTATCAGTTTAATATTGGTAATTCTAGTAGATGTTCAATAGTCCTTAGTGACTGCTTAGTATAAATTATGATCCAGTCGGATACCTTGATAGTCTTTGAATTCATATATATCAGTTGATTTATATTAAATTATTGTTCTTATTCCAAGGATGGTTAATATTCAATATTCATGATATTATGCTGAAACTCTGAACTATCTTAGAGATGATACTTCGATATTTCACACTCGTGTTATAAAACTCTTTACCCTTGTTGTATATTACTTGCTGGGAAATTTGTGCTCATTCTTGCTTATTTAAAACATTTCAGTTAAGGCGGAACATGGAGGTGTATCTGGGAAAGACAAGGGCAAGGGCAAGGCTACCGACTAGCTTGTCCCTTTTATGTTTAAATTGATTATGTTGTATTAAGACTATTTCCAGACTATGTTTAAGCTTATGTAAGATTATGTAATAAGTCTTTATTCGATATTATTATATAATCTATTAAGCATTGTAGGTTGCGAGACTTGGGGGAATATTTATAATAAAATATTAGATATTATTCAAAATTATATTTGTTGTTGTAAATATATGATTTTAGTTATTATGGTGATTCCATGAGAACGTGACGAACCAAATTCGAGTGACCAAGTGGAGGTCAGAATTTGTGGGCGTCACAGGTTGGTATCAAAGCTATAGTTATAAACCTTAGGAACGAGAGTCCTTAGATTATAACTTAAGAAAACTCATGTATATTTTTCCCTGAGAGACTTAGTGTGTTATAAAATATAACTTCATTCTATACAATGAACTTATGTTTATTTAACATTCTGATGGAGTTGTTGATTGTCTTGTCTTATGTTGGTGATTGTAGGATGACTGACATGGGAGGACCTAGCCGAGTAGTAGAGGAGGAGCCGCGTGATATCCACGTAGTCTATGAGGCACCCTTGATAGCAGAGCCTATATCGGTAGTTTCCCCTATTGATGATGATGATGAAGAGGAGGAGATAGTGCCTCTACCTGAGGAGTCTGATCCAGAAGAGGAGCCTATGGAGGAGGAACCCGTGGAGGAGGAACTCGAGCCCATGGAGGACTCTGACGAGTCTACTTTTGAGGATCGAATGTTAGGAGAGTTTTAAGAACAGATTTTGGAATTAGGATGTAGAGTTGAGGAGTTAGAAACTGAGACTCTTGAGAGGCAACTAGTGATGCAGGAGATGGAGGTAGAAATTGCTCACCGTAAGGAGGCAGGGATGCAGATGGGTGCCTTGTTTCACCGATCAGTGGCCAGGAACGTCAAGTTGGCAGGGAAGCTAGAAGAAATCGAACAGAGGGTTTTAAGTGAGAGGACGGAGAAGGAGGCTCTCCAAACTCAGTTAGAGATGGAAGTGATGGATAGGATCCACTTCGAGGAGAAGTGGGAGGATTCTAATGACAGAGTGGGTGATCTAGAAGATGAGGTACAGTGCAAGAGGAGGAAGATGAACAAGATGGGCTATGCTCTACGCATGGCCATGGAGAGGTTGATCGATGGGGTAAATCACTACCCAGCTGAGCAAGGACAGACCCGGCATACCATAAGTCGGGATATGGTGGAACACATCACACAGAAGGAGTATCAGAGCGTCGTGGAGCGTGAAATGTTAGATTGAGTCTAGAGGGGAAATCTCAGTAGTGTAGTAGTTTTATTTATGTGTTGTTAATATGTTGTTGCAATCTCAATCTTTTGTGTAAGATGAGAGATGATGGTAACCCCAAACTTTTGAAAAATGTTAGAGGGGTAGTAAGCTAGTGTTGTCCCTGTCTTTTGTGATATTAGGGGATATGTGTTTCATTTATAGCAGTATGCTAGAAAAGAACGTGTATTGTAGCCATTTGGCATATGAATATAAATGATCTTATTTCAGAAACGTGTTATAAACTGTTAGTTCTTTTCATTTGAGAAATGTCTAAATATGATAATTAGATAATAAGATGAAAAATTTTATGATGCAGAAAATGCCGCCCAGATGTAGAATAACTGTCCAAGAAGAGTCAATTAATGATGAGAGAGGACTAGTAGATCCGATACAGCGACTGATAGATTTATTGGGAGAAGCTCTGAGGGGAAGGAACGAACCCGTACCACCCATTCCCCAAGCTATCCCAGTAACAACCTTCAAAGACTTTAAGAGTGTAGGACCCCTAGAGTTCACGGAAACTACTGACCTGATAGTTACGCAAACTGGATCAAGGAGATCGAGAAGGCCTTCACTATAGCTCGCGTGGGTGAAGACCAAAAGACAGTATTTTCCATATATATGATGAGGGGCAAAGCGAACTATTGGTGGGAAACTAATCAGCAGAGGGCGAGGGGAAGGAACGATAACATGGGAGAGGTTTACGATGCTTTTTTTCGAGAACTACTTCCTGAAAAGTATGAAGAGTAGGATGGAAGTGAAGTTCCTAGAGTTAAAACAAGGAGATATGACGGTGGCACAATACGCTGCTAAGTTTAATGAACTAGCGCGATTTACGGAGTACCAAGTTGGGGATGAAGAAAGAAAGGTGAGACGCTTCGAGCAAAGATTGAAGCCGTGGTTGTATAATAAGGTATTAGTCTTCCAGATTGATTCCTTTACGACCTTGTTAGAGAAGGCAGTCATTGCGGAAGGTGGAAGTGAGGCCTTAAGTCTATATCATACGGAGAAAAAGAATAAGAACACTGGTAATGAGCATCATGGAGGAAGCAGCAACGGAGGGAGTAATTCTGGAAAAAGGAAATGGGACAACAACAACAACAACAACAACCGAAACAATAACCAAGGTGGAAGTCACCAGGGAAACTTCAAGAAGAGGATCGACGCTTGAAAAAAGTGTGGAAGAAGCCATCAGGGGGAATACTAGAAGGGGAAGACCACTTGCTATAACTGCGGCCAAGAGGGTCACATCTCACTAAATTTCCCAAAGCCAAAGAAGATCAGAGGATGTTTTGCTTGTGGATCGACAGAGCACCAGATAATGGATTACCCGAAGAAAGGAAGCGGTGGAGCTGGCGGAGACCAGGGAGGAGTAAGCAAATTAATGATTGGTGGAACTACACAACCTAACCAATCGACCGCTCGAACCTTTAACATGACCGTCCATGACGCAGTAGCTGCGAAGGATATGGTGTCAGGTATAGTCCCAATCAATAATATAAATGCTTATGTATTATTTGATTCGGGTGCCACCTGTTCTTTTGTATCTGAAAAATTTGCTAGTAACTTTAGTACACCCCGAGAACGTTTAAAAGATCCCTTGAACATAGAAGTTGCGAATAAGGAAACAATCCCTGTAGAATACGTTTATCGAAATTATTGCACAAACATTAGAGAACATGAACTGAGCGTGGACTTGATTCCTATTAGACTGCGAGAATTTGACGTAATACTAGGAATGAATTGGTTATATAACCATGCAGCGATAATTGACTGTCAGAACAAGTGTGTGAACCTTCAAACTCCGAGTAAGTCTAAGGTAATGTTTCATGGTAGCTCATCGCTTAAGCAATCGTGTTGTGTTACGATGATGCATGCCAAAAGGTTGTTAAGGAAAGGATGTGTAGGTTATTTAGCTTACATCGTAGATACTCGGAAAAAGGGAGTAGAGATTAAAGATATACCCGTAGTGAATGAATTTCGAGATGTGTTTCCGGATGATCTGTCTGGTCTTCCGCCAGACAGAGAAATCGAATTTGTAATAGACTTAGCCCGGGAATGGCACCGATTTTGAAAGCTCCATATCATATGGCGCAGTAAAAATGAAGGAATTGATGATACAACTTCAAGAGTTATTGGATAAGGGGTACATTCGACCGAGTGTGTCTCCTTGGGGAGCACCAGTGTTATTAGTGAAGAAAAATGATGGATCGATGAGGCTCTGTATCGATTATCGAGAATTAAAAGAGTAACGATCAAGAACAGATATCCATTATTGAGGATAGATGACTTGTTTGATTAACTAAAAGGAGCGAAATGTTTCTCAAAGATCGACTTACAGATGAGATATCATTAACTGAAAGTGCGGGATGAAGATATACCAAAGACCACGTTTCGAACCCATTATGGACATTACGAGTTTTTGGTAATGTCATTCGGTTTAACTAATGCTCCGATAGAATTCATGGATTTGATGAATCAATTTTTCAAGCCATACTTTGATAAATTTGTAATAGTTTTCATCGACGACATTTTGATCTACTCGAAGACAGAGGAAGAACATGCCAAACATTTGAAGATTGTTTTGGAGGTACTACGAAAGGAGAAGATGTATGCGAAGTTTTCAAAATGTGAATTTTGGATGAAGAAGGTTCAATTCTTAGGCCACGTGGGGGATGAGAATAGAATCTTAGCAGACCCCAAAAAGGTCGAAGCATTAAGTAGTTGGGAACAACCGAGAACGCCGATGGAGGTGAGAAGTTTTTTAGGGTTAACTTGGTACTATCGAAGATTCATCTATGATTTTTCTAAGATAGCGACCCCGTTGACTAATCTGACGAGAAAGACGATAAAATTCGTATGGACCGACAAATGCGAGGAGAGTTTTTGAAAGTTGAAGAATAGATTAAGCGAGGCACCTGTATTATCCTTACCAGATGATACAGGAGGATTTGTGGTGTATAGTGATGCATCACATAGAGGACTGGGCTGTGTGCTGATGTAACATGGCAAAGTTATTGCATATGCGTCACGACAATTGAAGGATTTTGAAAAACGATACCCTACTCATGACTTGGAGTTAGCAGCAGTAGTTTTTGCGTTAAAGATCTGGAGACATTATTTGTACGGAGAGAAATGTGAGATATACACGGACCATAAAAGTCTGAAATATATCTTCACACAGAAGGAGTTGAATATGCGTCAGAGAAGGTGGTTAGAATTAATCAAAGATTATGACTGTGAGATTTTTTATCACTCAGGGAAGGCAAACTTAGTTGCCGACGCTCTGAGCAGGAAAGGAAAGGAGAAATTGTTTCAATTGACAACTCAGGAGGAGTTAATAAGAGATATGGAGAAGTTGGAAATAGAAGTGAAAGGACCCGAGAGGTCTAAAGAGAAATTATTTGTAATAGAAGCTCGTCCGACATTTTTGGATAGAGTAAAGGAAGCACAGGAGAAAGATGGAGAATGTGAGAAAATCAGGAAAATGGTTACAGAAAATGAGGATGAAAAATTTCGAATACATAAAGACGATATCTTAATATTCGAAGGGAGTGTGTGGGTACCGGCGGTAACCGAGTTGAGAGAGGAGATTTTGCATGAGGCACACAATACGAATTATTCCGTTCATCCGGGAGGCACTAAGATGTACCGAGACTTGAGGCAACATTTTTGGTGGCCCAATTTGAAACGGTAAGTCACAGAGTGTGTTAGTAGATGTTTAACTTGTCAACGCATAAAAGCAGAGCATCAACGGCCGAGTGGGTTGATACAACCGTTGGAAATACCAGAGTGGAAATGGGAACATATTACGATGTATTTTTTGGTAGGACTTCTGGTCACGCAGAAAGGGTTGGATGCCATTTGGGTTATCGTGGATCGACTTACAAAGACCGCACATTTTCTACCGATCAAGATCTGCTACAATTTGAATCAGTTAGCGAGTCTGTACGTAAAGGAGATTATTTCACAACATGGAGTGCCGATATCGATTGTTTCTGACCGAGACCCGCGTTTCACGTTAAAATTCTGGAAAAGCTTGCAAGAGAGGATGTGAACACAGTTAAGGTTAAGTACTTCTTATCATCCTCAGACAAATGGACAAAGTGAGTGAACAATACAAACACTAGAGGACATGCTCAGGACTTGCGTGATGGATTTCAAGGGAAATTGGGATGACCACTTACCATTAGTCGAATTTTCATATAATAATAGTTACCATGCGAGTATCGGCATGCCACCATACGAAGCTCTTTACGGGAGGAAGTGCAGAACACCATTATGTTGGGATGAAGTCGGGGAAAGATGAATACTCAGACCAGAGTTAGTACAACAAACCGCGGATGTGGTGACAGTAATAAGGGCCAGACTAGTGGCAGCTCAAGATCGCCAGAAAAAGTATGCATATTTGCATCGGCAAGACCGAGATTTTGAAATCGCCAGTTTTGTATTCTTGAAGGTATCTCCATGGAAGGGAAATATCCGTTTCAGGAAGAAAGGGAAACTTAGTCCAAGATTCATAGGACCGTTCGAGATACTCAAGCGAGTAGGCGAAGCAGCATACAAAGTTGCACTACCACCTGAGTTGGAGCACATCCATAACGTGTTTCACATATCCGTGTTGCGTTCGTAAAAGCCTGACTACAAGCACGTGATTTCTTATGAACCCATTCAAGTGGAGAAGAATTTAGCGTATGAAGAGATTCCTGTCCAAATTCTTGATTGGAAAGAGCAAACCTTGAGGAATAAAGTTATTTCCTTTGTAAAAGTACTTTGGCATAACCACGATGTCGAGGAGGCTACGTGGGAGTTAGAAGATAGGATGATGAGGGATTATCCCCATCTATTTGTGTAACCTTGTAGCAATTCTGGGACGGAATTTTTATAAGGGGGGGATGATGTAATACCCGAGAATTTCCACGTATTATAAAATGAATATATTAATGGAAATACTATTTATGTGAATATAAGTGTTATTGTTTTATGAGTTGGTTAATACAATTGATTCGTATTAGATCAATACGTATTAAGAAGTGTGAATTGACAGTGAGGATGGTGAAATGCCTTGTGTGGCATATTGTGAAACGAGGAAATCCCTTAAACGAATTAAAAAGATTAATCGTGTTGATCATGTGTGAATTCGTATAAGTAATCAATACGCTCGTAGACTTGTAGTGGACATCAATTCATGTCGTCTATAACGAATTTAGCGATGAAGACTGGCACGAGCTGAAGCTAAACCAGCCTTAATCTTTGTCGAGAACGCTGCCTATGACTATCTGTCCCCAAAGAAGACAAAATCAAGGAGTCAATACTGCGCCAGTGGTCAGTTGGAGAAAACTAATTTTTCCACTTTGGAAATTAAATGGAACAATTATGTTATATGTGTGACATTTAATAAAACCATATGATAGGAGTATATTGGAATTAAATGAGGTACCTAGTAGCATCATGGTATCATATGAAGTTGTTTTGTATAACGAATTAATTATCTAAATATTTTAGGAACTGAGAGAGGAATTCAATAAATAGTAACATTAAATAAAGTAATAGTACGGATATGTGAGTGGAAGAGATAATTATTGAACTACCCGAACAATAATTTGTAACTACGTTATTTTATTGCATGTAATTAATGTACATTGATTATATGATGTGAGTATATGTTTAATCCCTACGTTCCTAATAGGGTAACAATTGTACATTAAAATTATATTTGAGAATTAAAGTAACCAACTAAGACAGATTTAAGCACGTTGTTGCAATATAAAAATGTTCAGTTACTCAAAAAGCACATGAACAGTAATCTACCCTCTAATTACATAACTTCCAAGCTGAAATCATTGGCTAGAAGGATGGCTGATGTGGGGCAGTTAAACAACTCTTAGATAATGTGACGCCCCCAAAATAGGCATACATCACCCATCTTGGGTCACCAAATACATGGTACATAATACAAATACAAACTTAATTATACAACAAGAGCTGAGAGTTTTTACACGAATATTATCTCATAGACAGTAGCCAAACTCAAATTCAATCCTCATTACATTTTTTATCACACTAAATAGTGAGGATTACTAAAACAGCCATCTCGGACCATCACTCCGTTCCCCGACTAGTCCCGGCTATGATCTCATTTCTTGAAGAGAATAATGAAAGAAAAAGGGTGAGCTCAACTAGCCCAGTAAGAAATATTATGAATAAGATAATGCAGAATAAGTTATCCTTAGCCTTCAATAATGTTAAACTTATAGAATATAATAGACAACAAGTTTAACTGCAGCGGAACAAGCAATCCATTAGAAGAGTCAAGTAGAGCATGATATCTACTATCTTCTATGATTTAAAAAGGTTTTCATTCTCTTTATCGCTGAGACTCAACTTAATAAATAAACCACATCATCGAATCATCCCTGCACTACGGGCCAAGGATATTCATGTAATCATCAATGGTCATGATTATACCGAATAATCCCTGATCATAATCATACCAATAACTGTCCATCAATGCACTACAGGCCAATGATGATTTTTACCACATCATTTGTAACATTACGGGTCATAATTATACCGAATGATCATTGGTTATAACCATATAAATCAACAGTCCATCTATGCACGTAAGCTAAAGATGACTTCCATCACAATATAAGCATGAAGATGACGACAATGATATAAGAATTCAATTAAAATAAAGCACAAGATAAATTTTAAAGATTTATAATTTAATTTATCCAGTATTCAATAATGTCCAAATTGTCAACATGATACTGCTTTGTGGAGTAAAATTTAAGAATAATATCCATGTATCAAAAATAATTTGGACAGAAAAGAAATAAATTTTGCGATGAATAGTACCCCGTGAATAGTACTTCGGGAATAGTACCCCATGAATAGTACCCCAGCATGAAAAGTGCCCCGAATACCCGAATGAATAATATTTTAATGAATAGTAATTGGGTGAATAGTAACTCGTGAATAGTAACTCAATGAAAATATTGATATTTAATAAGAATGTTCAGATCAATATTCCAATGAAACGATACTGCATGAAGCTCAAAACTTCAAGGATATCCCACTAATTTCAGGGATTGTAGAAGCAATACTTACCATAGTAAGTTTAGATTTAAGAATATGAAAAGAAATAACATACGAATCAAGAAATGGATTTTCACCATTATACGATGACGTAATCCATGTAGACAAAAGTTATTCCATATATTAAAGGATGAATACAAAAAAAAATAGTATTCCTTATGAATACGAAAGAAATAATACCCCTTACCTTAGTAGAAGACTGGATACTGCAATAGTAAAGTAGCAGAATACTATTCTTCTTGCTCTCTATAGTTTCTCTCTATATAGCTTCTCTTGTGAGTCTCAGTGAATTGGTGAGAATGAAAGAAGAATTAAGCTTCTATTTATAGGAGAAATGACTAAATAGTAACTAATTCACCAACGGTCCAGATTGATTTACTATTAGAACAGACGGTCCAGATTGATTATTATTAAAACCATAACCGATGGTCCAGATTGATTTACTTTTAAAACCACCACCGACGGTCCAGATTAACTTACTTTTAAAACCACCACCGACGGTCCAGATTGATTTACTATTAAAACCACCATCGACGGTCCAGATTGATTTACTATTAAAACCACCACCGACGGTCTAGATTGATTTACTATTAAAACCACCACCAACGGTCCAGATTGATTTACTACTAAAATCACCACCAATGGTCCAGATTGATTTAACTTATTATACTTTAGTACCCGTAAAGTTTTTCAAGTTTGCATTATTCCCCTCTAACTTTTGTAATTCACTAATCTTCAATAAACACATTCTTAATACTTTAACAATTATTCATCATTAATATTATAACTCACAATATTTTACAACCATGTCATTCCTGTGAAAGAGGGCTTTCGATAAGGATTTCTCCCTATCATGCCGCAATTAGGTGACCAAACCTCTCTCGATGTAAACTTTCTAGACATTGTCAATATTGAAAATAATAATATGAATAACTTTGTTGTCTCAATTATTGATTTAATAATATGAAATATTATGAAGATAATACTGTGACAATAATTGAATATAAAATATGAGAGATATTATGCAGCAATTACTGTAGCAATAATTGAGTATAACTGAGTGACTTCTCACGTAAGCATCAATAATCAATACCGTGTGCTACTATGCAACCACGCGTATTATTGTACTTTTACCTCCGGGTAGTTCAACAGTTAACAGTAAAACTTTCGCCGTTATTTTTATAAAAAGATATTTTTGTAGTTTTCTAACTCTGACAATAATTTCGTTGTAGGGTCCACCAATGATTGTGCCATCGTACGAATATTTTCTGTTTAAAATGAATATTCCCCGACCAATCGAATATTTTATAACAACTTGCATACTTTGCAAAATTTATAAATATTACCCATAACTATAACATTATATCAAAACCACACCATAATATTCAAAAATATATTTCGAGAAAAATTAATCTTTATTTATGAAAGTTGGGGTCTTATAGATAACCAATGTGTTTACCTTCTACACCATGAATTAAACCTCAGTGCTAAGTCATTGTCCAGTCCAAGTTTTCATTATAAATATCAGTCTAAATTTCAAGTTTACATTGTTGTTCTTGGCTACTAAAACACTGATAATTTGAGAGTAATTGAGTTGTGGTTCAAAGAAGAACTTAGCAATCTCAGAACAGAGTAATTAAGTAGACTAAGCTTCAAAGAGGTATAATTCCATTCCTTATTTTCAGTTTTTGTTAAATAGAATTCATAAGTATTGAAATTCCAATTTCTTGATTTCATGAAAATAGATGCTAATTAGGTTAGGTATGGGTTATATAGATGTTGTATGATCATATAAGCATGTTGCAATTGATACATGAGTGTTTAGGAATGAATTCGTGAGTAATTTCTATGTTTGGGCTTTGAGCATATTTTCTTAGGTTTCTTTGTTCTTGGCTCTCATACTGTAAAAAGCGCAATTGCTTTAGGATTAACTCTTGAGTATGAATACATCCGTGGTTGGTCCTGTTTCGATTGGATATTCTGTTTTCAAATCTGATCAATGTTAGTCACTCATTATGTCACATACTAGCATGCAAGCATGTGTAAAGGGTATATATAGCTATATTTGTGACAACCCGAGAATTTAGACCATTTATTAAAATCTTAAATGATTGATTTAAGGTCAAATATTAGACCTAGATAGAAAATAAGTGTATCGTTTGATGTTATTGGGATTGAATTTTGAGAATTTCAAAATTAGGTGAAAGGATATAGGTGAATTATTCGAGGATTAAGTGTTTATGTGATTAAGTTACGTGTATATATGGTTAATGATGTGTTCGAATGTGGTTAAATTCGAGGTTGACCGGATAAATTATATCTATGTCAAACCCTAAGAATATATTAAAAACGACAATGTTCGATTAGAAAACCCTAACGTCGATAAGAAACCCTAGAAAGCGGTTACGGACACCCTAGTTTCAGGTTTAGAAATCAAACCCTAATTGGTTGCTTGAAAGCCTAAATCGGGAACTTAATGGCATAAGTGTAAATAACTATAAGATTAATTAGGGTTAATCTTAACAATTTGATTACAAAACCCTAATTCCAAATCAAAACCCTAATACTTGATCTCGAAAACCCTAGTTTGATTACGATAAATTGAAGCCTAATCTGGGAAATTAATGGAGAATTATAATGCTCTCTCGCTATTAAGTATATATTAATTAGGGTAGCGCTTAATTAATTAGCAAACCCTAATTTCAAATTATCGAACTTAAACTTTTCCGTCAAAAACCCTAATGATGGATTTGAAACCCTAATTTATAATTAGGAAAAATGAAAGTGTTAATTGAATATTTTAATGTTAATTAGGATATATTAATTCTAATTTAATGTTAAGTAATTAGAAAACCCTAATCTAATTACGAATATTTAATTTCTATTTTAGAAAAAATTTCTATTTAGAAACCTAAATTGTGGGTTGAAAACCCTAATGACCATTTGACCTACTACTTGCGTAATTAGCAATTTTAATTAGGAATTATTAATCCTAGTTAGTAAGATTTAAAGTGTAATTAAGAAATTGTAATATAATTAGAAAATTCTAATTATAATTTAGAAATATTAAATTTTATTTTTGAAAAGCCAAAACTCTAAAATGTTAGAAACTAATTTGGAAGTTAAGGGTTAAAACTTAAACCCTAAATGCTCCAAACCCTAAACCCTAACAAACCCTAAACCCTAAGGGCTTGGCCAATTCAAGAATACCATTAAAAATAATTAGATAATGACCAAAATGCCCTTTTAGTGTATTTTATTATGTAACTTGCAAAAATTGCTATAACTTTAGTAGGTTACCAAATATTTTGACTTTCTGACTTGAAATCTCAACAAATCATTGACTCAAATAGAAATTGAAGCAACATGCATGAATCAAAGCATTATATATAAGATTTAGAGAGAAAGTTCAAAAACTTAGCCATTTTGTATTTTGCTCTCACCACTCTCTCTCTTTCACAAACCCACGAAAATCGATGATGGATCAGATCCAGAAAGCGACTCCATGATCATCCATAAGCAGTTGGAGAGCCAAGATTAAAATCAAAGCATAAAGAGGTATAAAACCCTAATTTTGAAATCCTTCAATTCCTTGTTAAATGTTGTAATTGATTGTTCAAAGATATGTAATAAGGTGTCAATTGATGATCTGGGTTGATAAATCCATGATCCATAACATCAAAGTGCACGAATTTAGAGTTTTTCAAAATCTGGAAATCTGAAAAATTGTGTTTTTCAGTCAAATGTCAGATCTTATAGATCCGTGTGTGTTAAGTGTTTTTGATGTTTAAAACTTGTAACATGTAGCCTGATATGTGTTCTTGAAGGTGCAAAAAGAATCAGACCCAGATCTATTATAGATCGCAAGATATAAACGGTCAAAGACCGTTGACCGTTCACGGGAAATGAATTCTGGGTAACCCAGAATTTTCCCAGGAGGTCTGACAAGATGTTCAAAGCCCTTGATCTTGTTGGTGTTTGTTGTTTTGGCCATTGTGTTGGTTAGATATTGTAGGTATGTTTAAGGACTACACAATCATGTTATTATATCACTCAGATCTTTCATAGAATCAAAGTAATGAACAGTCAAACCATCGTTGACCATCACGACCGGAAGAAGATTCTGGGTAACCCAGATCTTCAACGGGATTTTTCTGCCTACCAGTTTGACCGGCTCAAATCTTAACTTATTGTTGTTTTTATGATGATCGGTTGTTACAACCTTGTACACTGACATCTCTGCTACAAGACTGAACCTTTAGATCACAAAAACCAAAGCCTAGAAATGCAAGTTCTGAGGATCGATAAAAAAGGCACTTTAAAATTTGTTCTTCAAATCTGGAATTCCTAGAATTTGAAGAACAGGTCTGACATCATTTTTGGAAGCTTAGATCTCGTTGTTATGTTGTTGTTTGGTCATGGAATTGGTATATACTTGTAGTACTACATTAGTACTACTGACATCAAAGTTTTACAAGTCTAGAAAACATTTAGATCATAGATCAAATTCGGATCAAACCTACCCACTCGAACAACGACATGAATTTACGGAAATCTTTGAAGAACACATCAAGAACACATTTAGCGACAGTTGTCACCTAAGCTACCTTTAGCGACGGATAAATTAGAAAATTAATTATTTTAATAAATAAATTGAAATAAATGATTTTAAATTATTAAAAATACATAATAAATTATGAAAAATTATTTTAAAGCTTGAAAAATAGTTTTAATTATTTTGGATATATTTCAAAAATATTTAATATTTTTGGGAATATAAAAGGTATTTATTTATTTAATTATAATATTAAATAAATGATTTAAAAATGATTTTAATTCATGAAATATCATGAAAAATAATATTATGGTAAAAGAAAATATTTGAAGTTATTTTTAGTGACTTTTAATATTTTGTGATAAATTTCATTAATAATTTATTATTAATGGTAATTAGTTTATTTAATAAATATATTAAATAAATTAAGGAAAAATAAATATTAATGTTTTAAAAATCATTTAAAAATGATTTAAGTGTTATAAAAATATTTTAAGTTATAAAATATAACTTTTGATATTTTGGCATGAAAATATTAGTATTTTAATATTAATATTAATTATCGGATAATGGATTTAAGTGTTTAAAAATCATATAAATATGATTTTAAGATATTAAAAATATTTTGAAATATTATAATTACATTATAATATTATGTAAGATTTTCATTAATATTTTATATTAATGATTAAGGAATTATGTGGTATTTAATTCATTTAAATCGGTTTTAATGATTGGAAAATCATGATAAATGATATTAATTATCAAAAAAATTATTACGAGCCTAGGAAAAATGTTTTGTTGATAAGAAAATTATACGTGATAATTGTTAAGGGTTAAGCGAGTTTAATTGAACTTAAACTCGATATTAAATCCAAGCTGAGCCGTCGGGATGATAGAATTGTGTTCGGTTTAAAATCGATGAAATAGTTTGACCTAATGCTAAGTCTTATGTCTTTGTATAGACTTATAGGGTTATGTGTTATGTGTTTAGGTTATTCTGTGTATTTAGATATAACAGTATTATACTATGATGATATTATTCTAATATTGGAGATCTATATTATTAATATTAGGTCTTCGGATAAAGCGTTATAAATTGCGTTGCGGTAATCAGCAGTTCGAGCAAGTTTGTTCTTACTTAACTCTAATAAGAGTGTTTTATTCAAGCTTATGGTTAATCATTCTTTGATTGCCATGAAAATTGTACTCTGTACATCTTGCATGTATAAATCGGTATGAAAGGTTGATCACCTTCATTACCAGTTGGTTCGAAATGTTTGTTCATGTTTAAAACTTGTTCGATCAAAAGTTTGTTCTGCTTAGTTCTCAATTATATTGATGAATTATAGCGACTTATTATTCATACTCTTGATCATGATATATCGTTATATTATTGTATTTAAACTTCTTTGGGCAACTTTCATACTTACCCTTGCTATATCATGATAAAACATTGCGAGATAAAACCAAATCGTTCGGATCTGAGGAAGCGATTAAAGCGAAGTTTAGCTTGGGTTATAAAGTCTTGACTAGTTTGTAATAGCGTATTGTGATAAATATTGTTATGTAATAAATAGTTTATGAAATGTGTATAAGTTAAGGTTACTCGACACAGGGGAATAGTGTGTAATGTAATGTATAAACAATTTATGTTTATATCTTCCATAAAAGTTATAGAAAGATTAGCAAATCGAATCATGCGGCGATTTGGGGCCGGGATTTAGAGGGACGCTACATTGGTATCAAAAGCTGTTGGTTATGAAGCTTAGGTAGGAATACAGAGACCAATAACCGCGATGATTAGGATAAGATCTAACTCACATAGAGTTAGTTGGTTGGTAAGATTCAAAGATGAATCTCGGTAAGTTGTTAAGATCTGAGTTCCCTAACTTCTGTAATAAGGTTGAATAGAAGTGGTGAATAGATAAAAGTCTAAAAGACTAAAAGTTCGGTGATAGGAGATTGTAAAACAAAAGCGATCATAGTCATAGAATTGAATAAGTAATATATACGATGAGATCACCCGTGATCTGTTAAGTTATGACAACCGAAAAGAATCAATCGGATGATTGAAAAGTTTAAAAAGCATGATTCTTTGTGTGAATAGTGCAGATTCATAAAAGGATTATGAATCTGGATTAAATGAAATTAAGTATTGAGAAGGGGTTAAGTATTAGGTGGGGATTTCAATGAGGACTCGTGTTGGCAAGGCGAGTTGTATGATTTCTTGTATGGGCGGGAATGCGTACTTGGTGTAAAAACTACTTAGTTGGTGGCATTGGTAATAATTGAAATGTTGTGTCCGCTAGTTGTTATATCTGAGATAAATAGGTCATAGGTAGAGAATATAGGATTAAATGCGAGTTCTTAGAACTCATACTTATGTGACATTCTTGACTCATAGTTATATGAAATGTTTATGAGCCCTCTCGTGACGGACGTGAAAGGTCGGGACTAGGGTAAGTTAAGTAAACTCATATAATTGTGGCGGTTATGAACTCATAAGTGTGGTTTTATGAATTTGGGTATAGTTATGTGAATGGAGTGTTAAGGATAATAGGAATAGATAGAATGTTTAAGCAAATGATCATTAGTGGAGATTTAGGTTTTCCTAAACCCCTAGCTTTGCTAAACTTCAATTTTGACATCAAGCTAAATCGCACTATGTGTGTCTTTTAAAAAAAAAATTGTTTTTATTTATCACTTATGTACCATGTGACTGAGTGCGAGAGATGATAAAAAAAATGATGGAGTTATCAATGCTGAAATTACTTGGTGTTGAATGTGATCTAAGGATCGTCATTACCCACTCTGATATGATGTAGTATAACAAAGTCACCAAATAGCCAAAAATCCTCAATGAATTTGTTAAATACGATCTTGGCATCATGAACGTCATTCTCAAAAATGTTTTTATTGAAAGAAATTTTCCAAACCAAATTGTTTTCTTTGCGGAATCAAGTAAGGTAAAGCGAAATAACCTTTTATATAAAGGGAATATTTTAATTTGCCCGTATCTTTGATAGATGCAGAAATTTGAGTATCTTTGATAGATGCAGAAATTTGAGTATCTTTAATAGATGCAGAAAATAAGTTCATGATCTTATATGATTCCTCGGAAAAATTTTAAACCTTTTACTCTTATGAGTGGTGAATTGGGTAGTATGTGATATGTGTGAATGGTGTAAGCTATTTGGTATCTGATTGTAAGGTGTAAGGTGAATTTAGGGGACGAAATTCTTAGAAGAGGGTGAATGTGACAACTTGAGAATTTAGACCATTTATTAAAATCTTAAATGATTGATTTAAGGTCAAATATTGAACTGAGATAGAAAATAAGTGTATCGTTTTGATGTTATTGGGATTGAATTTTGAGAATTTCAAAATTAGGTGAAGGATATAGGTGAATTATTAGGATTAAGTGTTTATGTGATTAAGTTACGTGTATATGGTTAATGATATGTTAGAGAATGTGGTTAAGGGTCGAGGTTGACCGGATAAATTATATCTGTGTCAAACCCTAAGAATATATTAAGAATGACAATGTTAGATTAGAAAACCCTAACGTCGATAAAAAACCCTAGAAATGGTTACGAAACCTAGTTTGATTTAGAATCAAAAAACCTAATTGATTGCTTGAAACCCTAAATCGAGAACTTAATGGCATAAGTGTAAATAACTATAAGATTAATTAGGGTTAATCTTAACAATTTGATTACAAAACCTAATTCCAAATCAAAAAACCTAATACTTGATCTGAAAACCTAGTTTGATTACGATAAATTGAAGCCTAATGCAGGAAATTAATGGAGAATTATAATGCTCTCTTTGCTATTATATATATTAATTAGGGTAGCAGCAAATTAATTAGCAAACCCTAATTTCAAATTATCGAACTTAAACTTTTAAAATCGAAAACCTAATGATGGATTTGAAACCCTAATTTATAATTAGGAAAAATGAAAGTGTTAATTGAATATTTTAATGTTAATTAGGATATATTAATTCTAATTTAATGTTAAGTAATTAGAAAACCCTAATCTAATTACGAATATTTAATTTCTATTTTAGAAAAAATTTTATTTAGAAACCTAAATTGTGGGTTGAAAACCACAATGACCATTTGACCTACTACTTGCGTAATTAGCAATTTTAATTAGGAATTATTAATCCTAGTTAGTAAGATTTAAAGTGTAATTAAGAAATTGTAATATAATTAGAAAATTCTAATTATAATTTAGAAATATTAAATTTTTATTTTGAAAAAATTAAACTAGGAAAATGTTAGAAACTAATTTGGAAGTTAAGGGTTAAAACTTAAACCCTAAATGCTCCAAACCTAAACCTAACAAACCTAAACCCTAAGGGCTTGGCGATTCAAGAATACCATTAAAAATAATTAGATAATGACCAAAATGCCCTTTTAGTGTATTTTATTATGTAACTTGCAAAAATTGCTATAACTTTAGTAGGTTACCAAATATTTTGACTTTGCGACTTGAAATCTCGACCGTCATTAACTTCGGTAGAAATTGAAGCAACATGCATGAATCAAAGCATTATATATAAGATTTAGAGAGAAAGTTCAAAAAACTTAGCCATTTTGTATTTTGCTCTCACCACTCTCTCTCTTTCACAAACCCACGAAAATCGGTAGTGGATCGATCCTAAAAGCGACTCCATGATCATCCATAAGCAGTTGGAGAGCGAAGATTAAAATCAAAGCATAAAGAGGTATAAAACCCTAATTTTGAAATCCTTGATTTCTTGTTAAATGTTGTAATTGATTGTTCAAAGATATGTAATAAGGTGTCAATTGATGATGCAGGTTGATAAATCCATGATCCATAACATCAAAGTGCTGCAATTTAGAGTTTTTCAAAATGCGGAAATCGAAAAATTGTGTTTTTCGATCAAATGTCGATCTTATAGATCCGTGTTGTGTTAAGTGTTTTGATGTTTAAAACTTGTAACATGTAGCACGATATGTGTTCTTGAAGGTGCAAAAAGAATCAAACCCGGATCTATTATAGATGCATGAGAGATATAAGCAGGTCGAAAGGCCAGTTGACCAGATCACGGAAAATGAATTACAGGTAACCCGAATTTTCCCGAAGAATCCGACAAGATGTTCAAAGCCCTTGATCTTGTTGGTGTTTGTTGTTTTGGCCATTGTGTTGGTTAGATATTGTAGGTATGTTTAAGGACTACACAATCATGTTATTATATCACTCGGATCTTTCATAGAATCAAAGTAATGAGCAGTCGAACCATCGTTGACCATCACGTGGGAAGAAGATTACGGGTAACCCGATCTCTTCAACGGGATTTTCTACATACCGGTTTGGTGGCTCAAATCTTAACTTATTGTTGTTTTTATGATGATCGGTTATTACAACCTTGTACCTTGACATCTCTGCTACAAGATGAACCTTTAGATCACAAAACCAAAGCTAGAATGCAAGTTCTGAGGATCGATAAAAGGCACTTAAAGAACATTTCTTCAAATCTGGAATTCCTAAATTTGAAGAAACGAGTCTGACATCATTTTGGAAGCTTAGATCTCGTTGTTATGTTGTTGTTTGGTCATGGAATTGGTATATACTTGTAGTACTACATTAGTACTACAACATCAAAGTTTTTACAAGTCTGAAAACATTTAGATCATAGATCAAAATTAAGTCGAACCTACCCACTTTAACAATAACGACATGAATTTTTGGAAATCTTTGAAGAACACACATCAAGAACACATTTAGCGACAGTTTGTCACCTAAGCTACCTTTAGCGACGGATAAATTAGAAAATTAATTATTTTAATAAATAAATTGAAATAAATGATTTTAAATTATTAAAAATACATAATAAATTATGAAAAATTATTTTAAAGCTTGAAAAATAGTTTTTAATTATTTTGGATATATTTCAAAAATATTTAATATTTTTGGAATATAAAAGGTATTTATTTATTTAATTATAATATTAAATAAATTATTTAAAAATAGTTTTAATTCATGAAAAATCATGAAAAATAATATTATGGTAAAAGAAAATATTTGAAGTTATTTTTGATGACTTTTAATATTTTGTGATAAATTTCATTAATAATTTATTATTAATGGTAATTAGTTTATTTAATAAATATATTAAATAAATTAAGGAAAAATAGTATTAATGTTTTAAAAATCATTTAAAAATGATTTAAGTGTTATAAAAATATTTTAAGTTATAAAATATAACTTTTGATATTTTGGCATGAAAATATTAATATTTTAATATTAATATTAATTATCGGATAATGGATTTAAGTGTTTAAAAATCATATAATTATGATTTTAAGATATTAAAAATATTTTGAAATATTATAATTATATTATAATATTATGTAAGGATTTTCATTAATATTTTATATATGAATATTAATGATTAAGGAATTATGTGGTATTTAATTCATTTAAATACGGTTTTAATGATTGGAAAATCATGATAAATGATAATAATTATCAAAAAATTATTACGAGCCTAGGAAAAATGTTTTGGTGATAAGAAAATTATCTGTGATAATTGTTAAGGGTTAAGCGAGTTTAATTGAACTTAAACTCGATATTAAATCCAAACTAGGCCGTCGGGATGATAGAATTAATGTCGGTTTTAAGTCGAATTGAAATAGTTTGACTTAATACTAAAGTCTTATGTGTTGTATAGACTTATAGGGTTATGTGTTATGTGTTTAGGTTATTACGTGTATTTAGATATAACAATATTATCTTTGTGATGATATTATTCTAATATTGGAGATCTATATTATTAATATTAGGTCTTGGGATAAAAGCGTTATAAATTGCGTTGCGGTAATCAGCGGTTCGAGCAAGTTTGTTCTTACTTAACTCTAATAAAGAGTGTTTTATTCAAGCTTATGGTTAATCATTCTTTGATTGCCATGAAAATTGTACTCTGTACATCTTGCATGTATAAATCGGTATGAAAGGTGATCACCTTCATTACCGGTTGGTTTGAGAAATGTTTGTTCATGTTTAAAACTTGTTCGATCAAAAATTTGTTCTGCTAGTTCTCAATTATATTGATGAATTATAGCGACTTATTATTCATACTCTTGATCATGATATATCCTTATATTGTTGTATTTAAACTTATTTGGGCAACTTTCATACTTACCCTTGCTATATCATGATAAAACATTGCGAGATAAAAGGCAAATGCGTTAGGATCTGAGAAGCGATTAAAGCGAAGTTGACTTGGGTTATAAAGTCTTGACTAGTTTGTAATAGCGTATTGTGATAAATATTGTTATGTAATAAATAGTTTATGAAATGTGTATAAGTTAAGGTTACTCGACCTTGGGGGAATAGTGTGTAATGTAATGTATAAACAATTTATGTTTATATCTTCCAAAAAGTTATAGAAAGATTAGAAAATCAAGAATCATGACGATTTGGGGCGGATTAGAGGGGGCCTTCTGATTGGTATCAAAATTTGTTGGTTATGAAGCTTAGGTAGGAATACACGAGACCAATAACCGCATGATGATTAGGATAAGATCTAACTCACATAGAGTTAGTTGGTTGGTAAGATTCAAAGATGAATCTCGGTAAGTTGTTAAAGATCTGAGTTCCCTAACTTTCTGGTAATAAGGTTGAATAAGTGGTGAATAGATAAAGTCTAAAAGACTAAAAGTTCGATGATAGGAGATCGTAAAACAAAAGCGATCATAGTCATAGAATTGAATAAGTAATATATCGATGAGATCACCCGTGATCTGTTAAAATTATAATGACCGGAAAGAATCAATCGGATGATTGAAAAGTTTAAAGCATGATTCTTTGTGTAGATAGTACTGATTCAGAAAAGGATTATGAATACTGGATTAAATGAAATTACATTATTGAGAAGGGGTAAGTAAAGTATTAGGTGGGGATTTCAATGAGGACTCGTGTTGACAAGCGGGTTGTATGATTTCTTGTATGGGCGGGAATGCGTACTTGGTGTAAAAACTACTTAGTTGGTGGCATTGGTAATAATTGAAATGTTGTGTCCGCATGCTAGTTGTTATATCTGAGATAAATAGGTCATAGGTAGAGAATATAGGATTAAATGCGAGTTCTTAGAACTCATACTTATGTGACATTCTTGACTCATAGTTATATGAAATGTTTATGAGCCCCTCGTGAGCAGGACGTGAAAGGTCGGACTAGGGTAAGTTAAGTAAACTCATATAATTGTGGCGAGTTATGAACTCATAAGTGTGGTTTTTATGAGCTGGTATAGTAGTTAATGAATGGAGTGTTAAGGATAATAGGAATAGATAGAATGTTTAAGCAAATGATCATTAGTGGAGATTTAGGTTTTCCTAAACCCCTAGCTTTGCTAAACTTCAATTTTGACATCAAGCTAAATCGCACTATGTGCCTTTTAAAAAAAAAAATTATTTTTATTTATCACTTATGTACCATGTGACACAGTGCGAGAGATGATAAAAAAAATGATGGAGTTATCAATCTTGAAATTACTTGGTGTTGAATGTGATCTAAGGATGCGTCGATTACTACTGATGATATGATGTAGTATAACAAAGTCACCAAATAATGAAATCCTCAGCAATTTGTTAAATACGATGCGGCATCATAACGTCATTCTCAAAATGTTTTTATTGAAAGAAATTTTCCCAAACCAAATTGTTTTGTTGTGGAATCAAGTAAGGTGAGAGCGAGAATAACCTTTTATATAAAGGGAATATTTTAATTTGAGTATCTTTGATAGATGCAGAAATTTGAGTATCTTTTGTAGATGCAAGAAAATTTGAGTATCTTTAATAAATGCAGAAAATAAGTTCATGATCTTATATGATTCCTCGAAAAAATTTTAAACCTTTTACTCTTTGTGAGTGGTGAATTGGGTAGTATGTGATATGTGTGAATGGTGTAAGCTATTTGGTATCTGATTGTAAGGTGTAAGGTGAATTTAGGGGCGAAATTCTTAGAAGGAGGGTGAATGTGACAACTTGAGAATTTAGACAATTTATTAAAATCTTAAATGATTGATTTAAGGTCGAATATTGAACTGAGATAGAAAATAAGTGTATCGTTTGATGTTATTAGGATTGAATTTTGAGAATTTCAAAAATTACATGAAGGATATAGGTGAATTATTCGAGGATTAAGTGTTTATGTGATTAAGTTACGTGTATATGGTTAATGATATGTTAGAATGTGGTTAAGGGTCGAGGTTGACGGATAAATTATATACGTAACAAACCTAAGAATATATTAAGAACAACAATGTTAGGTTAGAAAACCTAACGTTTGATAAAAAACCCTAGAAATGGGTTACGAAACCTAGTTTGATTTAGGAATCAAAAACCCTAATTGATTGCATGAAACCTAAATCGAGAACTTAATGGCATAAGTGTAAATAACTATAAGATTAATTAGGGTTAATCTTAACAAATTGATTACAAAACCTAATTCCAAATCCAAAACCTAATACTTGATAAAAAAACCCTAGTTTGATTACGATAAATTGAAGCCTAATGCAGGAAATTAATGGAGAATTATAATGCTCTACTTTATTATTATAATATAATATTAATTAGGTAGCAGCAATTAATTAGCAAACCCTAATTTCAAATTATCGAACTTAAACTTTTAAAATCGAAAACCTAATGATGGATTTGAAACCTAATTTATAATTAGGAAAAATGAAAGTGTTAATTGAATATTTTAATGTTAATTAGGATATATTAATTCTAATTTAATGTTAAGTAATTAGAAAACCTAATCTAATTACGAATATTTAATTTCTATTTTAGAAAATTATTTTCTATTTAGAAACCTAAATTGTGGGTTGAAAACCACAATGACCATTTTGACCCTACTTGCGTAATTAGCAAATTTTAATTAGGAATTATTAATCCTAATTAGTAAATATTTAAAGTGTAATTAAGAAATTGTAATATAATTAGAAAATTCTAATTATAATTTAGAAATATTAAATTTTCTATTTTTGAAAAATTAAACTTAGAAAATTTTAGAAACTAATTTGGAAGTTAAGGGTTAAAACTTAAACCTAAAATGCTCCAAACCTAAACCTAACAAACTTGAAACCCAAACCTTTGGCGTTTCAAAAATACCATTAAAAATAATTAGATAATGACCAAAATGCCCTTTTAGTGTATTTTATTATGTAACTTGCAAAAATTGCTATAACTTTAGTAGGTTACCAAATATTTTGACTTTGCAACTTGAAATCTCGACAAATCATTGACTTCAGTAGAAATTGAAGCAACATGCATGAATCAAAGCATTATATATAAGATTTAGAGAGAAAGTTCAAAAAACTAGCCATTTTGCATTTTGCTCTCACCAACTCTCTCTCTTTCACAAACCCACGAAAATCGGTAGTGGATCGATCCTGAAAGCGACTCCAGATCATCCATCCATAAGCAGTTGGAGAGCGAATTAAAATCAAAGCATAAAGAGGTATAAAACCCTAATTTTGAAATCCTTGATTCCTTTGTTAAATGTTGTAATTGATTGTTCAAAGATATGTAATAAGGTGTCAATTGATGATGCAGGTTGATAAATCCATGATCCATAACATCAAAGTGCTGCAATTTAGAGTTTTTTGAAAATCTGAAAATTTTAAAAAATTGTGTTTTTTCGACGAATCAAAGCCTCTAGATCTTTAGATCAAATGTTAGTAAGTGTTTTTTGATGTTTAAAACTTTTAACATGTAGCTCTGATGTGTTCTCTGAAGGTGCAAAAAAATCGACCCGGATCATAAATAGATCGCAGAGATATAAGCAATTCGAAAAGTAGTTGGTGGATTCACGGAAATGAATTACAGGTAACCCGAAATTTTCCGAGAAAGTCGTGAGAAGATTTTCAAAGCTCTTGATCTTGTTGGTGTTTGTTGTTTTGGCCATTGTGTTGGTTAGATATTGTAGGTATGTATAAGGACTACATACTCAAACCATTAGATCACTCTAGATCTTTCATAGTGATCAAAGAATGAGGTCGAACCTCGTTGACCATCACACTTTCGGAAGAAAGATTACGGAAAACCCGGAATCTTGAGAACAACTTTCACGACATACCTAGTTTGGTGGATTAAATCTCATTTCTTGTTGTTGTTAGTCGATGATCTTATTAATGGGATGTTGTACCTTACATCATTACTAAAATCATGAACCTTTATATCACTCAAAACTGAGAATCGAGCATAAGGATCGATAAAAAGATCAAGTGGGTACCCTCTTGAAATTACGGAAAACCCGAAATTTGAAGAGCAGTCATCGATCATTTTGGAAGCTTAGATCTCTACGATGTTATGTTGTTGTTTGACATGAAATTGGTATATAATTGTAGTACTACATTAGTCTACTGACATCAAAATTTTTACAAATCGACAGAAAAACATTTAGAACATAGATTAAAAATCTAATCGAACTACCCCCTCGAACAATACGACATGAATTTAAAATCTTGAAGAACACCAAGAACACATTTAGGACACTTTTGTCACTAAGAACCCTTTAGCGACGGATTTATTAATCTATTAATTATTTTAATAAATTAAATTAGAAAAAAATGATTTTAAATTATTAAAAATACTAAATAAATTATGAAAAATTATTTTAAAGCTTGAAAAATAGTTTTTAATTATTTTGGATATATTTCAAAAATATTTAATATTTTTGGAATATAAAAAGGTATTTATTTATTTAATTATAATATTAAATAAATTATTTAAAAATAGTTTTAATTCATGAAAAATCATGAAAAATAATATTATGGTAAAAGAAAATATTTTAAGTTATTTTTGATGACTTTTAATATTTTGTGATAAATTTCATTAATAATTTATTATTAATGGTAATTAGTTTATTTAATAAATATATTAAATAAATTAAGGAAAAATAAATTAATGTTTTAAAAATCATATAAAAATGATTTAAGTGTTATAAAAATATTTTAAGTTATAAAATATAACTTTTGATATTTTGGCATGAAAATATTAATATTTTAATATTAATATTAATTATCGGATAATGGATTTAAGTGTTTAAAAATCAAATAATTATGATTTTAAGATATTAAAAATATTTTGAAATATTATAATTACATTATAATATTATGTAATGATTTTCATTAATATTTTATATTAAATGAATATTAATGATTAAGGAATTATGTAATTATTTAATTCATTTAAATCGGGTTTAATGATTGGAAAATCATGATAAATGGTAATAATTATTAAAAATTATTACGAGCTAGGAAAATGTTTTTGGTGATAAGAAAATTATCTGTGATAATTGTTAAGGGTTTAGCGAGTTTAATTGAACTTAAACTCGAGTATTAATCCAAACTAGGCCAAATCGGGATGATAGAATTAATATGTTAGTTTTAAATCGGTTTGAAATAGTTTGACTTGATCTTTAAAATCTTATGTGTTGTATAGACTTATAGGGTTATGTGTTATGTGTTTAGGTTATTACGTGTATATAAATATAACAATATTATCTTATGATGATATTATTCTAATATTGGAGATCTATATTATTAATATTAGGTCTTGGGTAAAGCGTTATAAATTGCGTTACGGTAATCAGCAGTTCGAGCAAGTTTGTTCTTACTTAACTCTAATAAGAGTGTTTTATTCAAGCTTATGGTTAAATCATTCTTTGATTGCCATGAAAATTGTACTCTGTACATCTTGCATGTATAAATCGGTATGAAAGGTGATCACCTTCATTACCGGTTGGTTCGAAATGTTTGTTCATGTTTAAAACTTGTTCGATCAAAAATTTTGTTCTGCTAGTTCTCATTATATTGATGAATTATAGCGACCCATTATTCATACTCTTGATCATGATATATCCTTATATTGTTGTATTTAAACTTCTTTGGGCAACTTTCATGCTCACCCTTGCTATATCATGATAAAACATTGCGAGATAAAAGCGAATCGTTGGGATCTGAGGAAAGCGATTAAAGCGAGTTTAGACTTGGGTTATAAAGTCTTGACTAGTTTGTAATAGCGTATTGTGATAAATATTGTTATGTAATAAATAGTTTATGAAATGTGTATAAGTTAAGGTTACTCGACCTTGGGAATAGTGTGTAATGTAATGTATAAACAATTTATGTTTATATCTTCCATAAAAAGTAATAGAATGATTAGCGAATCGAATCATGACGATTTGGGGCGGGATTAGAGGGGCCTTCTGATTAGTATCAAAGCTGTTGGTTATGAAGCTTAGGTAGGAATACACGAGACCAATAACCCATGATGATTAGGATAAGATCTAACTCACATAGAGTTAGTTGGTTGGTAAGATTCAAAGGCGAATCTCGGTAAGTTGTTAAGATCTGAGTTCCCTAACTCTGGTAATAAGGTTGAATAGTGGTGAATAGATAAAGTCTAAAAGACTAAAAGTTCGGTGATAGGAGATCGTAAAACAAAAGCGATCATAGTCATAGAATTGAATAAGTAATATATCTGATGAGATCACCCCGTGATCTGTTAAGGTTATAATGACCGAAAGAATCGATCGGATGATTGAAAAGTTTAAAGCATGATTCTTTGTGTGAATGATACAGATTCGAAAAAGGATTATGAATCTGGATTAAATGAAATTACGTATTGAGAAGGGGGTTAAGTATTAGGTGGGGATTTCAATGAGGACTCGTGTTGTGGTTTGAGGTTGTATGATTTCTTGTATGGGCGAGAATGCGTACTTGGTGTAAAAACTACTTAGTTGGTGGCATTGGTAATAATTGAAATGTTGTGTCACATAGTTGTTATATCTGAGATAAATAGGTCATAGGTAGAGAATATAGGATTAAGTGCGAGTTCTTAGAACTTCATACTTATGTGACATTCTTGACTCATAGTTATATGAAATGTTTATGAGCCCCTCGTGAGCGGACGTTGAAAATTCGGGACTAGGGTAAGTTAAATAAACTCATATAATTGTGGCGGAGTTATGAACTCATAAGTGTGGTTTTATGAGCTGGGTATAGTTATGTGTGAATGGAGTGTTAAGGATAATAGGAATAGATAGAATGTTTAAGCAAATGATCATTAGTGGAGATTTAGGTTTTCCTAAACCCCTAGCTTTGCTAAACTTCAATTTTGACATCAAGCTAAATCGCACTATGTGCCTTTTAAAAAAAAAAAAAATTGTTTTTATTTATCACTTATGTACCATGTGACACAGTGCGAGAGATGATAAAAAAAATGATGGAGTTATCAATCGAAATTACTTGGTGTTGAATGTGATCTAAGGATCGTCGATTATTCTGATATGATGTAGTATAACAAAGTCACCAAATAGCGAAATCCTCAGCGAATTTGTTAAATACGATGCGGCATCGTGGCGTCATTCTCAAAAATGTTTTTATTGAAAGAAATTTTCCCAAACCAAATTGTTTTGTTGTGGAATCAAGTAAGGCGAGTAAAATTTTGAGAATAACCTTTTATATAAAGGGAATATTTTAATTTGAGTATCTTTGATAGATGCAGAAATTTCGGTATCTTTGATAGATGCAGAAAAGTGAGTATCTTTAATGGATGAATTTCCATAAAACCTTTTCAAAATGAAAAACATATGATCTATCCCCTCGGCAAAATTTTAAACCTTTTACTCTTGTGAGTGGTGAATTGGGTAGTATGTGATATGTGTGAATGGTGTAAGCTATTTGGTATCTGATTGTAAGGTGTAAAGGTGAATTTAGGGGCGAAATTCTTAGAAGGAGGGGTGAATGTGACAACTTGAGAATTTAGACAATTTATTAAAATCTTAAATGATTGATTTAAGGTCGAATATTAGACTAGATAGAAAATAAGTGTATCGTTTGATGTTATTAGGATTGAATTTTGAGAATTTCAAAATTTAATGAAGGATATAGGTGAATTATTAGGATTAAGTGTTTATGTGATTAAGTTACGTGAATATGGTTAATGATATGTTATGAATGTGGTTAAGGGTCGAGGTTGACGGATAAATTATATCTCATAACAAACCCTAAGAATATATATAAGAACAACAATGTTAGATTAGAAAACCTAACGTCGATAAGAAACCTAGAAATGGTTACGGAAACCTAGTTTGATTTAGGAATCAAAACCTAATTGATTGCATGAAACCTAAATCGAGAACTTAATGGCATAAGTGTAAATAATTATAAGATTAATTAGGGTTAATCTTAACAAATTGATTACAAAACCTAATTCCAAATCAAAACCTAATACTTGATAAAAAAACCTAGTTTGATTACGATAAATTGAAGCCCTAATGCAGGAAATTAATGGAGAATTATAATGCTCTCTACTGCTATTATTATAATATTAATTAGGGTAGCAGCAATTAATTAGCAAACCCTAATTTCAAATTATCGAACTTAAACTTTTAAAATCGAGAAACCTAATGATGGATTTGAAACCCTAATTTATAATTAGGAAAAATGAAAGTGTTAATTGAATATTTTAATGTTAATTAGGATATATTAATTCTAATTTAATGTTAAGTAATTAGAAAACCTAATCTAATTACGAATATTTAATTTCTATATTAGAAAATTATTTTCTATTTAGAAACCCTAAATTGTGGGTTGAAAACCACAATGACCATTTGACCCTACTTGCGTAATTAGCAATTTTAATTAGGAATTATTAATCCTAATTAGTAAGATTTAAAGTTAATGATTAAGAATTTTAATATAATTAGAAAATTCTAATTATAATTTAGAAATATTAATTTTTATTTTTGAAAACTTAATTAAAAATTTTGAAAATGTTAGAAACTAATTTGGAAGTTAAGGGTTAAAACTTAAACCTAAATTTGTCGCTCCTAAACCTAAAATTACCTAACAAACCACTAAAACCTAAGGGTTTGGCAATTCAAGAATACCATTAAAATAATTAGATAATGACCAAAATGCCCTTTTAGTGTATTTTATTATGTAACTTGCAAAAATTGCTATAACTTTAGTTAGGTTACCAAATATTTTGACTTTGCAACTTGAAATCTCGAACCGTCATTGACTTCAGTAGAAATTGAAGCAACATGCATGAATCGAAGCATTATATATAAGATTTAGAGAGAAAGTTCAAAAAACTTAGCCATTTTGCATTTTGCTCTCACTGACTCTCTCTCTTTCACAAACCCACGAAAATCGGTAGTGGATCGATCCTAAAAGCAGACTCCAGATCATCCGTAAGCAGTTGGAGAGCGAATCAAAATCAAAGCATAAAGAGGTATAAAACCCTAATTTTGAAATCCTTGATTCCTTGTTAAATGTTGTAATTGATTGTTCAAAGATATGTAATAAGGTGTCAATTGATGATGCAGGTTGATAAATCCATGATCCCATAACATCAAAGTGCTCGAATTTTACATTTTTGAAAATGCTGGAAAATTTTAAAATTGTGTTTTTCGATCGAATGTCGAGCCTCTAGATCTTTTACATTAAATGTTTAGTTAAGTTTTTTGTGTTTTATATGTTGTAATGTCATCACTCTGTGTTCTTGAATGCAAAAAAAATCGACCCGGATCATAAATGGATGAGAAGATATAAGCGGTCGAAAGCCAGTTGGCCAGATTCACGGAAATGAATTACAGGTAACCCGAAATTTTCGATCTGAATGCAAACTTTCAAAGCCTTGATCTTTGTTGGTTTTGTTGTTTTGGCCATTGTGTTGGTTAGATATTGTAGAGCGGTATAAGGACTATATACTCAAACCATTAGATCACCTAGATCCAAGTATCATAATGATTAGAATATGAGGTCGAACCTCGGTTGATGGTCACTAGTCGGATAAGATTACAGGAAAAACCGGAATCTTGAGAACAAACTTACGACATGTAGTTTGGTTGGATAAAATCTCATTTCTTGTTGTTGTTAGTCGATCTCATTAATGGGATGTTGTACCCTTACATCATTACTAAAATCATGAACCTTAATATCACTCAAAACAAACTCGAGCATGAAAGTATAAAAGATCGAAAGTGGGTACCCTCGATTACGGTAAACCCGAAAACCGAATTTGAAGACATCGACAATCATTTTGAAGCTTAGATCTCTACGATATATTGTTGTTTGGTCATGAAACAAGTATATAAATTGTAGTACTACATTAGTACTACAACATCAAATAATTACAGATCGAAAAACATTAAGATCATAGATTAAAATCTAGGTCGAACCTATGACCTTTATGTACGACATGAAGATACGGAAATTGGTGAAGAACACAAGAAGAACACATATAGCGACACTTTTGTAAGCTATAGAACCTTTAATGACGATTTATTTTTAATTTTAGGAAAATTTAATTAAAAATAAATTGAAAAAATGGTTTTAATTATTAAAAATACTAAATAAATTATGAAAAATTATTTTAAAGCTTGAAAAATAGTTTTTAATTATTTTGGATATATTTCAAAAATATTTAATATTTTTGGAATATAAAAGGTATTTATTTATTTAATTATAATATTAAATAAATTATTTAAAAATAGTTTTAATTCATGAAAAATCATGAAAAATAATATTATGGTAAAAGAAAATATTTTAAGTTATTTTTTGATGACTTTTAATATTTTATGATAAATTTCATTAATAATTTATTATTAATGGTAATTAGTTTATTTAATAAATATATTAAATAAATTAAGGAAAAATAAATTAATGTTTTAAAAATCATATAAAAATGATTTAAGTGTTATAAAAATATTTTAAGTTATAAAATATAACTTTTGATATTTTGGCATGAAAATATTAATATTTTAATATTAATATTAATTATCGGATAATGGATTTAAGTGTTTAAAAATCAAATAATTATGATTTTAAGATATTAAAAATATTTTGAAATATTATAATTACATTATAATATTATGTAATGATTTTCATTAATATTTTATATTAAATGAATATTAATGATTAAGGAATTATGTGGTATTTAATTCATTTAAATACGGTTTTAATGATTGGAAAATCATGATAAATGGTAATAATTATTCAAAAATTATTACGAGCTAGGAAAAATGTTTTGGTGATAAGAAAATTATGTGATAATTGTTAAGTGTTTAAGGAAGAGTTTAATTGAACTTAAACTCGATATTGTCCAAACTAGGCCGTCGGGATGATAGAATTATGTTAGTTTTAAATCGGTTTGAAATAGTTTGACTTGATACTAAAATCTTATGTGTTGTATAGACTTATAGGGTTATGTGTTATGTGTTTAGGTTATTACGTGTATATAAATATATACAATATTATCTTTGTGATGATATTATTCTAATATTGGAGATCTATATTATTAATATTAGGTCTTGGGTAAAAGCGTTATAAATTGCGTTGCGGTAATCAGCAGTTCGAGCAAGTTTGTTCTTACTTAACTCTAATAAGAGTGTTTTATTCAAGCTTATGGTTAAATCATTCTTTGATTGCCATGAAAATTGTACTCTGTACATCTTGCATGTATAAATCGGTATGAAAAATTTGATCACCTTCATTACCGGTTGGTTCGAAATGTTTGTTCATGTTTAAAACTTGTTGATCAAAAATTTGTTCTGTCTTAGTTCTCAATTATATTGATGAATTATAGCGACTTATTATTCATACTCTTGATCATGATATATCCTTATATTGTTGTATTTAAACTTCTTTGGGCAACTTTCATACTCACCCTTGCTATATCATGATAAAACATTGCGAGATAAAAGGCGAATGCGTTAGGATCTGAGGAAGCGATTAAAGCGAAGTTAACTTGGGTTATAAAGTCTTGACTAGTTTGTAATAGCGTATTGTGATAAATATTGTTATGTAATAAATAGTTTATGAAATGTGTATAAGTTAAGGTTACTCGACCTTGGGGAATAGTGTGTAATGTAATGTATAAACAATTTATGTTTATATCTTCCATAACGAGTAATAGAATGATTAGTGAGCCGAATCCATGGCGATTTGGGGCGGGATTAGAGGGGCCTTCTACGATTAGTATCAAAATTTGCATTGGTTATGAAGCTTAGGTAGGAATACACGAGACCAATAACCATGATGATTAGGATAAGATCTAACTCACATAGAGTTAGTTGGTTGGTAAGATTCAAAGATGAATCTCGGTAAGTTGTTAAAGATCTGAGTTCCCTAACTCTGGTAATAAGGTTGAGAGCAGTGGTGAATAGATAAAGTCTAAAAAGACTAAAAGTTCGATGATAGGAGATCGTAAAACAAAAGCGATCATAGTCATAGAATTGAATAAATAATATATCGATGAGATCACCCGTGATCTATTAAAGTTATAATGACCGAGAAAGAATCAATCGGATGATTGAAAAGTTTAAAAGCATGATTCTTTGTGTAGATGAGTACAGATTCGGAAAAGGATTATGAATCTGGATTAAATGAAATTACATTATTGTGAATGAGATTAGGGGTTAAGTATTAGGTGGGGATTTCAATGAGGACTCGTGTTTAGAACAAGCGGTTGTATGATTTCTTGTATGGGCGAGGAATTGCGTACTTGGTGTAAAAACTACTTAGTTGGTGGCATTGGTAATAATTGAAATGTTGTGTCCTGTAGTTGTTATATATCTGAGATAAATAGGTCATAGGTAGAGAATATAGGATTAAGTGCGAGTTCTTAGAACTCATACTTATGTGACATTCTTGACTCATAGTTATATGAAATGTTTATGAGCCCCTCTCGTGAGCAGACGTCAAAGGTCGGACTAGGGTAAGTTAAATAAACTCATATAATTGTGGCGGGTTATGAACTCATAAGTGTGGTTTTATGAGCTGGGTATAGTTATGTAATGAATGGAGTGTTAAGGATAATAGGAATAGATAGAATGTTTAAGCAAATGATCATTAGTGGAGATTTAGGTTTTCCTAAACCCCTAGCTTTGCTAAACTTCAATTTTGACATCAAGCTAAATCGCACTATGTGCCTTTTAAAAAAAAAAAAATTGTTTTTATTTATCACTTATGTACCATGTGACTGAGTGCGAGATGATAAAAAAAAAAATGATGGAGTTATCAATGCGAAATTACTTGGTGTTGAATGTGATCTAAGGATCGTCGTCGATTACTTCTGATATGATGTAGTATAACAAAGTCACCAAATAGCGAAATCCTCAGCGAATTTATTAAATACGATCTGCGGCATCATAACGTCATTCTCAAAATGTTTTTATTGAAAGAAATTTCCCAAACCAAATTGTTTTGTTGTGGAATCAAATAAAGGTGAGGTAAAAATAACCTTTTATATAAAGGGAATATTTTAATTTGAGCGATCTTTGATATATCGGGCTAATCACCCTTTGAGTATCTTAAGTAATGATTTTGAGAATGAATTTCCATAAAACCTTTGTGATGAAAATGAAAAAAATAACATGATCTTATATGATTCCTCGACAAAATTTTAAAATTTTACTCTTGTGAGTGGTGAATTGGGTAGTATGTGATATGTGTGAATGGTGTAAGCTATTTGGTGCGATTGTAAGGTGTAAGGTGAATTTAGGGGCGAAATTCTTAGAAGGAGGTGAATGTGACAACTTGAAATTTAGACAATTTATTAAAATCTTAAATGATTGATTTAAGGTCGAATATTAGACTGAATAGAAAATAAGTGTATCGTTTGATGTTATTAGGATGGAATTTTGAGAATTTCAAAATTTACATGAAGGATATAGGTGAATTATTAGGGATTAAGTGTTTATGTGATTAAGTTACGTGTGAATATGGTTAATGATGTGTTGAATGTGTGGTTAAGGGTCGAGGTTGACGGATAAATTATATCTGTAACAAACCCTAAGAATATATTAAGAACAACAATGTTAGGTTAGAAAACCCTAACGTCGATAAGAAACCTAGAAATCGGTTACGAAACCCTAGTTTGATTTAGGAATCAAAAACCTAATTGATTGCATGAAACCTAAATCGAGAACTTAATGGCATAAGTGTAAATAATTATAAGATTAATTAGGGTTAATCTTAACAAATTGATTACAAAACCTAATTCCAAATCAAAACCCTAATACTTGATAAAAACCTAGTTTGATTACGATAAATTGAAGCCCTAATGCCAGGAAATTAATGGAGAATTATAATGCTCTCTACTGCTATTATTATAATATTAATTAGGGTAGCAACAATTAATTAGCAAACCCTAATTTCAAATTATCGAACTTAAACTTTTAAAATGAAACCCTAATGATGGATTTGAAACCTAATTTATAATTAGGAAAAATGAAAGTGTTAATTGAATATTTTAATGTTAATTAGGATATATTAATTCTAATTTAATGTTAAGTAATTAGAAAACCCTAATCTAATTACGAATATTTAATTTCTATATTAGAAAATTATTTTCTATTAGAAACCTAAAATTGTGGGTTGAAAACCCTAATGACCATTTTGACCCTACTTGCGTAATTAGCAATTTTAATTAGGAATTATTAATCCTAATTAGTAAGATTTAAAGTTATGATTAAAAAATTTTAATATAATTAGAAAATTCTAATTATAATTTAGAAATATTAATTTTTATTTTTGAAAAATTAAAAATTTTTGAAAATTTAGAAACTAATTTGGAAGTTAAGGGTTAAAACTTAAACCCTAAATGCTCCAAACCCTAAACCCTAACAAACCCTAAACCCTAAGGGTTTGGCATTCAAGAATACCATTAAAAAATAATTAGATAATGACCTAAAATGCCCTTTTAGTGTATTTTATTATGTAACTTGCAAAATTGCTATAACTTTAGTAGGTTACCAAACTCTTTGACTTTGCAACTTGAAATCTCGACAAATCATTGACTTCAGTAGAAATTGAATCAACATGCATGAATCAAAGCATTATATATAAGATTTAGAGAGAAAAATCATAAAACTTAGCCATTTTGCATTTTTGCTCTCACCAACTCTCTCTCTCTCTCAAACCCACGAAAATCGTTAGTGGATCGATCCTAAAGCAACTGACTCCAGATCATCCATAAGCAGTTGGAGAGAGCGAAGATCAAAATCAAAGCATAAAAAATATAAAAACCTAATTTTTTGAAATCTATTGATTCCTTGTTAAATGTTGTAATTGATTGTTCAAAGATATGTAATAATAAGGTGTCGATTGATGATGCAGGTTGATAAATCATGAATCCATAACATCAAAGTGCTCGAATTTACATTTTTCAAAATCTGGAAAATCTTTAAAATTGAGGTTTTTCGACAGCGAATGTCGAGATCTTATAGATCTTTATGTTTAATGTTTTGTGTGTTTTATGTTATATATGTATTCTATATCATGTCTCTTGAAGATGCAAAAATCAAAATCGACCGGATCATATAGATGGACTAAGAGATATAAGCAGTCGAAAGGCAGTTGACCGATTCACGGAAATGAATTACAGGTAACCCGAGAATTTTCCCAAGAAGTCGACAAGATGTTCAAAGCCTACGATCTTGTTGGTTTTTTGTTGTTTTGGCCATTGTTGTTGGTTAGATATTGTAGGCGGTATAAGGACTACATACTCAAACCATTAGATCACCTAGATCCATATCATAATGATTAGAATATGAAATCGAACCTCGTTGGCCGAATCTTGCTTCGGATAAAGATTACGGAAAACCGAGAATCTTGAGAACACACTAGACATACCCTTTGGTTTGGATTAAAATCTCATTTCTTGTTGTTGTTAGTCGATGATCTTGTTAATGGGATGTTGTACCCTTACATCATTACTAAAATCATGAACCTTTATATCACTGTAAAACTTCGAATGCAAAAGTATAAAGGATCGAAGTAGAATTTGTACCCTCGATTACGGTTCAAACCTGGAAAACCGAATTTGAAGACGACATCGACATCATTTTGAAGCTTAGATCTCTTGTTATGTTGTTGTTTGGTCATGAAATTGGTATATAATTGTAGTACTACATTAGTACTACAACATCAAAGTAATTACAATCCCGAAAACATTAATATCATAGATTTTTAAAATCTAGTCAAACTACCAACCTTTAATCGACGACATGAAGATGCGAAATTGGCCAAGAACACCAAGAACACATATAGCGACACTTTTGTCAAGCTATAGGACCCTTTAATGACGATTTATTATTATTTTTCAAAAAATTAATTAAAAAATTGAAAAAAATGATTTTAAATTATTAAAAATACATAATAAATTATGAAAAATTATTTTAAAGCTTGAAAATAGTTTTTAATTATTTTGGATATATTTCAAAAATATTTAATATTTTTGGAATATAAAAGGTATTTATTTATTTAATTATAATATTAAATAAATTATTTAAAAATAGTTTTAATTCATGAAAAATCATGAAAAATAATATTATGGTAAAAGAAAATATTTTAAGTTATTTTTGATGACTTTTAATATTTTATGATAAATTTCATTAATAATTTATTATTAATGGTAATTAGTTTATTTAATAAATATATTAAATAAATTAAGGAAAAATAAATTAATGTTTTAAAAATCATATAAAAATGATTTAAGTGTTATAAAAATATTTTAAGTTATAAAATATAACTTTTGATATTTTGGCATGAAAATATTAATATTTTAATATTAATATTAATTATCGGATAATGGATTTAAGTGTTTAAAAATCAAATAATTATGATTTTAAGATATTAAAAATATTTTGAAATATTATAATTACATTATAATATTATGTAATGATTTTCATTAATATTTTATATTAAATGAATATTAATGATTAAGGAATTATGTGGTATTTAATTTATTTAAATACGGTTTTAATGATTGGAAAATCATGATAAATGGTAATAATTATTCAAAATTATTACGAAGCCTAGGAAAATGTTTTTGGTGATAAGAAAATTATCTGTGATAATTGTTAAGTGTTTAGGAAGAGTTTAATTTGAACTTAAACTCGATATTGTCAAACTAGGCAAAGTCGGGATGATAGAATTGTGTCAGTTTTAAGTCAGACTGAAATAGTTTGACTTGATACTAAGTCTTATGTGTTGTATAGACTGATAGGGTTATGTGTTATGTGTTTAGGTTATTCTGTGTATATAAATATAACAGTATTATACTGTGATGATATTATTCTAATATTGGAGATCTATATTACTAATATTAGGTCTTGGGTAAAGCGTTATAAATTTCGTTTGCGGTAATCAACGGTTCAGGCAAGTTTGTTCTTACTTAACTCTAATAAGAGTGTTTTATTCAAGCTTATGGTTAAATCATTGCTGATTGCCATGAAAATTGTACTCTGTACATCTTGCATGTATAAGTCAGGTATGAAAGGCTGATCACCTTCATTACCAGTTGGTTCAGAAATGTTTGTTCATGTTTAAAACTTGTTCGATCAAAAATTTGTTCGTGCTTTAGTTCTCAATTATATTGATGAATTATAGCCACTTATTATTCATACTCTTGAATCATGATATATCCTTATATTGTTGTATTTAAACTTCTTTGGGCAACTTTCATGCTCACCCTTGCTATATCATGATAAAACATTGCGAGATAAGGCGCGAAGCGTTAGGATCTGAGGAAGCGATTAAAGCCAAGTTCACTTGGGTTATAAAGTTGTAACTAGTTTGTAATAGCGTATTGTGATAAATATTGTTATGTAATAAATAGTTTATGAAATGTGTATAAGTTAAGGTTACTCGACCTTGGGGAATAGTGTGTAATGTAATGTATAAACAATTTATGTTTATATCTTCCGCAAACAGTAATAGAATGATTAGCAAACCGAATCCGCGGCGATTTGGGGCTGGGATTCGGGGGACGCTACAGTTGGTATCAAAGCTGTTGGTTATGAAGCTTAGGTAGGAATACCTGAGACCAATAACCGCAGTGATTAGGATAAGATCTAACTCACATAGAGTTAGTTGGTCGGTAAGATTCAAAGATGAATCTCGGTAAGTTGTTAAGTACCGAGTTCCCTAACTCGCAATAAGGTTGAATGTAAGTGGTGAATAGATAAAGTCTAAAGGACTAAAAGTTCGGATAGGAGATCGTAAAACAAAACGATCATAGTCATAGAATTGAATCGTAATATATACGATGAGATCACCCCGTGATCTGTTAAAGTTATGACAACCGTAAAGAATCAATCGATGATTGAAAAGTTTAAAGCATGATTGTTTGTGTGAATGGTATGAGATTCGGAAAAGGATTATGAATACTGGATTAAATGAAATTACATTATTGAATGGGGGTTAAGATTAGGTGGGGATTTCAATGAGGACTCGTGTGTCAACAACCTGAGTTGTATGATTTCTTGTATGGGCGGGGAATCGTACTTGGTGTAAAAACTACTTAGTTGGTGGCATTGGTAATAATTGAAATGTTGTGTCACGCTAGTTGTTATATACAGATAAATAGGTCATAGGTAGAGAATATAGGATTAAGTACGCAGTTCTTAGAACTCATACTTATGTGACATTCTTGACTCATAGTTATATGAAATGTTTATGAGCCCCTCAAATGAATCTGGACGCCAAAGGTCGACTAGGTAAGTTCAGTAAACTCATATAATTGTGGCGGGTTATGAACTCATAAGTGTGGTTTTATGAATCGGGTATAGTTGTGTGAATGGAGTGTTAAGGATAATAGGAATAGATAGAATGTTTAAGCAAATGATCATTAGTGGAGATTTAGGTTTTCCTAAACCCCTAGCTTTGCTAAACTTCAATTTTGACATCAAGCTAAATACGCACTATGTGCCTTTTAAAAAAAAAAAATTTTTTTTTATTTATCACTTATGTACCATGTGACTGCGTGCGAGATGATGAAAAAAAAATGATGGAGTTATCAATGCGAAATTACTTGGTGTTGAATGTGATCTAAGGATCGCCACCACCACAACAATGATGTATGTAGTATAACAAAGTCACAAATGATTTAAATCTCAACTGATTTGTTAAATACAAAGCGGCATCATGACGTCATTCTCAAAAATGTTTTTATTGAAAGAAATTTCCCAAACCAAATTGTTTTGTTGTGGAATCAAATAAGACCGAGGTAAAATTTTAACCTTTTATATATAAGAGGAATAAAATTGTTCCGACCAAAGATTGATTTGGATTGAGATAGGGGATATCTTTAATCACCCTTTGTGTCAATTTGAGTATGACTTTGGATGAATTTCCATAAAACCTTTGCGAAAATAAAAACAAATATCTTATATGATTCCTCAAAACAATTTTTAAATTTTTTACCCTTGTGAGTGGTGTATTGGGTAGTATGTGATATGTGTGAATGGTGTAAGCTATTTGGTATACGGTGTAAGGTGTAAGGTGAATTTCGGGGACGAAATTCTTAGAAGGAGGGGTGAATGTGACAACCCGAGAATTTAGACAATTTATTAAAATCTTAAATGATTGATTTAAGGTCAAATATTAGACCTAGATAGAAAATAAGTGTATGCGTTTGATGTTATTAGGATGGAATTTTGAGGATTTCAAAATTTCGTGAAGGATATAGGTGAATTATTCAGGATTAAGTGTTTATGTGATTAAGTTATGTGAATATGGTTAATGATGTGTTATGCGTAATGTGGTTAAGGTCGAGGTTGACCAGATAAATTATATCCGTAATAAACCCTAAGAATATATTAAGAACAACAATGTTCGGTTAGAAAAAATCCTAACGTCTGATAAGAAACCCTAGAAATCGGTTCTGAAAACCCTAATTTCAGTTCCGGGAATCCGAAACCCTAATTCGGTGCATGAAACCCTAAATCGGAAACTTAATGGCATAAGTGTAAATAATTATAAGATTAATTAGGTTAATCTTAACAAATTGATTACAAAACCCTAATTCCAAATCTGAAACCCTAATACTTGATCTGAAAACCCTAGTTTCAGATTCTGATAAATCGAAGCCCTAATCTGGAAATTAATGGAGAATTATAATGCTCTACTGCTATTATTATAATATTAATTAGGGTAACGCTTAATTAATTAGCAAACCCTAATTTCAAATTATCGAACTTAAACTTTTCCGTCAGAAACCCTAATGATGGATTTGAAACCCTAATTTATAATTAGGAAAAATGAAAGTGTTAATTGAATATTTTAATGTTAATTAGGATATATTAATTCTAATTTAATGTTAAGTAATTAGAAAACCTTAATCTAATTACGAATATTTAATTTCTATATTAGAAAATTATTTTCTATTTAGAAACCCTAAATTGTGGGTTGAAAACCCTAGTGACCATTTTGACTCTACTTGCGTAATTAACAATTTTAATTAGGAATTATTAATCCTAATTAGTAAGATTTAAAGTGTAATTAAGAAATTGTAATATAATTAGAAAATTCTAATTATAATTTAGAAATATTAAATTTTTATTTTTGAAAAACCGAAACTCGAAAAATGTTAGAAACTAATTTGGAAGTTAAGGGTTAAAACTTAAACCCTAAATGCTCCAAACCCTAAACCCTAACAAACCCTAAACCCTAAGGGTTTGGCCAATTCCAAGAATACCATTAAAAATAATTAGATAATGACCAAAATGCCCTTTTAGTGTATTTTATTATGTAACTTGCAAAAATTGCTATAACTTTAGTAGGTTACCAAATATTTTGACTTTGCAACTTGAAATCTTAAAGAATCAAATTTCAACTCAAATTAAATCAAGCAACATGCATGAATCAAAGCATTATATATAAGATTTAGAGAGAAAAGTTCAAAAAACTTAGCCATTTTGCATTTTGCTCTCACCAACTCTCTCTCTTCACAAACCCACGAAAATCAAGAGTGGATCACCCCTAGAAATAAATTCCAAGATCATCCATAAATGTATCGGAGAGCCAAGATTAAAATCAAAGCATAAAGAGGTATAAAACCCTAATTTTGAAATCCTTCAATTCCTTGTTAAATGTTGTAATTGATTGTTCAAAGATATGTAATAAGGTGTCAATTGATGATCTGGGTTGATAAATCCATGATCCATAACATCAAAGTGCACGAATTTAGAGTTTTTCAAAATCTGGAAATCTGGAAAATTGTGTTTTTCAGTCAAATGTCAGATCTTATAGATCCGTGTGTGTTAAGTGTTTTTGATGTTTAAAACTTGTAACATGTATCCTGATATGTGTTCTTGAAGGTGCAAAAAGAATCAGACCCAGATCTATTATAGATCGCAAGATATAAACGGTCAAAACCCGTTGACCGATCTGCCTAAATCGCGAACCCAGAAAACTTTAAGAACAAAGCCCTCCGATGTCCTACTTTTGACCGTTATATCTTGTTCATAAGCCGTGATGTTTTTGTGTTATTATTACATAGCTTTATAGTTGTAGTAATACATGTTGTTCTTCAAGAACAAACCGTAATTGATAGATCTCTCATAAGTTGTTAGTTGCTCGATCATCAAGTTATAAGGAATCACAAAAACAAGCTAATGCAAGATATAAGGATCCAAAAGGTTTCGTTTTTCAAATCGAAAACCTGTAATTTGAAGAATGTGTCCGACATCATTTTTGGAAGCTTAGATCTCGTTGTTATGTTGTTGTTTGGTCATGGAATTGGTATATAATTGTAGTACTACATTAGTACTACAACATCAAAGTAATTACAGGCCCAGAAAACATTAATAACATAGATTAAAATCTAGTCAAACTAGCAACCTTTACGTCCCACAAGAATTTCGAAATCGTGAAGAACACTTGAAGAACACCTATAGCGACACTTTGTCTCGCTACCTATAGGCCCTTTTAGTGACAGCTTTATTTTCTATTTTCCTAAAATGAATTAAAAAATAGATAAAAATGGTTTTAATTATTAAAAAAAATACTAAATAAATTATGAAAAATTATTTTAAAGCTTGAAAAATAGTTTTTAATTATTTTGAGTATATTTCATAAATATTTAATATTTTTGAATATAAAAGGTATTTATTTATTTAATTATAATATTAAATAAATTATTTAAAAATAGTTTTAATTCATGAAAAATCATGAAAAATAATATTATGGTAAAAGAAAATATTTTAAGTTATTTTTGATGACTTTTAATATTTTATGATAAATTTCATTAATAATTTATTATTAATGGTAATTAGTTTATTTAATAAATATATTAAATAAATTAAGGAAAAATAGAATTAATGTTTTTAAAATCATATAAAAATGATTTAAGTGTTATAAAAATATTTTAAGTTATAAAATATAACTTTTGATATTTTGGCATGAAAATATTAATATTTTAATATTAATATTAATTATCTGATAATAGATTTAAGTGTTTAAAATCATATAATTATGATTTTAAGATATTAAAATATTTTGAAATATTATAATTATATTATAATATTATGTAATGATTTTCATTAATATTTTATATATGAATATTAATGATTAAGGAATTATGTGGTATTTAATTTAGTTAAATACGGTTTTAATGATTGGAAAATCATGATAAATGGTAATAATTATTCAAAATTATTACGAGCCTAGGAAAATGTTTTTCGATCGATCAAAAATTATCCGTGATAATTGTTATAAGGTTAGTGCTCGAGTTTAATTGAACTTAAACTCGATATTGTCCGACTAAATAACCGCTTGGATGATAGAATTGTGTCAGCTTTAAGTCGATCAAAATAGTTTGACTTGATACTAAGTCTTATGTGTTGTATAGATAGACTTATAGGTTTATGTGTTATGTGTGTTTAGGTTATTCTGTGTATATAAATATAACAATATTATACTCGTGATGATATTATTCTAATATCGAGATCTATATTATTAATATTAGGTCTTCTGCAAAGTGATATAAATTGCGTCACAGAATCAACTCTGCTCGTGCAAGTTTGTTCTTACTTAACTCTAATAAGAGTGTTTTATTCAAGCTTATGGTTAAATCATTGTCGATTGCCATGAAAATTGTACTGTACATCTTGCATGTATAAGTCGTATATGAAAGGTCGATCACCTTCATTACCAAATTGGTTCGTAAATGTTTGTTCATGTTTAAAACTTGTTCACCAAAAATTTGTTCGCTAGTTCTCAATTATATTGATGAATTATAGCCAAGCCCATTATTCATACTCTTCAATCATGATATATCCTTATATTGTTGTATTTAAACTTGTCAAGCAACTTTCATGCTCACCCTTGCTATATCATGATAAAACATTGCAGATAAGACGCAAAGCGCTTTGACATGTGAAAAACGATTAAAGCCAAGTTCACTTGGGTTATAAAGTGCAAATTTAGTTTGTAATAGCAGATTGTGATAAATATTGTTATGTAATAAATAGTTTATGAAATGTGTATAAGTTAAGGTTACTCAACCTTGGGGAATAGTGTGTAATGTAATGTATAAACAATTTATGTTTATATCTTCCGCAAAAAAGAATAGAAAGATTAGCAAACCGAATCCGCAGGTGATTTGGGGCCCTGGATTCGGGGACGCCATAATGGTATCAAAGTCGTTGGTTATGAAGCTTAGGTAGAATACCCGAGACCAATAACCGCAAAGATTAGATAAGATCTAACTCACATAGAGTTAGTTGGTCTGTAAGATTCAAAGATGAATCTCTAGAAGTTGTTAAGATACGTAGTTCCCTAACTCGTAATAAGGTCAATAATGGTGAATAGATAAAGTCTAAAAGACTAAAAGTGCAGGATAGAGATCGTAAAACAAAACGATCATAGACATAGAATTGAATCGTAATATATACGGGCGAGATCACCCCGATCTGTTAAAATTATGACAACCGTAAAGAATCAATCTGATGATTGAAAAGTTTAAAGCATGATTGTCGCGTGAATGGTACAGATTCGTAAAAGGATTATGAATACTGGATTAAATGAAATTCAGATTGAGAAGGGGGGTTAAGATTAGGTGGGGATTTCAATGAGGACTCGTGGTCAACAACCGAAGTTGTATGATTTCTTGTATGGGCGGGAATCGTACTTGGTGTAAAAACTACTTAGTTGGTGGCATTGGTAATAATTGAAATGTCAGGTCACGCTAGTTGTTATATACGTATAAATAGGTCATAGTAGAGAATATAGATTAAGTACGAGTTCTTAGAACTCATACTTATGTGACATTCTCGACTCATAGTTATATGAAATGTTTATGAGCCCTCAAATGAATCTGGACGCCAAAGGTCGACTAGGTAAGTTCAGAACTCATATAATTGTACCAAAGTTATGAACTCATAAGTGTGGTTTTATGAACCGGGTATAGTTGTGTGAATGGAGTGTTAAGGATAATAGAATAGATAGATTGTTTAAGCAAATGATCATTAGTGGAGATTTAGGTTTTCCTAAACCCCTAGCTTTGCTAAACTTCAATTTTTGACATCAAGCTAAATACGCACTATGTGCCTTTTTAAAAAAAAAATTGTTTTTTATTTATCACTTATGTACCATGTGACCAAAAAAGCGTAGATGATAAAAAAAATGATGATGAGTTATCAATGCAGAATTACTTGGTGTCGATGTGATCTAAGGATCGCCACCCCACTACAAGATGATGTAGTATAACAAAGTCACAAAATGACGAAATCCTCAACGACCGTTAAATACAAAGGCAAGATCATGACGCTATTCTCAAAAATGTTTTTATTGAAAGAAATTTCCCAAACCAAATTGTTTTGTCATGGAATCAAATAAGACCGAGGTAAATTTTGTACCTTTTATATAAGAGGAATATTTTAAATTGTTCATCTTTGATAGATTTGGCCAAGATAGGTATATCGAGCTAATCACCCTTGTGTCCGTAAGTAATGACTACTTTATGGATGAATTTCCATAAAACCTTTATAAAATGAAAACAAATATCCATACGATTCCTCAAAGACAAAATTTTTAAAATTTTCACCTCATGTGAGTGGTGAATCAAAGATGTGATATGTGTGAATGGTGTAAGCTATTTGGTATACTACTAGCAGGTAAGGTGAATTTCGGGACGAAATTTTAGAAGGAGGGGTGAATGTGACAACCCGAGAATTTAGACAATTTATTAAAATCTTAAATGATTGATTTAAGGTCAAATATTAGACCTAGATAGAAAATAAGTGTATGCTTTGATGTTATTGATCAATTTTGAGAATTTCAAAATTCTAAGAAGGATATAGGTGAATTATTCAGATTAAGTGTTTATGTGATTAAGTTCGTGAATATGGTTAATGTTCGTGTTCGTAATGTGGTTATGGTCAAGGGTCACCGTATAAATTATATCCGTGTCAAACCCTAAGAATATATTAAGAACAACAATGTTCATGTTAGAAAACCCTAACGCCCGATAAAAAAACCCTAGAAATCGGTTCTCGAAACCCTAATTTCAGCCCGAATCAAACCCTAATTCTAAGGTAATGAAACCTAAATCGAAAACTTAATGGCATAAGTGTAAATAATTATAAGATTAATTAGGTTAATCTTAACAAATTGATTACAAAACCCTAATTCCAAATCAAACCCTAATACTTGATCCGAAAACCCTAGTTTCGTATTCTCGATAAATCAAGCCCTAATCGGGAAATTAATGGAGAATTATAATGCTCATCGCTATTATTATAATATTAATTAGGTAACGCTTAATTAATTAGCAAACCCTAATTTCAAATTATCGAACTTAAACTTTTCCGCCGTCAAACCCTAATGATGGATTTGAAACCCAAATTTATAATTAGGAAAATGAAAGTGTTAATTGAATATTTTAATGTTAATTAGATATATTAATTCTAATTTAATGTTAAGTAATTAGAAAACCCTAATCTAATTACTTAATATTTAATTTCTATATTAGAAAATTATTTTCTATTTAGAACCCTAAATTGTGGGTTGAAAACCCTAAATGACCATTTTGACTTACTACAGAATTAATAATTTTAATTAGGAATTATTAATCCTAATTAGTAAGATTTAAAGTGTCATTAAGAAATTTTAATATAATTAGAAAATTCTAATTATAATTTAGAAATATTAAATTTTATTTTTGAAAAACCGAACTCTAAAAATGTTAGAAACTAATTTGGAAGTTAAGGGTTAAAACTTAAACCCTAAATGCTCCAAACCCTAAACCCTAATAAACAAACCCTAAACCCTAAGGGTTTCCAATTCCAAGAAATACCATTAAAAAAAATTATTAGATAATGACCAAAATGCCCTTTTAGTGTATTTTATTATGTAACTTTGCAAAATTGCTATAACTTTAGTAGGTTACCAAATATTTTGACTTTGCAACTTGAAATCTTAAAGAAATCAAATTTCAACTCAAATTAAAATTGAAGCAACATGCATGAATCAAAGCATTATATATAAGATTTAGAGAGAGAAAGTTCAAAAACTTAGCCATTTTGCATTTTGCTCTCACCAACTCTCTCTTTTCACAAACCCATTTAAAATCAAGAGTGGATCACCCTAGAAAATGTACCCAAGATCATCCATAAATGTATTGGAGAGCCAAGATTAAAATCAAAGCATAAAGAGGTATAAAACCCTAATTTTGAAATCCTTCAATTCCTTGTTAAATGTTGTAATTGATTGTTCAAAGATATGTAATAAGGTGTCAATTGATGATCCGGGTTGATAAATCCATGATCCATAACATCAAAGTGCACGAATTTAGAGTTTTTCAAAATCGAAAATTTTAAAATCGAGGTTTTTCAACAAATGTCGATCTTATAGATCCGTTTGTGTTAAGTGTTTTTGATGTTTAAAACTTGTAACATGTATCCCGATATGTGTTCTTGAAGGTGCAAAAGAATCGCACCTGCTATCATAAATGGATCTATTATAGATCTGCTCAGATAATAACCTAATTTTCCAGAGAGGTCCACAAGATGTTCAAAGCCCTCGATCTTGTTGGTTTTTGTTGTTTTGGCCATTGTGTTGGTTAGATATTGTAGGTCTGTATAAATATACAACAAACCAATTAATCACTTTAGATCATAAAAGGTCCGAGGTCAAACCATAATCTACTTCGACTTCGTCTGAAGAAGATTCCGAAAACCATATCTTGTTCAAGAATTTTTCCGTGATGTTTTTGTGTTATTATGCTTTGTTGTAGTTGTAGTAATACATGTTGTTGTACAAAACATCATTAATTGATTAGATCACAAAAGAAAGCTCGAATCATCAAGTTATAAGGAATCAAAAGTAGGTATTTAAGGTCGTTTCTTCAAACTGGAAACCTGTAAAATTTGAAGAATGTGTCTCCACATCATTTTTGAAGCTTAGATCTCGTTGTTATGTTGTTGTTTGGTCATGGAATTGGTATATAATTGTAGTACTACATTAGTACTACAACATCAAAGTAATTACAGCCCGTAAAAATTATTAATAACATAGATTAAAATCTAGTCAAACCACCAACCTTTACGTCCCGATAAGAATTCTCGAAATCGTGAAGAACACTTGAAGAACACATTTAGCGATTTTGCTTTTGTCGCCTATAGGCCCCTTTTAGCGACACGCTTTATTTTCTATTTTCCTAAAATGAATTAAAAAATTGAAAAAATGATTTTAAATTATTAAAATACTAAATAAATTATGAAAAATTATTTTAAAGCTTGAAAAATAGTTTTTAATTATTTTGATATATTTCAAAAATATTTAATATTTTTGAAATATAAAAGGTATTTATTTATTTAATTATAATATTAAATAAATTATTTAAAATAGTTTTAATTCATGAAAAATCATGAAAAATAATATTATGGTAAAAGAAAATATTTTAAGTTATTTTTGATGACTTTTAATATTTTATGATAAATTTCATTAATAATTTATTATTAATGGTAATTAGTTTATTTAATAAATATATTAAATAAATTAAGGAAAAATAGAATTAATGTTTTAAAAATCATATAAAAATGATTTAAGTGTTATAAAAATATTTTAAGTTATAAAATATAACTTTTGATATTTTGGCATGAAAATATTAATATTTTAATATTAATATTAATTATCTGATAATGGATTTAAGTGTTTAAAAATCATATAATTATGATTTTAAGATATTAAAATATTTTGAAATATTATAATTATATTATAATATTATGTAATGATTTTCATTAATATTTTATATTAAATGAATATTAATGATTAAGGAATTATGTGGTATTTAATTTATTTAAATACGGCTTTTAATGATTGGAAAATCATGATAAATGGTAATAATTATTCAAAAATTATTACGAGCCTAGGAAAATGTTTTGATCGATAAGAAAATTATCTCGTGATAATTGTTAAGGTTAGGTGAAGAGTTTAATTTAACTTAAACTCGAGTATTCAGCGACGACTAGACCGCTTTGCTTCTGATGATAGAATTGTGTTTGCTTTTAAGTCGATCAAATAGTTTGACCTAATGCTAAGTCTTATGTGTCGATAGACTTATAGGTTATGTGTTATGTGTTTAGGTTATTCTTTGTGTATATAAATATAACAATATTATACTATGATGATATTATTCTAATATCGAGATCTATATTATTAATATTAGGTCTTCTGCAAAGCGATATAAATCATGCTACAGAATCAAATCTGCCTGTGCAAGTTTGTTCTTACTTAACTCTAATAAGAGTGTTTTATTCAAGCTTATGGTTAAATCATTGTCGATTGCCATGAAAATTGTACTCAGACATCTTGATGTATAAGTCGTGTATGAAAGGTCGATCACCTTCATTACCAAATGGTTCGTAAATGTTTGTTCATGTTTAAAACTTGTTCACCAAAAATTTGTTCCTCGCTAGTTCTCAATTATATTGATGAATTATAGCCACTTTATTATTCATACTCTTCAATCATGATATATCCTTATATTGTTGTATTTAAACTTGTCAAGCAACTTTCATGCTCACCCTTGCTATATCATGATAAAACATCGCAGATAAGACGAAAAGCGCCTTTGACATGTGAAACGATTAAAGCCAAGTTCACTTGGGTTATAAAGTGCAAATTTAGTTTGTAATAACGTATTGTGATAAATATTGTTATGTAATAAATAGTTTATGAAATGTGTATAAGTTAAGGTTACTCGACCTTGGGGAATAAGTGTGTAATGTAATGTATAAACAATTTATGTTTATATCTTCCGCAAAAAAAGAATAAAATGATTAGCAAACCGAATCCGCCGATTTATTTGGGGCCGGGATTCGGGGACGCCATAAATTGGTATCAAAGTCATTGGTTATGAAGCTTAGGTAGGAATACCCGAGACCAATAACCGCAGTTGATTAGATAAGATCTAACTCATATAGAGTTAGTTGGTCAGTAAGATTCAAAGATGAATCTCTGTAAGTTGTTAAGATACGTAGTTCCCTAACTCGTAATAAGGTTGAATGTATGGGTGAATAGATAAAGTCTAAAAGACTAAAAGTTCAAAGGATAGAGATCGTAAACAAAACGATCATAGTATAGAATTGAATCGTAATATATATGGCGAGATCACCCCGCGATCTCGTTAAAATTATGACAACCGTAAAGAATCAATCTGATGATTGAAAAGTTTAAAGCATGATTGTCAGTGAATGGTACAGATTCATAAAAGGATTATGAATACTGATTAAATGAAATTCAGATTGAGAAGGGGGGTTAAAGATTAGGTGGGGATTTCAATGAGGACTCGTGTCAACAACCGAGTTGTATGATTTCTTATGTAAGCGGGAATCGTACTTGGTGTAAAAACTACTTAGTTGGTGGCATTGGTAATAATTGAAATGTCAGGTCACGCTAGTTGTTATATATACGTATAAATAGGTCATAGTAGAGAATATAGATTAAGTACGAGTTCTTAGAACTCATACTTATGTGACATTCTCGACTCATAGTTATATGAAATGTTTATGAGCCCTCAAATGAATCTGGACGCCAAAGGTCGACTAGGTAAGTTCAGAACTCATATAATTGTACCAAAGTTATGAACTCATAAGTGTGGTTTTATGAATCGGGTATAGTTGTGTGAATGGAGTGTTAAGGATAATAGAATAGATAGAATGTTTAAGCAATGATCATTAGTGGAGATTTAGGTTTTCCTAAACCCCTAGCTTTGCTAAACTTCAATTTTGACATCAAGCTAAATACGCACTATGTGCCTTTTAAAAAAAAAAATGTTTTTTTATTTATCACTTATGTACCATGTGACCAAAAAGTAGATGATAAAAAAATGATGGAGTTATCAATGCAGTAATTACTTGGTGTCGAATGTGATCTAAGGATCGCCACCCACTACAAAGATGATGTAGTATAACAAAGTCACCAAATGACGAAATCCTCAACTCTGACCGTTAAATACAAAGCAAGATCATGACGCTATTCTCAAAAATGTTTTTATTGAAAGAAATTTTCCAAACCAAATTGTTTTGTCAGTGAATCAAATAAGACCGAGGTAATAACCTTTTATATAAAGGAATATTTTAACAAAAGTATTCGACCAGAGAAGATTTTGAGAAGATAGGCATATCTTTGATAATCACCCTTTGAAATTCCGTAAGTATGACGGTTCATGATGAATTTCCATAAAACCTTTGAGAAAATGAAAAAATCTTATACCATACCCCATCTCAAAGACAAATTTTAAAATTTTTACCTCATGAGTGGTGTATCAAGTAGTATGTGATATGTGTGAAGGTGTAAGCTATTTGGTATACTACGTAGGTGTAAGGTGAATTTCTGGACGAAATTTTAGAAGGAGGGGTGAATGTGACAACCCGAGAATTTAGACAATTTATTAAAATCTTAAATGATTGATTTAAGGTCAAATATTAGACCTAGATAGAAAATAAGTGTACGCGTTTGATGTTATTAGATCAAATTTGAGAATTTCAAAATTTCGTGAAGGATATAGGTGAATTATTCAGATTAAGTGTTTATGTGATTAAGTTCGTGAATATGGTTAATGATGTGTTCGTAATGTGGTTATGGTCAAGGTCGACTTCGTATAAATTATATCTCAGTCAAACCCTAAGAATATATTAAGAACAACAATGTTCGATTAGAAAACCTAACGCCTCGATAAAAAACCCTAGAAATCGGTTCGAAACCCTAGTTTCAGCCCGAAATCAAACCCTAATTCTAAGCATGAAAACCCTAAATCGAAAACTTAATGGCATAAGTGTAAATAATTATAAGATTAATTAGGTTAATCTTAACAAATTGATTACAAAACCCTAATTCCAAATCAAACCCTAATACTTGATCTCGAAACCCTAGTTTCGCATTCTCGATAAATCAAGCCCTAATCTGGGAAATTAATGGAGAATTATAATGCTCATCGCTATTATTATAATATTAATTAGGTAACGCTTAATTAATTAGCAAACCCCTAATTTCAAATTATCGAACTTAAACTTTTCCGTCGTAAACCCTAATGATGGATTTGAAACCCAAATTTATAATTAGGAAAATGAAAAGTGTTAATTGAATATTTTAATGTTAATTAGATATATTAATTTAATTTAATGTTAAGTAATTAGAAAACCCTAATCTAATTACTTAATATTTAATTTCTATATTAGAAAATTATTTTCTATTTAGAAACCCTAAATTGTGGGTTGAAAACCCTAATGACCATTTTGACTTACTACAGAATTAATAATTTTAATTAGGAATTATTAATCCTAATTAGTAAGATTTAAAGTTCATGATTAAGAAATTTTAATATAATTAGAAAATTCTAATTATAATTTAGAAATATTAAATTTTTATTTTTGAAAACCTAAACTTAGAAAATGTTAGAAACTAATTTGGAAGTTAAGGGTTAAAACTTAAACCCTAAATGCTCCAAACCCTAAACCCTAACAAAACCCTAAACCCTAAGGGTTTCATCCAATTCCAAGAATACCATTAAAATAATTAGATAATGACCAAAATGCCCTTTTTAGTGTATTTTATTATGTAACTTGCAAAAATTGCTATAACTTTAGTAGGTTACCAAATATTTTGACTTTGCAACTTGAAATCTCAAAAAATCAAATTTCAACTCAAATTAAATTGAAGCAAATATGCATGAATCAAAGCATTATATATAAGATTTAGAGAGAGAAAGTTCAAAAAACTTAGCCATTTTGCATTTTGCTCTCACCAACTCTCTCTCTCTCACAAACCCACGAAAATCAAAGAGGGGATCACCCCAGAAATGTACCAAGATCATCCATAAACAGTATCGAGAGCCAAGATTAAAATCAAAGCATAAAGAGGTATAAAACCCCTAATTTTGAAATCCTTCAATTCCTTGTTAAATGTTGTAATTGATTGTTCAAAGATATGTAATAAGGTGTCAATTGATGATCCGGGTTGATAAATCCATGATCCATAACATCAAAGTGCACGAATTTTACATTTTTCAAAATCTGAAATCGAAAATCGAGGTTTTCAAACAAATGTCGATCTTATAGATCCGTTTCTCGTTAAGTGTTTTTGATGTTTAAAACTTATAATGTGTATCCTATGTCATGTGTTCTTGAAGGTGCAAAAAGAATCGCACTTCAGATCTATTATAGATCGAGAAGATATAAACCTGGCCAAAGACCGCTGACCGCTCACGGAAATGAATTCGGGTAACCTGTAATTTTCCTGTGAGGTCCGACAAGATGTTCAAAGCCTCGATCTTGTTGGTGCTTGTTGTTTTGGCCATTGTGTTGGTTAGATATTGTAGTATGTGTTAAGGACTATATATCAAACCATTAGATCACCTATCTTTCATAAATCAAAGTGATTAGAATATGAGGTCAAACCATCAATCGACCGATCTTATAAGAAGATTCGGAAACCCGTAATCTTCAAGAACCAACACCGACAAGTTCGACCGATTAAAATCTTAACTTATTGTTGTTTTAGTCGATGATTAATGGATGATGCCTTGTACAATTACATTCTCTCGCTACAAGATCATGAACCTTTAGATCACAAAACCAAAGCTCGTAATGCAAGTTATAAGGATCTCAAAGGTATTCTAGATCGTTTCGTCAAACTGAAAACCTGTAAATGAAAGAATGTGTCCGATATCATTTTTTGGAAGCTTAGATCTCGTTGTTATGTTGTTGTTTGGTCATGAAATTGGTATATAATTGTAGTACTACATTAGTACTACAACATCAAAGTAATTACAAGTCGTAAAAACATTAATAAAGATAGATCAAATAAATCAAAACTACCAACCTTTACGTCCATATAAGAATTTCGAAATCGTGAAGAACACATCAAGAACACATTTAGCTTACATTTTGTCGCCTAAGGACCTTTTAATGACGCTTATTTTCTAAAATTAATAAAATTAATTAAAAATTGAAATAAATGATTTTAAATTATTAAAATACAAATAAATTATGAAAAATTATTTTAAAGCTTGAAAAATAGTTTTTAATTATTTTGATATATTTCAAAAATATTTAATATTTTTGAAATATAAAAGGTATTTATTTATTTAATTATAATATTAAATAAATTATTTAAAAATAGTTTTAATTCATGAAAAATCATGAAAAATAATATTATGGTAAAAGAAAATATTTTAAGTTATTTTTTGATGACTTTTAATATTTTATGATAAATTTCATTAATAATTTATTATTAATGGTAATTAGTTTATTTAATAAATATATTAAATAAATTAAGGAAAAATAGAATTAATGTTTTTAAAAATCATATAAAATGATTTAAGTGTTATAAAAATATTTTAAGTTATAAAATATAACTTTTGATATTTTGGCATGAAAATATTAATATTTTAATATTAATATTAATTATCTGATAATGGATTTATGTTTAAAAATCATATAATTATGATTTTAAGATATTAAAATATTTTGAAATATTATAATTACATTATAATATTATGTAATGATTTTCATTAATATTTTATATTAAATGAATATTAATGATTAAGGAATTATGTGGTATTTAATTCATTTAAATACTATTTTAATGATTGGAAAATCATGATAAATGGTAATAATTATCCAAAAATTATTACGAGCCTAGAAAATGTTTTTCGATCGATAAGAAATTATCTCGTGATAATTGTTAAGGTTTAGCAAGAGTTTAATCGAACTTAAACTCGATATATCGTCCGACTGACCGCTTGGATGATAGAATTGTGTTTGCTTTTAAGTCGATCAAAATAGTTTGACTTAATGCTAAGTCTTATGTGTCAGATAGACTTATAGGTTATGTGTTATGTGTTTAGGTTATTCTGTATTTAGATATAACAATATTATACTATGATGATATTATTCTAATATCGAGATCTATATTATTAATATTAGGTCTTCTGCAAAAGCGCTATAAATCATGCGCTACAGAATCAACTCTGCCTCAGCAAGTTTGTTCTTACTTAACTCTAATAAGAGTGTTTTATTCAAGCTTATGGTTAAATCATTGTCGATCGCCATGAAAATTGTACTGTGACATCTTGATGTATAAGTCGTATGAAAGGTCGATCACCTTCATTACCAGCTTGGTTCGTAAATGTTTGTTCATGTTTAAAACTTGTTCACCAAAAGTTTGTTCCTCGCTAGTTCTCAATTATATCATGAATTATAGCCAAGCTTATTATTCATACTCTTCAATCATGATATATCCTTATATTGTTGTATTTAAACTTGTCAAGCAACTTTCATGCTCACCCTTGCTATATCATGATAAAACATTGCGATAAGACGCAAAATTGCCTTTTGACATGTGAAACGATTAAAGCCAAGTTCACTTTGGGTTATAAAGTGCAAATAGTTTGTAATAAAGATCAGATAAATATTGTTATGTAATAAATAGTTTATGAAATGTGTATAAGTTAAGGTTACTCTTTAACCTGGGGAATAGTGTGTAATGTAATGTATAAACAATTTATGTTTATATCTTCCGCAAAAAGTTATAGAAAGATTAGCAAACCGAATCCGCAGCCGATTGGGGCCCGTGTTCGGGGACGCCATAAATGGTATCAAAGTCGTTGGTTATGAAGCTTAGGTAGAATACCCGAGACCAATAACCGCAGTGATTAGATAAGATCTAACTCACATAGAGTTAGTTGGCTCAGTAAGATTCAAAGACTAATCTCTAGAAGTTGTTAAAGATACGTAGTTCCCTAACTCGTAATAAGGTCAATAAAGTGGTGAATAGATAAAGTCTAAAAGACTAAAAGTTCAAAGGATAGGAGATCGTAAAACAAAACGATCATAGTCATGGAATTGAATCGTAATATATACGATGAGATCACCCCGTGATCTCGTTAAGTTATGACAACCGTAAAGAATCAATCGGATGATTGAAAAGTTTAAAGCATGATTGTCGGGTGAATGGTACAGATTCATAAAAGGATTATGAATACTTGATTAAAATGAAATTCAGATTGAGAAGGGGGTTAAGTATTAGGTGGGGATTTCAATGAGGACTCGTGTCAACAACCGAGTTGTATGATTTCTTGTATGGGCGGGAATCGTACTTTGGTGTAAAAACTACTTAGTTGGTGGCATTGGTAATAATTGAAATGTCAGGTCACGCTAGTTGTTATATACGTATAAATAGGTCATAGTAGAGAATATAGATTAAGTACGAAGTTCTTAGAACTCATACTTATGTGACATTCTCGACTCATAGTTATATGAAATGTTTATGAGCCCTCAAATGAATCTGACGCCAAAGGTCGACTAGGTAAGTTCAGAACTCATATAATTGTGGCCAAAGCATGAACTCATAAGTGTGGTTTTATGAACTCGGTATAGTTGTGTGAATGGAGTGTTAAGGATAATAGAATAGATAGAATGTTTAAGCAAATGATCATTAGTGGAGATTTAGGTTTTCCTAAACCCCTAGCTTTGCTAAACTTCAATTTTTGACATCAAGCTAAATACGCACTACGTGCCTTTTAAAAAAAATTTTTTTTATTTATCACTTATGTACCATGTGACCAAAAAGTAGATGATAAAAAAATGATGGAGTTATCAATGCAGTAATTACTTGGTGTCGAATGTGATCTAAGGATCACCACCCCACTACAAGATGATGTAGTATAACAAAGTCACCAAATGACGAAAATCCTCAACTGACCGTTAAATACAAAGGCGATCATCATGACGCTATTCTCAAAAATGTTTTTATTGAAAGAAATTTTCCAAACCAAATTGTTTTGTCATGTGGAATCAAGTAAGACCGAGGTAAATAACCTTTTATATAAAGGAATATTTTAATTTGAGTATCTTTGATAGATACCGAGAAATTTGAGTATCTTTGATAGATACCCGTAGAAATTTGAGTATCTTTAATAGATACCTTTAGAAAATAAGTTCATGATCTTATATGACCCCACGTAAAAAATTTTAAACCTTTTACTCTTTGTGAGTGGTGAATCGGGTAAGATGTGATATGTGTGAATGGTGTAAGCTATTTGGTATACTACTGTAGTAGGTAAGGTGAATTTCGTGGACTAAATTTTAGAAGGAGGGGTGAAATGTGACAACCCGAGAATTTAGACCATTTATTAAAATCTTAAATGATTGATTTAAGGTCAAATATTAGACCCAGATAGAAAATAAGTGTATGCGCTTGATGTTATTGATCAATTTTGAGAATTTCAAAAATCTAAGAAGGATATAGGTGAATTATTCAGATTAAGTGTTTATGTGATTAAGTTCTGTGTATATGGTTAATGATATGTTCGTAATGTGGTTATGGTCAAGGGTCACCAGATAAATTATATCCGTGTCAAACCCTAAGAATATATTAAGAACAACAATGTTCGATTAGAAAACCCTAACGTCTCGATAAAAAACCCTAGAAATCGGTTCGAAACCCTAGTTTCAGCCATTTTGAATCCAAACCCTAATTCTAAGGTTTGAAACCCTAAATCGAAACTTAATGGCATAAGTGTAAATAACTATAAGATTAATTAGGTTAATCTTAACAAATTGATTACAAAACCCTAATTCCAAATCAAACCCTAATACTTGATCCGAAAACCCTAGTTTCGCATTCTCGATAAATCAAGCCCTAATCTGGGAAATTAATGGAGAATTATAATGCTCTCATCGCTATTATTATATATATTAATTAGGTAACGCTTAATTAATTAGCAAACCCTAATTTCAAATTATCGAACTTAAACTTTTCCGTCGTAAACCCTAATGATGGATTTGAAACCCTAATTTATAATTAGGAAAAATGAAAGTGTTAATTGAATATTTTAATGTTAATTAGATATATTAATTTAATTTAATGTTAAGTAATTAGAAAACCCTAATCTAATTACTTAATATTTAATTTCTATTTTAGAAAAAATTTCTATTTAGAAACCCTAAATCAGGGTTGAAACCCCCTAATGACCATTTTGACTTACTACAGTAATTAGCAATTTTAATTAGGAATTATTAATCCTAATTAGTAAGATTTAAAGTGTAATTAAGAAATTGTAATATAATTAGAAAATTCTAATTATAATTTAGAAATATTAAATTTTTATTTTGAAAAACCAAACTCTAAAAATGTTAGAAACTAATTTGGAAGTTAAGGGTTAAAACTTAAACCCTAAATGCTCCAAACCCTAAACCCTAACAAACCCTAAACCCTAAGGGTTCGCCAATTCCAAGAATACCATTAAAAATAATTAGATAATGACCAAAATGCCCTTTTAGTGTATTTTTATTATGTAACTTGCAAAAATTGCTATAACTTTAGTAGGTTACCAAATATTTTGACTTTGCAACTTGAAATCTCAAAGAAATCAAATTTCAACTCAAATTAAATTGAAGCAACATGCATGAATCAAAGCATTATATATAAGATTTAGAGAGAAAAGTTCAAAAAACTTAGCCATTTTGTATTTTGCTCTCACCAACTCTCTCTTTCACAAACCCACGAAAATCAAGAGGGATCACCCCTAGAAATGTACCCAAGATCATCCATAAATGATTGAGAGCCAAGATTAAAATCAAAGCATAAAAAGAGGTATAAAACCCTAATTTTGAAATCCTTCAATTCCTTTGTTAAATGTTGTAATTGATTGTTCAAAGATATGTAATAAGGTGTCAATTGATGATCCGGGTTGATAAATCCATGATCCATAACATCAAAGTGCACGAATTTAGAGTTTTTCAAAATCTGGAAATCAAAAATCAGGTTTTTCAACCAAATGTAAGATCTTATAGATCCGTGTGTGTTAAGTGTTTTTTTGTTTAAAACTTTTAACATGTAGCCCGATATGTGTTCTCAAGGTGCAAAAGAATCGCACCTGATCTATTATAGATCGCAGAAGATATAAACGGCCAAAGACCGCTGACTGCTCACGGAAAATGAATTCGGGTAACCTGAATTTTCCTGAGGTCCGACAAGATGTTCAAAGCCCTCGATCTTGTTGGTGTTTGTTGTTTTGGCCATCAGGTTGGTTAGATATTGTAGGTATGTTTAAGGACTACACAATCATGTTATTATATCACCTAGATCTTTCATAGAATCAAAGTAATGAACAAAAAACCATCGCCGACCATCACGATCGGAAGAAGATTCTCGGTAACCTGAATCTTCAACGGGATTTTTCTCGCCACCAACCGATTAAAATCTTAACTTATTGTTGTTTTTATGATGATCTATTGTTACAACCTTGTACACCGACATCTCTCGCTACAAGACCAACCTTTAGATCACAAAACCAAAGCCTGAAATGCAAGTTACAAGGATCAATAAAGGTATTTAAAGGTCGTTTTCTTCAAATCTGAATTCCTAGAATTTGAAGAATGTGTCCGACATCATTTTTGGAAGCTTAGATCTCGTTGTTATGTTGTTGTTTGGTCATGGAATTGGTATATACTTGTAGTACTACATTAGTACTACAACATCAAAGTTTTTACAAGTCTCAGAAAACATTTAGATCATAGATCAAATTCTAGTCAAACCTACCCACCTTAACACCGATATGAATTTCTCGAAATCGTCAAGAACACATCAAGAACACATTTAGCTTACGCATTTGTCACCTAAGCTACCTTTTAGCGACGATAAATTAGAAAATTAATTATTTTAATAAATAAATTGAAATAAATGATTTTAAATTATTAAAAATACATAATAAATTATGAAAAATTATTTTAAAGCTTGAAAAATAGTTTTAATTATTTTGATATATTTCAAAAATATTTAATATTTTTGAGAATATAAAAGGTATTTATTTATTTAATTATAATATTAAATAAATGATTTAAAAATGATTTTTCAATTCATGAAAAATAATATTATGGTAAAAGAAAATATTTTAAGTTATTTTTAGTGACTTTTAATATTTTATGATAAATTTCATTAATAATTTATTATTAATGGTAATTAGTTTATTTAATAAATATATTAAATAAATTAAGGAAAAATAGTATTAATGTTTTAAAAATCATTTAAAAATGATTTAAGTGTTATAAAATATTTTAAGTTATAAAATATAACTTTTGATATTTTGGCATGAAAATATTAGTATTTTAATATTAATATTAATTATCTGAATAATGGATTTATGTTTAAAAATCATATAAATATGATTTTAAGATATTAAAATATTTTGAAATATTATAATTACATTATAATATTATGTAAGGATTTTCATTAATATTTTGAATATTAATGATTAAGGAATTATGTGGTATTTAATTCATTTAAATACGCTTTTAATGATTGGAAAATCATGATAAATGATATTAATTATCCAAAAATTATTACGAGCCTAGAAAATGTTTTTCGATCGATAAGAAAATTATCTGTGATAATTGTTATTGTTAAGGGTTAGCAGAGTTTAACCGAACTTAAACTCGATATTCGTCCGACTGTAATCGCCGGATGATAGAATTGTGTCGCTTTAAGTCGACCGAAATAGTTTGACCTAATGCTAAGTCTTATGTGTCAGATAGACTTATAGGGTTATGTGTTATGTGTTTAGGTTATTCTGTATTTAGATATAACAATATTATACTATGATGATATTATTCTAATATCGAGATCTATATTATTAATATTAGGTCTTCTGATAAAGCGTTATAAATCAAGGCTATGCAGAATCAAATCTGCCGTGCAAGTTTGTTCTTACTTAACTCTAATAAGAGTGTTTTATTCAAGCTTATGGTTAATCATTGCCGATTGCCATGAAAATTGTACTCAGACATCTCAGATGTATAAGTCGTGTATGAAAGGTCGATCACCTTCATTACCAAATTGGTTCGTAAATGTTTGTTCATGTTTAAAACTTGTTCACCAAAAGTTTGTTCTCGCTAGTTCTCAATTATATCAATGAATTATAGCCAAGCCCATTATTCATACTCTTCAATCATGATATATCGTTATATTATTGTATTTAAACTTGTCAAGCAACTTTCATGCTTACCCTTGCTATATCATGATATAAAACATCATAGATAAGGCAAAAAGCGTTTTTGACATGTGAAACGATTAAAGCCAAGTTTAGCTTGGGTTATAAAGTGCAAACTAGTTTGTAATAACAGATTGTGATAAATATTGTTATGTAATAAATAGTTTATGAAATGTGTATAAGTTAAGGTTACTCAATTGGGGGAATAGTGTGTAATGTAATGTATAAACAATTTATGTTTATATCTTCCGCAAAAAGTTATAGAAAGATTAGCAAATCGAATCCGCAATGATTTTGGGGTCTTGTTCTGGGGACGCCATACTTGTATCAAAACCGTTGGTTATGAAGCTTAGTAGAAATACCGAGACCAATAACCGCAGTGATTAGATAAGATCTAACTCACATGAAAGTTAGTTGGTTGGTAAGATTCAAAGACGAATCTCTGAAAGTTGTAAAGATACGTAGTTCCCTAACTCGTAATAAGGTTGAATAGAAGTGGTGAATAGATAAAGTCTAAAAGACTAAAAGTTCGTTGATAGAGATCAGTAAAACAAAACGATCATAGTCATAGAATTGAATCGTAATATATACGATGAGATCACCCCGTGATCTGTTAAGTTATGACAACCAGAAAGAATCAATCTGATGATTGAAAAGTTTAAAGCATGATTGCTGTGTGAATGGTATAGATTCATAAAAGGATTATGAATACTGATTAAATGAAATTCATCGAGAAGGGGGGTAAAGTATTAGGTGGGGATTTCAATGAGGACTCGTGGTCAAAATCGAGTTGTATGATTTCTTGTAAGGGCGGGGAATCGTACTTGGTAAAAAACTACTTAGTTGGTGGCATTGGTAATAATTGAAATGTCAGGTCACGCTAGTTGTTATATACGTATAAATAGGTCATAGGTAGAGAATATAGATTAAGTACGGTTCTTAGAACTCATACTTATGTGACATTCTTGACTCATAGTTATATGAAATGTTTATGAGCCCTCAAATGAATCTGGACGCCAAAGGTCGACTAGGTAAGTTCAGAAACTCATATAATTGTGGCCAAGTTATGAACTCATAAGTGTGGTTTTATGAACTGGGTATAGTTGTGTGAATGGAGTGTTAAAGATAATAGAATAGATAGAATGTTTAAGCAAATGATCATTAGTGGAGATTTAGGTTTTCCTAAACCCCTAGCTTTGCTAAACTTCAATTTTTGACATCAAGCTAAATACGCACTATGTGTCTTTTAAAAAAAAATTTATTTTATTTATCACTTATGTACCATGTGACCTGCGTAGATGATAAAAAATGATGGAGTTATCAATGCGTAATTACTTGGTGTCGAATGTGATCTAAGGATCGCCACCACTACAAGATGATGTAGTATAACAAAGTCACCAAATGACGAAATCCTCAACCTGATCGTTAAATACAAAGCAAGATCATGACGCTATTCTCAAAAATGTTTTTATTGAAAGAAATTTTCCAAACCAAATTGTTTTGCTGTGGAATCAAGTAAGACTGAGCAGAATAACCTTTTATATAAAGGGAATATTTTAATTTGAGTATCTTTGATAGATACCCGAGAAATTTGAGTATCTTTGATAGATACCCGAGAAATTTGAGTATCTTTAATAGATACCCGAGAAAATAAGTTCATGATCTTATATGACCCCACAGAAAAATTTTAAACCTTTTACTCTTATGAGTGGTGAATTGGGTAGTATGTGATATGTGTGAATGGTGTAAGCTATTTGGTATACTTTGTAGTGTGTAAGGTGAATTTCGGGACGAAATTCTTAGAAGGAGGGGTGAATGTGACAACCCGAGAATTTAGACCATTTATTAAAATCTTAAATGATTGATTTAAGGTCAAATATTAGACCTAGATAGAAAATAAGTGTATGCGTTTGATGTTATTGGATCAATTTTGAGAATTTCAAAATTCTATGAAGGATATAGGTGAATTATTCAGATTAAGTGTTTATGTGATTAAGTTCTGTATATATGGTTAATGATATGTTCGTAATGTGGTTATGGTCAAGGTCGACCAGATAAATTATATCCGTGTCAAACCCTAAGAATATATTAAGAATGACAATGTTCGATTAGAAAACCCTAACGTCTCGATAAAAAACCCTAGAAATCGGTTCGAAACCCTAGTTTCAGGTTTCCGAATCCAAACCCTAATTCTAAGGCTTGAAACCCTAAATCGGAACTTAATGGCATAAGTGTAAATAACTATAAGATTAATTAGGTTAATCTTAAAAATTTGATTACAAAACCCTAATTCCAAATCCAAAACCCTAATACTTGATCCGAAAACCCTAGTTTCGTATTCTCGATAAATCAAGCCCTAATCTGGGAAATTAATGGAGAATTATAATGCTCTCATCGCTATTATTATATATTAATTAGGTAACGCTTAATTAATTAGCAAACCCTAATTTCAAATTATCGAACATAAACTTTTCCGCCGTAAACCCTAATGATGGATTTGAAACCCTAATTTATAATTAGGAAAAATGAAAGTGTTAATTGAATATTTTAATGTTAATTAGATATATTAATTCTAATTTAATGTTAAGTAATTAGAAAACCCTAATCTAATTACTTAATATTTAATTTCTATTTTAGAAAAAATTTCTATTTAGAAACCCTAAATTGTGGGTTGAAACCCTAATGACCATTTTGACCCTACTACCACGTAATTAGCAATTTTAATTAGGAATTATTAATCCTAGTTAGTAAGATTTAAAGTGTAATTAAGAAATTGTAATATAATTAGAAAATTCTAATTATAATTTAGAAATATTAAATTTTATTTTTTTGAAAACCAAACTCTAAAATGTTAGAAACTAATTTGGAAGTTAAGGGTTAAAACTTAAACCCTAAATGCTCCAAACCCTAAACCCTAACAAACCCTAAACCCTAAGGGCTTGGCCAATTCCAAGAATACCATTAAAAATAATTAGATAATGACCAAAATGCCCTTTTAGTGTATTTTATTATGTAACTTGCAAAAATTGCTATAACTTTAGTAGGTTACCAAATATTTTGACTTTGCAACTTGAAATCTCAGCAAATCAGCCCAACTCAGCCGAAATTGAAGCAACATGCATGAATCAAAGCATTATATATAAGATTTAGAGAGAGAAAGTTCAAAAAACTTAGCCATTTTGTATTTTGCTCTCACCAACTCTCTCTTTCACAAACCCATTTAAAATCAAGAGTGGATCACCCCTAGAAACAGTTCCCATGATCATCCATAAATGTATTGAGAGCCAAGATTAAAATCAAAGCATAAAGAGGTATAAAACCCTAATTTTGAAATCCTTCAATTCCTTGTTAAATGTTGTAATTGATTGTTCAAAGATATGTAATAAGGTGTCAATTGATGATCTGGGTTGATAAATCCATGATCCATAACATCAAAGTGCACTAATTTAGAGTTTTCAAAATCGGAAATCAAAAATTGTGGTTTTCAACAAATGTCGATCTTATAGATCCGTGTGTGTTAAGTGTTTTTGATGTTTAAAACTTGTAACATGTAGCCTGATATGTGTTCTTGAAGGTGCAAAAAGAATCAGACCTAGATCTATTATAGATCGCAAGATATAAACGGTCAAAGACCGTTGACCGTTCACGGGAAATGAATTCTGGGTAACCTAGAATTTTCCCAGGAGGTCTGACAAGATGTTCAAAGCCCTCGATCTTGTTGGTGTTTGTTGTTTTGGCCATCAGGTTGGTTAGATATTGTAGGTATGTTTAAGGACTACACAATCATGTTATTATATCACTCAGATCTTTCATAGAATCAAAGTAATGAACAGTCAAACCATCGTTGACCATCACGACCGGAAGAAGATTCTGGGTAACCCAGATCTTCAACGGGATTTTCTCCGCCTACCAACAATTCTACAAATCTTAACTTATTGTTGTTTTTATGATGATCGGTTGTTACAACCTTGTACACTGACATCTCTGCTACAAGACTGAACCTTTAGATCACAAAACCAAAGCCTAGAATGCAAGTTACAAGGATCAATAAAAGGCACCTAAGGCTGTTCTTCAAATCTGGAATTCCTAGAATTTGAAGAACAGGTCTGACATCATTTTTGGAAGCTTAGATCTCGTTGTTATGTTGTTGTTTGGTCATGGAATTGGTATATACTTGTAGTACTACATTAGTACTACAACATCAAAGTTTTTACAAGTCTAGAAAACATTTAGATCATAGATCAAATTCGGGTCAAACCTACCCACTCGAACACTGACATGAATTTCTGGAAATGCTGAAGAACACATCAAGAACACATTTAGCGACGATTTGTCACCTAAGCTACCTTTAGCGACGTATAAATTAGAAAATTAATTATTTTAATAAATAAATTGAAATAAATGATTTTAAATTATTAAAAATACATAATAAATTATGAAAAATTATTTTAAAGCTTGAAAAATAGTTTTTAATTATTTTGATATATTTCAAAAATATTTAATATTTTTGGGAATATATAAGGTATTTATTTATTTAATTATAATATTAAATAAATGATTTAAAAATGATTTTAATTCATGAAAAATCATGAAAAATAATATTATGGTAAAAGAAAATATTTTAAGTTATTTTTAGTGACTTTTAATATTTTGTGATAAATTTCATTAATAATTTATTATTAATGGTAATTAGTTTATTTAATAAATATATTAAATAAATTAAGGAAAAATAGTATTAATGTTTTAAAAATCATTTAAAAATGATTTAAGTGTTATAAAAATATTTTAAGTTATAAAATATAACTTTTGATATTTTGGCATGAAAATATTAGTATTTTAATATTAATATTAATTATCGAATAATGGATTTATGTTTAAAATCATATAAATATGATTTTAAGATATTAAAATATTTTGAAATATTATAATTACATTATAATATTATGTAAGGAATTTCATTAATATTTTATATTAATGATTAAGGAATTATGTGGTATTTAATTCATTTAAATATGGTTTTAATGATTGGAAAATCATGATAAATGATATTAATTATCCGAAAATTATTACGAGCCTAGGAAAAATGTTTTGATCGATAAGAAAATTATCTCGTGATAATTGTTAAGGTTTAAGCGAGTTTAACCGAACTTAAACTCGATATTCGTCCACTGTAATCGCGGGATGATAGAATCATGTGCTTTGGTTTTAAGTCGAATCGAAATAGTTTGACCTAATGCTAAGTCTTATGTGTTTAGATAGACTTATAGGGTTATGTGTTATGTGTTTAGGTTATTCTGTGTATTTAGATATAACAAAGATATTATACTATGATGATATTTATTCTAATATTGAGATCTATATTATTAATATTAGGTCTTGGATAAAACGTTATAAATTGTGTTACAGGTAATCAGCAACTTCGCTCAGCAAGTTTGCTCTTACTTAACTCTAATAAGAGTGTTTTATTCAAGCTTATGGTTAATCATTGCGATTGCCATGAAAATTGTACTGTGACATCTTGCATGTATAAGTCGTATGAAAAGTCGATCACCTTCATTACCAGCTTGGTTCGTAAATGTTTGTTCATGTTTAAAACTTGTTCACTCAAAAGTTTGTTCCTGCTAGTTCTCAATTATATTGATGAATTATAGCCAGCTTATTATTCATACTCTTCAATCATGATATATCGTTATATTATTGTATTTAAACTTGCTGGGAAACTTTCATGCTCACCCTTGCTATATCATGATAAAACATTGCAGATAAGGCAAATGCGTTCGGATACAGGAAACGATTAAAGCCAAGTTTAGCTTGGGTTATAAAGTGCAGCTAGTTTGTAATAGCGTATTGTGATAAATATTGTTATGTAATAAATAGTTTATGAAATGTGTATAAGTTAAGGTTACTCGACCTGGGGGAATAGTGTGTAATATAATGTATAAACAATTTATGTTTATATCTTCCGCAAAAAGTTATAGAAAGATTAGCAAACCGAATCCGCGGTGATTTGGGGCCCGGGTTCGGGGGACGCTACAATATTAACCTAATGTGATCATGTAGACTAGCTTAGCATGATTAAAGAAAGTGTGTAACTTAAAATAGATTTATAACTTTAGAAACAAACTTAATACGTATGTATACCATGTATGTATACTGATTTTGCAAGCATGTTAATATAACTTAGAAGTACATAAATAAACCATTTTCTTATGTTTATGTGATTAGTAAGGAAACATGAGCATGTTGAACCTACTAGTAAGCTTTAATTGTGAATATTGTCAAGCTACCTTGAGGACTAGAATCTGACATTTGTGATCATGTTTGATGACACTCTTAGACTCACTCATGTAGTATAACCATATATATACCATGCTTGTGTGTCATATTTCAAATAAAGCATGAACAAAGTATATTTTCAACTAAAGCGGTGTTAGTTTCACACATGTGTTATGAATACTCACAAGCATGTCTAATATGAGTGTTATAATTATCTTGTATGTTTATAGAGTAATCATGATAGACTTTGTGGTTTTACGACCTTGAATGGCCTTAACTTGTTGAAATGTTTAATTTAGAAATATATTATAAAAGGGAACCTAGATTGACTTGAGAAGCATGAAAAGACCCTTAACATGACAAATATATCATGTATGATTGTTTTGAGCAAGTTTGATAGAAACCACAAGGCAAAGAAATTGAGTCTTGGCATGGCAGGAGGATTGCCAAGTTCTTGCTTGGCTAAAGTTTAGCTACGGCGTAGTCAGCGCCTAATCTGAATCTGATTCTGCTACAATCTGATCTTTGGCAGTTAGCTTGTATGGTACCTATATTACTAGAAGTGGTTTAAAAATCTACTGATACATGTTTACAAGTGATGCTTAGATGATATATTGGTGTTTGCCTCGTAATAGAAAGGTCCATGGGTAAAAAAAGGATTTAACTTTGTGTATTCTTAAATTACTCATGAAAATGACTAAGTGTTTGATCATTCTTAATCTAAAATCTAATTTGTGTACTATATGTGCATACGTGAATCATATTAAGCTTAAGTAAAGACGGTGTTAGCTAATGAACATCTTGAACATATAATACGCTATAAATAGGATTCGAAAGTGTTGATTTCGTAACGTGGATAAACTACGCGTACGTCAAGTATCTGAACCCTACTTTACATTATGTAAGTATTCTAAACTCTTGCATTACTTTATCCAGTGAATATCTTAAACTTATATCTTTGAATGTAAGTTATCCTACTTATTTGTTCAATCGAGCTAGTATGCTTAAACTCTTGTGTAAACTATCATTCATGATGAACTTGGTATTGCTCTTGAATATTGTGAAAGATTAGATGCCATTTGATTCAGCTAGACTATATGCATGTTTATAAAACTATCCAAACCAATTGATTGGTGCAGAAATCTTAAGAACTGAGTTGATCAACCCTTATGGTAAGGGGAATGTATGTTGTTGGAACCCCCGACACATGAGTATATTATTACTGTGGTGTTATGCATAACTTAGAGTATTGTAGACTGATCCTCTATAGTACTTGATTCTTTTGGGTTATCAGTTTAATATTGGTAATTCTAGTAGATGTTCAATAATCCTTAGTGACTGCTCAGTATAAATTGTGATCTAGTCAGATACCTTGATAGTCTTTGAATTCATATGTATCAGTTGATTTATATTGAATTATTGTTCTTATTCCAAGGATGGTTGATATTCATTATTCATGATATTATATTGAAACTCTGAACTATCTTAGAGATGATACTTTGATATTTCACACTCGTGTTATAAAACTCTTTACCCTTGTTGTATATTACTTGCTGGGCAATTTGTGCTCATTCTTGCTTATTTAAAACCTTTCAGTTAAGGCAAAATAGGGAGGTGTATCTGGGAAAGACAAGGACAAGGGCAAGGGCAAGGCTACTGACTAGCTTGTCCCTTTTATGTTTAAATTAATTATGTTGTATTAAGACTATTTCCAGACTATGTTTAAGCTTATGTATGATTATGTAATAAGTCTTTATTCGATATTATTATGTAATCTATTAAGAACTGTAGGTTGCGAGACTTGGGGGAATAATTATAATAAAACATTGTATATTATTCTAAATTAGATCTTTAGTTGTAAATATATGATTTTAGTTATTATGGTGATTTTATGAGAACGTGACGAACCGAATTCGAGTGACCAAGTGGAGGTCAGAATTTGGGGGCGTCACAGGAACGACATCGTTTTGAGTTATAATGAATAAGTTATGAGATTGTGAAGTAAGCTTCTCAAACATTTTCCTTGACTTAGATTTTTTTTTGAAGTTTTATGTTTGGTATTGCAGCCAGCTTAAGCCTGGGAGGCGTGTAGTAGCCAACCCGGAAATCGTGTCTCATTTAGTCGTATTGCGCAACACGAGAAGGAAGGAAGGAACTGGCGCCGTAGCGCCGGTGTAGGGCAAGGCCCAGTGATGAGATTTTAATTGCTCAACTCCTGGGGGAAGTGTACGGAAAGATAATGAACATGTAGTTCACGTAATGTAACACTTAATCAAGTGATTTAAAGCTTTAGTAATAGTTGAACGAAAAAGATTGAACGAGATTAAAAGACAAAGAATGTAAACGCAACGCAGTTGCGATGAACGATCGGTTTTAGCATACAATGAACCGCATGTCTTCGACATTAAGAAAGAATAGTGAACATGGGGTTAATGTAATGGATAACGAATGAAAACGATTAAAACCTTGTGAGAAGGTTGAACGAGAAATTAAGAGATGAGCAACGTGAACGTATAATACGTAAACGATCCTCGTGAATCGTATTCGCGTCGGGCGAACGTTCTAAGTATACATTAGTTGTATGACTTAGACGTTGACGAAAGTAGTAAGTAAGATATGAATTATCAAGAAAGCCGTAATGAACGATAATAAAGAATAATGATTAAACCTATGAACAGTGAATAAACTGAATTAAAGACAATGATGTATAACGGTAAGAAGTTGAGTTAATAATTATAACTTAGATAACGTTCCGAGTCGAATGAACTGGATGTTATAAGATATGAATAAGGTAACGTAAAATGCTTAATGCTATGAATGCATAGAATTAATGTTGAATGATCGTTCTGAGTATATAAAAGACTATATGACTTAGACGATAAAAATGAATCCTGAGGTATGGCATTTAGTTGTCAGAAAGCCATAAGGAATAAGAAATTGACTTAACGAACATTAAAGTTTTAATGGTTTGGATAAGTTAAGATAAGTTTAGGTTGTGGTACAATCGTAATCTTTGATGGTTGATATATGGGAGCTGGGCTAAACAATTCCTTCAGAGAGCGGAGGTATATACGAAACTGGCAACCGATCTAACTCACTGTGAAAGATAGTGTAGATGAGATGGAAACTTGTTTGTTTGTTGTTTGTGGGAAACCACTCAAAGTACCATATGGACTACTAGTAGAGATACGATGTGTGCTGAGTCCTAGAAGAGCTGTAAGAAGAAGATAAGAATGTAAATAATCAAAGATGATGATCGTATGAGTAAGACATCTTCGTATGTCATGAAGCCGTAAACCTGTAAAGAAAGTTAGTGGCGTAAACTTAGATTATAAGAACGCGAACCTTAAGAAGTAAAGTTAAGTAAACCAATGCGTAAGTCAAATATATGACTAATTGGTGTATGTGTTATATAGGGATTGAAATGAGTAGTTCAGCGTAAGCTGTAGCTGTGCGTAAGGCAAGTTTCCTAACTTCATTCATATTTTAAATGAATGCTAGTTTCTTAAAATTCTCAGATGTTGAACTTGAGAAGTTTTGTCTATATGAAAATGTGCGATATTTGTACAAGGTGGTAGAATGTATGAGGCCTTGTGCCACAATTTGAACACTTCGGTGTTTATATGAGATGAACTATTATGTGATTGAACTGCTCAATATGAGAATGTTCTGTTTATACATGAACCATTATTGTTAAGTCTGTGATAATGATTCTAGCCAGACATAATGTGCATGAAAAAGGTAGAGGAATGAAAGTATCTCAAAGTGAATGTGACTAATGTTTTAAAATGATAGGAATCAAAGTTTATTCCTATTATTAAAGTCTTTAAAGAATGTTTTAATTCTTGAAGTTGTTGGTTCAACCGCTATGACTTGCTGGGCAATTGAATGCTCACATTTGCTTTAAATGAAAAACATTTTCAGCATACGAGTAAAAGAATCTAAGGATCCTGTAAAGATCAAGTTGATCGGTATCCAGAAGAAGTGTCATTCAGTATATGAATGAGCGTGAAGATCAAGTGAAGACTTGTAATGTAGAATAATTTAATTAAACTATAGAGTAGTTTAATGAACTATTATATATCATTGGTGGCGGATAAAAGTCACTCTTGTAAGATGTAAAGAATAATGTAATTATCATTATTTGTAATGAATGAGGTTATAAGGTATTAGAACCTGGGATTTGAGAATGTATGTTTTTATATTTAAATATATAATGATGTATGTTTGGGAAGAAGATGTACTCGTGATGTACAGAATTCGGGTGTGAAGATAGACTAGATTTTGTGGCGTTACAATCGCAAGCTGTCCCATTTGATTTTCCAAATTTTTAATTGCAACTGCCTGCGTTTTCATTATCGCTTCATTATCGGATATATACTTCAAAAGTAACTCCTCCAAATATGACTTCTTTTCATATTGCGAAGCTGATTGTTGATGCTGATTTTGAAATCCGGGGGGATATAATGGTCGTGGAGCTTGATGTTGGTTCTGATTATTGCTCCACAGAACATTTGGGTGGTTCCTTGCCCCCAGATTGTAGGTATTCAGATATGGATTAGGAGGTTGATTAAAGCTACCTACAAACTAAATTGTTACCGAATTTATAGCACATTAATCCATCGGATGTTCCCCCGCACACAATTCACACACATAAGCTACATATTGAACCTGTACTCCCGTGAGGGAATCCATTTTCTTTGATAGTCCAGAAATCTGAGCTGCTAATGCTGTAACTTCATCCACTTCTAACACTCTAGCTGCCTTAGGTTGAGTCATCCTTGTAGTTGGCCACTGGTAGTTATTAGCTATCATCGTCTAAATCAAATCATAAGCTTCCTCAAATCTCTTAGCCATAAACGCTCCTCCCAATGCTGCATCTATACTAGTCCAAAGATTATTGTTCAACCCGTTATAGAAGGTGTTCATCTGCAACCACTTCGGAAATCCGTGATATGGACACTTTCTTAATAACTCTTTATATCTTTCTCAAACTTCATACAGTGACTCCCCATGTTGCTGTCCAAATGTCGTAATCTCATATCTCCAGAAAGCTCACCAGATGCTCGTTCAAATCATCATTAGCTAATCCCCCAAACTGCACCGAATTCTGAATTATCTGAATTGTGCTAGGCTTTATCTCAAAGTTGTTTACAGTAATTGTAGGCCTGGTAATGCTCGACTGAATTTTGGTTACCTTTGGTGTGGCATAGTCCCTTAGTGCTTTCTGATCTTCCGCAACCATTATTTCTTGCTTTTCAAAATTCTGTGACGACCCGGAAATTCGGGTTGTCCAGAATTTAAGTTTAAAGAATTAGTTATGAATAAAAGGAATTTTTATTAATATTATTATGTGCTATGTGTTTATTAATCGTTTTATAACCTAGGATGATTATAAATTGGGAGTATTCTGGCTACGAGCTAGATTGAGCGAATAAGAATTTTCAAGACGAAAATAGAAGTTTTCCTGAACAAAATATTTTTTAGGGAAAAATGACGAAATAGGCACTATTCATCCGTTTACGCTTTCGGAGATTTATTTTGAAATTCCGAGAAGCTATAGATTACGTTTAATTTTGAGGCGTGATGCAATATTCAATAATATTTCGATTATGGCAAAACGAAGTTTTCGCTACGGACTCAAAACCTAAGGGTTAGGAGAAGTGAGTTCCCGAGAATTTTATGATCACGTATAATAATTAGGGTTATTATCGTGAGAGATATGAGTATGATATGAATCATTATCTGAGTATAGTATGAAGATTATTACGACATATAATACGAATATATCGTTTAACAATATACGAATAGATTACGAGAATCCGAGAATAGAATGCGTAGAATACGATTAGTCTTAATGGACTTTGAGTTCATGGACTTTGTAGAATCTAATTGGACTTGGATTATGTCAAGCCCAATGCTTTGTGAAATCAAGCCTGAGATAGGCCCAATAAGAATTAGGGTTAAGGCCCAAACCAAGAAAAGAAACCGCGGATCGAACCGATTGGTAAACGGATGGGTAATAACCATGGGCAACCCATGGGTTGACCCATGGGCATGTGGGGCGGCTACTTGGCCACCAAGTAAGGGTGGTGGCCAAGTAAACTTGGTGGCTAAGTTGTGGGAGGAGGTGGGAATAGTAAGGAGGTGGGGGCAAAATGACTAAAATGCCCTTAGCTTTGAAAATCTATAAATAGTAAGCTTATTTCATTATTTGTGGATGTGATCGTGTAATAGCAATGCTTGCAAATCGTCGGCTTTGTATAACGGAAGAGGATTAAAGAAGAACGGTAATCCGAAATCTAATCTCTTTTAAATTTTCTTTTAAGTTTTTATGTTTAAAAACATAACTTAATGAAGATAAGAGGTCGATAAGGTTAGAGATGAGTTCATATGGTTGAAATCATAAGAAAATGAAGAAATAAGAATTAGAAATTTAGTTTATAAATTTCTTAAGGAAGTATAAGATTCGTAATGAATTAGAGCGATCCGAATGGATTATATGAATAAGTAGGTTAAATAAGTAAGGAATAATGTTCTATAACATCAAATTCCAATAAAAAGTGGAATCGTAATCAAAAATATCGATTAAAATGAAGAACGAACGAAGAACACGAAGAACACGCGAAGAACACGAAGAACGTTGTTGATGGACAAATTTAAAACCATCGTAGTGTAATTGTTGTTGATGGACAAGTTTAAAACCATCGCGTATAAGATAGATGTGTATTGTTTGGTTAGGATTTTAGAGAAAGCGTTCATGAAGAACGGATTAAAACTTAGCTATAACGAAGTTATGGCAAAATTTCGTAAAAGACGAGCGAGAATTAGAAAGTTAGTAAATGAACCTGAACATATAGGGTTTCATAAGAAAGTAATAGAATGTAGAAAACATGAGTCATAGACTCAAGAACGAACAAGTTCCAAGTTCGAATGATCGAATTACGGACGAACAAACGAAGAGCGTTAAAAGCATAAAAATGAACGAAGGGTGAAGATTAAGCCAATCGAATGGCACATTGATGGATTCAGAATGAAATTCTGTCTGGGGGGTATTGAATTACATAAGATAAGAAAGAGAATGGCTTTAGAACGACCTCGTTCCGAGTTATAACGAAGGAGTTATGAGATCGGGAAGTAAGCGTCTCAAATTGGATTTAACACTTAGAGAAAATTTCTAGGGTTAGGGCTTGGCGTCGCGGTGCCAGTCATGCCTTGTAGAATGGCGTGGCGGCGCTTGACCCAAGGGGTTTGAATCGCAAACTCGCGCTGCTGATGCGAGAGATAACAAAGGAGTGGCGCTAGTAGGCTGTGAGTGTTGGGAAAAAGCCAGAGATGATCTTTTAACTGCTCAGCTCTTGGGGGAAATGTAAGGGACGATAAAGAATATAATATTCAACTAATGTAACACTTAATCAAGTGATGTAAACCTTTATTAAAGGTTGAACGTATGGATTAAACAAGATTAAATGACAAAGAATATAAACGCGGGTTACGTAACCGATATCCAGGGACCGTAGTGGCAATGAAAGAACGTGATGAATTGCTATGGTTGTGATTCCTTAGACGTTGAGTGATGAGGGTAATGAATAACATTTTGATGTTATATCATGATAATGAGAGATAAGTGTGAAGCGTATAGACGCTGTGAACGCAACGTCGTTGCAATGGACGCTTGGTCTTAGCATACAATGATCGGTATGGCTTTGACACTAAGAACGAGTAATGAACATGGGGTTCATATAATGGATAACGAACGTATTAAATAGTATATGAATTATCATGAAAGTCGTAATAAACGGTAATAAGATTAATGAAATCCGAATGTGATTCGATAAAGAGTGAATCCGGAGGGATGACATTTAGTTGTCAGAAAGCCATAAGGATTAAGAAATTGACTTACTCGAACATTATAGTTTAATAGTTCGTATAATTTAAGAGAAGTTAGGTTGTGGTACAATCGTAACCTTTGATGGTTGACATATAGGAGCTGGGCTAAACAATTCCTTCAGAGAGCGAAGGTATATACGAAACTGGCAACCGATCTAACTTACTGTGATGGCAGTGTAGATGAGATGGGAACTTGTTTGTTGGTTGTTTGTGGGAAACCACTTAAAGTACCATATGGACTACTAGGCGATGTGTGCTGAGTCCTAGAGAAGTTATAAGAATAAGATAAGAATATAAATCATCCAAGATGATGAACGTTTTGAGTAAGACATCTCCGTATATCATAAAGCCGTAAATTGGTAAAAGAAGTTAGTCACGTAAACTTATATTGCAAGAACGCAAACTCTAAGAAGTAAAGTTAAGTAAACCAATGTGTAAGTTCAATATATGACTAATTGGTGTTTATGTTTTCTCCTTATGTGTTATATAGGAATTGAAATGAAGCAGGTTAAAGTAAGTCGTAAATTGGGCATAAGGCAAGTTTCTAACTTCATTCATATTACATGAATGTTAGTTTCTTAAACTTCTCGGATGTTGTACTTGAGAAGTTCTATCTATGTCTTGAATGTGTGATATTTGTACAAGGTGTTAGAATGTATGAGGCCTTGAGCCACAATTTGAACACTTCGGTGTTTCTATGATATGAATTGTTCTGTGATTGAGCTGTTCAATACAAGTATGTTCTGTTTATACATGAACCGTTATTGTTAAGTCTGGGCTAATGATTGTAGCCAGACAGGATGTGTATGAAAAGGTAGAGGGATGAAAGTATTTCAAAGTGAAAATAATTGATGTTTTAAGATGATAGGAATCGAGACTATTCCTATTATTCAAGCTGCTTCATAACATTTGTTCGGTTATAGAAGTTCTAAAGAAATGTTTTAATTCTGAAGTTGTTTGTTCAACTGTTATGACTTGCTGGGAAATTGAATGCTCACACTTGCTTTAAATGAAAAATAATTTTCAGCGAACAAGGTTAGAAGAACTTAAGGATCCCGTAAAGATCAAGCTGACGGTATCCAGATACAGTACCATTCAGAATGTGAATGAGCGAGAAGATCAAGTGAAGACTTGTAATGTAGAAAGATAAAAACTGAACTATAGACTAGTTTAATGAACTATTATGTATCCTTGGTGGCGGATAAAAGTCACTCTTGTAAGATGAAGTAAATAATGTAATTATCATTATTTGTAATAAAAGAGGTCATAAGGTTCCAAAACCTGGGATATGAGAGTGTATGTTGTTATATTTCAGTATATAATGATGTATGTTGGATGAATGATGTACTCGTGACGTACGGAATCCGGGTGTGAAGATAGACCGGATTTCGGGGCGTTACAAATTCTCCCTAGTTTCTTTAATCCACTTACTCAACCGCTGAAACCTTATTTCGATATCGTCCTCGTAAAGAAGTAAGTCTGGCTTCTTTGACCGAGTTTGCATACACTAATAAAGAGAACCCGAAACAAGAAATTAAACAAAAACAAAAACAAAAATTATTTAACTAAAACTGATATAATTGAAATGATATTGAAAGTAATAAAATCAATTATTTATCCCCGGCAGCAGCGCTAAAAACTTGTTGGGTGTAATCTAATTAAGCACGACACGCAAGTATACGTGATCAACAAGTAATATAATTATAAGTAAAGTATTGTTCCCACAAAGACAAATATTAATTTTATCCTAAAAATTACCAACTTTATATTATCTCAATTTTATTAAACTAATGATTTAATAATGAAATTAGTAAAAAACTACAAAATAAAATAAAATCAACTAACTACCACAAATTTTAATCAGATAAAGGAGAATTAAGCCTACAATTTCACTTTATGCTTCAATTAGATTGTCACACTTCCTCTTAATTCAAATTAACTACTCCAATTCATTAATCAAGAACACAAAAGTAGATATAACCACCTCTCGATGCACTATACCCATATTAACTTAAATTCACAGATGATAGAATTAAGCAAAACACCTTAATTAACTAATTCACTATATCTCTATGTGAATTACAATTAAAAAAAGTTTAATCCCAAGTTCTCACAAGATTACATGTGATGCATAAGTATATCTCTATCGTAAACATAAATTATGAATCCCATCAAAACGTAGAAATCAAAATCACATGCTATTATGATTAAGTATAAACCCATATTTCATCTCTCGAGTTCATATAAGTTCACAAAGAATTGGTGATCAAGCAACTCATATATTATTCACAAACCATAATAGATGAACTAAAATAGCATCATTGAATTAAAATTGAAGCATAACAATTCTCATTAGGCAATAAGATCCATCATAGGCTTAATAAGTAAATTTAGTTCATGGCTAATGAATTAACTATTCAATAGAACAAAGAATCAAACATCCTGATTACAAAACTGAAATTGAAGAATGAAAATAGTAAATATAACCACCCTTTTCTTCAATTCAATCTGAAATCTTCGTGCTCCAAGCTCCTTGCGTTAATTCCTCCAAATCTTCACAAAAGTTAGGGTTTGCTAGTTGGAATGATGATAGATGAATATCCTCGATGATAATCTACGTTTCTGTAACTGAATAAACTCTTTTTCTTGTCCCAATCGCATACAAAGTCTAAAAGCTTCGCAGCACTAGAAGTAGAATTGCATCAAAAGTCTTTCCTTTCTGCCGTGCACCCCCGTCCCAGCGGGCTTTTTCTTCTTGGGAACCCCCGCCCAACGGGGTATCAAGGTTGCTGATGACGTGTACCCCCACCCCGGCAGGGTATTTTGCTTTATGAATGCCCGCCCCGGCGGGCATAGGCTCTGTAGTTTACTGCTTTCTTGTTAAACCCTAGATTTTATGAATAAAGATTTAATTTTCTCGAAATAATTTTTTTAATATTATGGTGTGGATTTGAGATAATGTTATAGTTGTTGTTAGTATTTATAAATTTTGAAAAGTATGCAAGTTGTTGTATAATATTCGATTGGTCGGGGAATATTCTTTTTGTCGGGAAATATCCGTGATGCTGTAGAGTACAATCATTGGTGGACCCCACAACGGAATTATTATCGGGATTAAGAAAATGACAAAATATTTTATGAAAATAACGGCGAAAGTTTTACAGATTAATCTTGTTGAACTACTCGGTAGTAAAAGTACGATGTCTGCATGGTTGCATAGTAGCACATGGTATTGATTATTGATGCTTATGTGATAAGTCACTCGGTTTTGTTTTATTGGTATTATTAATGTAATAAAATGAGAAAAGCTTTTATATAAAATAAAATATTTTATAAAGTTATTACGTTTTATTAGGCTAATAGTAATATCTTTTATATAAAATAGAATACTTTTATAAAGTTATCTGTTTTATTAGACAATAATTAGAATATATTATATTTTATTATGCATAGTGTCTGCATAGTATTTGCATAGTAAAATCTTTTATAAAGTTATTTTTTTTATTAGACAATAATTAGAATATATTATATTTTATTATGCATAGTGTTTGCATAGTGCCTGCATAGTGTTTGTATAGTAAAATCTTTTATAAAGTTATTCGTTTTATTAGATTATAAATAGAATATACTATATTTTATTTAAAAGATTTTGTTTTAAATCTGGACCGTCCGTTTAAAGTAAATCAATATGGACCGTTCATGAATTAGTTACTATGCGATCCATTCTTCTATAAATAGAAACTCATTCCTTCATTATTTCTTACGAATTCACTTTGAAACTCTAGAGATAAACTATTGTGAGAAAGAAGAAAAGTATTCGCTACTTCACTTTTCATATATCCAGATACTCTTCTTCTTAAGGTAGGGAATATTATTTGTTGTACTCGTAAGGGGTATTCTTTCTTTCTTATTCATGAAGAGAACTTACATTATTCCATTCTTTATTATTCATTGGAATAACCAAGATCTGTGAGACTACCCTATACTTGGTGACATTCTTCTATTATTCTCATCTTTATTATTATTCTCATTGGAATATCCTTTCACATGCATTTTACGCTGGACACAGTTCCGTTATTTAGTATTATGTTGGAATAACCTGTCTATGCGAAGTACCACATGTATGGTGATTTATGTTGTTATTTCATTCTTTATTATTCATTTGAACATCCAGCGGTGAATTTACGCTGACTGGTTCCGTTATTATTATTCTGTTGAATAACTCGCTATCTGAGTATCGCATGCATGGTGATTTCTTTTGTTATTCTATTCGTTATTATACTCAGTTGGTTAAAGTTTTGACTTCTATACTCCATAAAATTAGTGGAATGTCCTTGATATTTATGCTTCATCCAGTATCTTTTCATGGGAATATTCTTCTGAGCATTCTTGAATTTTACTCTACAAAGCAGTATCATGTTGACAATTTCGACGTTATTAGTTCATGTATAAATTAATTCTTGAACTTGTTTAATTGAATTCTTATATCATTGTCATCATCTTCATGTTTATATTATGTTGAAAGTCATCTGTGGCCTGTAGTGCATAGATGGACTTGGTATGATTATGACCAGGGATTATTCGGTATAATCATGACCGTAATGTTACAAATGATGTGGAAAAAGTCCTCATTGGCCCGTAGTGCATTGATGGACAGTTTTTGGGGGCGTCACAGTTTTGAATGATATTTCTATTGTTAATTTCATGACGTATTCTTGAAGACTTCCTAGCCTACCCCTAGAGTGTGAAATCGAATTTTGTATTGACCCCAGTACAAAACCCATTTCTAAAACCCTCAAATATTTCTTCAACTAAAATGAACGTATAACGTGCCAAAGACGTTGGCTCGAGCTGTTGAAGATTACGATCGTACCATTCAATACCATCGTGGGAAAGCGAACGTGGTAGCTAACGTGTTGAATAGAAGATCGTATGCGTTTACGAGTGCTATGTTGTTAACACAAAGACTCATTTCTTATAACTTACAAGTGATGAAGATAGAGTAAAAGACTCTAGGGACCCACGTGAAGATAATGAATATACGATTAGAATCGACTTTTATTGATAAAGTTAAAGCCGCTCAAGTTACATACCCGGAGCTGAGGAATGTGAAGAAGAAGGTTCAAGATGGCGTTATTCTAGAAGCAAGAATCTACGAAGAGAGGAAATCCCAACCCTCGATTTAATTGGCCCATTTGAAATCCTCGATGAAGTAGGAACTGTGGCTTATAGACTCGTTTTACCGCCAAGTATGTTGCGTGTTCAGAACGTTTTTTTTACGTATCGATGTTACGTAAATTTGTGGATGACCCGAACCACATTATTAATTTAGAACCGGACGAGATAGCAGAAGATTTAACGTATGAGGAGATACGTGTTAACATCTTGGATAAGAAGGATCATATTCGACGCTCAAAGGTTATACCTCAAGAGTTAGAATTAGAAGTGAAGTCAAGGTATCCTCACCTGTTCGGCATACCAGGTACGTACGTAAATTTCGAGGGCGAAATTTCATAAGGAGGGGAGATTGTGAAACCCCAGATTTTATGAATAAAGATTTAATTTTCTCGAAATAATTTTTTTAATATTATGATGTGGATTTGAGATAATGTTATAGTTGTGGGAAGTATTTATAAATTTTGAAAAGTATGCAAGTTATTGTATAATATTCGATTGGTCGGGGAATATTCTTTTTGTCGGGGAATATCCGTACGACGGTACAATCATTGGTGGACCCCACAACGGAATTATTGTCGGATTGAGAAAACGACAAAAATATTTTATGAAAATAACGGCGGAAGTTTTACACGATTAATCTTTGTTGAACTACTTCCGGTAGTAAAAATACGATGTACACGGTGGTTGCATAGTAGCACACGGTATTGATTATTGATGCTTATGTGATAAGTCACTCAGTTTTGTTTTATTGGTATTATTAATGTAATAAAATAGAAAATCTTTTTATATAAAACAAAATAATTTTATAAAGTTATTCGTTTTATTAGGCTAATAGTAAAATCTTTTTATATAAAAGCGAAATACTTTTATAAAGTTATCTGTTTTATTAGACAATAATTAGATATTATATTTTATTATGTATAGTGTCTGTATAGTGCCTACATAGTGTTTGAATAGTAAAATCTTTTATAAAGTTATCTGTTTTATTAGACAATAGTTAGAATATATTATATTTTATTATGCATAGTATTTTCATAGTGCATGCATAGTGTTTGCATAGTAAAATCTTTTATAAAGTTATTCGTTTTATTAGATTATAAATAGAATATACTATATTTTATTTAAAAGATTTTGTTTTAAATCTGGACCGTCCGTTTAAAGTAAATCAATCTGGACCGTTCATGAATTAGTTACTATGCAGTCCATTCTTCTATAAATAGAAGCTCACTCCTTCATTATTTCTTACAAATTCACTGAAACTCTAGAGAGATAAACTATAGTGAGAAAGAAGAAAAGTATTCTACTACTTCACTACTCATATATCCAGTACTCTTCTTCTTAAGGTAGGGAATATTATTTTTTGTACTCGTAAGGGGTATTCTTTCTTTCTTATTCATGAAGAGAACTTCTGTTATTCCATTCTTTATTATTCTGGTTGGAATAACCAAAGATACGTGACTACCCTATACTTGGTGACATTCTTCTATTATTCTGTCTTTATTATTATTCTGTTGGAATATCCTGTTTGTGCATTTTATGGCGGACCTGGTTCCGTCTTTATTATTATTATATTGGAATATCCTGTCTGTGCGTTTTACGCCGGACCTGGTTCCGTTGTTTAGTATTACATTTGAAATAACTTTTCGTACTCTATGAAGTACCACATGCATGGTGATTTACATTGTTATTCCATTCTTTATTATTACTGTTTGAACATCCTCAGCCGGTCTTGAATTTACTTTGACACCGTTCTCGTTATTATTATTACATTGGAATAACTTTGTCTGCACAATCTGCATGCATGGTGATTTCTTTTGTTATTCCACTCGTTATTATACTCAATTGGTTAAAGTTTTGACTTCTATACTCCATGAAATTAGTGGAATGTCCTTTATATTTGCGCTTCATCCAGTATCTTTTCATTGAAATATTCTTCTGAGTATTCTTGAATTTTACTCTACAAAGCAGTATCATGTTGACAATTTGGTCGTTATTAGTTCATGTATAAATTAATTCTTGAACTTGTTTTATTGAATTCTTATATCATTGTCATCATCCTCATGTTTATATTATGTTGAAAGTCATATGTGGCCTGTAGTGCATAGATGGACTTGGTATGATTATGACCAGGGATTATTCGGTATAATCATGACCGTAATGTTACAAATGATGTGGAAAAAGTCCTCATTGGCCCATAGTGCATTGATGGACAGTTTTTGGTATGATTATGGCTATGGATTCTCTTCGGCCAAGGGTGCAAAGATGAATTGTTTTATGGCATGATCAGGACCTTTGATGAAAACATGATTATCTTTGGCCCGTAGTGCATGGATAATTGTGGTTCTGATACCAAAAAATATCCTTTGGCCGTAGTGTATGGGTGATTCGATGATGTGGATTATTTATTGTTGAGTCCCAATGATAAAAGTGATGAAAAACCTTTTAAATCATAAAAGATAGTAGATTTTATTCTCTACTTGACTCTTTTAATGGATTGCTTGTTCTGCTGCAGTTAAACTTGGTGTTTGTTATATTGTATCAGTTTAACACTATTGAAGGCTAACGATAAATTATTCTGCATTATCTTAGTCATAATATTTCTTACTGGGCTAGTTGAGCTCACCCTTTTGCTTTCATTGTTCTCTTCAAGAAATGAGAACGTAGCAGGGGCTAGTCGGGGAACAGAGTGATGGTCCTAGATGTTTGCATTAGTAGTCCTTACTATTCTGTGAAATAGTGTGATAATAATTATAATGAGGACTCCTTTTCAGTTTTTATACTCTCTAGTAGACAATATTTGTATTAAAACTCACAATTTATGTTTTGTTGTATTGTACACGACAGTTGTATTATTAAGTTGTATTTGAATTTTGTACCTTGTATCTGGCGACCCAAGATGGGTGATGTATACCTAATTTTGGGGGCGTCATATTTCTCTATTCTTTTCTGCTGCCTTGCTGCCTTACCACTTAAACCTTGCCTTAGCCAACACAAACTGACCATGCAACACAACACAAACACAAACGCATAAAACAATACTAAAATATACATATTAGCAACCGTTTAAGTCCGACAAGGTATCCAATTTGTAGGTATGAAACATAATCATAAGAGTTTATCTCAATGTGTTTAACTTGTCAATGTGTCAAAGCAGATCATCAAGTGCCAAAAGGTCCATTGCAACAACTTGAAAATCCAAAATAGAAGTGGGAACACATCAACTTGGATTTCATTACAGGTCTTCCCAAGGTTTCTCAAGACATAGATGCAATTTGTGTAAGACCCTAACTTTTTAATGAATAAAATTGAATTTTCTCTATTTATTATCTTGAAATAATAAGTTATTAATTTGATATAATACTTTGATTATGGGTGAAATGTGAAAATTTTGCAAATAAACAAGTGGTTATAAAATATTCATTATTTTCGGAGAATATTCATTTGGTCGTGGAATATTTTTTTGTCAGGGAATATTTGTACGACGGCGCAACCATTTATGGGCCCCATAACAGAAAATGATCGGATGAAGAAAATGACAAGTTTGAGTTTTTACAAATAATGGCGTAGTTGTTACCATTAACATTGTTGGAATACCTAGTGGTTAAAATCTGATGTCTGGCGTGGTTAAAGATGACACCGCGGTATTGCACAATATTTTTGAATTATTGATTCTTACGTAAGAAGGCACTACTCAATAATTGTTACAGTAATTACTGTTTAATATTTTATTTTATTAATTCAATAATTACTACGTTGATATTTTATATTATTGTTGTTCCAATAATTGTCACTGCACAGTATCTCCGTTATCAGATCAATAATTCATATTATTTGAATAATATTGTTAGATAGCATTATTGAAAATGTCTAAGGAAGTTCTGTCTAGAAAAGAGGTTTGGTCACCCAATTGCACGCCAATAAGGAGAAATTCTTATCGGAAAGCCCCCTTTTTTCTGGGAACGACCTGGTTGTCATAACTGTGATTATGTAATATTATTTATGAATAATTAATTATTGATTTATATGATAAGAAAATATTTATTTTATTTGAATATAAATGATGGATATATTTATTGTGGTTATAAATGAAGGAATTAATGCTGAGGTATTTTATCAGTATTTTGTCAGAATGGAGGTATTAAAAATCGTCTGTATGTGGATTTCGGGCATTTTTCGTTTAGAATTTGGAAAAACTTAAATCTACAAAGTCATAGAGAATTAGATTTCCTATGGAATGGACATAAAAATCATATTTTTCTGATAAAAGGGCTATTTATTATGAATTATTGAAGTTTCAGAAATAAAAGGTTTTTATTAAAATTATGAATGGGACCCACTTTTGTCCTTTGTTGATAAAATATGCTGAATTAAATTTTCAAGTATGGTAGGCTGATATTTTTGTCAAAGTGGCATGCGTAGAAAAAAAGATTATATTAATATTTTATTAATTTGGTCTGCTTTGGCGTTCTAGCATTTTCCTATAAATAGGTGCTTAGGTTAGAATTGAAAATCATACCAGAACCAAGTTTTTTTTCTCTCTGTATATATATATATATATATATATATATATATATATATATATATTATGAAGCGTATTTTGTGAGTATTTTGATACTTTGAGAGTTGTTATTCAGTGCAAGTTTCTTTCAACACTATATTCGATAGTCCAATCAGAAGTACTGTTCTTTTGAGCTAAGGGATGTTATTTTCTTCGTAAATAATGTTATTCTTTCAATATCATTATACATAAATATTGGTATGAATTTTATTATGAAAAATTTTACCTTTTCATGTCGGGGTTACTATTTACGTATACGACACTATTCACGTATACGACACTATTCACGAATACAATACTATTCACGAGTACTATTCACGAAGTATGAGTTTTCTTATGAAATTTCTACCTTTTTATGTCGGGGTTACTATTCACGTATACGGAACTATTCACGTATATGACACTATTCACGAATACGATACTATTCACAGAAAAAATGAAATTTTCTTTTCTTTGTCCAAGTTGTCTATTATGGTTACTATATTTGATTGTATCCATGTTTTGATCTTCATTCTTGAATTTTGCTCCACAATTGATTATTATAAGGTATTTTTGAACTCGGATAAACTAAAGTACAAATCCCTAATCTTTGATCTTTTATCTTACTGGATTCATTTTCTTTAAGATATTTTTCATCATTTTAGTCCTAAATGATGATATTCTTGAATATCTTTGACACCGGTGCAAAAGATGAATGATTAATCGATGAATATCTTTGGCGTAGTGCAAAGATGAACAGGTGTTGAGATGAACATGACCAACTGGTGATACTAATGAATATCTTTGGCCTGTAGTGTAAAGATGAAAATTTGATTCAAGATGTTTATTGATTGATGTTATAGGGATAAAATATTGATGATGGACTTTTAAATATTAGAAGATAGTAGAATTCATTCTCTACTTGACTCTTTTAATAGATTGCTGTTTCCGCTGCAGTTGTTGATCTAAAACTTGCTGTCTATTATATTCTATTAGATTTTTCCATGTTGAAGACTAATGATAATTTGTTATATATTATCTTAGTCATAATATTCTTTACTGGGCTAGTTGAGCTCACCCTTTTCCTTTTTGTTCCATTTTTCTTCTCAGGAGGTGAGAATATAGCAGGAACTAGTTGGGGTATGTAGTGATGTTTCCAGACAGTTGTGTTAGTAGTCCTCACTATTTTTATAAAATAGTGTGATAATAATTGTAATGAAGACTCCGTTTGAGTTTAAATACTGTCTATTAGACAATATTTGTATTTAAACTCACAGTATATGTGTTGTCGTATTTTGCACGATAATTGTATTAATGGAGTCGTATTTGTTTCTGTACCATGTATTTGGCGACTCAGAATGGGTGATGTATACCTATTTTAGGGGCGTCACATTTGGTATCAGAGCATAGGGATATGGTCTCTGGCGGAGATCGGGGAATAAAACTAGGAAGGGAGAGACGAGTAATCCTTCGCTAGTGTGTCATACCTACGCTTATTTGGTTGGTCAGTCGGAGCACATGGTTAATATGTGATATGTTAATTTATTAATTAACCTTTGTTTTGTGGCAGTATTTGAGAATGGCAGCTAGAAATACTAATAATGGAGTGAATGAGACCGTGGAGACACCTTTAATCACCACCCATGGGAACGTGCAACAGGAAGGCAATATTCCTCATGTAAACAACACTACCGAACAAATGATGAATGATGGGATGTTTAGAAGCTTTTTACAGTTCATGCAAAATCAGACGAGGGAGACTCATGTACAAAATACGGGTGGAAATGATAGCAATTCGCGGCTTGTCACAGCCAAACAGTTCAAAGAGTTGGGACCACCAGAATTTGTGGGAAAGCGAGATCCGATTAAAGCGTAAATGTGGGTCAAGCAAATTACCAAGATATTCGATGTCTTGGGATGCGGAGGAAAACGAAGGTTCCATTCGCCACCTTTATGTTCATGGTGAGGCGAGATTCTCTTGGTGGTGGAGAGTCTCGTAAGCGTACCAACTGCCGCAGACTCAACATGTCTTGGGAAACATTTCAGAAACAGTTCAACGACAAGTACTTTCCTGAAAGTATTCGTCATATGTAGGAGGTAGAGTTTATTAGACTTAAACAAAACAACATGACGGTGTCCCAGTACGAGGCAAAGTTCGCAGAGTTATCCAGGTTTGCACCTCATTTGGTAGAGAATGAGGAACGAATGACGAGGATGTTTCTGAGAGGTCTAAAACCCGAGATTCAGAAATATCTTATCTCTCATAAATTTTCTTTATATTCAGATGTTGTAAATATGGCATAATTATTAGAGCGAGATAATGAGTATGTTCAACCGAGGGACCACAACCAGGGTCATACCGGTGGCAGCAGTCATCGAAGCAATGAAAACCAACGGGGAGGAAAACATTTGGACAAAAGCAGTAACCACTCTGGTGGTAATCGTGGCCATGATGGTAGAAGAAGTGAGTCGGGGGGAGATTTCAAAAAGAGAAGGTACAACAATGATAACGTGAAGACGTCAGCACAAACATCAACTGTTTCTAAAGTAGGAGAACGATCATCGGTCGTTTGTTATAAATGAGAGAAAGAGGGACACATCATCCCAAACTGCTCATAACAATCTAAGGTGTGTTATAACCGTGGAAAGGAAGGTCATATAGCTAGAGATTGTCTTGTAGCAAAACCAAGTTCAACGGGGATGGTGACTCCAAAAGCTGTCTCGGATAAGTCAAAGTCGGTGGTTCCTGGAAAGGCATTTTTCGTGACTGCCCAAACGCGAGGAAACCGAACGAGGTGATCACGGGTAAGATAATCATAAACTCTTGCGAAGTTTATACCTTATTAGATACTGGTTCTACCAATTCTTTATCTCTCTTGCTTGTGTTCAACGTTTGAACTTGACTCTGGAGAAATTAGACCTTGACTTATCTGTTGAGACTCCGTTAGGAGAAACTTTCATTACATCTACTGTTATAAATCTTGTTTGATTCAAGTTGGAACCATCACATTACCTGCCGATCTTATTTCGTTGAAAATACTTACATTTGATGTGATTTTAGGGATTGATTGGTTAACCACTCATCACACTAAAATTGATTGTTTTCGTAAGGTTGTTAGTTTTCATATTCCTAACCAACCTGTTATGCAAATTAAAGCAACAAAACCACTAAAGTCAATTACTGTCATATTAAGCCATAAAGCTATTCGTTTATTAAAAAATGGATGTCAAGCTTTCTTAGCCCATGTCACGGACTTGAACAAAAACACGTCAAATTTGAATAATATTTCTGTTGTTAGTGAATTTCCTGACGTATTTCCTGAAGAACTTCCCGGTCTACCCCCAGAACGTGAAGTTGAATTCTTTATTGACCTTCAACCTGGTACAAAGCCTATTTCTAAAACCCCATATTGAATGGCTCCTATTGAACTTTGGGAGTTAAAGGTCCAACTACAGGAGTTGTTGGATATCGGTTTTATTCGTCCTAGTACATCTTCTTGGGGTGCTCTTATTTTATTCGTAAAGAAGAAAGACGGAAGTATGCGACTTTGTATTGACTACCGGGAATTGAATCATGTCACCATCAAGAATAGGTATATGCTACCTCGCATTGATGACTCGTTCGACCAGTTGCAAGGAGCACAAATCTTTTCAAAGATCGATCTTCATTCTAGATATCATCAGCTGGAGATTCAAACTTAGGATATTCCAAAGACTGCATTCAGAACTCGGTACGGGCATTATGAATTCTTAGTCATGTCTTTTGGATTGACTAATGCTCCTGCTGCTTTAATGGATATGATGAACAGTGTGTACAAGGAATATTTGGATCAGTTTGTTGTTGTCTTTATTGATGACATCCTCATCTATTCCAAAAGACGTGAAGATCATGAGCACCATTTGAAGCTTGTACTTCAAAGGCTTTGTGACAACAAGCTATATGCCAAGCTGAAGAAATGCGAGTTCTGGTTTGAGGAAGTAGCATTCCTTGGGCACGTGGTGTCAAAACATAGAATATTTGTTGACCCAACGAAGATTGAAGCAATACAAAGTTGGGAGCTGTGACACCCCCAAATCCAGGTACTTCATTTCCACCGAATTTGGTGCTCACTATCAAAATAATTACATCTAAATACCCATGATAAAGGATAAAACTTTAAATAACTTAAATAATAATCTTTCCCATTAAAGGATTACATCATCTCGTAAACAATCGCAAGTAATCTAACCTTAAATTATTACATCAGTTTGCGGAACACATTATAAAATAAAACAAGTCTTATGACATCATGCATTTAAATAAACTTTAAATAATTCTTCAACACTTGGACATCTTGCCCTTTGCCTTGCTAGTAGATGGCTCATCACCTCTTTCGACTTTAGCTGCATTGTTTAATTGCAAGAGTGAGTAAACAATTGCTCACTGACATAAAGAATAATAATAATAACCATATGAGAATAAACAACGAATGATGTACAATAATGAACTTGTTCTATGAATAGAAACAGAAACAAGTTCAAACTTTAATATCTGAGGGTCTTACGACCACGAACTATGTCCTCGGTGAGTAGGTATTACTACCCCAACCTTAACAGTTAATTAGACTGTACAGACTCTTCTTAATGTACTTAGGGGGATCAGCCCTTTGTACTATGTATTGTGCAAAAACATATAAACGTTACGCGTACAAAATCCCCTATGTTAGGGTTGTTCGTCTCAGTTTGAATTTAGACTTTCCGCACCAAAGAAAGTTTAGTTTGGAACTAGCTTATCAGTGTTTCTAGAATTTTAGAACACTTATTCAATTTCCATCAATAAAGGTTTAATACAAGAATGTATAACTGAACAAGGCTATCAAAGTCAAAGATCGGATATCAACAATATATAACTGAATAAACATGATATACATGCAAAGTATTATATTCAAAGAATTTGAACAATCTCCTTTGAATCAATGTGTTAGAAAAATATACATTTTGAATAATAATAACAAGAAATGAGAATGTGAAACTCATTCGATGTAACGAATTAGGTTACTTGAGCTTATTCAATCATACATAAGAATGGAATCAATAGTCTTGCTCAATGAAAGTTTAGGATAAGAAACTTGCATTCATAAACAAAAGAATGAAGTTAGAAAGCTTGCTCAATGTAAAGAGTTAAGGTTTAGAAACTTGCCTTGAATGTAAGCTACACAAATGTAATATTCGCCAATTACCCTACATATATCATTGAAATTACAACAACAATTAGTTGTATAAATATTAGCTTTAGGGATTTAAACCATCATTTAGGTCATAACCCTAATCTAGCACCTAACCACGTAGGTTAACATACTTAACGAATCTAAAATCTCATTACGATCCAACATAACTTAATCGTTCATCTCTAACTTTAAAAACACCACATTTGGTTTCATTTTATAACTTATTTAATAATTATTTAAAAATCTTCACACTTCGCATTACCACACATTAAAATCTGATATTATATCTTATATTATGTCTTAACATCATTAACATGCTTGCTTGATCAACCTAAGTCCCTTACACATGACACAGAAATGAAGCGAGACTTCAACGCCTCGAGACTAGAGTATGGCGGTAATTTGCTTTTTTGCTTAGCACCCAAGATAAATTGCTTGGTGCATGATGCCTGAACAGACTTTGAGACTGAACATGAGCGATGGTGACTTTAGCCCAACAAACAGGAATTTCTCCCACAAAACAGTGAAATTAACATCTACAATTGGTACAAACTATTAAAAACATGTTTGCTAATATTTAAAACCAATTAGAACAATTTAACATCAACTAAAACTAGTTTAATTTCTCAAAATTCTTATTTTTATACTAAAACTCCATTTTTGAACTTCTTCACAAAAATCATAACTGACATCTCAATTTTTCACAAATCACTTCGTTCAAACTACGTTATCTTCGTTTCTTAACATACTAGCATAAACAAGCTTCAATTTACAATTTAACATATAAATTGATCACTTAAATTGGTACTTTCTAAGCCATTTTCTCAAGCATAAACACTGTTATATGTTTTCTTCCTATAAACCCAAATTCACGTGTTTGGAAATCAAATAATACTCACATATAATGACAACGGATTCGACAATACAACCCTCATCATATAATCATGTTTAAAACAATAATTCAACAAAATCAATTTATAGAGAACTTTAAATCAATTATAATTCCAACTAGAAAATTTAGGAATAAGTTAAACCTTGAATTAGTAAAACAATTAGCAACCCTTCTAGCAACACCACTGAAATTCACAGAGAACTCTCTCTTTCACTGATTTTCTCTCTTGCTTCCAAGCTCTCTCTCTAAACCCTCTGTTATTTCTCGCTTGTAGTTCAATAATATAACTTTAGGAGAAAATAAGAAGCGTAGAAAAATAACTGACCTCCCTCACCCCACGTACTCATCAGTTTTTTTTAAAAATAAAAGACGTCAGTTGAATAAGCCAAATGGCACAAGACCCTGTTTGGCTAACCACACTATTTCTTTACTAGATTACTTTTATATTATTTTTATTATATAGTTTCATGTCACACCGTTAATTTAATTAACTCATACTTATAATTAATAAATAATTATATATCTAATTTAATTAATAAATTAGAAACATCACTTTATTTAATTTATTTATTTCCTTTAAATTAAACAATTTATTTAATTTAATTATTTTCTTAAATATTAAGCAATTGATTTAATTTAATTATTTTCTTAAATTAAATCCTTGATAAAATTATCATTATTCAATTTAATTAGCATTAATCAATTTAGTTACCAAAATAATTCACCACAATTATCAATTATTTATTTTCCTCAATAAATAAATTATTTAAAATAATTATTTAATTCAATAAATATTTAAATTAAATTACAAATTTCTCGATCGTTACATCCTTCCTCCTTAAAAGGATTACGTCCCCGAAATCACAACTCGAAAAAAAATTTATTCATTACATTCTTCCTCCTTAACAAGATTACATCGCTGAATCGCTATACAAAATCAAGCAAACAATTGAGGATAATTCATCATCATAACGCTTACAAGTTCCCACGTAGCTTCTTCAGCATTGTGGTTCCTCCAGATTAGCTTAACAGAAGGTATCACCTTATTCCTCGATCTTTGCTCTTTTACACAACAATTTGAACAAGGACTTCTTCATATGTTAAGTCTTTCTCAAACTGTAACTGTAAGACCCCAACTTTTATGAATAAAGATTTAAATTTCTCAAAATATTTTTTTGAATATTATGGTGTGGATTTGATATAATGTTATAGTTGTGGGTAATATTTATAAATTTTGCAAAGTAAGCAAGTTGTTATATAATATTAGGTTGGTGTGGGAATATTAGTTTTAACGAGGGGAATATTAGTATGGCACACAATCATTAGTAGACCCCTAGCGGATGTATTGTCGTAGTAAGAAAAAGCAGAATTATCTTTTATAACGGTGAAAGTGTTCACCGATTAAAACTGTTGAACTACTCGGTAGTAAAGAAATGCGATGTCTGGTGGTTTTCATAGTAGCACTGCAGTATTGATTATTGATGCTTACGTGAGAAGTCACTTCGATTATACTCAATTATTACTACGATAATTCTTTGCATCATATCTCTCATATTATTTATTCAATTATTGTCACAGTATCATCTACATAATATGTTATATTATTAAATCAATAATGGAGACGGCAAAGTTATTCATTTTATTATTTGCAATATTGACAATGTCTAGAAGTTCTGTCAAGGAGAAGTTAGATAATCTAATTGCGCGCCAATAGCGAGAAACATCACTTATCGGAAAGCCTCCTCTTTCCTGGGAACGATATGGTTGTTAAATATTGTGAGTTATAATATTAATGATGAATAAGTTCGTATTGATTAAAGATGAAATTGATAGTTCCACTGTGTTGGAGTTATTAGTGTTAGTGGAAATCGACATTTATTTTGATGATAATTAATGTCTGGAGGTTATATTGATCAATCGGGTAATTCACCGAATAAATGAGCAATTAATTGCTATTAATTCACATGATTATAACTATTTGTTCACATGTGTGTACTATTGTTTCACATTCTTGTACTATTAGGGGTGGTTGTAACGCCCCCAAAATTAGGTATACATCACCCATCTTGGGTCGTCAGATACATGGTACAAAATTCAAATACAACTTATTAATACAACTGTATGTACACACAATACAAAAACATAACTGTGAGTTTGAATACAATTATTGTCTACTAGAGATTATACAAACTCAAAAGGAGTCCTCATTACAATTATTAACACACTATTTCACGTGAATAGTGAGGACTACTAATGCTTATCCTCTGGACCAGTCACTCCGCTTCCCAAACTAGTCCATGTTATGTTCTCATTTCTGAAGAGAACAGTGAAAGAAAGGGTGAGCTCAACTAGCCCAGTAAGAAATATTATGACTAAGATAATGCATAATAAATTATCGTTAGCCTTCAACAGTGTTAAACTGATAAAATATAACAACATCAAGTTTAACTACAGCGGAACAAGCAATCCATTAAAAAGTGTCAAGTAGAGAATAAAATCTACTATCTTTTATGATTTAAAAGGTTTTTCATGACTTTTATCGCTAGGACTCAGCTTAATAAATAATCCACATCATCGAATCACCCATGCACTACGGCCAAGGATATTCTTTAGTATCACGACCACAAATTATCCATGCACTACAGCCAAGGACATTCGTGTATTCATTAATGGTCAAGATCATGCCAACAATCGTCCATCAATGCACTACGGGCCAATGATAACTTTTACCACATCATTTGTAACATTACGGTCCATGATTACACCAATAATCCGCTATTATAATCATACCAAGTCCATCTATGCACTATAGGCCATGATGACTTTCAACATAATATAAACATGAGGATGATGACAATGATATAAGAATTCAATAAAACAAGTTCAAGAATTAATTTATTTAGGAACTAATAATGTCCAAATTGTCAACATGATACTGCTTTATAGAGTAAAATTCAAGAATGATCAGAAGAATATTTCCATGAAAAGATACTGGATGAAGCGCAAATATCAAGGATATTCTACTAATTTCATGGAGTATAGAAGTCAAAACTTTAACCAATTGAGTATAATAAAGAATGGAATAACAAAAGAAATCACCATGCATGCGGTACTTAGATAGATGGGTTATTCAGCAATGAATAATAATAACGGAACCAAAGTCGAGGCAAAATTTTGCACAAGCGGGATGTTCCAACAGAATAATAAAGACGGAACCAGGTCCGGTGTAAAATACATAGACAGGATGTTCCAACGGAAAAATAATAAAGACGGAACTAGGTCCTGTAAAACATCTGATGCGAGATGTTCCAACGAGAATAATAATAAAAAGATGTAACCGAGTCCTGTAAAACACACAGATGAGATGTTCCAAATGTAATAATAGAAGAATGTCACCAAGTATAGGGTAAATCTGGCATTATACTGAGTTATTCCAATAGAATAATAAGCAATGGAATAACAACAGTTCTCTTCATGAATAAGAAAGAATAACACCCTTACATTAGTAGTAGATTGAATCTTTGCGAGAGTGTAATAATGAATACTCTTCTTCTTTCTCTCTTATTCTCTATATACTTTCTCTCTCTATAGCTTGAATGAATTAAGTGAAAATAATGAAGCACTAGGCCTCTATTTATAGAAGATTTCTAACTTGGCACTTGAAATGTGAAAAGGCAAGTGGCTTGACGGTGATGATGTGAAAAAGAAAAGTGGTTTGATGCCCGTAATGTGAAGCGACAATTGGTTCGGCCTTTTGTAATATGAAACGGCAAGTGGTTTGACGTCTGGTAAAGGTAGATACTATTGACGAAGGTAATTACTATTGACGAAGAGACTCTTAGATGATGACATATGGGTCCCCCATAAAATAACCAAACTTACCACAAACGTCTCATAATAGACTCTTTATATACATCAAGGATTGAATAAATATTATCACAAATCATTTTATTTTTAATCAACACATATTTAATCATTCAACAATTATTAATCATTTATAACTTGTCGTCTCAATTATTGATTTAATAATATAGCATATTATCTGAGATGATCTTTGTGACAATAATTGAATCAATAATATAAGAGATATGATGCGAAATTACTTTAGTAATAATTGAGTATAAATGAGTGACTTCTCACGTAATCATCAATAATCAATCTTGTGTGCTACTATGCAACCACGCATGTATTCTTGTACTTTTACTAAGGTAGTTCAACAGTTTTAACGGTAACACCTCCGTAGTTATTTTCATAAAATATTTTTGTCGCTTTCTCAATCCGACAATAATTCCGCTGTATGGGTCCACTAATGATTGTCTTGGTCGTCGAATATTCCCCGACAAAAAGAATATTCCCCAATTAAACGAATATTTTATAACAACTTGCTTACTTTGCAAAATTTATAAATATTACCCACAACTATAACATTATATCAAATTTACTCCATAATATTCAAAAATAATATTTATAGAAAATTCATCTTTATTTATAAAAGTTGGGGTCTTACAACCTCCCTTCTTATGAAATTTTGCCCTCGAAATTAGGGTGCGTGCACGGTATGTCGAAGAGGTAAGGATACCTTGATTTCATTTCATTCTAACTCCCTCCCAAGTCATTTCCTCAACATCGTGGTTTCTCCACAAAACTTTGACTTGAGGTATAACCTTGGAGCGTAGAATATGTTCCTTCTTATCCAAGATTTGAACAGGAACCTCTTCATACGTCAATTCTTCCGCTATTTCGTCCGGTTCTAACTCAATAATATGGTTCGGGTCTTTCACATATTTACGTAACATGGATATTTGAAAAACTTTATGAACACAAGACATACTTGGCAGTGCAGTAAAGCGAGTCTATAGGCCACGCTTCCTACTCGATCGAGGATTAAAATGGGTAGATGAATCGAGGATTGAGTTTTCCTCTCTTCCAAATCTCGTAACTCCTTTCCATGGAGCAACACGCAACAACACATGATCTCCTATATCTAATTCCACGTCCTTTCGATGAAGATCAGCATAACTCTTTTGTCGATCTTGTGAGGTTTTTATACGTTGTCGGATCGTTTGAATCTTTTCCGTAGTCATACGTACCAACTCTGGTCCCAATAACGTTGCTTCACCCACCTCATCCCAAAGATATCTTTGGAAACGACACTTTCTTCCATACAACTTGAATGGAGCCATGCGATACTTGCTTGATAACTGTTGTTGTAGGAAAACTCCACCAATGGTAAGAACTTGTCCCAACTTCCCTTGAAATCAAGGACACAAATTCTTAATAGATCTTCAAGAGTTTGAATAGTCCTCTCCGACTGTCCATCCGTCTGAGGATGATATGCCGAGCTAAATCGTAAGTCTGTGCCCATAGCTTTTTGCAAACTAACCCAAAATCGTGGAGTGAATCTTGGGTCTCAATCAGAAACTATGGATACTGGCATAACATGAAGTCTTACAATCTCGTTTATATACATACGAACAAGACGTTCAAGTGTATAAGTTTCTCGTATCGGTAAGAAATGAGCAGACTTGGTCAATCTATCAACAATGACCCAAATCACATCTATGCCTTGAGAAAATTTAGGAAGACCGGTAAAGAAATCCATGGTAATGTGCTCCCACTTCCATTCTGGAATTTCAAGTGGTTGCAATGGACCTTTTGGTACTTGATGCTCCGCTTTAACTCGTTGACAAGTTAGACACCTTGAGATAAACAACGCTATCTCTCTCTTCATATTGCTCCACTAAAATGTATGACGAATATCATGAAACATTTTGGTACTCCCAGGATGGATTATATGACGAATATCATGAAACATTTTCTCAATCCGACAATAATTCCGTTGTAGGGTCCACCAATGATTGTTCCGTCGTACGAATATTCCCCGACAAAAAGAATATTCCTCGACCAAACGAATATTTTATAACAACTTGCTTACTTTGCAAAATTTATAAATATTACCCACAACTATAACATTATATCAAATTTACTCCATAATATTCAAAAATAATATTTATAGAAAATTTATCTTTATTTATAAAAGTTGGGGTCTTACAGTGGTGGTGCAAGATTAATAATACTTGCATGATTAAGTTAAAAATGGAGGTATAGATGGAGGTACTATACTGTAATTCGTATTTTCACATGTCTAGAATTATTGATTCACATGATTTACTATTGATTCACATTATTTACTATTAAGGGAGGTGGTGCATGTTTAATAATACTTGTAGGACTAAATTAAAAATAAAAGAAAGAGGAAGGTATTATACTGTAATATTCTGAGCCCCAAAGCGTACAATCATCGAAACTATATTTTCCTATAAATAGAAGCTCATTCCTTCATTATTTTTCACCAATTCACTAAGGCTATAGAGCAATTATTATAGAGAGAAATTATAGAGAGGAAAAAGAAGAGAAGTCTGCTACCTCACTATTTCAGTATCCAGTTTTTTCTAAGGTAAAGGGTATTATTTCTTTCATATTCATAAAGAGAGCTTCTGTTATTCCATTCTTTATTATTATGTTGGAATAACTTTATCTATCGCGAATCTACCGCATACATGGTGAAATTCTTATGTTATTCCATTCTTTATTATTATGTTGGAATAACCTGTCTATGCGAAGTACCGCATACAAGGTGAAATTCTTCTGTTATTCCATTCTTTATTATTCTGGTTGAATATCCTGTCTGTGCGGATTACGCATGACCTGGTTCCATTCTTTATTATTTTGTTGGAATATCCTGTCTATGCGGTCTATCGCATGCCTGGTGCATTCTTCTATTATTCCATTCTTTATTATTCTGTTGGAATAACCTATCTATGTGGATTACCGCATGCATGGTGAATGATCCTTCGTATTCATTCTTTATTAAATTGTGGAAATGATTTGTCTATGTGGATTTCCACATTGCGGGTGAAAATCCATTTGCAGTTTCGTATATTCTATTATACTCTTATGAGATATCATTTCTTTTGTACTCGTCATGAAATATCATTTTATTTGGTATTTTATTTACGAGTTACTATTCACGGGTTACTATTCACCCGTTTACTATTCACTCGGGTATTCAGGGCACTTTTCGTGTCGGAGTACTATTCACGAGTTATTATTCATGAGTTACTATTCACCTAAATTACTATTCACCCGAATATTATTCACTCTGGTATTTGGGGTACTTTTCATGTCGGGGTACTATTCACGAGGTACTATTCCTGAAGTACTATTCACGCGGTACTATTTACCCAAAAAATATATTTCTTTTCTGTCCAAATTTTTTTTGGTACATGAATATTATTCTTGAATTTTACTCTATAAAGCAGTATCATGTTCACAATTTGGACGTTATTGATTTCTGTATAAATTAAATTATAAATCATTAAAATCTATCCTTGAACTTGTTTTATTAAATTATTATGTCATTGTCATCGTCCTCATGCTTATATTGTGATGAAAGTCATCTTTGGCTTACGTGCATAGATGGACTTGATATGATTATGACCAAGGATTATTCGGTATAATCATGACTGTAATGTAACGAATGATGTGGTAAAAGTCCTCTTTAGCCTGTAGTTCATTGATGGACAGTTGTTTGTATGATTATGACCATGGATTATTCGGTATAATCATGACCATTGATGATTACATGAATATCCTTGGCCGTGGTGCAGGAATGATTCAATTTTATTTGTTAAGCTGAGTCTCAGTGATAAAGTTGATGAAAATCTTTTTAAATCATAGAAGATACTAGATTTTATGCTCTACTTGACTCTTCAAATGGATTTCTTATTCCGCTGCAGTTGTTGATCTAAAACTTGTTGTTGTATTCTATTAATTGTTATACTGTTGAAGGCTAAGGATAATTTATTCTGCATTATCTTAGTCATAATATTTCTTACTGGGCTAGTTAACTCACCCTTTCTTTCACTGTTCTCTTCGGGAAATGAGAATATCGTTGGGATGAGTCGGGGAATGGAGTGATGGTCCAGGATAAGTGGCTTTAGTAGTCCTCACTATTCTACGGAATAATGTGACAATAAATGTAATGAGGACTCTATTTGAGAGTGGATATTGTCTAGAAGGCAATATTCTTGTTTAAACTCTCTCATTTATGGTTTGTCGATATTTTGCGATAGTTGTATAATTAAGTTTGTATTTGATTTATGTACCATGTATTTGGCGACTCAAGATGGGTGATGTATACTGCTTTTGGGGCGCCACGATGAAGGGCTCATATTCTATAACATGTTTATAGTCAGGCTTATATGGTCTCAACACCGAGACGTGGAAAGTATTATAGATATGCACCAATTCTGGAGGTAAAGCTACCTCGTATGCTACTTCACCCACACGTCAAAGCACTTCAAAAGGACCTATAAACCTCGGGATTAATTTCCCTTTCTTGCCAAATCGAATTTTCCCTTTCCAGGGAGATACATTCAAGAATACATAACTACCAACATCGAATTTCCGATTTTGTCGGTGTTAATCGGCATATTTCTTCTGTCTATCCTGTGCAGCTATCAATCTTGCTCGAATCACCTTGATGATTTTGACGGTTTGTTGTACCAACTCTGGACCCAATAGTTGACGTTCACCTACCTCATCCCAGCATAACGGAGTTCTGCATTTCCTGCCGTATAACGCTTCATAAGGCGGCCTGCCAATACTCGCGTAATAAATATTATTATAGGAAAATTCAACCAACGGTTGCAATAATCTGCTTGGCCTTTGGTGTTCAGCTTTAACTTTCTGACACGTTAAGCATTTCGCCACACACTCAGCCACATCCTTCTTCATATTCGGCCACCAAAAATGTTTTCTAAGATCCTGGTATATTTTCGTACTTCCAGGTTGAATCGAATATCTTGAGTTGTGAGCTTCACTCAGAACTTCCTCTTTAACTTCCGGTACTAGTGGAACCCAAAATCTCCCTTCGAATCGAAGAAACCCTTCCGAATCTATTTTAAATTTGTTTCCCCCCCTTCAGATACTTTTTGTTTTATCTTTTCGCATTCTTAATCCTGAAGTTGTGCATTCTTCACTTTATCTACCAACGTTGAATCGTTTCTTATCTGGAATAACTTCTCGTCGGATTTTGTCGAATATTTAATTTCCAATTTCATCTTAGCCATTTTCGACACTAACATCTCCTGAGCTGTCAACATCATTAACTTCTCTCGTCCCTTCATGCTTAAAGCATCAGCAACAACTTTTTCCTTTCCGGGATGATAGAAAATCTCGCAGTAATAGTCTTTGATCAGCTCCAACCATCTTCTTTGCCTCTTATTCAAATCTTTTTGTGTAAAGATATACTTCAGACTTTTATGGTCAGTATATATCTCACACCTCTCTCCATAAAGATAATGTCTCCAAATTTTCAGGGAAAACACCACCGCATCCAACTCTAAGTCATGAGTCAGATACCCTTTCTCGTAATCTTTTAATTGACGTGATTCATACGCAATAACTTTGTCATTCTGCATAAGCACATAACCTAGTCCTTTATGCGATGCGTCACTATACACCACAAAATTCCCTGTATCATCTGGCAATGACAACACAGGTGCTGTACTTAACCTCCTCTTTAATTAGTGAAAACTTTCCTCACACTTCTCCGTCCAAACAAACTTAATTGCCTTCCTGGTTAAATTCATCAACGGGGTCGCGATTTTGGAAAAATCTTGAATAAAACGCCTATAGTAACCTGCCAACCCTAAGAAACTCCTTATCTCTGACGGTGTTTTCGGTTGATCCCAGTTTACTACAGCTTCAACTTTTGATGGAGCTACCAAAATTCTGTCTTTATCAATAACGTGCCCAAGAAACTGTACACGTTCCAACCAAAACTCACATTTTGAAAATTTTGCGTACAACCTCTCTTTTATCAATGTCTCCAATGTCACTCTTAAGTGTTCAACATGTTCTTCCTTGGTCTTAGAATACACCAGGATATCATCAATAAACACCACCACACATTTATCTAAGAATGGTTTAAACACCCTGTTCATCAAATCCATGAACGCTACAGGTGCATTGGTTAAACCAAATGACATAACCATAAACTCGTAATGACCATACCGAGTTCTGAATGCCGTCTTTGGTACATCTTCTGGCCTCACCTTCAGTTGATGATAACCACTCCTCAAGTCTATCTTTGAAAAATACCTCGCACCCTTCAATTGATCAAACAGTTCATCGATTCTTAGTAACGGATACTTATTTTTAATCGTGACCTTATTCAATTCTCTATAATCAATGAAGAGTTGCATCGATCCATCCTTCTTCTTAACAAATAACGTTGGCTCTCCCCATGGTGATACGCTCGGCTGGATATGCTTCTTGTCGAGCAATTCTTGCAGTTGCATCATCAACTCTTTCATCTCTACCGGGGCCATTCTGTATGGTGCCTTAGATATCAGACCCGTTCCTAGTACTAAATCAATAATGAACTCGATTTATCAATCTGGCAGAAGGCCCGACAAATCATCTGGAAAAACGTCTGCAAAATCTCTTATGATCGGTATCTCTTCTAACTTCACATTCTTCTTCCATGTATCAACTATGTAGGCTAAGTATCCTACACATCCTTGTCTTAACAACTTCTTGGCTTGCATCACCATCAGACAACTTGCTTGTCGAGGTGACTTGCTGCCATAGAACACAACCTTTGACGAAGTCATAAGGTTAACACACTTTCTTTGGCAATCAATTACTGCTCCATGATTGAATAACCAATCCATTCCCAGGATAACATCAAACTCACCCAGTCTAATTGGTATCAAGTCTACCCTCATCTCTTGACCCTTTATAACCACTCTACAATTCTTATATATGGATCTAACAGGAATCACTTCCCTATTTTCAATCTCTATGTTCAAAGGGTAATCTAATTGTTCCTGAGGCAAATCTAAGTTCTGAGCAAATTCATCTGATATAAATGAACAAGTAGCACCCGAATCAAACAGTACATAAGCATTAATATCATTAATCAGAATGATACCTGACACCACATCCTTAGATCGAATAAAGATCCCGCGGTCATATTGAAAGTTCTCGCAATAGGTCGGCTTGACTGTGCTGGTCCAGTGATAGTCAATGCACCACCACCGTTGTTGTTTCCCTTTCCTCCACTTGCACTCCCCGCTGGCTTTTTAGGACAATCACGAGCCATGTGATCCTTTGAACCGCAGGTAAAACATGCTCCTTTCTTTGGGTTAAAACAGTTTGGTGCAATGTGTCCCTCCTGACCACAGTTGAAACACACTCAATTTCCCTTCAAACATACCCCAGAATGGTTCTTTCCACAAGTAGCATAAGGTTCAAACTTTTTCTTCTGCTGACTTCCTTGATGTCATCCCGTAGTCGAATTCCTGTTCCAGTTCCTCTTCTGATTGTTACTTCCAACATTACTCCCACCAGCCTTATTCTCATTATCATTCTTCCTCTTCTTTTGTTCTTCGTTGTACTTGGTCAAGGCAACGCTTCCACCTTCTGCGATAATTGCCTTTTCCAGTACAGCCGCAAAAGTATTTAACTCAAACATTGAAACTGTGATATACAGCCAGGGTTTCAATCTTTGTTCGAACCTTCTTGCCTTACACTCATCCGTATTGACTTGATAAGTGGCAAACCTTACCAATTCGTTAAACTTCGCAGCATATTCTGGCACCATCATGGTTCCTTACTTCAACTCCCGAAATTGCACCTCCAACTGATTCCGAGAACTCACTGGAAAGTACATTTCGAAAAATAACTCCTTAAATCTATCCCGCATTATCACTCCTTGTCCCCCATGAACCTTATTTGCTTGCCACCAGTAGCTAGCTTTGGACTTCAACATGAACATCGTGAATGCAGTCTTCTGATATTCGTTAACTCTAGCAACATCAAACACCTTCTCCATTTCCATAATCCAGGTTTGGGCTTCCACTGGATTCATAGACCCTTGAAACTCTGGCGGTCCAACCGCTTTGAATTCCTTGAAAGGCGTAACTTGAGTTTGCGGTTGATTCGCAAGTGCTCCTGTAACGATCGAGAAATTTGTAATTTAATTTATATATTTATGGAATTAAATACATATTTTAAATAATTTATTTATTGAGAAAATAAATAATTGATGGATTGTAATGAATTAATTTAGTAACTAAATTAATTAATTGAATTGAATAATGATAATTTTATTTGAAGGATTTAATTTAAGAAAATAATTAAATTAAATCAATTTCCTAATATTTAAGAAAATAATTAAATTAAATGAATTGTTTAATTTAAAGGAAATAAATAAATTAAATAAAGTAATGTGTCTAATTTATTCATTAAATTGGACATATAATTATTTATTAAATTATAAGTATAATAATGATAATAAGATTTTCATTATTATTAATTTAAATTAATTAAGCTAAAGTTATTTAATTAACTAGTGTGACACATGAAAACTATATAATATAAATAATTTAGTTTGGGAGGGAAATTCTTGGTTAGCCAAACATAGCCTTGTGGCCTTTGGTCTTGTGTAACTGATGTAGACATATGATTTTTTTTAACTGAACTGCGTGGGCTTCAGTTTATTTACGCGTCTACTTTTCTAAGGCTTAGCTAGATATCATAGAGTGTTGAGAGAGAGAGCTTGGAAGAAGAGAACACGGAGGTTTTAGAGAAGGAAGATCACAGTTGTTTTGAGAGAGAATCACCATTTCTTGCTACCATAAAACTAGGGTTTGCTAAAACAAGGTATATTCTACTTCTAAGGTTTATGTTTGAGTTTTCATGTTCATTCTCTGTAAATTGCTAGGTCATGTTGTGTTGAAATATACATGTAGATATGGTTTATAAACTGATAATCATCATATATGGTGGATACTTGTGTGTCAAATTTGTTAAAATTGGGTTGTAGGAAGGAAAAATAATTAATAGTGCTCATATTTGAAAAATGGCTTTAGAAAGTACCAAATTTCATGCTTTATATATGTTGTAATTTGAAATTTGTTGTTGGATTGATTTGCTATGGTAAGAAACGAAAACAACGAAGTTTAAATCATGACAATGGATTACGAAATGAGTTTGTGCCGATCAAATTCGTTAAAAGTATAAAAATGAAGAAATTTGGGAAAATTATAGTTTTGATTCTTCAAATCCGTATATGTGTGATGTTTTTATATATAGAATGATGAATAGCATGTGTATCTATGTTAGTACAAAGTTTTAGATGTTGAAGTGGGTAATTTTCTGTAGAATTGGGATTTTTGGCCAAAACAGAGTCTATTTTCGAGCTTCTATAAAAAACTGAGTCTGGTGCATCGCACTAGCGAACCGCCTAATGCACGGATGTCGCATGGGTGCGCTGCATTTGGGCGCGGGTGCGCGGTGTGGCACAATAGCCCAGTATATTACTCGCGCGGCCGCGCGAGTAGCCAGTCACCGAACAGTGAAGTCTGCTTAATTGCAGGTCATATGTAACAGACTTGTGTTAGTTTAGCATGCATGTTAATGATGTTAAAACATGATATAAACTATAATAACATATGTCAATGTGTTGTAATGCAAAGTGTAAAGATTTGAAATAATTATTTAAATAAGTTATAAAATGAAACTAAATGTGATGTTTTCAAAGGTTAGAGATGAACGGTTAGTCCGTGTTGGCTGGTAATGAGATTTCAGATTCGTTAAGTATGTTAACTAACATGGTTAGATGTTAAGTTAAGGTTATGACCTAAATGATGGGCTAAACCCATAAAGCTAATATTCATACAATTAATTGTTGTTGCGATTTCAATGATATGTGTAGGGTAATTGAAGATTATTTTACGTTTGTGTAGCTTACAATCAAGGCAAGTTCCTAAACCTTAACTCCTTACAATTGAGCAAGCTTTCTAACTTCATTCTTTTCATATTGAATGCAAGTTTCCATTCCTATATTATTATTGTACAAGTTTTTAAAATTGAGCAAGCCTAATCTATCTTGAATATGTTTGTGCAATCTCTTGTAACCTAATTCGTTACATCGAGAAAGCTTTACTTTCCTTATTATCTTCGATGGATATATTGTTCTAACACATTGAATCATAGAAGATTGTTTTAAACTCCTTTGAATATAGCACATGACATTTATATCATGTTATTCAGTTATATATATTGTTGATATCCGATCTTTGACTTTAATAGCCTTGTTCAGTTATACATTCTCGTATTAAACCTTTATTGATGGAAATTGAATAAGTGTTCTAAAATTCTAGAAAGATTGATAAGCTAGTTCCAAACTCAACTTTCTTTAGTGCGGAAATTCTAAATTCAAATTGAGATGAACAACCCTAACATAGGGGATTTTGTACGTGTAACGTTTAGATGTTTGTGCACAATACGTGGTACAAAGGGCTGATCCCCCCGAGTACGTTAAGAAGAGTCTGTACAGTCTAATGACTATTAAGGTTAAGGTAATAATACCTAAACACCGTGGACATAGTTCGTGGTCTTCAGACCCTCAGATAATTAAAGTTCGAACTTGTTTTCTATTTTGATTCGTAGAACAAGTTCTTTATTATTCAGTATTCGTTGTTCACTCTCATGTTGTTACCATACTATCTTTATGTCAGTGAGCAACTCTTGCAATTAAACAATACAGCTAAAGTCGAAAGAGGTGACGAGTCATCTACTAGCAAGGGAAAGGGCAAGATGTCCAAGTGTTGAGAAATTAATGAAAGTTTTTTAAAATGCATGAAGTTATAAGACTTATTTTATTTTATAATATATTCTGCAACTGATGTAATAATTTAAGGTTAGATTACCGGGGATTGTTTATGAGATGATGTAACCCTTTAATGGGAAAGATTAGTGTTTTACGTTATTTAATGTTTTATCCTTTATTATGGGTAGTTAGATGTAATTATTTTGATAGTGAGCACCAAATTCGATGGAAATGAAGTACCCGGATTTGGGGGTGTCACAGGTTGGTATCAAAGCCTTAGGTTATGAACCTTAGGTGGGGAAAACCTTAGGAAGTAGCCTTTAAGGAAACAGAAAACATAGAGGTGTTTAGCTCTTATTGGGTTTTAAGGAATGGATTAAGGCATCCATTAAAACTAAACAATAAAAGACATTATGTGCTATGTGTTAATAACTTATGTGCTCACGACTATCTATAATGTTAAGTAAAACTTAAAATTTTTTGTTGTCAGGATGTCTAACGAAGAAGGATCCAGTCCATCTTGAGAGGTGATACCTCAGGTACCTAGAGATGACGAACCTCGGGATATTCACGTAGTGCGGGAATAGTTGATCCAGGAGAATGAGCCTATGACCGATCCCGAGGAGGATAGTCCTGAGGAGATAGAGGATGATGATAAGGAGGATCCTGAGGAGTTTCCACCAAACTCCGTATCGGCTGAGATGTATGATGCTTTGTATGACCGTAACATAGAGTTACAAGATAATGTTGAGGAGCTGAAGGAGATGGTTGAGATGCATCACGTTGCGTTGGAGCAGAAGGATGTAGAGATTCAGGAACTTGATTCAAAACTTGGAAACACAGAATGGGATCTAGTTCATACCAGAGGTCGAAGATGAAGACTGCTTTGGCAGTGAACGAGAAGATGAAGACTGATATGGAGAAGTTGAAAGATGACTTCAAAGAGGAAACAACTAAGCGTACAAGAGCATAGGACGCTTGGATGAAGGCGACTAAACGTACAGATTGTGCTGAGGCTAAAGTTCAAGTGAAGAAAGCCAAGATGAAGGAGATGGATTATGCTTTTAATTCTGCAATTGATAGGGCCCAGGATCGAGTCCATTATTACCCACCTCAGTTTGAATACTCGCTGTGGTTCGTGATGGATTGTAGGACGGTGTACCGTATCATGGAGGAAGAGCGTCGAGAGGCCTTACGACGTCTTAATATGCCTAGATAGAATAAGAGTGATAATAATATGTGGTTAATTATGTGAGTAAATAAATTGTGAATCCCTTTTTTTGAGATGAATAAAGGGATAGTATGAGTATGTAATCCTGAAACTTGTCTAGTTCAGGAAAGTGGATGTTTTTAGCGGTTATGCTATCTTTAGTATGTTTTAAAACATTATGAACGAATAAAATATTAGAGTTTATTTGAAATGTTATGCGTTAAAGCTTCAATCTTGGAATGTTTAAGTTAAACTTTGAATACCCAAGAAGTTGAGTAATGAGCTAATAAGCGTATATCTTAACAGAAAATGCCTCCTAGAAGAAGACAACCACGTCAGCAAGCACCTCTTGAGGGGTCTACTAATAATAACAACGAGACCAACGCTAATTTGGTTCAGTAGTTGGTAGCTCTATTGACGGGTGCACTTGCGAATCAACCGCAAGCTCAGGTCACGACTTTCAAGGAATTCAAAGTGGTTGGACCGCCAGAATTTCAAGGGTCTATGAATCCAGTAGAAGCCCAAACCTGGATCATGGAAATGGAGAAGGTGTTTGACGTTGCTAGAGTTAATGAAGATCAAAAGACTACGTTCGTAACATTTATGCTGAAGTCCAAAGCTAGCTACTGGTGGCAAGCAAATAAGGTTCGTGGAGGACAAGGAGTGATAGCGTGGGAGAGATTTAAGGAGATGTTCTTTGAAATGTACTTTCCAGCGAGTTCTCGAAATCATTTGGAAGTGAAATTTCTAGAGCTTAAGCAAGGGACTATGACGGTGCCAGAATATGCTGCGAAGTTTAACAAGTTGGCAAGGTTTGCCACTTATTAAGTCAATACGGATGAGCGTTAAGAGAGAAAGTTCGAACAAGGATTGAAACCCTGGCTGTATAGAAAGGTTTCAATGTTCCAGATAAATACATTTACGGCTGTACTGGAAAAGGAAATCATCGCAAAAGGTGGAAGTGATGCCTTGACCAAATACAACCAAGAACAGAAGAATAGAAAGAATGATAATGAGAATAAGGCTGGTGGGAATAATGTTGGAAGTAACAATCAGAAGAAGAAGTGGAACGAGAATTCAACTACGGGAGGACAGAAGGAAAGTCAGCAGAAGAAAAAGTTTGAAGCTTGTGCTACTTGTGGGAAAAATACAGGGGTATGTTTGAAGGGAAAGCGAGTATGTTTCAACTGTGGTCAGGAGGGACACATTGCACCAAACTGTTTTAGTTCGAAGAAAGGAGCATGTTTTACCTGCGGTTCGAAAGATCACATGGCTCGTGATTGTCCCAAGAAACCAGCCGGAAGTGCAAGTAGTGGAAAAGGAAACAACAACGGTGGTGGTGCATTAACTATCACTGGACCAGCTCAGTCAAGCCGACCTACTGCAAGAACTTACAATATGACTGTGAAGGATGCGGTTCAGTCTAAGGATGTGGTGTCAGGTATCATTCCGATTAATGGTATTAATGCTTATATACTATTTGATTCGGGTGCTACTTGTTCATTTATATCAGATTAATTTTCTCAGAACTTAGATTTGCCTCAGGAAGAATTAGAATTTCCCTTAAGCATAGAGATTGCAAATAAGGAAGTGATTCATGTTAGATTCATATATAAGAATTGTAAAGTGGTTATAAAGGGTCAAGAAATGAGGGTAGACTTAATACCAATTAGACTGGGGGAGTTTGATGTTATACTGGGAATGGATTGGTTATTCAATCACGGAGCAGTGATTGATTGCCAAAGAAAGTGTGTTAACCTTATGACTCCATTAAAGGTTGTGTTCTATGGAAGCAAATCACCTCGACAAGCAAGTTGTCTAATGGTGATGCAAGCCAAGAAGTTGTAAAGACAAGGATATGTAGGATACTTAGCCTACATAGTTGATACACAGAAGAAAAGTGCAAAGTTAGAAGAGATACCAATCATAAGAGATTTTGCAGACGTATTTCTAGAAGATTTGTCGGGTCTTCTGCTAGATCGAAAAATTGAGTTCGTGATTGATTTAGTACCAAGAATAGACCCAATATCTAAGGTACCATACAGAATGGCCCCGGTAGAGATGAAAGAGTTGATGGTGCAACTACAAGAATTGCTCGACAAGAAGTATATCTAGCCGAACGTATTGATGTGGCTCTGCATTGATTATAGAGAATTGAATAAGGTCACGATTAAAAATAAGTATCAGTTATCAAGAATCGATGACCTGTTTGATCAACTGAAGGGTGCGAGATATTTTTCAAAGATAGACTTGAGGAGTGGTTATCATCAATTGAAGGTGAGGCCAGAAGACGTACCAAAGACGGCATTCAGAACTCTGTATGGTCATTACGAGTTTTTGGTTATGTCATTTGGTTTAACCAACGCACCTGCAGCGTTCATGGACTTGATGAATAGGGTGTTTAAACCATTCCTAGACAAATTTGTGGTGGTGTTTATTGATGATATCTTGGTGTATTCTAAGACCAAGGAAGAACATGTTGAACACTTAAAAGTGATGTTGGAGACATTGAGAAAGAAGAAGTTGTACGCAAAATTTTCAAAATGTGAGTTTTGGATGGAACGTGTACAGTTTCTCGGGCATGTTATTGATAAAGACGAAATTTCGGTAGATCCATCAAAAGTTGAAGCTGTAGTAAACTGGGATCAGCCAAAGATACCGTCAGAGATAAGGAGTTTTTTAGGGTTGGCAGGTTACTATAGGCGTTTTATTCAAGATTTTTCCAAAATTGCGACCCCGTTGACTAATTTAACCAGGAAGGCGGTTAAGTTTATTTGGACGGAGAAGTATGAGGAATGTTTTCTCGAATTAAAGAAGAGGTTGAGCTAAGCACCTGTGTTGTCATTGCCTGATGATACATAAAATTTTGTGGTGTATAGTGATGCATCGCATAAAAGACTAGGTTGTGTGCTTATACAGAATGGCAGAGTTATTGCGTATGCATCACGTCAATTAAAAGATTACGAAAAGGGGTATCCGACTCGTGACTTAGAGTTGGCTTCGGTAGTGTTTGCCATGAAGATTTGGAGACATTATCTTTACAGAGAGAGGTATGAGATATATACCGACCATAAAATTCTGAAGTATATCTTTACATAAAAAGATTTGAACATGTGACAAAGAAGATGGTTGGAGATGATCAAAGACTATGATTGCGAGATTTTCTACATTCTCGGAAAGGCGAATGTTGTTGCTTATGCTTTAAGTAGGAAGGGAAGAGAAAAGTTAATGTTGTTGACTGCTCAGGATAAGTTAGTGTTGGAAATGGCTAAAATGGAGTTAGAAATTAGATATCCGAAAAAATCCGATGAAAAGTTATTCCAGATTGGAAACAATTCAACATTGGTAGATAAGGTGAAAAATGCACAACTTCAGGATGAAGACTGCAAAAAGATAAAGCAGAAGATATCTGAAGGGGAGGAAAGAAAATTCAAAATCGATTCGGAAGGGTTACTTCGATTCGAAAGGAGAATTTGGGTTCCGCCAGTACCGAAAGTTAAAGAGCAAGTTCTTAGTGAAGCTCACAACTCAAGATATTCGATTCACCCTGGAAGTACAAAAATGTACTAGGATCTTAGACATCATTTTTGGTGGCTGAATGCGTGGTAAAATGTTTAACGTGTCAGAAAGTCAAAGATGAACATCAAAGGCCAAGTGGATTGTTACAACCGTTGGATATATCAGAATGGAAATGGGAGCATATCACAATGGATTTTGTGGTAGGTCTTCCAACGACCCAACAAGGATACGATGTCGTTTGGGTGATTGTCGATCGATTGACGAAGTTGGCACACTTTTTACCAATCAAGATTAAATTTACCCTAGATCGGTTAGCAAAACTGTACGTGAAGGAAATTGTGTCAAGACACGGGGTACCTGTGTCCATTGTATCAGACAGAGATCCACGTTTCACATCTAATTTCTGGAAGCAATTACAAGAATGTTTGGGAACACAGCTGAGAATGAGTACATCGTACCATCCTCAAACCGACAGACAAAGCAAGAGAACTATCCAAAGAAGATATGCTCAGAGCATGTATAATGGATTTCAAAGGAAATTGGGATGACCATCTGCCATTGGTTGAATTTGCTTATAATAATAGTTATCACGCGAGTATTGGCATGTCGCCTTATGAAGCGTTATATGGCAGAAAATGCAGAACTCCGTTATGCTGGGATGAGGTGGGTGAACGTCAGCTATTGGGTCCAGAATTGGTACAGCAGACTGTCGAGGTCATCAGTGATTTGAGCGAGATTAATAGCTGCACAAGATAGACAGAAGAAATATGCCGATCAACACCGACAAAATTGGGAATTTGATGGTGGTAGTTATGTTTTCTTAAAAGTATCTCCCTGGAAGGGGAAAATTCGGTTTGGCAAGAAGGGGAAATTAAGCCCTAGATTTATAGGACCTTTTGAAGTGCTTCGATGAATTGGCGAAGTAGCATATGAGGTAGCTTTACCTCCAGAGTTGGAGCATATTCATAATATTTTTCATGTCTCGGTATTGAGACCATATAAGCCTGATTATAAGTATGTTATAGAATATGAGCCCTTACAGTTTGAGAAAGATTTGTCCTATGAAGAAGTCCATGTTCAAATTGTTGACAGAAAGGAGCAAGTACTGATGAATAAAGTGATACCTTCTGTTAAGGTAATCTGGAGAAACCACAATGCTGAGGAAGCTACGTGGGAACTTGGAAGCATTATGATGAAGAATTATTCTAAGTTGTTTGCTTAATCTTGTATAGCGATTCTGGGGACATAATCTTGTTAAGGAGGGAAGAATGTAATAAATAAATTTTTTGAGTTATGATTCTGGGGACAAAATCCTTTTAAGGAGGGAAGGATGTAACGATCGAGAAATTTGTAATTTAATTTAAATATTTATGGAATTAAATAAATATTTTTTTAAATAATTTATTTATTGACAAAATAAATAATTGATGGATTGTAATGAATTAATTTAGTAACTAAATTAATTAATTGAATTGAATAATGATAATTTTATTTAAAGGATTTAATTTAAGAAAATAATTAAATTAAATCAATTGCTTACTATTTAAGAAAATAATTAAATTAAATGAATTGTTTAATTTAAAGGAAATAAAAAAATTAAATAAAGTAATGTGTCTAATTTATTCATTAAATTGGACATATAATTATTTATTAAATTATAAGTATAATAATGATAATAAGATTTTCATTATTATTAATTTAAATTAATTAAGCTAAAGTTATTTAATTAACTAGTGTGACACATTAAAACTATATAATATAAATAATTTAGTTTGGGAGGGAAATTCTTGGTTAGCCAAACATGGCCTTGTGGCCTTTGGTCTTAATATAATCGCGTAGACGTATGATTGTTTTTAACTGAAGTGTGTGGGCTTCAGTTTATTTACGCGTCTACTTTTCTAAGGCTTAGCTAGATATCATAGAGTGTTGAGAGAGAGAACTTGGAAGAAGAGAACACGGAGGTTTTAGAGAAGGAAGATCACAGTGGTTTTGAGAGAGAATCACCATTTCTTGCTATCATACAACTAGGGTTTACTAAATCAAGGTATATTCTACTTCTAAGGTTTATGTTTGAGTTTTCATGTTCATTCTCTGTAAATTTCTAGGTCGTGTTGTGTTGAAATATACATGAAGGTATGGTTTATAAACTGATAATCATCATATATGGTGGATACTTGTGTGTCAAATTTGTTAAAATTGGGTTGTAGGAAGGAAAAATAATTAATAGTGCTCATATTTGAAAAATGGCTTTAGAAAGTACCAAATTTCATGCTTTATATGTGTTGTAATTTGAAATTTGTTGTTGGATTGTGTTGCTATGGTAAGAAACGAAAACAACGAAGTTTAAATCATGACAATTGATTATGAAATGAGTTTGTGCCGATCAAATTCGTTAAAAGTATAAAAATGAAGAAATTTGGGAAATTATAGTTTTGATTCTTCAAATTCGTATATGTGTGATGTTTTTATATATAGAATGATGAATAGCATGTGTAGCTATGTTAGTACAAAGTTTTAGATGTTGAAGTGGGTAATTTTCTATAGAATTGGGATTTTTGGCCAAAACAAAGTCTGTTTTCTAGCTTCTATAAAAAAGCGAATGCAGTGCATCATGTTTGCACAAGGCTTTAATACATGGATGTCATGTCGCGCTGGTGTTGCATTTGATTTGGGCACGAATGGCGTGGTTTCACAAGAATACGATAGCCTGAAGAAATGACTCATGTGGCCATGGCAGTAGGTAATCACGAATGCTTAAGTCTGCTTAAATACAGGTCATGTGTAATGGACTTGTGTTAGTTTAGCATGCATGTTAATGATGTTAAAACATGATATAAACTATAATAACAGATGTCAATGTGTTGTAATGCAAAGTGTAAAGATTTGAAATAATTATTTAAATAAGTTATAAAATGAAACTAAATGTGATGTTTTCAAAAGTTAGAGATGAACAGTTAGTCTGTTGGCTCATGATGAGATTTCAGATTCGTTAAGTATGTTAACCAACATGGTTAGATGCTAAGTTAAGGTTATGACCTTAATGATGGGCTAAACCCATAAAGCTAATATTCATACAATTAATTGTTGTTGCGATTTCAATGATATGTGTAGGGTAATTAAAGATTATTTTACGTTCGTGTAGCTTACAATCAAGGCAAGTTCCTAAACCTTAAATCCTTACAATTGAGCAAGCTTTCTAACTTTATTCTTTTCATATTGAATGCAAGTTTCCATTCCTATATTATTATTGTACAAGTTTTTAAAATTGAGCAAGCCTAATCTATCTTGAATATGTTTTTGCAAGCTCTTGTAACCTAATTCGTTACATCGAGCAAGCTTTACTTTCCTTATTATCATTCGATGCATATATTGTTCTAACACATTGATTCATAGAAGATTGTTTTAAACTCCTTTGAATATAGCACTTGGCATGTATATCATGTTATTCATTTATATAAATATTGTTGATATCCGATCTTTGACTTTAATAGCCTTGTTCAGTTATACATTCTCGTATTAAACCTTTATTGATGGAAATTGAATAAGTGTTCTAAAATTCTAGAAACATTGATAAGCTAGTTCCAAACTCAACTTTCTTTAGTGCGGAAATTCTAAATTCAAACTGAGACGAACAACCCTAACATAAGGGATTTTGTACGTGTAACGTTTAGATGTTTGTGTACAATACATGGTACAAAGGGCTGATCCCCCTGAGTACGTTAAGAAGAGTCTGTATAGTCTAATGACTGTTAAGGTTAAGGTAATAATACCTAAAAACCGTGGACATAGTTCGTGGTCTTAAGACCCTCAGATAATTAAAGTTCGAACTTGTTTTCTATTTTTATTCGTAGAACAAGTTCTTTATTATTCAGTATTCGTTGTTCACTCTCATGTTGTTACCATACTATCTTTATGTCAGTGAGCAATTGAAGGAACAGAGCCTTGTGCGAATTGTGGGAAGAACCATGCTGGAGTTTGTCTGAAGAAGAAGGGATTTTGTTACAACTGCGGACAAGAGGAGCATATGTCGCCAAATTGTCCCAATCCAAAGAAGATACAAGGTTGTTATGCCTGTGGATCAACTGATCATTTGGTAAGGAATTGTCCGAAGAGAAATGCTGAGAAGGAAAGCGCCAATAAGGGACGCGGTAGTGGAACCTTGGCAATCCGAGGACCTCTTACATACCAGAAGATCAACCGCCTGCAGTACATTTAACATGGCCATTGCCATGGAGGCGATATACTCGGAGGTAAGCAAAGAAAACGATTTTGCTTAATATTTAAATTACGCGATTAATATTGGATAAATATTGTTGTGAATTGTTTTCTTTTATAGATTCAACTCACGGGTTAGAATGTAAGACACAAATGAATATTGTGTTGATAAAAATGAATTGATGATACAACTTTAAAAGATTGTAGATAATAAGAAAGCGGTAATTACGAGGACGGAATCCTTTTAAGGAGGGGTGAATGTGATAACCCGGGATTTCGAATAATTAAAATTTTACGAATAATTTTTTTTTTTAATATTGACATTGACTGTTAATATTGTACTAAGAATTTGTGAGATAAGTCTCGAGAATTAGTCAATATATGTTTTGGTGAGAAATAGAGTAGAGTTGTGCTTATGACTTTAGAAAACCCTAACCCTAATTTTCTTGATAGGATTTAGAGAAAATACAATTAAAATAATTGTATTGTTGATTATGTGTTTGTCTTCAGATGTTGAAATGTTGATCAATAATTGATCTGGATAAGGTTTAATATTATTAAAACCCTAATGTGGTGTAGAAAACCCTAATGTGTTGTGTAAAACCCTAATTTTAAATATCTGAGATTGTAAACCTTAAATTAGGAACCCTAATCCTAATTGGTAGACTTAATGGATTCATTAAACATAAATATGAGATTTGAAACCCTAATCTCCTGATTAGAAACCCCAAGCATACCTTAGAAAACCTTAATTGTATCTTAGAAAAACCCTAATTTCAAAATCGGGAATTAAAACCCCTAATTAGGCAACCCTAATTTTTATTAGCATGCCTAAAGTGTTTGTAAACATAAATATGATTAGAAATCACTAATTATATTTTTGTAGTTTAAATTTCTATTTTAGAAACCCTAATTTTATTTTAGAAAATTATTTTTCTAATTAAACCCTAAATTTGCAAATTATGGGAATTAGAATTTTAGACCTAAAGGGTTCAAACCCTAAACCTTATTGTCCAAACCCTAAACCCTAAGGGTTTCATAAAGTTCAAATTCTAGAAAAAATTGGAAATGACCTAAATGCCCTTTATGGGATTTTTATATGTTAATTTGCAAAAATGGCTATCACTTTATTAGGTCACCAACTCTCTTGACTTTGCAACATAAAATCCCAGCAAATCAGCCCAACTCAGCCGAAATTGAAGCAACATGCATGAATCAAAGCATTATATATAAGATTTAGAGAGAGAAAGTTTATAAAACTTAGCCATTTTGCATTTTGCTCTCACCACTCTCTCTCTTTCACAAACCCACGAAAATCGGTAGAGGGATCGATCCCAGAAAGCAGACTCCAAGATCATCCATAAATGTTGGAGAGCCAAGATCAAAATCAAAGCATAAAGAGGTATAAAACCCTAATTTTGAAATCCTTCAATTCCTTGTTAAATGTTGCAATTGATTGTTCAAAGATGTGTATTAAGGTGTCAATTGAATATCCGGGTTGATAAATCCATGACCCATAACATCAAAGTGCACGAATTTAAAGTTTTTCAAAATCGGAAATGCTGAAAACTATGATTTTCAGGTCAAATGTCGAGATCTTATAAGTCCGTGTGTATTAAGTGTTTTGATGTTTAAAACTTGTAACATGTAAATTGATGTGTGTTCTTTAAGTTGCAAAAAGAATCGCACCCGGATCTATTATAGATCAAAAGTTATAGGCAATTGGCTTAACCCGATTTAATGAAAATTTGTCAAGAACACGAACCCGAAAATTTGAGCCCAACTTCCGTGTTCAAGTTTGAATCAATATATCTAGCTTCCATTTTGATGTTTTAGTGTTATTATGCTTTATAGTTGTAGTACTACATATTGTCTACAAAAGTGGAGTTGATAGATCACGTGAATCATGGCGAACATATAGATTAATTTAAGTTTGAAAGTGACCACTTGAGTGCCTTTTGGCCCGTAAACCGTGTCTGGCAAACAAATTTGGAGGCTTTGATCTCCTTGTTGTAATGTTGTTTAACCAAAGTGTTGGTTGGATGTTGTAGTGTGACATATTGTCTACATGCTCAAAGTTTTAGATAACCCAGAACATGGTTAGATTGAGAGATAAAGCCGGTCAAACCATGACCCTCGCCATCTTCTTAGGAAAAATGGGTTTGGCTCAAGAACACCTATAATGACGAAAGTGTCGCTATAAGCTTTAATGACAGTTTAATTTATTTTATTTTCCGATTTTTCCTAAATTAATAAAAAATAGAAATAAATTCTAAAAATAGTAAAATGTTTTTAAAAATTATTTTAAATTATGAAAATAATTTTTGACCAATTGAATATTTTTCTTTAATATTTATAATTATTTAAATATTAGAGGTATTTAATTTATTTAATTAGTATATTAAATAAATTAGAGAAAATTGAAGTAATATTATGAAAAATCATTTTAAATAAGAAAATGTATTTAAAAATATTTTGAGTTATAAAATGTGACTTTTAATATTTTTGGAGAATTTTCATTAATAATTTAATATTAATGATATTAGATTTATTGATTATTAAATTGAATAAATAAGATAAAATTGATTTAAATAATTTAAAAATCATTTTAATTGAGAATAAAGTGTTAGAAAATATTTTAAATTATAAATATAATTTTCAATATTTTTGGAGAATTTTCATTAATAAATTAATATTAATGCTATTTGATTTATTTAATTATGATATTAAATAAATGAATTAAAATGATTTTATTGATTTAAAAATCATTTAGCAATGAGAAAAATAGTTTAAAAATATTTTAAGTTATAATTAATGACTTTTAATATTTAGATGATAATTTCATTAATATTTATATATTAATGGTGGTGATTTAAAATGATTTTAATTACTTTAAAATTATTTAAGTAGAATATTGTTGATTTAAAAATATTTTAAGTTATTAAAAATAACTTTAATATTTTGACAAGTATGTTATTGATATTTAAATATTTTTAGATATTAATAATGATAAGATTATTTGATAATTAAATCATTTAAAAATGATTCCGATGTTTGAAAAATTATTATAAATTATAATAATTGCTTGATAATTATTAAAAGCTTAGAAAAATATTATAATTGATAATTGACTTATCTAAATTAATATTGAAGCTTAGAGACCAAGTTTAATGGACCATCAATGTGTTAATTGTCGAATAGGGTGACCGAACAGAGAATGGACCAGAAGTCCAACCAGGTCGATATAGTTAGACTTGTTATGTGTTTATATAGGTTATAAACAATCGATGTGGCTATGTGGTAATGTGCCTAGGAGAAGTTTGATTGTGAACTACGATTGTTACGTGTTATGAATAATTGTGCTAATTGTAAGACCGATATTATTGGTTATAGGTCTTTCAAAGCGATAAGTATTTTGTGTAGTAAGTAATCGTTGGAAGAGGCAAGTTTCTAACTCAACCTTGAGTTAAATTTATTCAATTATTATAGTGGTTAATTATTGCTAATTACACCACATCCGAGGAATTTATTGTTGATTATTCGCAGCTAGTGCATGCTTAATAATTCAAATTGAATTATTGAGTCGAAATATATATTTGTAGTAGAATAACATTTGTTGGATATTCATATCAGAGAAGTTAGAATTGACAATCTGAGATAATTCACTTTTATTGTCAAATTATCTTTGAGAAATGTCTTAGCTAATTATTACGCTAGACGCGAATATTGGTTAGAACTTGATAGGTTCGAGAAGAGAATTCAATTATTATTGATAGATCGATGCCAATTATTTCGGCTAAGATCAAGAAGTAAATAGAATTTGAAATCACAGTATTTCGTTGTTAAATCAAAATCTTGATTCTGAGACTGAGAAGAACAACCTTTTATAAAAAGGGAATATCATTAAATCGTATATTCGATCATTGCGCGCGACTTAAGTATTATGCATAATATAGGGTATACTAAAGCTGATCACTTTATATACTTGCGAGAGGGTATGATTTAATCTTTACGGTTATCTAATACACTGGTATATCAAAGTATAACTTTGATAGTTACTCGAGAAGAGAAGTTCAAGATCCAATGGATCGCTTCAATTATAAATCTGAAAACATTCCACTTTGATATTTCAGAGAATTGATTCTTGATTATTCATTAGAATATCGTAGAAACTTTGAAAGCGTTGTACTCTTTCATTATTGAATTATTATGTTGTATAGAATACGAGAAGACTTGTTATTGAATAACGATTTGTTCAATTTACTTCAAAGTTCCCCAGAACTTTGGTTTCATTCTATCAAAATAGATAGTCCGGTGATTTGAATACTTATACATTTATTGTATGTATTAACTTGCAGGGCAAATTTGTTGCTCACCCTTGCTAGATAAAACATTTCAAATTTAGGGGACGAAGTTGCGGAGGTCTTGTGAAGCGGAAAAGGCAAAAAGCGTAGTTATAAATTAGTTATGTTAAACATATTTATTATGTTGTATTTGTAAACCCTTTTTGTATATCCAAAAGGGTATGTTTGTAAAGTTAAGGTCAGTGAACCTGGGTGATGTATTATTAGTAAACTCTGATAAAATCTTATGAAAATTACTATATATATATATATATTATGGGTAGTTAAATGTTAATTATAGTGTGGATCGTGAACACCAAACTCGGGGGGTCAGGTAACCCGAATTTGGGGGTGTCACAGGTTGGTATCAGAGCTGTAGGTTATAAACCTTAAGTGGGGTGGGGAAAAACCCTAGGATTATAACCAAAAGCGAGATAGAGAATACTCGAATAGAGTACTAAGTGAGAGATTGCCAAAGTGCAAGGATAGTGATAAATGTAGACACATAGTGTGAGAATGTTGTACTAGTAAAGTACTAATCAAGTTGTTCAAAATGATTATAGGATGTCTGAAGAAGGTAAAAAGAGTGCGGAGATGCTAGCGGATGTTGCACCAAAGCGTGGCAGTCGGTGCAAAGACAAACCGAATCGGTTGAGAAGTTGGGAGAAGATGAACCAATGGTTAATCTTGGGAGTGATCATGACGATTATCCCAGATGTATCTAAGTGGAGACGAGGAGGCGAGTCTGAGCCGATTAAGGTGGAACCGAAGAATAAGATCAAGGTTGGTGAACAAGATCAGCTATCTGTGGAAGTACAGGAACTCTGAAGCAAGGTATTTCTCTTGGAGGAGTTGTGGAAGACGGAGCGGGCATTACGTGAAATGACAGAAGAACGGAATGAGCTCAGGGCGCAGGTTGAAAGGATGAAGACTGAAGGTGGAGGATCATCTGAAGGAACCAGCAAGAAAGACAAGAAAAAATGGAAGAGAAACAAAGACAGCGACAACTCTGGAAATTCAAACCCGGAGAAGAAGCAAGCTTGTATCAAGTGTGGAAAGACTCACGCTGGAGAATGCATGATGTGGAAGAATGTATGCTTCAACTGCAAGCATGAAGGACATATTTCTCTGCATTGTCCTAAGCCAAATTTGAGGAAATGTTTTTCATGTGGGCAAACGGGGCACGGATTCAATAAGTGTCCTAGCAAGAAGAAGACTGGAGAAGGCAGTGGTCGATAGATAATTAAGATATAAGTGTAGTATCTTTTGGTAGAAGCTTTTGATATTAAGCGTTGTAATATCGAGAACAATGTGTAAACATATGTAAATATATGTTTTATGAATAAAATCTTTATTTTCTATATGAATATAAGATTAAGATAAATTTGTGAGTTCTTAAAACTCATACTTATGATAAATTAATGACTCATAATTATATGAAATGTTTTGAACCCCTCAGCGAATGGACGCCAAAGGTCTGACTAGGATAAGTTCATACACTAATATAATTGTGGCAAGTTAATGAACTCATAAGTGTGGTAAGTTTGATGAACTGGAAATGGTAATTTGAAAATGGAGAATGTCAACTTTTTGTGTAAAGTTGGAGAATTGCAACTTTTGTAAAGTTGTGAACGTTAATCCTAAAATATTTTAACAGGATAGTAAAATGTGTTAGGTACTATAAGTACTATGTGCTATTTGAATAAATATGCGAATACTTGAAAATTATGTGTTGAATTCTTATTGTATTAAGAATTTGTATAGAGAAAGAATATTAATATAAGATTTTCATTTAAATCAGATCATGCCGCCTAGACGACAGAATTACAATCAAAGAGAAGAACAATCAGTGAATAACGAAGGAGGTCAAGCGGACCCGATGCAAAATTTCGTGGATATGCTGGCCCAAGCTATGGAAAATAGGGCTCCAGCTAGGGGAAGAGTAAGGAATCAGCCAGCCGACAGATTAGCTAATTTCAAGGATTTTAAATCGGTGGTACCGCCGGAATTTAAGGGGACTACGGATCCGATTGAAGCCTAGACTTGGGTGAAGGAAATGGAGAAAGCGTTCATCATTGCACGAGTGGCGAAAGAGCAAAAGACGGCTTTTGCAACATATCTAATGAAGGGAGAAGCCAATTATTGGTGGGAGACGAATCAAGCGAGAGTTGGTACAGAGGTGGTGACGTGGACAAGATTTAAAGAATTGTTCTTTGAGAACTACTTCGCACCGAGTATGCAAGCTTGGATGGAAGTTAAGTTCTTGGAACTTAAGCAGGAAAACATGTCTGTTTCTGAATACGTGACTAAATTCAACGACTTGGCACGATTTGCACCTCATCAGGTGGATACAGAAGCAAGAAAAGCAAGAAGGTTTGAGAACGGATTGAAGCCAGGAATTTATAACAAAGTAGATGTGCTGCAGATCAACACTTTTGCGGCTCTAATGGAGAAAGCATTAATTGCTGAAGGAGGAAGCGAGGCTGCATCTCGTTTTCATCAGGAGAAAAAGAAGAAGACCAATGAAGGTGGAAGCAGCGGTGGTAGTAACCCAAACAAGAGGAAGTGGAGCGAGAATACCCAATCGGGTAGTAAAATTGAAGGGAATAGGAAAGGAGCAGAGCCTTGTGCGAATTGTGGGAAGAACCATGTTGGAGTTTGTCTAAAGAAGAAGGGAGTTTGTTACAACTGCGGACAAGAGGGGCATATGTCGCCAAATTGTCCCAATCCAAAGAAGATACAAGGTTGTTATGCCTGTGGATCAACTGATCATTTGGTAAGGAATTGTCCGAAGAGAAATGCTGAGAAGGAAAGCGCCAATAAGGGACCCGATAGTGGAACCTTGGCAATCCGAGGACCTGCACAGCCAGGAAGATCAACCGCCCGTACATTTAACATGACGGCGCTGGAGGCAGTGGCTACTCCGGAGGTAGCAGCAGGTAACGATTTTGCTTAATATTTAAATTACGCGATTAATATTGGATAAATATTGTTGTGAATTGTTTTCTTTTATAGATTCAACTCACGGGTTAGAATGTAAGACACAAATGAATATTGTGTTGATAAAAATGAATTGATGATACAACTTTAAAAGATTGTAGATAATAAGAAAGCGGTGATTCCGAGGACGGAATCCTTTTAAGGAGGGGTGAATGTGATAACCCGGGATTTCGAATAATTAAAATTTTACGAATAAATTTTTTTTTTAATATTGACATTGACTATTAATATTGTACTAAGAATTTGTGAGACAAGTCTCGAGAATTAGTCAATATATGTTTTGGTGAGGAAATAGAGTAGAGTTGTGTTTATGACTTTAGAAAACCCTAACCCTAATTTTCTTGGATAGGGATTCTAGAGAAAATACAATTAAAATAATTGTATTGTTGATTATGTGTTTGTACTGTATGTTGAAATGTTGATCAATAATTGATCGGATAAGGTTTAATATTATTAAAACCCTAATGTGGTGTAGAAAACCCTAATGTGTTGTAGAAAACCCTAATTTTAAATATCGGAGATTGTAAACCTTAAATTAGGAACCCTAATCCTAATTGGTAGACTTAATGGATTCATTAAACATAAATATGAGATTTGAAACCCTAATCTCCGGATTAGAAACCCTAGCGTACCTTAGAAAACCTTAATTGTATGCCGAAAAACCCTAATTTCAAAATCGGGAATTCTAAACCCTAATTAGGCAACCCTAATTTTTATTAGCATGCCTAAAGTGTTTGTAAACATAAATATGATTAGAAATCACTAATTATATTTTTGTAGTTTAAATTTCTATTTTAGAAACCCTAATTTTATTTTAGAAAATTATTTTTCTAATTAAACCCTAAATTTGCAAATTATGGGAATTAGAATTTTAGACCTAAAGGGTTCAAACCCTAAACCTTATTGTCCAAACCCTAAACCCTAAGGGTTTCATAAAGTTCAAATTCTAGAAAAAATTAGAAATGACTTAAATGCCCTTTATGGGATTTTTATATGTTAATTTGCAAAAATGGCTATCACTTTATTAGGTCACCAACTCTCTTGACTTTGCAACATAAAATCCCAGCAAATCAGCCCAACTCAGCCGAAATTGAAGCAACATGCATGAATCAAAGAATTATATATAAGATTTAGAGAGAAAAAGTTTATAAAACTTAGCCATTTTGCATTTTGCTCTCACCAACTCTCTCTCTTTCACAAACCCACGAAAATCGGAGTGGATCACCCCACAAAGCAGCTCCAAGATCATCCATAAATGATTGGAGAGCCAAGATCAAAATCAAAGCATAAAGAGGTATAAAACCCTAATTTTGAAATCCTTCAATTCCTTGTTAAATGTTGCAATTGATTGTTCAAAGATGTGTATTAAGGTGTCAATTGAATATCTGGGTTGATAAATCCATGACCCATAACATCAAAGTGCACGAATTTAAAGTTTTTCAAAATCTGGAAATCTAGAAAACTGTGATTTTCAGTCAAATGTCAGATCTTATAAGTCCGTGTGTATTAAGTGTTTTTGATGTTTAAAACTTGTAACATGTAGCCTGATGTGTGTTCTTTAAGTTGCAAAAAGAATCAGACCCAGATCTATTATAGATCAAAAGTTATGACTAATTGAAAAACCCGATTAATAGAAATTTGTCAAGAACACGAACCCAGAAAATTTGAGCCCAACTTCCGTGTTCAAGTTTGACCGAATATATCTAGCTTCTGTTTTGATGTTTTAGTGTTATTATGCTTTATAGTTGTAGTACTACATATTGTTCATGTTTTGGAGTTGATAGATCACGTGAATCACGGCGAAACATAGATTAATTTAAGTTTGAAAGTGACCACTTAGTCCTTTGGCCCGTAAACCGTCTGTGACAAATTTGGAGGCTTTGATCTCCTTGTTGTAATGTTGTTTAACCAAAGTGTTGGTTGGATGTTGTAGTGTGACATATTGTCTACATGCTCAAAGTTTTAGATAGCCTGAACATGGTTAGATTGAGAGATAAAGCCAAATTCGAACCATGACCCTCGCTCTCACCGGAAAAATGGTTTGGCTCAAGAACACCTATAGCGACGAGAAAAGTGTCGCTATAGGCTTTAGCAACAGTTTAATTTATTTTATTTTCGATTTTTCCTAAATTAATAAAAAATAGAAATAAATTCTAAAAATTAGTAAAAATGGTTTTAAAAATTATTTTAAATTATGAAAAATAATTTTTGACCAATTGAATATTTTTCTTTAATATTTATAATTATTTAAATATTAGAGGTATTTAATTTATTTAATTAGTGTATTAAATAAATTAGAAAAAATTGAAGTAATATTATGAAAAATCATTTTAAATAAGAAAATGTATTTAAAAATATTTTGAGTTATAAAATGTGATTTTTAATATTTTTGGAGAATTTTCATTAATAATTTAATATTAATGATATTAGATTTATTTGATTATTAAATTGAATAAATAAGATAAAAATGATTTAAATAATTTAAAAATCATTTTAATTGAGAATAAAGTGTTAGAAAATATTTTAAATTATAAATATAATTTTCAATATTTTTGGAGAATTTTCATTAATAAATTAATATTAATGATATTTGATTTATTTAATTATGATATTAAATAAATGAATTAAAAATGATTTTATTGATTTAAAAATCATTTAGCAATGAGAAAAATAGTTTAAAAATATTTGAAGTTATAATTAATGACTTTTAATATTTAGATGATAATTTCATTAATATTTATATATTAATGGTGGTGATTTAAAATGATTTTAATTACTTTAAAAATTATTTAAGTAGAATATTGTTGATTTAAAATATTTTAAGTTATTAAAAATAACTTTAATATTTTGACAAGTATGTTATTGATATTTAAATATTTTTAGATATTAATAATGATAAGATTATTTGATAATTAAATCATTTAAAAATGATTCCGATGTTTGAAAAATTATTATAAATTATAATAATTGCTTGATAATTATTAAAAGCTTCCGAAAAATATTATAATTGATAATTGACTTATCTAAATTAATATTGAAGCTTAGAGACCAAGTTTAATGGACCATCAATGTGTTAATTGTCGAATAGGGTGACCAGAACACCGAGAATGGACCGAAGTCCAACCAGACTGATATAGTTAGACTTGTTATGTGTTTATATAGGTTATAAACACTGATGTGGCTATGTGGTAATGTGCCTAGGAGAAGTTTGACCGTGAACTACGATTATTACGTGTTATGAATAATTGTGCTAATTGTAAGACCGATATTATTGGTTATAGGTCTTTCGAAAGCGATAAAGTATTTTATGTAGTCAGTAATGTAATCACGGAAGAGGCAAGTTTCTAACTCAACCTTGAGTTAAATTTATTCAATTATTACGGTGGTTAATTATTGCTAATTACACCACATCCGTGGAATTTATTGTTGATTATTCGCAGTTAGTGCGTGCTTAATAATTCAAATTGAATTATTGATTCGAAATATATATTTATAGAATAACTATTGTTGGATATTCATATCAGAGAAGTTAGAATTGACAATACAGATAATTCTGCTTTATTGTCAAATTATCTTTGAGAAATGTCTTAGCTAATTATTACGGCTGATCGAATATTGGTTAGAACTTGATAGGTTCGAGAAGAGAATTCAATTATTATTGATAGATCGATGCCAATTATTTCTTGGCTAAGATCAAGAAGTAAATAAATTTGAAATCACAAGATTTCGTTGTTAAATCAAAATCTTGATTCTAAGATCGAGAAAAACAACCTTTTATAAAAAGGAATATATCATTAAATCAGATATTCGATCATTCTTGTGACTTAAGTATTATGCATAATATAGGGTATACTAAAGCTGATCACTTTATATACTTGCAGAGGGGTATGTGATGAATGGGTAGTATACCCATAATTCGGATATATTTAGACTTAAATTATTGCATTCTTAAGTTATTTAGTAGCATTTTTATTGTGTTTATATCTTATTTGGCAGATTTGGAAGCTGGAAGGGCAATTATGGGAATTTCAAGCATTGAATGGCAAAACTATAATTTCAATGAAGTCCAATGGCAAAGCGTGAAATTGCACTATCCTCAACAACAAAAGCCGAGCCTCAGCGGCGTTAATGGGATTAAGCGCGTTTGACTTCTGGTTGCCTATTAAGGGTTAATAATAAAACCTAATTGAAGGAGGATTGTGGGGGACTATAAAAAGAAACTAATTGCTGAATTAAAAGGAAACCAGATTGATTTGGCAGAGAGTATTGAAGGAGCTTTTCCATTGAAGATTACAGGAGATTACTTGGAGCTTCAAGATTGGCTACAGAGTTTCTTCTTTTTCTCCTTATTTTTTATTTGTAATTCTTTAAGGATGATTTATCAACAAATAATGATTCTTATTTCCGTGATGAACTAATTCTTTAATTAAGATTTCAATTGAACCTTTTATGATTATGAATTAGTTATTCTGTCATTATAATTATCTATGTTGAAGTGGATTGTTTATCATGTTTTGATTTTAGTGATTAATTATTTGGCCAATAATTAGTGTGTTACTCTAGAAGGAATTGGGAGAGGAATTCTAGGGTTAGAACTAGACATGATGACATGTGACTCAATTATTTACGGTAAATAATTAGGTTTGTGAATTGAATGGAAATATCTGTCATCACCGTATAACATATAAGGAATTGGGATTTGAAAGAGTTTAATCCAATTGTTTTGCATATGAATATAGCAAGGTTAATCTGGTTAAATAAAAGTCAATTGATCACTTGGAAGAGGGCTTTTAGCATTTGAAAATTCACATTAACAATCCATGAGACATAGTAATTGGGATGATTAGATAACTGATTTATAATTCATAATTGGGGATATTGAAGTCTTAATATTTACCTACCGGAAGTCATTCACTCAAGTAATAGCTTAGTTAATTGTTTATCTTAGTGCAGTATCTTTAAGTGTTTAATTTTGAGTTAATAATTCAGAAAATCGCAATTTCTCATTGTTTGAATAAAATTGAATTGATATAGTATTAGTAGTTGAAATTTATTAATTAGAATTCCCTGTGGAAACGATACTCAACTTATCACTTTATTACTTGTTGACCACGTATACTTGCGTCTTGGTGTGTAATTAGATTTTACTCAACAAGTTTTTGGCGCCGTGGCGGGGAATTTCTTTTATTAATATTAATTTCATATTAGTTATAATCAATTCGATTTTAATTTGAACACTACTTAATCTCTCTTCTTGGATTGGCAGGAATTCGTGTATGCACACTAGATCGAAAGCTAGAAAGGAACTTCTTACGATATCTGACAACCTTGAGAAGGAGTTCGATGCAGTATGAGCTTGAATAGTGAGGTGATACATTTGGAAGAAGAACCGACAACCCAAGATTTACTCGTGAACATGGCGGAGAACGAATAGAAATCACTTAGGATTATGCCACCTTAAATGTTACAGATTCTGGTCAAGTATTAAGAGACCGTGAATCAATGCGAGCAGTTTTGAGATAAAACCGGATCAATTCGGATGCTTCTGAGAATACATGCCAGTTTGGGGTAATTCGATGAAGCGATCCTAATGAACATATCTTGAGTTTCTTGGAAGTTTGCGATACCTTCAAATTTAACAATGTATCGGAAGACGCTTTATAAGGTTGAGGATGTTCCGCTTACTTTAAAAGATAAAGCACGCAGTCGATACACTCCTTGCCTCCCGGTTCAATCACCACATGGGATGACTTAGCTCAAAAATTTTAGCTAAGTTCTTTCCACCAAAAAGCGGCAAAACTACGAACGACATTCATACTTTCGCACAACTTGAGTCGAATCGTTATATGAGGCGTGGGAAAGGTTTAAGGATATGCTCTCGTAAGTGCCCTCATCATGGAATTCATGATGGATGCAATTAGGGATATTTTGTGATGGTTTGCACGCATCCACGAGGTCTAGTATTGATGCAAAAGAATGGAGGAGCGATTATGTCCAAAAATTTTGATGAGGCGTATCAATTGTTAGAAACAATGGCCACCAACAACTATCGATGGCCCATGACGAGGACCAACCACCCAAAAGCATCGGGAAAATATGAAGTGGACGCATTAACAAAGATTAACAAAGACAAGGATCGCAATAGCTAAGCATATAGAAACATGGCATCCACAGCCCACACAAGCGATGGTTTGTGGTTGTGTCTTCAGGGGTCATGCGCTACGGATCAATGTGCTATAAATTGTAATCAAAGACATTCGTAGAGGAAATTATAATCGTTCAACCCAACCGTATCCTACCCAAAATGCCTATAATCCAAGTTGGAAGAATCATCCGGGGTTCTCATGGAGTAACAATCAAAATGCACTCAACCACCTGAAACAACAACACACCTCCTGGATTCCAAAATCAACCTCAACAACCGAGAAGGGTATCAAGTTGGGAAGCGACCTTGGAAAAGTTTATTAGAGCCTCTGACAAAAAGAACGAGGAACAAGACAAGAAATTGAATCAAGTAGATATGACGTTGCAAAGCCATGGGGCATCGTTAAAGAATCTGGAAAATCAATTGGGACAAATAGCACATGCATTGAATACCCGATCCACTAGGAACACTTCCGAGTGATACGTAAATAAATCCGGCAGAATGAGCACTTTAGCGATAATCTTACGAAGTGGGAAGGAGCTGCAAACAGTTAAGGATAAGGACAAGGGGGATAACGCAACAACCGAAACAGAAGAGGTTGTGGAAACCGGGAAAGATAAAGAGGAAATAGGAGAGGAAAATGCACACGGGGTCATCTACAACAATGCCACCCATACCATATCCGCAGAGATTTGAAAATCCAAGTTAGATAAGCGCTTTTTAAGATTTTTGGATATTTTTAAAATTGCATATCAACATCCCATTCGTAAAAGCTTTAGAACACATGCCGAAGTTACGCTAAGTTCATGAAGGATGTCTATCAAAGAAAAGGAAATCGGGGATTTTGAAGCGATGGGCGCTAATCAAGAATGTAGCGCAATTATTCGAAACAAGTTACCTCCTAAGTTGAAAGATCCGGTAGCTTTTCTATTCCATACGACATTGGTAATCGCCGAGGAGAAAGCGCCGTGTGTGATTTGGGGGCGATATTAATTTGATGCCATTATCGGTCTCTATCAATCGATTCGGACTCCAAGCACCTAAACCGACAAATATCGGTTCTTCGTTAGCGAGACCAATCGATTACATATCCACGAGGTATCGTTGAAGACGTATTAGTAAGGGTGGATAAATTCATCTTTCCATGAGACTTCGTTATCTTGGATTGTGAAGTAGATACGGCACTGCCCATCATTCTCGGACGACCATTCTTAGCAACAGGGAGAACGTTAATCGACGTGCAAAAGGGAGAATTAACGATGAGAGTTGACGATCAACAGTCACTTTCAATGTGTTCAAAGCAATGTCGTATCCAAAGGAAAAAGGTGAGTGTTTGCGGGTGGATGTAATGGAGGAGATGGTGAATCACAAGATTTGCTGCAATTACTCAGAGGATCCGATAGAATCCATGATGGTTAGAACAGACAGCGATAGGGCGGATGCAAATAATGAGCAGGTCAAATGGCTAGACACACCATCATTCTACCGGAAAAATAATCAACCATTCGACACCCTTGAAAGGTCTAAAACGGAAGAAAAAAAGTGCAAACCCTCGATAGAAGTGCCACCGGTGTTGGAATTAAAGCCACTCCCTCTCATCTTGAATATGCTTACTTAGGGAAAGACTCGACTCTACCGCTTATTGTTTCGACAACGTTAATCGACACCCAAAAAGAAAAATTACTACTGAGTCTCATGCGCATGAGTTCAAAACAAATGATTGGGTGGACTATAGCGGACATTCGAGGTATTAGCCCCTCTTTCTGTATGCACAAGATTTTTAATGGAAGAGGATCAAAACCAACCATTGAGATGCAACGAAGGTTAAATCCCATTATGAAAGAGGTGGTGAAGAAGGAAGTTATAAAATGGTTGGATGCTGGTATTATCTACCCAATCTCAGACAGTTCATGGGTAAGTCCTGTACAGTGTGTACCGAAATTTCAAAAGGGGGCATAACTGTGGTAAAAAATGAAGCGCATGAGCTTATCCCGACTAGAATCTTATACAGTTTGAGAGTATGTATGGATTACCGCAAGTTGAATAAAGCCACACGCAAGGATCACTTTCCTCGCTGTTCATTGATCGGATGTTGGACAGGTTAGCGGGACATCAATTCTATTGTCTGTTAGATGGATATTCTGGGTACAATCAAATTGCCATAGCACCGGAAGATCAAGAAAAGACCACGTTCACTTGTCCATACTGTGCGCTTGCATTCTTGGCGTATGTCCTTTGGTTTATGTAATGCGCCACGACCTTTCAACGCTGTATGATGTCAATCTTTTCCGATATGGTCGAGCAGAATTTAGAGGTGTTCATGGATGATTTCTCCGTGTTCGGCGATAGTTTTGACTTGTGTTTGAATAATCTGATCTTGGTGTTAAAAAGATGTGTGGAGACTAACTTGGTACTTAATTGGGAAAAATGTCATTTTATGGTACAAGAAGGGGTGATTCTGGGACATAAGGTTTCCGCATCCGGATTGGAGGTGGATAGAGCGAAGATTGATGCAATTGAGAAACTGCCTCCTCCTTCATCTGTGAAAGGCATTCGGAGTTTCTTGGGACATGCAGGGTTCTATAGACGCTTTATTAAAGATTTTTCAAAAATCTCGAAACCCCTATGTTCACTCTTGGAGAAAGATGTACCGTTTAAGATGGATCATGCATGCATCGAGGCATTTGAGGTATTAAAGAAGAAATTGGTCTCTGCACCAGTCATTGTAGCGCCCGATTGGTCTTTACCTTTTGAATTAATGTGCGACGCCAGATGATTACGCAGTGGGGAGCCGTATTGGGACAACGTCATGATAAGATTTTTCATACTATCTATTACTCTAGTAAGACATTGACGGATGCCCAAATTGAACTACACAACAACCGAAAAGAATTACTTGCGGTGGTGTTTGCTTTTGACAAATTCGAGCTTATCTCCTCGGCACTAAGGTAATTGTCTACACCGACCATTCAAATATTAAATATCCGATTGAGAAGAAAGATGCTAAACCACGATTAATACGGTGGAATCAAGTTATTACAAGAATTTGATCCGGAGATCCGGACGAGAAAAGGTACGTAAAAAATCAAGTGGCGGATCATCCGTCTCCTTGTTAGAAAATAAAAAGGAATGTAAAGAAGACAACTCGATTGATTAATGAGGAATTTCCGGATGAGCAAATGTTCCGGGTAACTACCATATTGCCTTGGTATGCTGACTATGTCAACTATGTGGTTGCCAAGGTGTTACCGCCGGATTTGACATCACAACAACGGAAGAAGTTTCTCCACGATGCGAAGCAATACTTTTGGGATGAGCCATTTCTGTTTAAAGCATGTGCAGATCAAATGATAAGACGTTGTGTACCTCACGAAGAAATGGATAGTATATTAGGCCACTGTCACTCCTCAGATTACGGAGGTCATTATTCCAGTGATCGTACAGCAGCCAAAGTACTACAATCGGGATTCTTCTGGCCCTCTTTATTCAAAGATGCTTATCTCTTTGTGCTAAAATGCGATCGATGCCAACGCGTAGGTAATATCTCCAAGCGCAATGAAATGCCACTTAACACAATTTTAGAGGTGGAACTATTCGACGTGTGGGGTATCGACTTTATGGGACCATTCCCATCTTCGCTGAATAATCGGTATATCTTATTAGCGGTCGATTATGTTTCCAAATGGGTAGAAGCCGCGAATACACCCACGAATGATGCCAACGTTGTCACCCGATTCTTAAAGAAAAACATTTTTACCAGATTTGGGACACCAAGGGCTATAATAAGTGATGAGGGAACGCACTTCTGTAACAAGCAGTTCACTAAATTGCTTGTAAAATATGGAGTTCGTCACAAAATTGCAGCTGCATATCACCCACAAACCAATGGCCAAGCAGAGGTGTCGAATCGGGAAATTAAGAGGATCCTGGAAAAAGTAGTCAATCCGTCACGAAAAGATTTGGGCGTTAAGGTCTTGACGACGCCTATGGGCTTATCGAGCAATGTCTGAAAAAACCCGATCGGCATGTCCCCGCATGTAATGGTCTTTGGAAAGGCGTGTCATCTTCCTACGAGCTAGAACACAAAGGCACAATCGACCATTCGGAAATTAAACTTTGATCTAGAAGCGGCGAAAAAAAAAGCAGTTCTGCGGTTGAACGAGATGGATGAATTCAGTTCAACGCCACAAAACGCTAAAACGCTTAAGCTATACAAGGAAAAGTCAAATCTTGGCACGATAAAAAAATTCTCTATAGAACATTCGCTCCGACCATCAAGTACTACTTTATTCAACTCACGCTTGCGTCTATTTCGAGAAAATTGAAATCCGTGGTCTGGACCATTTGTAGTCATATCTCTGCTACTCCACACGGAAACATTGAGGTTGAGGAACCGAATTCAAAGCGTACATTCAAGGTCAATGGTCAACGTCTCAAACACTATTGAGCGGACCAATCGAACGCCAAGCTACGGTCCAGTACCTCTCAGACCCAGTGGCCAACTGACCAACACCGCAAAGTCGGGCTGACGACTATAAACCAAGCGCTTCTTGGGAGGCAACCCATGAAGTTCCATAATTTTTTTTTTTTTTTTCGTTTTATTTGATTTTATGCCTCTTAGAGTTAAACTTTTCTTATTTTCCTGTTATTACAGTAGTAGAAAACTCCACGCTTATTAAACTAATTCCTACACCGGTCCGTGTATGCTCGTACACAATCAATTCAGTATTCGGCCGCTATGCTCCAAAAGGTGAAGATAAGGCCAGCGCCTGGCACCGATTCTAGTATCTAATCACAGCGCCCGGCGCTAGGGCTCCAAATCGAAAATAGGGCCCAGCCTTACCGACGCCGCCTTCTTCGATTCAAACCCAGTACCCCCAAGCGGGGCATACCAAACGATTCTCACGCCCAATACCGGCGCTCTTATCATTATAACTTAACCCACCTTGCTACCGATCAAAGTTAGCCAGTACTTTAAAACCCCGCCGCGTGCCCTTCTATTCCATATTCTCTCCACCAAAGCTAAAGCGGTGTCACCACTCTTCCTCTTCATAGCACAAAAAGTCAAGAAACCTTGGATAATTGTCTTCCACTCATCCACCACACATCACTCCCTTCCTTTCATATTGGTCGTCTGCATCTTGTGTGCCGAATTCTACTCCAACTTATTTAGAAGTAACAAAGGTATGATTTGATGTGTTTTTCAATTCTTGCGAATTAAGATGCTCTTCATTCGTTATTCTTGTCATCTGGAAATCTAATGGAGCATATAGATAACGCATTGATGTGTGACGTACTCCTACACACGAGATTCATGCACGCTACATGCATGGCATGAATAGACAGGGAATTAATAATGGATTGAACAAGTTCTCAGTTGCTATCTAGGTGTTTGACAAATTGTCTGACTCAATTTTTAAAGCTAAACTATGACTATGTTTTATTTGCAGAATTCTCGACATGGCATCCAAACGTCATCGCAGCTCAGGGTCCGGGGCCGCTTCAACTTCCCCGCCAAAATTTGACAAAGAAGCGTTTTGTTAGTGTTATGGCTCAAGAACGCTTCTGTTACCGCATGGCCACCCGCTCACTAGTCCCCGAATCGGGTCTCCGTCCCCGATCAAAACAAGGATGGAGACATAGCGAAAGATGATTCTTTGAGCGTAACTGGTTCGTCCTCACCGAACAGCCTGACATAGCAGTGATTGCAGTGGTCAAAGAATTCTATGCCAACTTGCCTGAGCATGACCATTATGGGGTGTTTGTCAGAGGTAAGACCGTGGAATTTGGCGAGGAGGATATCAATGGGTGCTATCAACTACCCTTAGAGGGCCTTCATGATAAATATGCTCGCCTTAGTGAGTGATGGGCCTGACTATGAAAAGATTATTCGGAGTCAGTCAACCGGGCACTACTTGGTCCATCCATGAGCGTGGCGGCGTATGACCTTCCCATTGTCTCACCTCGGTCTATATGGAAAGGCATGGTATGCCTTCATATCTTGTGAAATTGATGCCCCGCACACATGTGAGTCACGCCACCAAAGAAAGGGTTTGTCTTATTATACTCCATCATACAAGGCCTACGAATCGATGTCGGCCATCTTATTCAAGAATCGATGCTCATGCGATCTCATGGGGGGACCACAGGAGGTTACCACATCCGTCCCTCGATCTGCGTCTTATGTGCTAAGTTTGGGGTCAAATGGAAATCAGACGAGATGATTCAAACTCCTATGCCCGTGTTGGACCACAACTTGATCCGTCGTTATAAAGTATGGTCCGGTGGCGCTAATCACCCAAGGGGACTGGGTTTCATTATCCCCATGTTACGTCTCCACGAGCCCCACCACCTCGAGCTCCCCCCTCCTTACCGACCTCGGCGGTTGCTCATCGAGGTGTGGTCCGAAAGGCATCCGGCCGGAGATAAATCTACCGGTTTTACAACATTGAGTCCCAGAATGTGCGCTTATCGGAACGCCAAGACGTGATTTACAAGTATTTAGTCGACCAATTTGTTTACAGTATGCGCATCGACCATCCGCACCCATCCGGCATTCCACTTAGCCATTTCCCTCGGCTCCCGCTTACGCCATGTTCCGTCCGATCAAGAGATGAGCGAGGACGATGATGCTCCCCCAGAAGCATAAATTCGTCAGGGAAGTCCTCTGTTTTATTTTGACTTATTTTTTCGCATGAGGACATTGCTCTAGCTTAGTTTGGGGATGGTTACGTTTTATTTTCACCAGTTGTAGTTATTATTAGTAAAGTTGCATTTAGGATTGCATGTTAATTCCAGTTTTTGAGAGTGCATATATCTGGGGCCAATGAACAAAGTAGAATTGCATGAACACGTCTAGTAAGGATTGTTGATTCAGTGATATGATTTTCGTGACTTGAATTGGATCTTTATCTGTTTGACATTGATATTATAAGAAGGCACTTGGAAATAAAACGACCATGTTAGCTATGATAGTTTAAATGGTTAGAGAATAGAGTTCTAAAGGGGGATTGCGAGTGATATGGAAGAACAATTTGAATAACTAGATAAGACTGAATTCATGCATAAACTCGAGTTTGGGGGGAAACATTTGGAATATAAAAAAAAAAAAAAAAAAAAAAAAACACAAATGTTGAGTCTTGTGGTGGGTTGAGGGGAACCACTCCCCATAAACACAAGCGTGAGATGGAGCGTAAAACGCACTCACCAACCATCTATAAAAATAAAAAAATAAAAAAATAAAAAAATAAAAAAATAAAAAAATAAAAATATATATATATATAAATAATAATGATAATATACAGGGTGACTAGTCTTGTTTCGGGGCCTGTGTTACTTGAGCAAAAAGCACGCCTCAAGGGGTATCTTAAAACCTAAGCGCCTCTAAGGTCTTAAATGGTCCAGGAGTCGTTGGTGAAAAGCTCGCTAAGGGGGTAACAATCGCTAGCCTAATGGGATGAGACATTGCATACCATTTACGTAAAAAAATAAAAATAAAAATAAAAAAAATAAAAAAAAATAATAAATATATATTCTAGTTTGATTTGTTGAATTAGGGTAAGTGTTTTGAGTTCAAATTGAAACAAGTTTATTTGATGAGTTCTCAAGTTCACATCGTATGATGCCTACTAAGAAAGTTATTCTCTATCATATTTTTGTCTTTCATGGGTTCGCATGGTCGTGACACACACGCACAATATCGATAATAATGATTTAGATCCGCTTGATTGTTGGGATATTGTCGATCTGCTTTTACATGAGGAATTAGCATGTTTACGTGATTTTCTCGAGGCATATGGATATACGTGAACTCTTGGATTGGCCGGAATTACTTAACATATAAATATAAATAGTTTGCATGTGCATGATGTTTAGTTTTGTTTGGTGATCTTAGGCTTTGTCGCACGAGGACACGCAACGATTTAAGTTTGGGGTGTTTGATGAATGGGTAGTATACCCATAATTCGGATATATTTAGACTTAAATTATTGCATTCTTAAGTTATTTAGTAGCATTTTTTTATTGTGTTTATATCTTATTTGGCGATTTGGAAATTTGGAAGGGCAATTATGGGAATTTCAAGCATTGAATGGCAAAACTGTAATTTCAATGAAGTCCAAATACGGGGTACTGAAATTGTACTATCCTCGCCACGGGCGGTATTGAGCCTCGGCAGCGTTGGAATGGGATTAGCGCTTGCTTGACTTCCGTTGCCTATTAAGGGTTAATAATAAAACCTAATTGAAGGAGGATTGTGGGGGACTATAAAAAGAAACTAATTGCTGAATTAAAAGGAAACCAGATTGATTTGGCAGAGAGTATTGAAGGAGCTTTTCCATTGAAGATTACAGGAGATTACTTGGAGCTTCAAGATTGGCTACAGAGTTTCTTCTTTTTCTCCTTATTTTTTATTTGTAATTCTTTAAGGATGATTTATCAACAAATAATGATTCTTATTTCCGTGATGAACTAATTCTTTAATTAAGATTTCAATTGAACCTTTTATGATTATGAATTAGTTATTCACATTATAATTATCTATGTTGAAGTGGATTGTTTATCATGTTTTGATTTTAGTGATTAATTATTTGGCCAATAATTAGTGTGTTACTCTGAAGGAATTGGGAGAGGAATTCTAGGGTTAGAACTAGACATGATGACATGTGACTCGATTATTTACACTGTAAATAATTAGGTTTGTGAATTGAATGGAAATATCTGCTTTCACCGCATGTAACATATAAGGAATTGGGACCGAAAGAGTTTAATCCAATTGTTTTGCATAGAATATAGCAAGGTTAATCAAGGGTTAAATAAAAGTCAATTGATCACTTGGAAGAGGGCTTTTGGCATTTGAAAATTCTTGTTAACAATCCATGAGACATAGTAATTGAAATGATTAGATAACCGATTTATAATTCATAATTGGGGATATTGAAGTCTTAATATTTACCTACCTAAGTCATTCACTCAAGTAATAGCTTAGTTAATTGTTTATCTTAGTGCAGTATCTTTAAGTGTTTAATTTTGAGTTAATAATTCAGAAAATCGCATTTCTAATTGTTTGAATAAAATTGAATTGATATAGTATTAGTAGTTGAAATTTATTAATTAGAATTCCCTGTGGGAACGATACTCAACTTATCACTTTATTACTTGTTGACCACGTATACTTGCGTGCTGTGTGTAATTAGATTTTACTCAACAGTATGATTTAATCTTTACTTTATCTCGACACACTGGTATATCAAAGTATAACTTTGATAGTTACTCGAGAAGAGAAGTTCAAGATCCAATGGATCGCTTAGTATAAATCGGAAAACATTCCACTTTGATATTTCAGAGAATTGATTCTTGATTATTCATTAGAATATCAGAGAAACTTTGAAAGCGCTGTACTCTTTCATTATTGAATTATTATGTTGTATAGAATACGAGAAGACTTGTTATTGAATAACGATTTGTTCAGATTACTTCAAAGTTCCCTAACTTTGGTTTCATTCTATCAAAATAGATAGTCCGTGATTTGAATACTTATACATTTATTGTATGTATTAACTTATGGGCAAATTTGTTGCTCACCCTTGCTAGATAAAACATTTCAGCTAGGGACGAAGTTGCAGGAGGTGCTGTGAAGCAGAACAAAGGCAAAGGCGTAGTTATAAATTAGTTATGTTAAACATATTTATTATGTTGTATTTGTAAACCCTTTTTGTATATCCAAAGGGGTATGTTTGTAAAGTTAAGGTTAGTGAACCTGGGTGATGTATTATTAGTAAACTCTGATAAAATCTTATGAAAATTACTATATATATATATATATATATATATATATTATGGGTAGTTAAATGTTAATTATATTGTGGATCGTGAACACCAAACTCGGGGGGTCAGGTAACCCGAATTTGGGGGTGTCACAGATGAATAAAGTGATACCTTCTGTTAAGGTAATCTGGAGAAACCACAATGCTGAAGAAGCTACGTGGGAACTTGAAAGCATTATGATGAAGAATTATTCTCAGTTGTTTGCTTAATCTTGTATAGCGATTCTGGGGACATAATCTTGTTAAGGAGGGAAGAATGTAATAAATAAATTTTTTGAGTTATGATTCTAGGGACAAAATCCTTTTAAGGAGGGAAGGATGTAATGATCGAGAAATTTGTAATTTAATTTAAATATTTATGGAATTAAATAAATATTTTTTTAAATAATTTATTTATTGACAAAATAAATAATTGATGGATTGTAATGAATTAATTTAGTAACTAAATTAATTAATTGAATTGAATAATGATAATTTTATTTGAAGGATTTAATTTAAGAAAATAATTAAATTAAATCAATTGCTTAATATTTAAGAAAATAATTAAATTAAATGAATTGTTTAATTTAAAGGAAATAAAAAATTAAATAAAGTAATGTGTCTAATTTATTCATTAAATTGGACATATAATTATTCATTAAATTATAAGTATAATAATGATAATAAGATTTTCATTATTATTAATTTAAATTAATTAAGCTAAAGTTATTTAATTAACTAGTGTGACACATTAAAACTATATAATATAAATAATTTAGTTTGGGAGGGAAATTCTTGGTTAGCCAAACATGGCCTCAGTGGCCTTTGGTCTCAGTAATCGACGTGAGACGATGATTGTTTTTAACTGAAGTGTGTGGGCTTCAGTTTATTTACGCGTCTACTTTTCTAAGGCTTAGCTAGATATCATAGAGTGTTGAGAGAGAGAACTTGGAAGAAGAGAACACGGAGGTTTTAGAGAAGGAAGATCACAGTGGTTTTAAGAGAGAATCACCATTTCTTGCTATCATACAACTAGGGTTTACTAAATCAAGGTATATTCTACTTCTAAGGTTTATGTTTGAGTTTTCATGTTCATTCTCTGTAAATTGCTAGGTCATGTTGTGTTGAAATATACATGTAGATATGGTTTATAAACTGATAATCATCATATATGGTGGATACTTGTGTGTCAAATTTGTTAAAATTGGGTTGTAGGAAGGAAAAATAATTAATAGTGCTCATATTTGAAAAATGGCTTTAGAAAGTACCAAATTTCATGCTTTATATATGTTGTAATTTGAAATTTGTTGTTGGATTGATTTGCTATGGTAAGAAACGAAAACAAAGAAGTTTAAATCATGACAATGGATTACGAAATGAGTTTGTGCCGATCAAATTCGTTAAAAGTATAAAAATGAAGAAATTTGGGAAAATTATAGTTTTGATTCTTCAAATTCATATATGTGTGATGTTTTTATATATAGAATGATGAATAGCATGTGTAGCTATGTTAGTACAAAGTTTTAGATGTTGAAGTGGGTAATTTTCTGTAGAATTGGGATTTTTGGCCAAAACAAAGTCTATTTTCGAGCTTCTATAAAAAACTGAGTCTGGTGCATCGCACTAGCGAACCGCCTAATGCACGGATGTCGCATGGGTGCTATTTGTATTTGGGCACGAAGCGTGGTTTCACAGCAGCATACGATAGCCTAAGAATGACTTCATGCAACCACTGCTGAAAGTAGTAGTCAATCATGAGCGATTAAGTCTCGCTTAAATACAATTAAGTCATGTAATGGACTTGTGTTAGTTTAGCATGCATGTTAATGATGTTAAAACATGATATAAACTATAATAACAGATGTCAATGTGTTGTAATGCAAAGTGTAAAGATTTGAAATAATTATTTAAATAAGTTATAAAATGAAACTAAATGTGATGTTTTCAAAAGTTAGAGATGAACGGTTAGTCTGTGTTGGCTCGCAATGAGATTTCAGATTCGTTAAGTATGTTAACCAACATGGTTAGATGCTAAGTTAAGGTTATGACCTTAATGATGGGATAAACCCATAAAGCTAATATTCATACAATTAATTGTTGTTGCGATTTCAATGATATGTGTAGGGTAATTAAAGATTATTTTACGTTCGTGTAGCTTACAATCAAGGCAAGTTCCTAAACCTTAAATCCTTACAATTGAGCAAGCTTTCTAACTTTATTCTTTTCATATTGAATGCAAGTTTCCATTCCTATATTATTATTGTACAAGTTTTTAAAATTGAGCAAGCCTAATCTATCTTGAATATGTTTTTGCAAGCTCTTGTAACCTAATTCGTTACATCGAGCAAGCTTTACTTTCCTTATTATCATATTCGATGCATATATTGTTCTAACACATTGATTCATAGAAGATTGTTTTAAACTCCTTTGAATATAGCACTTGGCATGTATATCATGTTATTCATTTATATAAATATTGTTGATATCTCGATCTTTGACTTTAATAGCCTTGTTCAGTTATACATTCTCGTATTAAACCTTTATTGATGGAAATTGAATAAGTGTTCTAAAATTCTAGAAACATTGATAAGCTAGTTCCAAACTCAACTTTCTTTAGTGCGGAAATTCTAAATTCAAACTGAGACGAACAACCCTAACATAAGGGATTTTGTACGTGTAACGTTTAGATGTTTGTGCACAATACATGGTACAAAGGGTCGATCCCCGAGTATGTTAAGAAGAGTCTCAGATAGTTTAATGATCATAAGGTTAAGGTAATAATACCTAAAAACTGTGGATATAGTTCGTGGTCTTAAGACCCTCGGATAATTAAAGTTCGAACTTGTTTTCTATTTTTATTCGTAGAACAAGTTACTCTCTTGAGGTGTTGAAGTAATTTTGCTTAATATTTAAATTACTCGATTAATATTGATAAATATTGTTGTGAATTATTTTCTTTAATAGATTCAACTCACGGGTTAGAATGTAAGACACAAATGAATATTGTGTTGATAAAAATGAATTGATGATACAACTTTAAAAGATTGTAGATAATAAAAAGCGGTGATTCCGAGGACTAATCCTTTTAAGGAGGGGTGAATGTGATAACCCGGGATTTCGAATAATTAAAATTTTATGAATAAATTTTTTTTTTAATATTGACATTGACTGTTAATATTGTACTAAGAATTTGTGAGACAAGTCTCGAGAATTAGTCAATATATGTTTTGACTGAGGAAATAGAGTAGAGTTGTGCTTAACAGCTTTAGAAAACCCTAACCCTAATTTTCGGATAGGGATTCGGTAGAAAATACAATTAAAATAATTGTATTGTTGATTATGTGTTTGTACTGTATGTTGAAATGTTGATCAATAATTGATCGGATAAGGTTTAATATTATTAAAACCCTAATGTGGTGTAGAAAACCCTAATGTGTTGTAGAAAACCCTAATTTTAAATATCTGAGATTGTAAACCTTAAATTAGGAACCCTAATCCTAATTGGTAGACTTAATGGATTCATTAAACATAAATATGAGATTTGAAACCCTAATCTCCTGGATTAGAAACCCTAACAGTACCTTAGAAAACCTTAATCAGTATGCCTAAAAACCCTAATTTCAAAATTGGGAATTTAAACCCTAATTAGGCAACCCTAATTTTTATTAGCATGCCTAAAGTGTTTGTAAACATAAATATGATTAGAAATCACTAATTATATTTTTGTAGTTTAAATTTCTATTTTAGAAACCCTAATTTTATTTTAGAAAATTATTTTTCTAATTAAACCCTAAATTTGCAAATTATGGGAATTAGAATTTTAGACCTAAAGGGTTCAAACCCTAAACCTTATTGTCCAAACCCTAAACCCTAAGGGTTTCATAAAGTTCAAATTCTAGAAAAAATTAGAAATGACCTAAATGCCCTTTATGGGATTTTTATATGTTAATTTGCAAAAATGGCTATCACTTTATTAGGTCACCAACTCTCTTGACTTTGCAACATAAAATCCCAAAAGAAATCAAATTTCAACTCAAATTAAATCAAGCAACATGCATGAATCAAAGCATTATATATAAGATTTAGAGAGAGAAAGTTTATAAAACTTAGCCATTTTGCATTTTGCTCTCACCAACTCTCTCTCTTTCACAAACCCACGAAAATCAGTAGTGGATCAGTCCTAGAAACAGCTCCAAGATCATCCATAAACAGATTGGAGAGCCAAGATCAAAATCAAAGCATAAAGAGGTATAAAACCCTAATTTTGAAATCCTTCAATTCCTTGTTAAATGTTGCAATTGATTGTTCAAAGATGTGTATTAAGGTGTCAATTGAATATCTGGGTTGATAAATCCATGACCCATAACATCAAAGTGCACGAATTTAAAGTTTTTCAAAATCTGAAAATCTGGAAAACTGTGATTTTCAGTCAAATGTCAGATCTTATAAGTCCGTGTGTATTAAGTGTTTTTGATGTTTAAAACTTGTAACATGTAGCCTGATGTGTGTTCTTTAAGTTGCAAAAAGAATCAGACCCAGATCTATTATAGATCAAAAGTTATAGACGGTCAAAACCCGATTGACCAAATCATCGAAGAACACGAACCCGTAAAATTTGAGCCCAACTTCCGTGTTCAAGTTTGATCAATATATCTAGCTTCGCTTTTGATGTTTTAGTGTTATTATGCTTTATAGTTGTAGTACTACATATTGTCTACAAGTCGGAGTTGATAGATCACGTGAATCATGGCGTAACATAGATTAATTTAAGTTTGAAAGTGACCACTGAGTCTCGCTTTTGGCCCGTAAACCGTCTGGCAAAAGCAAAAATTGGAGGCTTTGATCTCCTTGTTGTAATGTTGTTTAACCAAAGTGTTGGTTGGATGTTGTAGTGTGACATATTGTCTACATGCTCAAAGTTTTAGATAACCTGAACATGGTTAGATTGAGAGATAAAGCCAAAAACCATTTGACCCTCGCTATCTTAGGAAAAATGGGTTTGGCTCAAGAACACCTATAATGATGTAAAGTGTCGCTATAGGCTTTTAATGACAGTTTAATTTATTTTATTTTCCGATTTTTCCAAAATTAATAAAAAAATAGAAATAAATTCTAAAAATTAGTAAAAATGGTTTTAAAAATTATTTTAAATTATGAAAATAATTTTTGACCAATTGAATATTTTTCTTTAATATTTATAATTATTTAAATATTAGAGGTATTTAATTTATTTAATTAGTGTATTAAATAAATTAGAGAAAATTGAAGTAATATTATGAAAAATCATTTTTAAATAAGAAAATGTATTTAAAAATATTTTGAGTTATAAAATGTAACTTTTAATATTTTTGGAGAATTTTCATTAATAATTTAATATTAATGATATTAGATTTATTTGATTATTAAATTGAATAAATAAGATAAAATGATTTAAATGATTTAAAATCATTTTAATTGAGAATAAAGTGTTAGAAAATATTTTAAATTATAAAATATAATTTTCAATATTTTTGGAGAATTTTCATTAATAAATTAATATTAATGATATTTGATTTATTTAATTATGATATTAAATAAATGAATTAAAAATGATTTTATTGATTTAAAAATCATTTAGCAATGAGAAAAAATAGTTTAAAAATATTTTAAGTTATAATTAATGACTTTTAATATTTAGATGATAATTTCATTAATATTTATATATTAATGGTGGTGATTTAAAAATGATTTTAATTACTTTAAAAATCATTTAAGTAGAATATTGTTGATTTAAAAATATTTTAAGTTATTAAAAATAACTTTAATATTTTGACAAGTATGTTATTGATATTTAAATATTTTTAGATATTAATAATGATAAGATTATTTGATAATTAAATCATTTAAAATGATTCCGATGTTTGAAAAATTATTATAAATTATAATAATTGCTTGATAATTATTAAAAGCTTCCGAAAAATATTATAATTGATAATTGACTTATCTAAATTAATATTGAAGCTTAGAGACCAAGTTTAATGGACCATCAATGTGTTAATTGTCGAATAGGGTGACCAGAACACCGAGAATGGACCGAAGTCCAACCAGACTGATATAGTTAGACTTGTTATGTGTTTATATAGGTTATAAACACTGATGTGGCTATGTGGTAATGTGCCTAGGAGAAGTTTGACTGTGAACTACAGTGTTACGTGTTATGAATAATTGTGCTAATTGTAAGACCGATATTATTGGTTATAGGTCTTTCAAAGCGAGATAAGTATTTTGTAGCCATAATCAATGTGGAAGAGGCAAGTTTCCTAACTCAACCTTGAGTTAAATTTATTCAATTATTATAGTGGTTAATTATTGCTAATTACACCACATCCAGGGAATTTATTGTTGATTATTCGCAGTTAGTGCATGCTTAATAATTCAAATTGAATTATTGATTCAAAAATATATATTTGTAGAATAACTGTTGTTGGATATTCATATCTGTAGAAGTTAGAATTGACAATACAGATAATTCCTGTTTATTGTCAAATTATACTGAGAAATGTCTTAGCTAATTATTCGCTGATTTAATATTGGTTAGAACTTGATAGGTTCGAGAAGAGAATTCAATTATTATTGATAGATCGATGCCAATTATTTGGCTAAAGATCAAGAAGTAAATAGAATTTGAAATCACGGATTTCGTTGTTAAATCAAAATCTTGATTCTCGATCGGAAAGAACAACCTTTTATAAAAAGGGAATATCATTAAATCGTATATTCGATCATCATTACTTGTGACTTAAGTATTATGCATAATATAGGGTATACTAAAGTGATCACTTTATATACTTGCGAGAGGGTATGATTTAATCTTTACTATTTATCTGATACACTGGGTATATCAAAGTATAACTTTGATAGTTACTCGAGAAGAGAAGTTCAAGATCCAATGGATCGCTTCAAGATAAATCTGGAAAACATTCCACTTTGATATTTCGTAGAATTGATTCTTGATTATTCATTAGAATATCGTAGAAACTTTGAAAGCGTTGTACTCTTTCATTATTGAATTATTATGTTGTATAGAATACGAGAAGACTTGTTATTGAATAACGATTTATTTCACTTACTTCAAAGTTCCCTAACTTTGGTTTCATTCTATCAAAATAGATAGTCTGTGATTTGAATACTTATACATTTATTGTATGTATTAACTTCATGGGCAAATTTGTTGCTCACCCTTGCTAGATAAAACATTTCAAATAGGGGACGAAGTTGCAGGAGTTGCTGTGAAGCGAAACAAAGGCAAAGGCGTAGTTATAAATTAGTTATGTTAAACATATTTATTATGTTGTATTTGTAAACCCTTTTGTATATCCAAAGGGTATGTTTTGTAAAGTTAAGGTTAGTGAACCTCGGGTGATGTATTATTAGTAAACTCGATAAAATCTTATGAAAATTACTATATATATATATATATATATTATGGGTAGTTAAATGTTAATTATAGTGTGGATCGTGAACACCAAACTCAAATTCGAGGTAACTCGAATTTAGAATGTCCAATGTCAGTAGTTGTAGTGATCAAGGTATCACCGGTGATAGTAGAGGTAGGGTTATAAACCTTAAGTGGGGTGGGGAAAACCCTAGGATTATAACCAAAAGCGAGATAGAGAATACTTTCGAATAGAGTACTAAGTGAGAGATTGCCAAAGTGCAAGGATAGTGATAAATGTAGACACATAGTGTGAGAATGTTGTACTAGTAAAGTACTAATCAAGTTGTTCAAAATGATTATAGGATGTCGAAGAAGGTAAAAAGAGTGCGGAGATGCTAGCGGATGTTGCACCAATGCGATGGCCAAAGTGCGAAAGACAAAGCGAATCGGTTGAGAAGTTGGGAGAAGATGAACCAATGGTTAATCTTGGGAGTGATCATGACGATTATCTGAGAGATGTATCTAAGTGGAGACGAGGAGGCGAGTCTGAGCCGATTAAGGTGGAATCAAGAATAAGATCAAGGTTGGTGAACAAGATCGACTATCTGTGGAAGTCCGGGAACTCAAGCAAGGTATTTCTCTTGGAGGAGTTGTGGAAGACGGAGCGGGCATTACGTGAAATGACGGAAGAACGGAATGAGCTCGGTAGCGAGTTGAAAGGATGAAGACGAAGGTGGAGGATCATCTAAAGGAACCAAAGAAAGAAAGACAAGAAAAAAGGAAGAGAAACAAAGACAAATGACAACTCTGGAAATTCAAACTCAAGAAGAAGCAAGCTTGTATCAAGTGTGGAAAGACTACACCGAGGAGAATGCATGATGTGGAAGAATGTATGCTTCAACCGCAAAGCATGAAGGACATATTTCTCCTGCATTGTCCTAAGCCAAATTTGAGGAAATGTTTTTCATGTGGGCAAGCAGGGCACGCAGATTCAATAAGTGTCCTAGCAAGAAAGAAAGACCGAGAAAGGCGTTGGTCGATAGATAATTAAGATATAAGTGTAGTATCTTTTGGTAGAAGCTTTTGATATTAAGCGTTGTAATATAGAGAACAATGTGTAAACATATGTAAATATATGTTTTTATGAATAAAATCTTTATTTTCTATATGAATATAAGATTAAGATAAATTTGTGAGTTCTTAAAACTCATACTTATGATAAATTAATAACTCATAATTATATGAAATGTTTTGAACCCCTCAAATGAATGGGCGCCAAAGGTTAAAACTAGGATAAGTTCATACACTAATATAATTGTGGCAAGTTAATGAACTCATAAGTGTGGTAAGTTTGATGAACTGGAAATGGTAATTTGAAAATGGAGAATGTCAACTTTTTGTGTAAAGTTGGAGAATTGCAACTTTTGTAAAGTTGTGAACGTTAATCCTAAAATATTTTAACGAGGATAATAAAATGTGTTTAGTACTATAAGTACTATGTGTTATTTGAATAAATATGCGAATACTTGAAAATTATGTGTTGAATTCTTATTGTATTAAGAATTTGTATAGAAAAGAATATTAATATAAGATTTTCATTTAAATCGGATCATGCTTGCTTTAGGCAATGAATCACAATCAAAGAGAAAAACAATCGAGTGAATAATGAAGGAGGTCAAGCGGACCCGATGCAAAATTTCGTGGATATCTTTGCCCAAGCTATGGAAAATAGGGCTCGGCTAGGGAAGACCAAGAATCATCCGGTGACAGATTAGCTAATTTCAAGGATTTTAAAGCGGTTGTACCGCTTTGAATTTAAGGGACTACGGATCCGATTGAAGCCAGACTTGGGTGAAGGAAATGGAGAAAGCGTTCATCATTGATGAAAGTGGAGAAAGAGCAAAAGACGGCTTTTGCAACATATCTAATGAAGGAGAAGCCAATTATTGGTGGGAGGCGAATCAAGCGAGAGTTTGATACGAGAGGTGGTGGCGTGGACAAGATTTAAAGAATTGTTCTTTGAGAACTACTTCTCACCGAGTATGCAAGCTCGGATGGAAGTTAAGTTCTTGGAACTTAAGCAGAAAAACATGTCTGTTTCTGAATACGTGACTAAATTCAACGAATTGGCACGATTTGCACCTCATCAGGTGGATACAGAAGCAAGAAAAGCAAGAAGGTTTGAGAACGGATTGAAGCCAGGAATTTATAACAAAGTAGATGTGCTGCAGATCAACACTTTTGCGGCTCTAATGGAGAAAGCATTAATTGCTGAAGGAGGAAGCGAGGCTGCATCTCGTTTTCATTAGGAGAAGAAGAAGAAGACCAATGAAGGTGGAAGCAGCGGTGGTAGTAACCCAAACAAGAGGAAGTGGAGCGAGAATACCCAATCGGGTAGTAAAATTGAAGGGAATAGGAAAGGAGCAGAGCCTTGTGCGAATTGTGGGAAGAACCATGCTGGAGTTTGTCTAAAGAAGAAGGGAGTTTGTTACAACTGCGGATAAGAGGGGCATATGTCGCCAAATTGTCCCAATCCAAAGAAGATACAAGGTTGTTATGCCTGTGGATCAACTGATCATTTAGTAAGGAATTTGTCAAGAGAAATCTTTGAGAAGGAAAGCGCCATAAGGGACCCGGTGGTGGAACCTTGGCAATCAGAGGACACCTGACCAGAAGATCAACCGCCCGTACATTTAACATGGCCCGGCTGGGGCGATGTGGATACTCAGGAGGTAGTAGTAGATGTGATTTTGCTTAATATTTAAATTACTCGATTAATATTGGATAAATATTGTTGTGAATTGTTTTCTTTTATAGATTCAACTCACGGGTTAGAATGTAAGACACAAATGAATATTGTGTTGATAAAAATGAATTGATGATACAACTTTAAAAGATTGTAGATAATAAGAAAGCGGTGATTAGGGACTGGAATCCTTTTAAGGAGGGGTGAATGTGATAACCCGAGATTTGAATAATTAAAATTTTACGAATAAATTTTTTTTTAATATTGACATTGACTATTAATATTGTCTTAAGAATTTGTGAGACAAGTCTAGAAATTAGTCAATATATGTTTTGGTGAGAAAATAGAGTAGAGTTGTGCTTAACACTTTAGAAAACCCTAACCTAATTTTTCGGATAGGGATTAGATAGAAAATACAATTAAAATAATTGTATTGTTGATTATGTGTTTATCTTGTATGTTGAAATGTTGATCAATAATTGATCGGATAAGGTTTAATATTATTAAAACCCTAATGTGGTGTAAAAAAACCCTAATGTGTTGTAGAAAACCCTAATTTTAAATATCGGAGATTGTAAACCTTAAATTAGGAACCCTAATCCTAATTGGTAGACTTAATGGATTCATTAAACATAAATATGAGATTTGAAACCCTAATCTAGGATTAAAAACCTAGCGTGCCTTAGAAAACCTTAATTGTATCTTGAAAAACCCTAATTTCAAAATGGGAATTCTAAACCCTAATTAGGCAACCCTAATTTTTATTAGCATGCCTAAAGTGTTTGTAAACATAAATATGATTAGAAATCACTAATTATATTTTTGTAGTTTAAATTTCTATTTTAGAAACCCTAATTTTATTTTAGAAAATTATTTTTCTAATTAAACCCTAAATTTGCAAATTATAGAATTAGAATTTTAGACCTAAAGGGTTCAAACCCTAAACCTTATTGTCCAAACCCTAAACCCTAAGGGTTTCATAAAATTCAAATTCTAGAAAAAATTAGAAATGACCTAAATGCCTTTTTGGGATTTTTATATTGTTAATTTGCAAAATGGCTATCACTTTATTAGGTCACCAACTCTCTTGACTTTGCAACATAAAATCCCAAACCATCAAATATTGACTCAAATAGAAATTGAAGCAACATGCATGAATCAAAGCATTATATATAAGATTTAGAGAGAAAAGTTTATAAAACTTAGCCATTTTGCATTTTGCTCTCACCAACTCTCTCTCTTTCACAAACCCACGAAAATCGGTAGTGGATCGATCCTAGAAAGCTTGACTCCAAGATCATCCATAAGCAGTTGGAGAGCGAAGATCAAAATCAAAGCATAAAGAGGTATAAAACCCTAATTTTGAAATCCTTGAATTCCTTGTTAAATGTTGCAATTGATTGTTCAAAGATGTGTATTAAGGTGTCAATTGAATATCTGGGTTGATAAATCCATGACCCATAACATCAAAGTGCACGAATTTAAAGTTTTTCAAAATCTGGAAATCTGGAAAACTGTGATTTTCAGTCAAATGTCAGATCTTATAAGTCCGTGTGTATTAAGTGTTTTTGATGTTTAAAACTTGTAACATGTAGCCTGATGTGTGTTCTTTAAGTTGCAAAAAGAATCAGACCCAGATCTATTATAGATCAAAAGTTATAGGCAATTGAAAACTTAGATTAATAGAAATCATCGAGAACACGAACCCGAAAAATTTGAGCCCAACTTAGTGTTCAAGTTTGATAGAATATATCTAGCTTCTGTTTTGATGTTTTAGTGTTATTATGCTTTATAGTTGTAGTACTACATATTGTCTACAAGCTGGAGTTGATAGATCACGTGAATCATGGCCAGAACATAGATTAATTTAAGTTTGAAAGTGACCACTTGAGTCTGCTTTGGCCCAGAAACTGTCTGGCAGCAAATTTGGAGGCTTTGATCTCCTTGTTGTAATGTTGTTTAACCAAAGTGTTGGTTGGATGTTGTAGTGTGACATATTGTCTACATGCTCAAAGTTTTAGATAGCCCAGAACATGGTTAGATTGAGAGATAAAAGCCGAATTCGAAACCATGACCCTCATTCTTCTTAGGAAAAATGCTGGGTTTGGCTCAAGAACACCTATAGCGACGAAAGTGTATTTATAAAGCTTTAATGACAGTTTAATTTATTTTATTTTCTGATTTTTTCAGAAATTAATAAAAAAATAGAAATAAATTCTAAAAATTAGTAAAAATGGTTTTAAAAATTATTTTAAATTATGAAAAATAATTTTTGACCAATTAGAATATTTTTCTTTAATATTTATAATTATTTAAATATTAGAGGTATTTAATTTATTTAATTAGTGTATTAAATAAATTAGAGAAAATTGAAGTAATATTATGAAAAATCATTTTAAATAAGAAAATGTATTTAAAAATATTTTGAGTTATAAAATGTAACTTTTAATATTTTGGAGAATTTTCATTAATAATTTAATATTAATGATATTAGATTTATTTGATTATTAAATTGAATAAATAAGATAAAATGATTTAAATGATTTAAAAATCATTTTAATTGAGAATAAAGTGTTAGAAAATATTTTAAATTATAAAATATAATTTTCAATATTTTTGGAAATTTTCATTAATAAATTAATATTAATGATATTTGATTTATTTAATTATGATATTAAATAAATGAATTAAAAATGATTTTATTGATTTAAAAATCATTTAGCAATGAGAAAAATAGTTTAAAAATATTTTAAGTTATAATTAATGACTTTTAATATTTAGATGATAATTTCATTAATATTTATATATTAATGGTGGTGATTTAAAAATGATTTTAATTACTTTAAAAATCATTTAAGTAGAATATTGTTGATTTAAAATATTTTAAGTTATTAAAAATAACTTTAATATTTTGACAAGTATGTTATTGATATTTAAATATTTTTAGATATTAATAATGATAAGATTATTTGATAATTAAATCATTTAAAAATGATTAGATGTTTGAAAAATTATTATAAATTATAATAATTGCTTGATAATTATTAAAAGCTTCCAAAAATATTATAATTGATAATTGACTTATCTAAATTAATATTGAAGCTTAGAGACCAAGTTTAATGGACCATCAATGTGTTAATTGTCGAATAGGGTGACGAACAAGAATGGACCGAAGTCCAACCAAAGGCGATATAGTTAGACTTGTTATGTGTTTATATAGGTTATAAACACTTGATGTGGCTATGTGGTAATAATGTGCTGGGAGAAGTTTGACCGTGAACTACGATGTTACGTGTTATGAATAATTGTGCTAATTGTAAGGCCAGATATTATTGGTTATAGGTCTTTCGAAAGCGAGATAAGTATTTTGTGTAGGCATAATCGTTGGAAGAGGCAAGTTTCTAACTCAACCTTGAGTTAAATTTATTCAATTATTATAGTGGTTAATTATTGCTAATTACACCACATCCGAGAATTTATTGTTGATTATTACGCGATTAGTGCGTGCTTAATAATTCAAATTGAATTATTGATTGAAAAATATATATTTGTAGAATAAGCATTTGTTGGATATTCATATCATAGAAGTTAGAATTGACAATCTGAGATAATTCACATTTATTGTCAAATTATCTTTGAGAAATGTCTTAGCTAATTATTACGGCTGAGGCGAATATTGGTTAGAACTTGATAGGTTCGAAGAAGAATTCAATTATTATTGATAGATCGATGCCAATTATTTTGGCTAAGATCGAGAAGTAAATAAATTTGAAATCACGATATTTCGTTGTTAAATCAAAATCTTGATTACGAGGCCTGAAGAACAACCTTTTATAAAAGGGAATATCATTAAATCGTATATTCGATCATTCTTGTGACTTAAGTATTATGCATAATATAAGGTATACTAAAATGATCACTTTATATACTTGCGAGAGGGGTATGATTTAATCTTTACGGTTATCGATACACTGGGTATATCAAAGTATAACTTTGATAGTTACTCGAGAAGAGAAGTTCAAGATCCAATGGATCGCTTCGGTTATAAATCTGAAAACATTCCACTTTGATATTTAAATAGAATTGATTCTTGATTATTCATTAGAATATCGTAGAAACTTTGAAAGCGTTGTACTCTTTCATTATTGAATTATTATGTTGTATAGAATACGAGAAGACTTGTTATTGAATAACGATTTGTTCAGCTACTTCAAAGTTCCCCGAACTTTGGTTTCATTCTATCAAAATAGATAGTCTGGTGATTTGAATACTTATACATTTATTGTATGTATTAACTTGCGGGGCAAATTTGTTGCTCACCCTTGCTAGATAAAACATTTCAGCTAGGGACGAAGTTGCAGGAGTTGCTGTGAAGCAGAACAAAGGCAAAGGCGTAGTTATAAATTAGTTATGTTAAACATATTTATTATGTTGTATTTGTAAACCCTTTTTGTATATCCAAAGGGGTATGTTTGTAAAGTTAAGGTTAGTGAACCTGGGTGATGTATTATTAGTAAACTCTGATAAAATCTTATGAAAATTACTATATATATATATATATATATATATATATATATATATTATGGGTAGTTAAATGTTAATTATAGTGTGGATCGTGAACACCAAACTCTGGGGTCGGGTAACCCGAATTTGGGGTGTCATGAGATGAATAAAGTGATACCTTCATTAAGGTAATCGGAGAAACCACAATCTTTGAGAAGCTACGTGGGAACTTGAAAGCATTATGATGAAGAATTATTCTCAATTGTTTGCTTAATCTTGTATAGCGATTCAGGGACATAATCTTGTTAAGGAGGGAAGAATGTAATAAATAAATTTTTTGAGTTATGATTACGGGGACAAAATCCTTTTAAGGAGGGAAGGATGTAACGATCGAGAAATTTGTAATTTAATTTAAATATTTATGGAATTAAATAAATATTTTTAAAATAATTTATTTATTGACAAAATAAATAATTGATGGATTGTAATGAATTAATTTAGTAACTAAATTAATTAATTGAATTGAATAATGATAATTTTATTTGAAGGATTTAATTTAAGAAAATAATTAAATTAAATCAATTGCTTAATATTTAAGAAAATAATTAAATTAAATGAATTATTTAATTTAAAGGAAATAAAAAAATTAAATAAAGCAATGTGTCTAATTTATTCATTAAATTGTACATATAATTATTCATTAAATTATAAGTATAATAATGATAATAAGATTTTCATTATTATTAATTTAAATTAATTAAGCTAAAGTTATTTAATTAACTAGTGTGACACATTAAAACTATATAATATAAATAATTTAGTTTGGGAGGGAAATTCTTGGTTAGCCAAACATGGCCTTGTGGCCTTTGGTCTTGTGTAACTGACGTAGACGTATGATTGTTTTTAACTGAAGTGTGTGGGCTTCAGTTTATTTACGCGTCTACTTTTCTAAGGCTTAGCTAGATATCATAGAGTGTTGAGAGAGAGAACTTGGAAGAAGAGAACACGGAGGTTTTAGAGAAGGAAGATCACAGTGGTTTTGAGAGAGAATCCCCATTTCTTGCTATCATACAACTAGGGTTTACTAAATCAAGGTATATTCTACTTCTAAGGTTTATGTTTGAAGTTTCATGTTCATTCTCTCAGAAATTGCTAGGTCGTGTTGTGTTGAAATATACATGAAGGTATGGTTTATAAACCGATAATCATCATATATGGTGGATACTTGTGTGTCAAATTTGTTAAAATTGGGTTGTAGGAAGGAAAATAATTAATAGTGCTCATATTTGAAAAAATGGCTTTAGAAAGTACCAAATTTCATGCTTTATATGTGTTGTAATTTGAAATTTGTTGTTGGATTGTGTTGCTATGGTAAGAAACGAAAACAACGAAGTTTAAATCATGACAATTGATTATGAAATGAGTTTGTCTTTATCAAATTCGTTAAAAGTATAAAATGAAGAAATTTGGGAAATTATAGTTTTGATTCTTCAAATTCGTATATGTGTGATGTTTTTATATATAGAATGATGAATAGCATGTGTAGCTATGTTAGTACAAAGTTTTAGATGTTGAAGTGGGTAATTTTCTATAGAATTGGGATTTTTGGCCAAAACAAAGTCTGTTTTCTAGCTTCTATAAAAAAAGCTGAAGTCTGGTGTCGTATCATGCAATAAGGCCATTTAAGCCTATGCTGGATGTCGCTATGGTAAAGGCCAGATTTGGGCACGAATGGCGTGGTTTGTGAGCGCACGATAGCCCAAGAATGACTTTCATGCACATGCCATGAAAAGTAATCAATGCATACGCTTAAGTCTTCGCTTAAATACAAAGTCATGTGTAATGGACTTGTGTTAGTTTAGCATGCATGTTAATGATGTTAAAACATGATATAAACTATAATAATAGATGTCAATGTGTTGTAATGCAAAGTGTAAAGATTTGAAATAATTATTTAAATAAGTTATAAAATGAAACTAAATGTGATGTTTTCAAAAGTTAGAGATGAATGGTTAGTCTGTGTTGGCTCGCAATGAGATTTCAGATTCGTTAAGTATGTTAACCAACATGGTTAGATGCTAAGTTAAGGTTATGACCTTAATGATGGGCTAAACCCATAAAGCTAATATTCATACAATTAATTGTTGTTGCGATTTCAATGATATGTGTAGGGTAATTAAAGATTATTTTACGTTCGTAGTAGCTTACAATCAAGGCAAGTTCCTAAACCTTAAATCCTTAAATTGAGCAAGCTTTCTAACTTTATTCTTTTCATATTGAATGCAAGTTTCCATTCCTATATTATTATTGTACAAGTTTTTAAAATTGAGCAAGCCTAATCTATCTTGAATATGTTTTTGCAAGCTCTTGTAACCTAATTCGTTACATCGAGCAAGCTTTACTTTCCTTATTATCATTCGATGCATATATTGTTCTAACACATTGATTCATAGAAGATTGTTTTAAACTCCTTTGAATATAGCACTTGGCATGTATATCATGTTATTCATTTATATAAATATTGTTGATATCCCATCTTTGACTTTAATAGCCTTGTTCAGCTTATACATTCTCGTATTAAACCTTTATTGATGGAAATTGAATAAGTGTTCTAAAATTCTAGAAACATTGATAAGCTAGTTCCAAACTCAACTTTCTTTAGTGCGAAATTCTAAATTCAAACCGAGACGAACAACCCTAACATAAGGGATTTTGTACGTGTAACGTTTAGATGTTTGTGCACAATACATGGTACAAAGGGCTGATCCCCAGAAAGACGTTAAGAAGAGTCTGTATAGTCTAATGATTGTTAAGGTTAAGGTAATAATACCTAAAAACCGTGGACATAGTTCGTGGTCTTAAGACCCTCAGATAATTAAAGTTCGAACTTGTTTTCTATTTTTATTCGTAGAACAAGTTCTTTATTATTCAGTATTCGTTGTTCACTCTCATGTTGTTACCATACTATCTTTATGTCAGTGAGCAATTGTTTGCTCACTCTTACAATTAAACAATGCAGCTAAAGTCGAAAGAGGTGACGAGCCATCTACTAGCAAGGGAAAGGGCAAGATGTCCAAGTGTTGAGAAATTAATTAAAGTTTTTTTAAATGCATGAAGTTATAAGACTTATTTTATTTTATAATGTATTCTACAAACTAATGTAATAATTTAAGGTTAGATTACCTGGGATTGTTTATGAGATGATGTAACCCTTTAATGGGAAAGATTATTGTTTTAAGTTATTTAATGTTTTATCCTTTATTATGGGTAGTTAGATGTAATTATTTTGATAGTGAGAACAAAATTCGGTGGAAATGAAGTACCCGAATTTGGGGGTGTCACAGCTCTCGTCAACAAAGCTACCAACTGTTGAACCGGATTAGCCTTGGCCTCATCGTTATTGTTAGTGGACCCCTCAGGAGGTGGTTGTTGACGTGGTTGTCTTCTTTTAGGAGGCATTTTCTATTAGAATATACTCTTATTAGTTCCTCACTCAACTTCTTGAGTAATTGAAGTTTAACTTAAACATTCTAAGATTAAAGCTATAACACATAATATTTCAAATAAACTTTGATATTTTATTCATTCATAATGCTTTTAAATATATAAAAGATAGCATATCTGCTATAAACATCCACTTTCCTGAACTAAACCAGTTTCAAGATTACATACTCATACTACCCCTTTATTCATCTCAAAATAAGGGATTTAAAACTTTATTTATTCACATAATAACCACATATTATCATCACTCTTATTTTATATCTATTTATATTAAGACGTCGAGAGGCTTCTCTGCGCTCCTCCTCCATGATGCGATATGCTGTCCCACGATCCATCACGAACCACGGCGAGTCTTCAAATTGAGGCGGGTAATAAAAGACTCGATCCTGGGTCCTATCAATCGCAGAATTAAAGGCATGATCCATCTCCTTCATCTTGTCTTTCTTCACTTGGACCATAGCCTCAGCATGGTCTGCACGTTGAGTCGCCCTCATCCAAGCATCCTCTGCTCTGGCACGCTTAGTTGATTCCTCTTTGAAGTCATCTTTCAACTTCTCCATGTCAGTTTCATCTTCTCGTTCACTGCCACCAGGTCTTCATGCTGACCCTTGGTATGAACTAAATCCCATTCTATGTTTCTGAGTTTTAAGTCAAGTTCCTGAATCTCTACATCCTTCTGTTCCAACGCAACGTGATGCATATCAACCATCTCCTTTAGTTCCTCTACATTATCATGTAACTCAATGTTACGGTCGTACAAAGCGTCATATATCTCAGCCGATACGGAGTTTGGTGGAAACTCCACAGGATCCTCTTCCTCATCATCCTCCTCTATCTCCTCAGGACTATACTCCTCGGGATCAGTCACAGGCTCATCCTCCTGAATCAACTGTTCCCGCACAACGTGAATATCCTGGGGTTTATCATCTCTAGGTATCTGAGGTATCACCTCCCTAGCTGGACTGGATCCTCCCTCGTTAAGCATCCTGTCAATAAAATATTTTAAGTTTTTCTTAACATTATCGATACTCGCGAGCACATAAGTTATTAACACATAGCGCATAATGTCTTTTATTGTTTAATTTCAATGGATGCCTTAATCCATTCCTTAAAATCCGATAAGATAATAACCCGAGATTTCCTAAATAAAATAATTAAGAAATTTTATGATAAATTTTTTTTTTTTTAATGACAAGAATAAGTGTCTAGTAATGTGAACGATAAATATGAATATATTTATTACTTGAAAAATTAGAAATAATTTTGGAATAATTAATTACTACAAATTATAATTAATTTTTCGTAAGGTAAAATGTTTTTATTTTTTTCCATGATAACATGATTGGAAATAATATATGAAGTGATAATTAGAACTTATATAATATATATTTTATTATATAAATTGTTCGTAATATTTAAATCAAGTATTAATGATATGCGAAAAGAAAAGTCGATATGAGATCCAAACCCCGAATTGGGATTATGATCAAGAGATGATAATAATAATATTATATTATTATTATAATGATTTTACAAAGACAATAATTATGTATCGTATATATGACAGATATATCGAAAGAATGACTACCGCTTAGGTCACAAAGATATTACCGTGTCAGAAACCCCTAATTATTAAACCTCGCTTATGATAAATGACCGAGTAGTATATGAAGTTCATCGTATATGAAGTTACCGTAGTACACGAATGCTCTGTAATTAGAAGAAAACCCTAATTACTATTTTTACGCCGATAACTGTGACAAACCCTAATTATTACAACCCTAATTCCATTGAAGTTAGAGATCGAATGACCGTGTTAGATCATACACGTATAATTAGAGAACCCTAATGGTCAATTAGAAAACCCTAATTGATAACGTTAAGAAACCCTAATTAGAAAACCCTAATTTTCTATAAGAAAACCCTAATTTAAAATTATCTAAGTTTAATTACGATGTTATTATATAAATGTTTTAATTTACCAAATGATAGAAATTAATTGGTAAATGGTAAGAATTATAATCTAATGGTTAAATATTACATTTAATGGCCTTTTACAAAAATGCCCTTGAATTATATATGAAATGACCAAAATACCCTTTTGTCATTTTTTAGTGTATTATTACTACATTGTTGATGGGATCTTGCAACAAGGATGCCCAACATGCTTACCCCTACATGCTATCACCTCAAACAAGGAATCATCCCACTTTAGCATCCAAGGTATTTAAATTTTTTTTTTTAAATTAAAGAAAAGGAAAATGCATTATTTATGTCTTATTGCTACCACTTGTCCACAAAATCCTACCAATCCATCTAGAAATTACCTATGGGTCAGTAGTATTACCATCAATCACCATTATAATCATTTCATGCATTATTTTATGGATTCAAGAGAGAGAATGCACCATTTTTGGCCTATTTATACACAAGCACTTAGCTTCATTCTCCCAAGCTTAAACCTACGAAAATTCTCTTAACATATCACCATAAACAAGCCCCATTCACACCAATAATAAATCAAGAGCCAAAAATCGTAATCAAAGCATAAAAAGGTATAAACCCTAGCTTGATTTTTTCTTAAACTTTTGGTGTTAGATGTTATGTTTAAATGTTAAAACATGTTGATTATAGTGTCTAAGGATGATCTGGGTTGCTTGATGTTGATTCCATAACATTCGTAAGCTCCTGATTTGAAGATCTTTAAAACTGAAATTTTCATTTTTGTGTTCGACAACGAATGTCGAGGTCAGAGATCTCATCATGTTAAGAGTTTTTGATGTTTAAAGCTTGCTATGTGTAGCCCGTCATGTTGTCTTTATTCTCGCAAAAGGAATCATGGTCATATCTCGCTGTAGATTAGAAGTTATTGATGGTCAAACTACTATCGACCGAATCGCCAAGAACTTTCTCGGTTTTCCGTAAATGTTCAAGAATGCTTGTTGAGGTCACATTCGACCCACTTCTTCTCGCTGGATCTGCTGTTGTTATATGCCTTATATGTAATAGAGTTGTAGTATTACATGTTATCTACAACCCGAATCAATAGATCACTTAGATCAAACTCGTAATGAAAGATATAAAGATCCAAAGTAGCTCAAGACGATTCTGCTTTAAAATTCGAAAACCTGTAATCGGCATACAAGTTTTGTCGAGAGAGTTTGATGATTTATATCTTTGGTATTGTTAATGTTTAGACTTGAAACTTGATTTAATCATGTTCTCTCGTAAGTTGTACTTCACATTCCGACGATAAAAACACCTATAACATGTATGTATCGACTTGCATTAAGACCACTAAGTGTCGCTGACCTTGTCGACTGTAGTTTTCTCGGGCAACCCGTAAACATGAAGAACACGCCCCGACAAGGTTTTCTATCGATTATATCTCATGATCTGTTGTTGTTTGGTCATGAATGAGTATATAGTTGTAGATTACATTAAGACTACAACATTAAAGTTTTTGCAAGTCCGTAAAACATTTAGATCACGGATTTAAGGCTCACCAAACTAGCACCCTCAGGCAATCGATACGAAGCTCAAGAACACCTATATATGATTTTGCCTGTCAGCTATAGTGCCTTTAGCTTACGCTTATCATTTTATTTTCCTAAATTAATTTAAAAATTAGAAAAATTAGTTTTAATTATTAAAAATACCAAATAAATTATGAAAAATTATTTTAAAGTCCTAAAAATAGTTTTAACTATTTTGAGTATATTTCAAAAATATTTAGTATTTTTGAATATAAAAGGTATTTATTTATTTAATTATAATATTAAATAAATTATTTAAAATAGTTTTAATTCATGAAAATCATGAAAAATTATTTTATGGTATAAGAAAATATTTTAAGTTATTTTCCATGACTTTTAATATTTTGTGATGAATTTCATTAATTAATTATATATTAATGATATTAAAGTTATTTAATGATTATATTAAATAATTTAGTTTAAAAATGATTTTAATATTATAAAAATCATTTTAAATGAAATTAAGGTATTTAAAAATATTTTAAGTTATAAAATATAACTTTTAATATTTAAAGGATAATTTCATTAATAATTTAATATTAATGATATTAAGAATGATATTTAGTTTATTTAATAATTGATATTAAATAAATAGTTTAAAAATGGTTTTATTTATTTAAAAATCATTTAAAGAGGATATTAAGGATTTAAAAATATTTTAAGTTATAATTAATAACTTTTAATATTTGATAAATAGTACATTAATATTTATATATTAATGGTGATTATTTAAAATGATTTTAATTATTTTAAAAATCATTTAAGGGTAAAATAAATGTTTTAAAAATAGTTTGAGTTATTATAAATAACTTTTATATTTTGGCAATGGTTTCATTAATAGTTTAATATAAATTAATTATTAATGATAATGGAATTGTTTAATGTTTAAATCATGTAATTATAATTCGATGTTCGAAAGTGATATCCTATCAAACTAAATTTACTTTAGAGAACCTATTATGAAGTCCAGTGATTTGGTGAAGAGCACCCATAGTAAATAAAGCTTATATCACTATAAGCCTCGAGTGACAGATTTGATTTATTTTAAATTTTTCAATTTCGAAAAAATTCAAAATGATTAAAAGTAAAATGTCCGATATTTACGATGTCGAGGTATATGTAATAAGAGTCTTAGACTCAAGATGTAATTCGATAAAGTCAAGCTTTGTGACGCCGGCAAACCGCTTTAATTCTATATAATAGAAAGAAAAGACTTCAGTAAGAGCATGGATGAGATATTTGAAAATGTATAAAAGTATAGAATAGAAAGTATGATCACCGCGATTATGTGATGACGTGATTAGACTACGTGTCAAATCAGAATCGACAAAGATTATGTGTTATGATATATTGTTCTAATCTGACGAATGACCTGCTTATCGATAGGTCAGATAAAGAGATAAGACCTAAGTTGAGATTTGTAATCAAGAAATCAAAAGTATCCTACCTTTGCATTTCCTTTATGCAATGGACATGAGTAAGAAGTTTCGTAATTATTATATTCCCGCATGATTATGTACGCTTTGATTATCAACATGTTAGCCGTATATATATTCTCGTTAAGTTGATTTCTAAATGGTTATACAAGTGTCCCCACTGATAATCATGGCATTTATTCACATGTTGATATACCTTGTCAATTACCCGTATATATATATATGTTGAATTACATATTATTGTCGAAAGCAAGATTAAAACCTTCTAAGTTTGGAACCGTGCATGTATTTAACATCCCGATAATGGGAAAATTTTTATGCTTCTACGGACAAAAGGATGAGCGATGAATTTCGCTCAAGTTATGTAGTATTGATCAATACAGGTACAACGGGGCCGATCACCCTCCGTGTCTCTGTAAGTTATGCCTTTATTGGATGAATTTCGCTAAACCTTTTCAAAATGAAAACCATGTTCATAGTATGTTTCTTAAACCCTATTCATGGGTGGAGCCTCATTTCAAGAATTTGAAAGAGAGTTGTTATGTGAATCTTTTATCAAGATGAGATTTTCACAACTTTTGATTCATGTAGAAGTGTTATGTAAAGAGAATACTTATATTCTTTCAAATTATATATATAATTGCTATTACTTGTCGGGCACTCAAATGCTCATCCTCGCTTAAATTAAATGTTTTCAAGCATGTATGATGAGCAACCAAGGCTCAGTGCACCAAACAAAGGAAAAGGAAAGTCGATCGAATAAGTGTGTATTATGAGTTAATGGTTATAAATGCATGGGTATCTATTCATGTATTGTAATGAATGTATTTGAAGGTCTCAGACTGGAAGTAAACTTTGATGTATGTAAATTAAGTTTGAATGTAATATTACTATCAGATTATTCAAATTTTATAGAAATGGTATCGTGAAGACCGAAGTTCGGGTTTCAAGCACCCGAATTGGGGGCGCACAAAGTTGGTATCAAAGTCGAGGTTATAAACGTTAGAGAGTGCTAAACCTAGGTTATAACCTTAGTAGAATGGATAACGAAAGTTAAGATAGATATTCAAGAGACGAAGAACTCGTGAAGAATTATAACCTTAGTAGAATGGAGGACGAAAGATAAGATAAATATTCAAAGGAACCAGAGACGGCAGTACTGTGAGGAGTTATAAGATATGATGAGTCAAGAGATCCATCAAGTTTTAGTTGTACTAAATAAAATATTCCTTCATTTTACCGATGAATATATTTTATTTTAAGCAATGTTGTCTCGCTTATCAGTGGTCATAGGATGGATGACGAAAGTCAAAGTAGCAATTCCTCGACCCAAGAGACGGCGGGACTCTAGCGAGGAGTACATGCATAAAGGAGATGATAAGAGATTTGTTAGTTAGAACGATTTACTTAATCTGGCCAGAGTCGAGCAAGCGAGGCACGTAATCGATTTCCGTATTTCGTAATGCAAAGAAGATAAGGACGCCGCCACCGAACACGTATAGAATTAGCCGAAAGTTACGAGGGAGGTCGGAGAGCAGAGAGAGACATGTAGTAGATAAATTGAAGGTTGAGATAAAAGCCAAAGACACCAAGATATATACCTTGAGCAGCTTTAGGCATCGCTTTTATGCGATTCGACATGAAGTGGATGGAGCGCTTTCTACAGAGAAGGATAGGCGCTGATGAGAATTGAATAAATTTATCGTCAAACAAAATAAAAGACAACGATATAAAACTCTTGATTGTCGTATATATATATACTATATGCTAATCAGGTAACTTATGTATGTAGATGTCCGTGAAAAAAGATATGTGAATAAGAAGGATCGATCCATACCCCGAGCTAATATCAAGGCCAACAAATTAAATAGAAGCTTACCAGAACCCAAATCCTGACGAGGTGGCTATAGTGGAAAACGAGTATCGATCCGTAAATGGTGGATTCGATGATAAAGGACTCGTACACTAAAGTTGAAGCCGCCAAGCATCAACGGAGGTGCAGGATCCGGAGAACAAGGTTGCTACATACCGAAAGGTCAGGGAGATAGAGACGTTGCTTAATATCCAATCACACAAGCATCATTGAAACAATGAAAGAGCAGGATAAGCTCAAAATCCAAATCGACCAGATGGGAGCTCTCAAGCAACACTTCGTGCAGCCCGAGAGGTAAGGGAAAAGAAAGATAGAAGATCCCGACTTAGGAAAACCCCGATAAGAAGAAAGGGAAGAAGATATGTTATATTTATACCATGAGGACATATACATCTCCTCGCTGCCCCAACTATAAGCAAGGTGGATGTTTTAATTGTGGAATGGAGGGACATCGAGCTAAATGAATGTCCGAGAAGAAAGGCTTAGTAAATAAGTGGTATGGGTTATGTCAGGTTTATGTAATGTGTGTGAAAAGTAATGAACTATTTTCAACTTTATGTCAATCAAAATTTTAAATCCCGACTTTCAGTAGTCACAAAGGGATAGTGCTGATTAAAGCAAGATGTGCTATATGTAAATATTCGATAAATGAATATGAATCTAAGTTTGAGAATGAAACGAAGTTTAATATATTAATCTTATGCAATAATGTTTAAAATGTAAAGGTATAATTTATGGTTTTATTTAACCGTATAATGCCGCCAATCCGTTTAACTCAAAACCAAGGGGTAGAAGAATCTATTAATGATGGAGAACAACAAATGTAATCGATGCAAAACTTTGCAAACATGATGGCTCAAAGCATGAAGCAGGGAATACCAAATGTGGGAACCAACCGCATAATCGCTCATAAAATTCAAAGACTTCAAAGCAAGAGACCACCAGAGTTCGTGAGGATCACCGACCCTCACAGTAAGCCTGCATATGGGTGAATGAAATAGAAAAGGCGCTCATAATTGCTAGAGTAGATGAGGGCAAAAGACCGCTTTTGCCACTTATATGATAAAAGGGGAGGCTAACTTTTGGTGGGAGGCAAATAAGACTCTAAGGTGAGAAGAAGAAATTGCTTGGGATAGGTTTAAAGATTTATTTTTCAAAAACTATCTCTCATAGTATGCAATTTAGAATGGAGGTAAAATTCTCGAGTTAAAACAGAAACCATGACTCATCATATGAGTATGCCGCCAAGTTTAATGAGTTGGCTAGGTTTGCTCCACATCAAGTGAGTATGTAAGCTAGAAAGGCAAGGAGGTTTGAGCAGGCTTAAAACCCCGCTCTACAATAAGGTGGCAAGATCAGAATAGATACTTTTGCAAAGACTCATGGAAAAGGCTATCATAATGAATGTGGGAGTGAGGCCATGAGTCTCTACAACAAGGAGAAAAGAACAAAGGCAAGTCAGAGGAGCTAGTGAAGATGGAAAGTAGTAGGGGAATAGGGGTGAGAAGAGAATGAGGAATTTTTCAGGAATGTTCAAGTGAAGCAGAAGGTGTGAAGAAGGCATGCAGGCAAAGGCAAGAATCATGGAAAGAATCACTCCGGCGAGTGTCTAAAGGGTAAGTTCACGGCTGCTTTTAAGTGCGGGAAAGAGGGTCATATCTCTCCCAACCGCCCCAATTCAAGGAAGATCAAGGATGCTTCATATGCGATCGACCGAGCATCGTGAGAGAAACTGCCCAAAGAGGGAATGGAGGCAGAAACATAACCACGTGGAGAAACAAAGGGTTCTTAGCAACAATAGACCACACTCAACCAAGACTCCCAACGTTAAGAACTCCGAGGGTCTACAACACGACTTTATCCAGATACATCAAGTACCGGGAAATGTAACTCCAAAAAGCATGTGAACCACTTATATATCTTATATGTTTTCCTATATATATATATAGTAAGTAATTTTATAAAGAAATTTTGAGTTCTTTCGTAAATCAAATTTCAAATTTCGCCTAATTAGAGTGATGTGAAGAATAGTTAAAGATCGCCTCGATCAAGTATGATCGAGGTCTACGTGCAATGATTATACGTAAGCATGTACTTTATGCTTATGAAGTTTTAGAATCTGATTCCGGGGACTAATCCTTATAAGGGAGGGTGAATGTAATAACCCGAGATTTCCTAAATAAAATAATTAAGAAATTTTATGATAAATTTTTTTTTTTTTTAATGACAAGAATAAGTGTCTAGTAATGTGAACGATAAATATGAATATATTTATTACTTGAAAAATTAGAAATAATTTTGAATAATTAATTACTACAAATTATAATTAATTTATGTAAGGTAAATGTTTTTATTTTTTCCATGATAACATGATTGGAAATAATATATGAAGTGATAATTAGAACTTATATAATATATATTTTATTATATAAATTGTTCGTAATATTTAAATCAAGTATTTTAACTGGATATGCGAAAGAAAAGTCGATATGAGATCCAAACCCCGAATTGGGATTATGATCAAGAGATGATAATAATAATATTATATTATTATTATAATGATTTTACAAAGACAATAATTATGTATCGTGTATATGCGACAGATATTATCGAAAGCAATGACGGGCCAGGGTCATAGATATTACCGCGTCAGAAAAACCCTAATTATTAAACTCGCTTATGATAAATGACCGAGTAGTATATGAAGTTCATCGTATATATGAAGTTACCGTAATACACGAATGCCTGTAATTAGAAGAAAAACCCTAATTACTATTTTTACCGATAACTAGACAAAACCCTAATTATTACAACCCTAATTCCACAAGTTAGAGATCGAATGACCGTGTTAGATCATACATGATATAATTAGAGAACCCTAATGGTCAATTAGAAAACCCTAATTGATAACGTTAAGAAACCCTAATTAGAAAAACCCTAATTTTCTATAGAAAACCCTAATTTAAAATTATCGTTTAATTACGATGTTATTATATAAATGTTTTAATTTACCAAATGATAGAAATTAATTGGTAAATGGTAAGAATTATAATCTAATGGTTAAATATTACATTTAATGGCCTTTTACAAAAATGCCCTTGAATTATATGTGAAATGACCAAAATACCCTTTTTTCATTTTTTAGTATTATTACTTACATTGTTGATGGATCTTGCACAAGGATGCCCAACATGCTTACCCTACATGCTATCACCTCAAACAAGGGAATCATCCCACTTTAGCATCCAAGGTATTTAAAAAAAAAAAAAATTAAAGAAAAGGGAAAATGCATTATTTATGTCTTATCATACCACTTGTCCACAAAATCCTACCAATCCATCTAGAAATTACCTATGGGTCAGTAGTATTACCATCAATCAGCCATTATAATCATTTCATGCATTATTTTATGGATTCAAGAGAGAGAAATGCACCATTTTTGGCCTATTTATACACAAGCACTTAGCTTCATTCTCCCAAGCTTAAACCTACGAAATTTCTTAACATATCACCATAAACAAGCCCCATTCACACCAATAATAAATCAAGAGCTAAAAATCGTAATCAAAGCATAAAAAGGTATAAACCCTAGCTTGATTTTTTTTAAACTTTTTGGTGTTAGATGTTATGTTTAAATGTTAAAACATGTTGATTATAGTGTTCTAAGGATGATCCGGGTCATTGATGTTGATTCCATAACATTCGTAAGCTCGGATTTGAAGATCTTTAAAATCGAAATTTTCATTTTTGTGTTCGACAACGAATGTCGAGGTCAGATCTCATCCTGTTAAGAGTTTTTGATGTTTAAAGCTTGCTATGTGTAGCCCGTCATGTTGTCTTTATTCTCGCAAAAGGAATCATGGTCATATCTCGCTGTAGATTAGAAGTTATTGATGGTCAAACTACTATCGATCGAATCGCCAAGAACTTTCTCGGTTTTCCGTAAATGTTCAAGAATGCTTGTTGAGGTCACATTCGACCGCCTTCTTCTCGCTGGATCTGTTGTTGTTATATGCCTTATATGTAATAGAGTTGTAGTATTACATGTTACCTACAACCCGAATCAATAGATCACTTAGATCAAACTCGTAATGAAAGATATAAAGATCCAAAGTAGCTCAGCACGATTGCTTTAAAATTCGAAAACCCGTAATTGGCATACAAGTTTTGTCGAGAGTTTGATGATTTATATCTTTGGTATTGTTAATGTTTAGACTTGAAACTTGATTTAATCATGTTCTCTCGTAAGTTGTACTTCACATGTTCCGACGATAAAAAACACCTATAACATGTATGATCGACTGCATTAAGACTACTAAGGTCGCTGACCTGTCGACTGTAGTTTTCCTGGGCAACCCGTAAACATGAAGAACACGTCCGACAAGGTTTTCTATCGATTATATCTCATGATCCGTTGTTGTTTTTGGTCATGAAATGAGTATATAGTTGTAGTATTACATTAAGATTACAACATTAAAGTTTTTGCAAGTCCGTAAAACATTTAGATCACGGATTTAAGGCTCACCAAACTAAAGACCTCAGTGCACCGATACGAAATCAAGCTCAAGAACACCTATATGATTTGCCTGCCGCTATATAGTGCCTTTTAGCGATAGCTTATCATTTTATTTTCCTAAATTAATTTAAAAATTAGAAAAATTAGTTTTAATTATTAAAATACCAAATAAATTATGAAAAATTATTTTAAAGTCCTAAAAATAGTTTTTAACTATTTTGAGTATATTTCAAAAATATTTAGTATTTTTGAATATAAAAGGTATTTATTTATTTAATTATAATATTAAATAAATTATTTAAAATAGTTTTAATTCATGAAAAATCATGAAAAATTATTTTATGGTATAAGAAAATATTTTAAGTTATTTTCCATGACTTTTAATATTTTGTGATGAATTTCATTAATTAATTATATATTAATGATATTAAAGTTATTTAATGATTATATTAAATAATTTAGTTTAAAAATGATTTTAATATTATAAAAATCATTTTAAATGAAATTAAGGTATTTAAAAATATTTTAAGTTATAAAATATAACTTTTAATATTTAAAGGATAATTTCATTAATAATTTAATATTAATGATATTAAGAATGATATTTAGTTTATTTAATAATTGATATTAAATAAATAGTTTAAAAATGGTTTTATTTATTTAAAAATCATTTAAAGAGGATATTAAGGATTTAAAAATATTTTAAGTTATAATTAATAACTTTTAATATTTGATAAATAGTACATTAATATTTATATATTAATGGTGATTATTTAAAATGATTTTAATTATTTTAAAAATCATTTAAGGGTAAAATAAATGTTTTAAAAATAGTTTGAGTTATTATAAATAACTTTTATATTTTGGCAATGGTTTCATTAATAGTTTAATATAAATTAATTATTAATGATAATGGAATTGTTTAATGTTTAAATCATGTAATTATAATTCGATGTTCGAAAGTGATATCCTATCAAACTAAATCGACTTCAGAGAACCTATTATGAAGTCCAGTGATTTGGTGAAGAGCACCCATAGTAATGTGCTTATATCACTATAAGCCTCGAAAGATGATTTGATTTATTTTAAATTTTTCAATTTCGAAAAATTCAAAATGATTAAAAGTAAAATGTCCGATATTTACAGATGTTGAGGTATGTATAAGAGTCTTAGACTCAAGATTATATTCGATAAAGTCAAGCTTGCAGACGCCGGCAACCCGCTTAATTCCTATAATAGAAAGAAAAGACTTCCAGAAGAGCATGGATGAGATATTTGAAAAATGTATAAAAGTATAGAATAGAAAGTATGATCACCGCGATTATGTGATGACGTGATTAGACTATGTGTCAATCAGAATCGATAAAAGATTATGTGTTATGATATATTGTTCTAATCTGGATTTAATGACCCGCTTATCGATAGTCAGATAAAGAGATAAGACCTAAGTTGAGATTTGTAATCAAAGAAATCAAAAGTATCCTACCTTTGCATTTCCTTTATGCAATGGACATGAGTAAGAAGTTTCGTAATTATTCTATTCCCGCATGTATTATGTACGCTTTTGATTATCAACATGTTAGCTCGTATATATATTCTCATTAAGTTGATTTCTAAATGGTTATACAAGTGTCCCCACTGATAATCATGGCATTTATTCACATGTTGATATACCTTGTCAATTACCCGTATACATATATGTTGAATTACATATTATTGTTGAAAGCAAGATTAAAACCTTCTGTTTGGAACCGTGTGCATGTATTAACATCCCGATAATGGGAAAATTTTTACGCGCTTTACATGACAAAGGATGAGCGATGAATTTCGCTCAAGTTATGTAGTATTGATCAATACAGGTACAACGGGGCCGATCACCCTCCGCGTTCGTGAAGTTATGACTTGTTATGGATGAATTTCTCGCTAAACCTTTTCAAAATGAAAAACCATGTTCATAGTATGTTTCTTAAACCCTATTCATGGTGGAGCCTCATTTCAAGAATTTGAAAGAGAGTTGTTATGTGAATCTTTTATCAAGACAGATTACTTCACAACTTTTGATTCATTGTAGAAGTGTTATGTAAAGAGAATACTTATATTCTTTCAAATTTTATATATATAATTGCTATTATTTCGGGCACTCAAATGCTCATCCTCGCTTAAATTAAATGTTTTCAAGCTTATGTATGAGCAAACTCAAGGCTCAGTACACGAACAAAGGAAAAGGAAAGTCGATCAATAAGTGTGTATTATGAGTTAATGGTTATAAATGCATGGGTATCTATTCATGTATTGTAATGAATGTATTTGAAGGTCTCAGGAAGTAAACTTTGATGTACGTGAAGTAAACTTTGATGTAATATTAATTAAGTTTGAAATGTAATATTACTATTATCAGATTATTCAAATTTATATCAAAATGGTATCGTTAGCGAGGAGTACATGACATAGTGTGAGATGATAAGAGATTTGTTAGTTAGAAATCTACGACTTAATCTGGCTAGAGTCGAGCAAGCGAGGCACGTAATCGTATTCTCCAGATTTCGTAACAAAGAAGACAGGACGCCGCTCACCGAACACGAGATAGAATTAGCCGAAAGTTACGAGGGAGGTTGGAAACAGAGAGAGATCAGTGTGGGGCAAATGAAGGTTGAGATAAAGCCAAAGACACCAAGATATATACCTTGAGCAGCTTTAGGCATCGCTTTATGCGATTCGACATGAAGTGGATGGAGCGCTTTCTTAAGAGAGAAGATAGGCTTTGATGAGAATTGAATAAATTTATCGTCAAACAAAATAAAAGACAACGATATAAAACTCTTGATTGTCGTGGTATATATACTATATGCTAATCGTGGTAACTTATGTATGTAGATGTCCGTGGAAAGGATATGTGAATAAGAAGGATCGATCCATACCCCAGAGATAATATCAAGGCCAACAAATTTGAAATAGAAGCTTACCAGAACCCAAATCTGACGAGGTGGCTATAGTGGAAAACGTAGTATCGCATCCGTAAATGGTGGATTTGACAGATAGTGACTCAGACACTAAAGTTGAAGCCGCCAAGCATCAACGAGGTGCGAGATCTGAGAACAAGGTTGCTACTACCGGAAAGGTCAGGGAGATAGAGACGTTGCTTAATATTCAATCTGCGCAAGCATTGCCGGAAACAATGAAAAAGAGCAGGATAAGCTCAAAATCCAAATTGACCAGGATGGGGAGCCTCAAGCAACACTTCGTGCGCAATTCGAGAGGTAAGGAAAAGAAAGATAGAAGATCCCCGACTTGGGAAAACCGATAAGAAGAAAGGGAAGAAGATATGTTATATTTATAACGTGAGGGACATACATCTCCTCGCTTTCCAACTATAAGCAAGGTGGATGTTTTAATTGTGGAATGGAGGGACATCGAGCGTAATGAATGTCCGAGAAGAAAGGCTTAGTAAATAAGTGGTATGGGTTATGTTGTGTTTATGTAATGTGTGAAAAGTAATGAACTGCTTTCAACTTTATGTTGGTCAAAATTTTAAATCCCACTTTCGTAGTCACAAAGGGATAGTCGGTGATTAAAGCAAAGATAAAGCATGTAAATATTCGATAAATGAATATGAATCTAAGTTTGAGAAGTGAAACGAAGTTTAATATATTAATCTTATGCAATAATGTTTAAAATGTAAAGGTATAATTTATGGTTTTATTTAACCGTATAATGCCGCCAACCCGTTTAACTCGAAACCAAGGGGTAGAAGAATCTATTAATGATGGAGAACAATGGCTTTTAATCGATGCAAAACTTTGCAAACATGATGGCTCGAAGCTATGAAGGTGGAATACCAAATGCAGGAACCAACCGCATAATCGCTTGGCAAAATTCAAAGACTTCAAAGCAAGAGGACCACCAGTTCAGAGGATCAGCTGACCCTACAGAAGCCCAGACATGGGTGAATGAAATAGAAAAGGCGTTCATAATTGCTAGAGTAGATGAGGGGCAAAAGACCGCTTTTGCCACTTATATGATAAAAGGGGAGGCTAACTTTTGGTGGGAGGCGAATAAGACTCGGGCAGGAGAAGAAGAAATTGCTTGGGATAGGTTTAAAGATTTATTTTTCGAAAACTATCTCTCTGTTAGTATGCAGTCTAGAATGGAGGTAAAATTCCTGGAGTTAAAACAGGAAACCATGACTGCTCGTGAGTATGCCGCCAAGTTTAATGAGTTGGCTAGGTTTGCTCCACATCAAGTGAGTCATGAAGCTAGAAAGGCAGGAGGTTTGAGCAGGCTTAAAACCCCGGCTCTATAAGGTGGCGATCTTGCAAATAGATACTTTTGCAGCACTCATGAAAAAGGCTATCATAGCTGAACAGGGGAGTGAGGCCATGAGCCTCTACAACAAGGAGAAAAAGAACAAGGGCAAGTCAGGAGGAGCGGTGAAGATGGAAAGTAGTAGTGGGAATAGGGGTGAGAAGAGAATGAGGAATTTTTCGTGGAATGTTCAAGTGAAGCGTGAAGGTGTGAAGAAGGCATAAAGGCAAAGCAAAAGAATCATGAAAGAATCACTCATGAGCAGTGTCTAAAGGGTAAGTTCACGTGCTTTAAGTGCAAAGCAGAGGTCATATCTCTCCCAACTGCCCCAATTCAAGGAAGATCAGTGGATGCTTCATATGCGGATCGACTGAGCATCAGGTGAGGAACTGTCCAAAGAGGGGAATGGAGGCAGGAAACATAACCACAGGGAGAAACAGTGGTTCTTTAGCAACAATAGGACCACACTCAACCAGTACCCCAACGTTAGCAACTCCGAGGGTCTACAACATGATACCAGGATACATCAAATGGGAATGAACTCCGGTGCTATGTGACTAACTTATATATCTTATATGTTTTCCTATATATATATATAGTAAGTAATTTTGGGTGAATGTAATAACTTGAGATTTCCTAAATAAAATAATTAAGAAATTTTGCGTATAAATTTTTTTTTTTTTAATAGCGAGAATAAGTGTCTAGTAATGTGAGCGATAAATATGAATATATTTATTACTTGAAAAATTAGAAATAATTTTGGAATAATTAATTACTACAAATTATAATTAATTTATATAGCGAAAATGTTTTTTATTTTTCCATGATAACATGATTGGAAATAATATATGAAGTGATAATTAGAACTTATATAATATATATTTTATTATATAAATTGTTGAATATTTAAATCAAGTATTTTAACTGGATATCTGAAAAGAAAAGTCGATATGAGATCCAAACCACGAATTGGGATTATGATCAAGAGATGATAATAATAATATTATATTATTGTTATAATGATTTTACTGATTACAATAATTATGTATTGTGTATATGCGACAGATATTATTGAAAGATGACGGTCGATTAGGTCATAGCATATTACTTAGTCTTTGTGAAACCCTAATTATTAAACTTCGGTTATGATAAATGGTGAGTAGTATATGAAAGTTCATTTGTGTATATGAAATTCTTTGTGTACACGAATGTACAGTAATTAGAAGAAAAACCTAATTACTATTTTTACGGCGATAACTAGGACAAACCCTAATTATTACAACCCTAATCGGTTGAAGTTAGAGATCGTAATGACTGTGTTAGATCATACACAGATAATTAGAGAACCCTAATGGTCAATTAGAAAACCCTAATTGATAACGTTAAGAAACCCTAATTAGAAAACCCTAATTTTCTAAAGAAAACCCTAATTTAAAATTATCGGGTTTAATTACGATGTTATTATATAACGTTTTAATTTACCAAATGATAGAAATTAATTGGTAAATAGTAAAATTATAATCTAATGGTTAAATATTACATTTAATGGCCTTTTACAAAAATGCCCTTGAAATTATATGTGAAATGACCAAAATACCCTTTTGTCATTTTAGTGTATTATTACTTACATTGTTGATGGGATCTTGCTACAAGGATGCCCAACATGCTTACCCTACATCTTATCGGCTCTCGAACAAGGGAATCATCCCACTTTAGCATCCAAGGTATTTAAAAAAATTTTTTTTTATTAAAGAAAGGGAAAATGCATTATTTATGTCTTATTGCTACCACTTGTCCACAAAATCCGTAATCCATCTAGAAATTACCTATGAAATTTGTAGTATTACCATCAATCACCATTATAATCATTTTATGCATTATTTTATGGATTCAGAGAGAGAAATGCACCATTTTTGGCCTATTTATACACAAGCACTTAGCTTCATTCTCCCAAGCTTAAACCTACGAAATTCTCTTAACATATCGATCTATAAACAAAAGCCCCATTCACACCATAACAAATCGGTAGCCAAAAATCGAGAATCAAAGCATAAAAGGTATAAACCCTAGCTTGATTTTTTTAAACTTTTGGTGTTAGATGTTATGTTTAAATGTTAAAACATGTTGATTATAGTGTCTAAGGATGATCTGGGTTGCTTGATGTTGATTCCATAACATTGAGCTTCGGTTTGAAGATCTTTAAAATCTGGAAATTTTCATTTTGTGTTACGACAACGAATGTCGGAAATTTGTAGATCTCATCATGTTAAGAGTTTTTGATGTTTAAAGCTTGATATGTGTAAAACTGTCATGTTGTCTTTATTACGCAAAAGGAATCATGGTCATATCATTGTAGATTAGAAGTTATTGATGGTCAAACTACCGTTGGCCAAAGGCTAATCGCTCAAAGAACTTTACGGGTTTCGAAATGTTCAAAAACGATTATTGAGGTCACATTTAATGAAGCCTCTTTCTGTTGGATCTGTTGTTGTTATATGCCTTATATGTAATAGAGTTGTAGTATTACATGTTATCTACAACTTTGGAATCAATAGATCACTTAGATCAAACTTCGAATGAAAGATATAAAGATCCAAAGTAGCACCGCGATCTGTTTTAAAATTACGAAAACCCGAATTGGCATACAAGTTTTATCGAGAGAGTTTGATGATTTATATCTTTGGTATTGTTAATGTTTAGACTTGAAACTTGATTTAATCATGTTCTACGTAAGTTGTACTTCCACGATTGAGGCGTATAAAACACCTATAACATGTACGGATATCGACGAATAAGACCACTTAAAGTCGTTGGCCAAATTGTTGACCCGAGTTTTACGGGCAACCCGAAACATGAAGAACACGTCGACAAGGTTTTCTATCGATTATATCTCACGATACTGTTGTTGTTTGGTTATGAAATGAGTGTATAGTTGTAGTATTACATTAGTACTACTGAACATTAAAGTTTTACGCAGTCCGGAAAACATTTAGATCATGGATTTAAGGCTCGATCAAACTAAGCCTTGTGCCTTTGACATGAAGCTCAAGAACACCTATAGCGGCGGTTACATAAGCTATAAGATGCCTTTAGCGACAGATTATCATTTTATTTTAGGAAATTAATTTAAAAATTAGAAAAATTAGTTTTAATTATTAAAAATACCAAATAAATTATGAAAAATTATTTTAAAATCTGAAAAATAGTTTTTAACTATTTTGAGTATATTTCAAAAATATTTAGTATTTTTGGAATATAAAAAGGTATTTATTTATTTAATTATAATATTAAATAAATTATTTAAAAATAGTTTTAATTCATGAAAAATCATGAAAAATTATTTTATGGTATAAGAAAATATTTTAAGTTATTTTCCATGACTTTTAATATTTTGTGATGAATTTCATTAATTAATTATATATTAATGATATTAAAGTTATTTAATGATTATATTAAATAATTTAGTTTAAAAATGATTTTAATATTATAAAATCATTTTAAATGAAATTAAAATATTTAAAATATTTTTTAAGTTATAAAATATAACTTTTAATATTTAAAGGATAATTTCATTAATAATTTAATATTAATGATATTAAGAATGATATTTAGTTTATTTAATAATTGATATTAAATAAATAGTTTAAAAATGGTTTTATTTATTTAAAAATCATTTAAAGAGGATATTAAGGATTTAAAAATATTTTAAGTTATAATTAATAACTTTTAATATTTGGATAAATAGTACATTAATATTTATATATTAATGGTGATTATTTAAAAATGATTTTAATTATTTTAAAAATCATTTAAGGGTAAAATAAATGTTTTAAAAATAGTTTGAGTTATTATAAATAACTTTTATATTTTGGCAATGGTTTCATTAATACTTTAATATAAATTAATTATTAATGATAATGGAATTGTTTAATGTTTAAATCATGTAATTATAATTCCGATGTTTGAAAGTGATATCCGGTCAAACTAGCTGACTAGAGAACCGGTTATGAAGTCCAGGATTTGGTGAAGAGCACCCATAGTAACAGTTATATCACTATAAGCCTTGAGTGACAGATTTGATTTATTTTAAATTTTTCAATTTCTGGAAAAATTCGAAAATGATTAAAAGTAAAATGTCTGATATTTACAGATGTTGAGGTATAGAATAAGAGTCTTAGACTCGGTATGTACCCAAATAAAAAAGTGTCGATGCAAGCAAACAACCGTGGGACCCTATAATAGAAAGAAAAAGACTACGTAAAGAGCATGGGTGAGATATTTGAAAAATGTATAAAAGTATAGAATAGAAAGTATGATCAACGCGATTATGTGATGGCGTGATTAGACTATGTCTTGGCCAAGTGGCAGCGATTACTATGTGTTATGATATATTGTTCTAATCGGACGAATGACCTGTTTATTGATAGGTTGTGATAAAGAGATAAGATCTAAGTTGAGATTTGTAATCGACCGAATCATGAAGTATCCTACCTTTGCATTTCCTTTATGCAATGGACATGAGTAAGAAGTTTGAATTATTCTATTCTGTCTACAGTTATATACGTTTTGATTATCAACATGTTAGCTCGGATATATATTACATTAAGTTGATTTCTAAATGGTTATACTGAAGTGTCCCCACTTGGATAATCATAGCATTTATTCACATGTTGATATACCTTTGTCAATTACAGTATACATATATGTTGAATTACATATTATTGTTGAAAGCAAGATTAAAAACCTTGGGTTTGGAACCGAGGCATGTATGAACATCCAGATAATGGGAAAAAAATTTTTATGCGCTTGGCGGACAAAGGATGAAAGCGATGAATTTACGTTCAAGTTATGTAGTATTGATCAATCTGAGAATACAATGAGGTGATCACCCTCGTGTGCAGTAAGTTATGACGGTTTGCGGATGAATTTACGCTAAACCTTTTGAAAATGAAAAACCATGTTCATAGTATGTTTCTTAAACCCTATTCATGGGTGGAGCCTCATTTCAAGAAATTTGAAAGAGAGTTGTTATGTGAATCTTTTATCGATCAGATTACTTCACAACTTTTGATTAGTTGTAGAAGTGTTATGTAAAGAGAATACTTATATTCTTTGACTTATATATATAATTGCTATTACTTCTTTGGGCACTCAAATGCTCATCCTTGCTTAAATTAAATGTTTTCGATTATGTATGAAAGCAACTTTGAAGGCTCGAGCACGAACAAAGAAAAGGAAAGGCGATCGAATAAGTGTGTATTATGAGTTAATGGTTATAGTTTGCATGGGTATCTATTCATGTATTGTAATGAATGTATTTGAAGGTCTCGTGCGTAAACAGGAAGTAAACTTTTGATGTATATTAAATTAAGTTTGAATGTAATATTACTATTGTATTATTAAATCACCTTTCATAGAAATGGTATTGCAAGTGAAAAACAATTTGACATAAAGAATAATAATAATAACCATATGAGAATGAACAACAAATGTTGTATAATAATGAACTTTGTAACGCCCCAAAATCCGGTCTATCTTCACACCCAGATTTCGTACGTCACGAGTACATCCTTCATCCAACATACATCATTATATACCGAAATATAACAACATACACTCTCAAATCCCAAGTTCTGGAAACCTTATAACCTTTTTTCATTACAAATAATAATAAATACATTATTCATTTCATCTTACAAGAGTGACTTTTATCCGCCACCAAGGATACATAACAGCCTCTTAAACTAGTCTAGAAGTTCAATTCATCTTTCTAAATTACAAGTCTTCACTTGATCTTCTCGCTTACCTTCACACTCAATGACAATCATCCGGAGACCGTCAGCTTGATCTTTACGGGATCCTTAAGTTCTTCTAACCTTATTCACTGAAAATTGTTTTTCATTTAAAGCAAGTGTGAGCATTCAATTGCCCAGCAAGTCATACATCGCACATATGCACATAAATAAGACTTCTCAAATACAACATCTGAGAAGTTTAAGAAACTAACATTCATGTAATATGAATGAAGTTAGGAAACTTGCCTTACACCCATCTATAACATATGTTGAACTGCTCATTTCAATTCCTATATAACACATAAGGAGAAAACATAAACACCAATTAGTCATATATTGAACTTACGCATTGGTTTAGTTAACTTTACTTCTTAGGGTTTGCGTTCTTGCAATATAAGTTTACGCGACTAACTTCCTTTACCAGTTTACGACTTTATGACATACGGAGATGTCTTACTCAAAACGTTCATCATCTCGGATGATTTATATTCTTATCTTATCCGAACCATTAAACTTAATGTTCGTGAAAGTCAATTTCTTATTTCTTACGGCTTTCTGACAACTAAATGTCACCCCTCCGGATTCATTCTTTATCGACTCACATTCGACTTTCATTAATCTTATTACCGTTTGTTACGGCTTTCGTGATAATTTCTATTTTATTGATACTTTCGTTATCCATTATACGCACCCCATGTTCATTACCCTCATCACTCAACGTCTAAGGAATCACAACCATAGCAATCCCTCACGTTCGTTCATCGCGAATACGGTCCCCGGATATCGGTTATGTAACCCGCATTTATATTCTTTAGCAATTAATCTTGCTTAATCTTTACATTCAACCTTTAATAAAGGTTTACATTACTTGATTAAGAGTTACATTAGTTGAATATTATATTCTTTATCTTCCCTTACATTTCCCCCAAGAGCTGAGCAGTTAAAAGCTCATCTCTGGCTTTTTCCCAACATTGGCGTTGCGGTGCGACTCTCTTATTTATCTCTCGCGCTGTGGCGCCACTCTCCAAAAGTTTATGGCCAAGCTCATTACGGCTGCCGCCTCCTCCAGCCCCAATAAAACAAGCGCCGAGCCTAAACCCTAGAAAAATTCTCTAAGTGTTAAATCCAATTTGAGACGCATACTTCCTGATCTCATAACTCCTTCGTTATAACTCGGAAAGAGGTCGTTCCAAAGCCATTCTCTTCCTTATCTTACGTACTTTAATACCTATCGAGCAGAAATTCATTCTAAATCCGCTAGCGTGCCATTCGATTTGCTTGATCTTCACCCTTTGTTCATTTTACGCTTTTAACGCTCTTCGTTTGTTCGTTCGTAATTTAGTCATCCGAACTCAGAACTCGTTCGTTCTTGAGTCCACGACTCACATTTTCTATGATCTCTTACTTTCTTATGAAACCCTACCCATTCAGGTTCATTTACTAACTTTCTAATTCTTGTTCGTCTTTTACGAAATTTCGCCGTAACTTCGTTATAGCTAAGTTTTAATCCGTTCTTCATGAACGTTTCTACCGTTCCTAACCAAGCAATACACATCTAACTTATACGTGATGGTTTTAAACTTGTCCATCAACAACAATTATCCTACGATGGTTTTAAATTTGTCCATCAACAACGTTCTTCGTGTTCTTCGCGTGTTCTTCGTGTTCTTCGTTCATTCTTCGTTTTAATCTATATTTTGGATTATGATTTCACTTTTTATTGGAATTTGATGTTATAGAACATCATTCCTTACTTAATTCACCTACTTATTCATATAATCCACCCGGATCGTTCAAATTCACTACGAATCTTATACTTCCTTAAGAAATTTATAAACTAATTTTCTAAGTTCTTATTTCTTCTTTTCTCATGATTTCAACCATATGAAATCATTCCAATCTTCTTTTATTCCTTAATCTCATTAAGCTATATTTTTGATATAGAAATCTTAAAGAAAAATATTAGAAGAAACTAGGGTTCGAATTACCGTTCTTCTTTAATCTTCTCCCGTCGGACAAAGTTTGTACGGGGGCAATCTATTCCTCCTCTTTCTCCTTCCCATCCAAGCTCTCTCTCTCTTACTCTCAAGTGTGAGAGGATTTTTCAAAATCCAAAAAAATTGAAATTAAGCTTCCTATTTATCGATTTTCAAAGCTAGGGGTAAAATAGTCATTTTGCCCCTAAAGTTACTATTCACACCTCCTCCAACACTTAGCCACCAAGTAAACTTGGCGTCCACCCTTACATGGTGGCCAAGTGGCCGCCCCTCTTGCCTCATGGGTCACCCCATGTGTTGCCCCATTGGTTATTACCCATCCGTTTACCCATCAGTTCGATCCGCGGTTTCTTTTCATGGTTTGGGCCTTAACCCTAATTCTTATTGGGCCTATCTTGGGCTTGATTTCACAAAGCGTTGGGCTTGCCATAATCCAAGTCCAATTAGATTCTACAAAGTCCATGAACTCAAAGTCCATTAAGACTAATTGTATTTTATGCATCTCATTCTCGTATTCTCGTATTTTCTTCGTATATAGCTCATACGATATTCGTATTATACTTCGTAATAATCTTCGTACTATACTCATATAATAACTAGTATTACACTCGTATTTCTTTACGCATAATAGCCCTAATTATTATACGAAATCATTAAAATTCTCGGAACTCACTTTTCCTAACCCTTAGGTTTTGAGTCCGCAGGCGAAACTTCGTTTTTGCCATAACTAAAATATTATTGAATATTCCATCATGTCTCAGAATTAAACGTAATCTATAACTTCTCAGAATTTTAAAATAAATCTCCGAGCGGAAACGGATGAATAGTGTCTATTTCATCTTTTTCCCTGAAAATATTTTGTTCCCAGAAAACTTCTATTTTAGTCTTGAAAATTCTTACTCACTCAGACTAGCTCGTAGCCAGAATACTCCCGACTTATAATCATCCTAGGTTATAGAACGTTTAATAAACACATAGCACATAATAATATTAATAAAAATTCCGTTTATTAATAACTAATTCTTTAAACCTAAATTCTGGACAACACGAATTTCAGGGTTGTCACATTCTTCCTTCCTTATAAAAATTCCGTCCTCAGAATTTCTTAAAACCACACCCTTACCCGGGTCATCACATCCACCCCTTCTTCACAGAATTTCGTCCTCGAAATTTTAGCCTACCTTTCTTCTTAACTTCACTTCAACAGAGTTCTTATCTTTCCCTCATTCCTAACCCCCATAACCTATCAAGAATCATGAAGCGGAAAGAATATAACGAGGAATATAAAATTTCCTCTTAAAACGTTTCATACTTTTCTTCGAGGGGTCAAATCGACCATGAACTCTTCTTGGGTTAACCAAAGATTTCGCCAGTAAGCCCTTCTTTAATATGGGTTTACAATCACAAAGAAAGTAACTACCTCTTCCATGTTCTCCTCGGACTAAATCATTAGATTCCGCACCAAAAACAATTTGGTTTGGCCCAAGTTCTCAAAGAAAGCTCGATGACATACCATTTGTCTAAATTAATCAAGTAGCTTAGACCATACCAATAAATTGGATATCAACGTGAAACATTAAATCTAGTCAACTCAGTTAACGTCGACTACTTCTTTAAATTCTTTTCGCAATACATCAAAACAGTTTATGACGTCATGATACCGTACTTTTCATAGTACGTTAAGGACTTCGTCAGTTTGTGACTTCGTCATTGTACATCATACCATAGAGGGTTGTTGATCCTAAGATCACATCCAACACCAAGTTCAATGGTATTAACAACTCCATCGTTTTACCACCCTTGTATCGAATGCACAGATGATATGAAATTCATTTTAAATATTTTAAATCAATTTCTGTCTAGCCGAAGAAATTAGCATAGACATATCAAGAATAACTCTTTAAAAATACATTGGTTCCAAAAGTTGAACCAATCCTTTCCTTTTCAAAATGTACATATCAGAACGAGTTCAATAAACTTCAAAATCTTAGCATATCTAGATGACTTGGAATATCCTATTCTCCACCTTACTTCATTGTCGTACTGCGATAATACTTAATCTTATCTAGCACCTTCAATACTAAGCCTACTGAAAACAACGTGATTTTAGTCTAAACATCCTTATACCTTAGTACAGTCCATTAACTTTCCATACATTATGAGTTCGGGAACTTTCCACAATAATATGAGTTTAAGAACTGTCCAGACAGACCATAGGCGTCCATTCACTGAGACGTTCGAAAACATACCATATTATTATGAGTCACGAACTTACCATAAGTATGAGTTTCAAGAACTCGCACCTACCTTATCGTTCCCTACCTATCAAGTATATACATGAGAAAAGATTCACCTTCTCGTCATATACATCTTGATAACGCGACCAATCCCAACGATTATCACTACCAGAAGCTAAGTGATTGTAGAACCAAACACAATTCCCTGCCCATACAGAAAATTGGTCAACTTAGCTTCTGACCGATATAAGAAGCTAAGCGGTTGTTACACCAAGAACAATTCTTCACCCATACAAAGAATTGTTCAACTTAACAACTATATCGCATAAAAAGCTAAGTGGTTCTAAAACCACGTACAATTTCCCCACCCATACAAGGAATCATACAACTCAGCTGCTGATATGAGTCCTCAATTAAAATTTTACAACTTCTAAATCTCTCTCTACTTCATACGAATTGTCTTTAATTCATATTCAATCCTTCATAACTCAATCTAAGTTCTTCTTCCCGTACTACTTCATAGTACCATTCATTTATAGCCATAACTATAAATCATCCATCATTTAACAACTAATCTGTTACTACGAGTCACTATGATCACGTGGTGATCTTCTTATCCTTCTCTCTACGATTATAGTCTTAGGTACTCCTACCTAAGGTTTATAACCTATCGACTCGATACCAACTTATAATGACCAAATTGATCTATCTTCACACCCAGATTTCGTACGTCACGAGTACATCCTTCATCCAACATACATCATTATATACCGAAATATAACAACATACACTCTCAAATCCCAGGTTCTGGAAACCTTATAACCTTTTTTCATTACAAATAATAATAAATACATTATTCATTTCATCTTACAAGAGTGACTTTTATCCGCCACCAAGGATACATAACAGTTCCTTAAACTAGTCTAGAGTTCAATTCATCTTTCTAAATTACAAGTCTTCACTTGATCTTCTCGCTACCTTCACACTCTGAATGACAATTATCTGGAGACCGTCAGCTTGATCTTTACGGGATCCTTAAGTTCTTCTAACCTTATTCGCTGAAAATTGTTTTTCATTTAAAGCAAGTGTGAGCATTCAATTGCCCAGCAAGTCATAACAGTTGAACAAACAACTTCAGAATTAAAATATTTCTTTAGAACTTCTATAACCGAACAAAGGTTATGAAGCAACTTGAATAATAGGAATAGTCTCGATTCCTATCATCTTAAAACATCAGTCATTTTCACTTTGAAATACTTTCATGCTTCTACCTTTTTCATACACATCCTATCTGGCTAGAATCATTAGCACAGACTTAACAATAACGGTTCATGTATAAACAGAACATACTTTTATTGAACAGCTCAATTACAGAACAATTCATATCATAGAAACACCGAAGTGTTCAAATTATGGCTAAAGGCCTCATACATTCTACCACCTTGTACATACATCGCACATATGCACATAGATAAGACTTCTCAAGTACAACATCTGAGAAGTTTAAGAAACTAACATTCATGTAATATGAATGAAGTTAGGAAACTTTCTTTACACCCAATTCTGATCATATCACTGAACCGAATCGCTCATTTCAATTCCTATATAACACATAAGGAGAAAACATAAACACCAATTAGTCATATATTGAACTTACGCATTGGTTTAGTTAACTTTACTTCTTAGGGTTTGCATTCTTGCAATATAAGTTTACGCGACTAACTTCCTTTACCAGTTTACGGCTTTATGACATACGGAGATGTCTTACTCAAAACGTTCATCATCTTGGATGATTTATATTCTTATCTTATCCGAACCATTAAACTTAATGTTCGTTAAAGTCAATTTCTTATTTCTTACGGCTTTCTGACAACTAAATGTCACCCCTTCGGATTCATTCTTTATCGACTCACATTCAGCTTTCATTAATCTTATTACCGTTTGTTACGGCTTTCATGATAATTTCTATTTTATTGATACTTTTATTATCCATTATACGCACCCCATGTTCATTACCCTCATCACTCAACGTCTAAGGAATCACAACCATAGCAATCCCTCACGTTCATTCATCGCGACTACGGTCCCCGGATATCGGTTACGTAACCCGCGTTTATATTCTTTATCAATTAATCTTGCTTAATCTTTACGTTCAACCTTTAATAAAGGTTTACATTACTTGATTAAGTGTTACATTAGTTGAATATTATATTCTTTATCTTCCCTTACATTTCCCCCAAGAGATGAGCAGTTAAAAGCTCATCTCTGGTTTTTTCCCAACATTGGCGCGGGTGTGAGCAGTTTGTACGGGGGCAATCTATTCCTCCTCTTTCTCCTTCCCATCCAAGCTCTCTCTCTCTTACTCTCAAGTGTGAGAGGATTTTTCAAAATCCAAAAAAAATGAAATTAAGCTTCCTATTTATAGATTTTCAAAGCTAGGGGCAAAATAGTCATTTCGCCCCTAAAGTTACTATTCACACCTCCTCCAACACTTAGCCACCAAGTAAACTTGGCCTCCACCCTTACATGGTGGCCAAGTGGCCGCCCCTCTTGCCCCATGGGTCACCCCATGTGTTGCCCCATTGGTTATTACCCATCCGTTTACCCATCGGTTCGATCCGAGGTTTCTTTTCTTGGTTTGGGCCTTAACCCTAATTCTTATTGGGCCTATCTTGGGCTTGATTTCACAAAGCATTGGGCTTGCCATAAACCAAGTCCAATTAGATTCTACAAAGTCCATGAACTCAAAGTCTATTAAGACTAATTGTATTTACACGATCTCATTCTTGTATTCTCGTATTTTCTTCAGATATAGCTAAATGCGATATTCGTATTATACTTACAGTAATAATCTTCAGACTATACTCGTATAATAACTAGTATTACACTCAGATTTCTTTTACGCATAATAACCCTAATTATTATAATGAAATCATTAAAATTCTCTTTAACTCACTTTTCCTAACCCTTAGGTTTTGAGTCGCCAGTGAAACTTCATTTTGCCATAACTAAAATATTATTGAATATTCCATCACGTCTCGAAATTAAACGTAATCTATAACTTCTCGAATTTCAAAATAAATCTCCAAGCGTAAACGGATGAATAAGTGCCTATTTCGCCTTTTTTCTCCAAAAATATTTTGTTCTGACAACTTATTTTTTCGCTTGAAAATTCTTACTTACTCGAGACTAGCTCGTGGCTTTAATACTCCTCACTTATAATCATCCTTGGTTATAGAACGATTAATAAACACATAGCACATAATAATATTAATAAAAATTCCTTTTATTAATAACTAATTCTTTAAACCTAAATTCTGGACAACACGGATTTTCGGGTTGTCACAAACTTGTTCTACGAATTTGAAATAGAAACAAGTTCGAACTTTAATATCTGAGGGTCTTACGACCACAAACTATGTCCACGGTGATTAGGTATTACTACCCCAACCTTAATGCTTAATTGGGACTGCATGACTCTTTTAACGTATCTTTGGGGGATCGACCCTTTGTACCATGTATTGTGCACAAACATCTAAACATTACACGTACAAAATCCCCTATGTTAGGGTTGTTCGTCTCAGTTTGAATTTAGACTTTCCGCACTAAAGAAAGTTTAGTTTGGAACTAGCTTATCAGTGTTTCTAGAATTTTAGAACACTTATTCAATTTCCATCAATAAAGGTTTAATACAAGAATGTATAACTGAATAAGGCTATCAAAGTCAAATATCGGATATCAACAATATATAACTGAATAAACATGATATACATGCAAAGTATTATATTCAAAGAATTAGAACAATCTCCTTTGAATCAATGTGTTAGAACAATATACGTTTTGAATAATAATAACAAGAAATGAGAATGTGAAACTCATTCGATGTAACGAATTAGGTTACTTGAGCTTATTCAATCATACATAAGAATAGAATCAATAGTCTTTCTCAATGAAAGTTTAGGATAAGAAACTTGCATTCATAAACAAAAGAATGAAGTTAGAAAGCTTGCTCAATGTAAAGAGTTAAGGTTTAGAAACTTTCCTTGAATGTAAGCTACACAAATGTAATATTCGCCAATTACCCTACATATATCATTGAAATCACAACAACAATTAGTTGTATAAATATTAGTTTTAGGGGTTTAAACCATCATTTAGTTCATAACCCTAATCTAGCACCTAACCACGTAGGTTAACATACTTAACGAATCTGAAATCTCATTACAATCCAGCAAAACTTAATCGTTCATCTCTAACTTTAAAAACACCACATTTGGTTTCATTTTATAACTTATTTAACAATTATTTAAAAATCTTCACACTTCGCATTACCACACATTAAAATCTTATATTATATCTTATATTATGTCTTAATATCATTAACATGCATGCTTGATCAACCTAAGTCCCTTACACATGACCTGTAAATTAGCAGACTTCACTACCTCGCACTGTAGTATAGATGTAAAAAGGCTTGGGACTAGAAAGTTCATGCTAGCTTTTTGCCTTGGCACCTCAGCCCAGCAGTATTGCTACTGGTTCACAGACAGACGCAGACTCGGCATGAACAGTAGCCGACTTTAGCCCAACAAACACGAATTTCACCCATAAAACAGTGAAATTAACATCTACAATTGGTACAGACTATTACAAACATGTTTGCTAACATTCACAACCAATTAGAACAATTTAACATCAACTAAAACTAGTTTAATTTCTCAAAATTCATATTTTTATAATAAAACTCCATTTTTGAACTTCTTCAGAAAAATCATCACTGACATCTCAATTTTTCACCAAATCACTTCGTTCAAACTACGTTATCTTCGTTTCTTAACATACTAGCATAAACAAGCTTCAATTTACAATTTAACATATAAATTGATCACTTAAATTGGTACTTTCTAAGACATTTTCTCAAGCATAAATACTGTTATATGTTTTCTTCCTATAACCCCAAATTCACGTGTTTGGAAATCAAATAATACTCACATATGATGACAACGGATTCAACACTACAACCTTCATCATATAATCAAGTTTGAAACAACAATTCAACAAAATCAATTTACAGAGAACTTTATCAATTACAATTCCAACTAGAAAATTTAGGAATTAGTTATACCTTGAATTAGTAAAACAATTAGCAACCCTTCTAGCAACACCACTGAAATTCACAGAGAACTCTCTCTTTCACTAATTTTCTCTCTTGCTTCCAAGCTCTCTCTCTAAACCCTCTGCTATTTCTCTCTTATAGTTCTATAATCTAGCTTTAGGAGAAAATAAGAAGCGTAGAAAAATAATCACCCTCCTCACCCGTACGCATTTCTCACGCTTTTAAAAAAATGAAAGACGTCAGTTGAATAAGCCAAAGGTCACAAGACCCTGTTTGGCTAACCACACTATTTCTTTACTAGATTATTTTTATATTATTTTTATTATATAGTTTCATGTCACACCGTTAATTTAATTAACTCATACTTATAATTAATAAATAGTTATATATCTAATTTAATTAATAAATTAGAAACATCACTTTATTTAATTTATTTATTTCCTTTAAATTAAGCAATTCATTTAATTTAATTATTTTCTTAAATTAAATCCTTCAATAAAATTATCATTATTCAATTTAATTAGCATTAATCAATTTAGTTACCAAATTAATTCACCAAAATTATCAATTATTTATTTTCCTCAATAAATAAATTATTTAAAATATTTTTAATTCAATAAATATTTAAATTAAATTACAAATTTCTCGATCACAACGTGAGAACAACAAAGTTGGTGATCAAAATGCGTAGCTTTACGGGCTTAGCTTGTTATTATCTGAGATTAGTGGAAGGGTTTTCTAGAATCGCTATCTCGCTAACTCAAATTTGACTTTTAAAGATACAAAATTCGTATGGAGCGAGGAATGCGAGAAGAGTTTCCAAGAGCTTAAGAGGAGACTCATTGTGATAACCCGGGATTTAGAATAATAAAAATTTTACGAATATTTTTTTTAATTAATATTAATATTGATTATCAATTTTGTGACAAGTATCTGTGATACGAGTCTTGAGAAGGTCAATTTGTGTATTGACTAATAAATTTAGAGTAGAGTTGTGCTTAATAGCTACAAAAACTCTAACCCTAATTTCTTGATAAGGATTCGATAGAAAATATAATTAAAATAATTATATTGATGAGTATGTGTTTGTACTGTATAGAGATTTTGATCAAATAATTGATCGGATAAGGTTTAAAATTAATAAACCCTAATAAGAGATTAGAAACCCTAATCTCAGGATTAGAAACCCTAACGCGTAGTTGAAAACCCTAATCCAAAGTCGAGAAACCCTAATTTCATATACGGGATTCCTAAACCCTAATTAGGAAACCATAATCCTATTTGGAAAGCTTAATGTGTTTATTAAACGTTGGTGTGATTAGGAAACCCTAATTTAAGTAGGAAACCCTAATTTTAGTTTTAAACCTTTAATTTTCTGATTTAAAAACTCTAATTAAAAAATTCTAGAAAGCTAAAGTTTTAAAACCTAAGGGTTAGAACCTTAGGGTTAAACCCTAAGGGTTTATGCAATTGTCTAGTATGCCATTAAAATAATTTTGCTAATGACAAAAATACCCTTTTTCATTTCTTTAATTGGTGACTTGTAGAAATTGCTAGCAACTTTAGTTGGTAACCTACTATGTTGACTTAGTAACTTCAAATCTCCAGCAAATCAAGCTAAATCATCAGCCATGTGTATTATATCACATTATATATAGATTAAAGAGAGAGAAAGTGCATGTATTTGGCCCATTTGGTATCTAACTTTCCCACAACTCTCTCTCTCTCTACATATCCGAAATTCACAAGTTACTCAGTCCCTAAAACACCCCTTGAGCACCTAGATCAAATTTGGAGAGCAAGAATCAAAGATTTGGCTAGAAGGTATAAAACCCTAAACTCAACCTAGATCTTGTATGCTTAGAATTTTTTTTTGTTTTTTTGTTTATATAAGTGTTATATGGTGTTTTTAGTTGATCAATGTTGATCCATCATGGATCCATAGCATCAAAGTGGGTAAAATTCAAGTTTTCAAAAAGCGTTTCTTGAGCATTCTTAGTGGTCCGACAAGAAATGGCGGTAGCCACGCATCATTGCTTTCGCTTATAATTTTTGTTGTTTTAAAGTTGTTATTTGTAGCTGGTCATGTGGTATTTAATCTGCAAGTGGAATTAGTGTCATTCGATGTCTAGATTTGTATTTATTAATTCATTGAAAACCATTGACCGGCACGTATCGGCCAAAATTCAGGTAACCAAGAAATATAAAACCGAAGTCCGATAAGAAGTTCTAAGGCATAGATCTGTCAGGTTGTAAGTGTTATGATGATGTTGTTGTATCCAGATTGTAGAATGTCATATGAACAATAGATCCATGCTATTATATTTCTTAAACATGAAACGTGATAATGGTAGTGGATGGTCAAACAAGGCCTGTCGATCATGGGTATCGTTTCTGGAAAACCCGAAATGATTTCGAACACAACCGGCGACCTTTTTGGCCAAGAGATTTATCTGGAAAATGTGTTGTTGTTTAACTGATGTGTTGATTCCTATGTGTTCCTTGTCATGAGAATTGCATGTTTAGACCAAAAACCGAACCATTTGATAACTAAAACATAGAGATAATCGAGCTTGAATGTGTCAACTCGAAGCTGTCTGGGTTTCTGGGTTACCCAAGAAACCCAGAATTGCTCTGACATAAAGTTTGAAAGCCTAGATCTTCATGGTGTGATATGATATAACCTAGATATTGGTTTCTAGTTGTAGTGTTGTATACTGACTACAAGTTCATTGTTAAAGATTGCCCAAAAACAAAACGAATGGAGAATTAAGCATGGTTAAACGAGCCACCTTGAAAATTAGTCTGACAGTGTTCTTGAGCTCAAGAACACCTAACACAACACACAACTGTCGCTATAAGCTTTAGCGACAGTTTCTATTTATTTTATTTTTTGATTTTTCGAAAAATACTTAAAAATAGAAAATAAATTATAAAAATTATTAAAAATGGTTTTAAAAATTATTTTAAATTATGAAAAATAATCTTTGACCAATTGGAATATTTTTATTTAATATTTATATTTATTTAAATATTAAATGTATTTAAGTTATTTAATTAGTGTATTAAATAAATTAGAGGAAAATGATTTAATATTATGAAAAATCATTTTAAATAAGAATAATGTATTTAAAATATTTTGAGTTATAAAATATAACTTTTAATATTTTTAGAAGAATTATCATTAATAAATTAATATTAATGATATTAGATTTATTTAATTATTAAATTAAATAAATAAGATAAAATGATTTTATTGATTTAAAAATTATTTTAAATAAGAAAAAGTGTTAGAAAATATTTGGAATTATAAAATATAATTTTTAATATTTTTGGAGAATTCTCATTAATAAATTAATATTAATGATATTAGATTTATTTAATTATTATATTAAATAAATGAATTAAAAATGAGAAAAATGATTTTAAAATATTAGAAGTTATAATTAATGACTTTTAATATTTGGATGATAATTTCATTAATATTTAAATATTAATGGTGATGATTTAAAAATGATTTTAATTATTTTAAAAATCATTTAAGTGGAATATTGTTGATTTAAAAATATTTTAAGTTATTGATAATAACTTTAATATTTTGACAAGTATGTCTTTAATATTTTTATATTATTAAATTTTAATAATGATAAGATTATTTGATAATTAAATCATTTAAAAATGATTCGATATTTGAAAAATTACTATAAATTATAATAATTGCTTATAAATTATTAAAAGCTTCCGAAAAATATTATTAATGATAATTAACTTATCTAAATTAATATTGAAGCTTAGAAACCGAATTTAATTGACAATAACTGTGTTAATTGTCGGATAGGGTGACCAAAATACCGAGAATTGACTGAAGTCCAACCAGACTGAACTAGTTAGACTTGATAAGTGTTTATATAGGTTATAAACACTGATGTGGCTATATGGTAATGTGTATAGGAGAAGATTGATTGTGAATTTCAGTGTTGCGTGTTATAAAATATTGTGCTAATTATGAGACCACCAATATTGTTAATTATAGGTCTTACGAATGCATATAAGTTTATTGTGTAGCTGTAATCATTGGAGAAGGCAAGTTTCCTAACTTAACCTTGAGTTATATTTGTTCAATTATTATAGTGGTTACTCATTGTTAATTATACCACATCCAAGAATTTATTGTTGATTATTCGCAGTTAGTACATGTTTAATAATTAAAATTGAATTCTTGATTAGGAAAATATATATTAATAGAATTATTGTTGTTGGATATTCATATCTGTAGAAGCTAATATTAATGATCTGAGATAATTCTTGTTTATTATCGAATTATGTTGAGAAATGTCCTAGCTAATTATTACGGCTGAGGCAACATTTGTTAGAACTTGATAGGTTCGAGAAGAGAAGAGAGAGAATTTAATTATTATTGATAGATCAATGCCAATTATTTACTAGATCGCAAAAAGAAAACTTGATAGGTTTGTGAAGAGAAGAGAAGATAAATGATTAGATATTGAAATCATTGAATTTCGTTGTTAAATCAAATCTTGATTCTGAGACTGAGAAGAACAACCTTTTATATAAAGGGAACATTTTATTGGTCGTAAATTCAATCATTGCGCGCGACTTAAGTATTATGCATAATATAGCGTATAATGTAGATGATCACTTTATATACTTGCAGAGGGGTATGATTTAATCTTTATGGTTATCTGATACACCTGCGTATATGTTAAAGTAAAACTTTGATATATACCCGAGAAGAGAAGTTCAAGATTCAATGGATCACTCAGCATAAATATGGAAAAATATTCCACTTTGTTATTGCGTAGAATTGATTCTTGATTATTCATTAGAATAAGTATTGTACTCTTTCATTATCAAATTATTGTGTTGTATAGAAGGCGAGAAGACTTGTTATTGATTCTTATACATTTATCGTATGACTTAACTTGCGGGAAAATTTGTTGCTCACCCTTGCTATATATAAAACTTTTTATCTAGGAACGAAGTGGCAGAAGGTGCAGTGAAGAATAAAGGAAAAGGCATCGTGATTATAACCATAAGCGAGATAGAGAAAACTCATTTAGAGTTTTAAGTGAGGGATTGCCGAAGTGCATCAATAATGAGATATGTGGACACATAGTGTGAGAAGTTTGTACTATTGAAGTACTAATCAAGTTATTTAAACTGATTGTAGGATGTCTGGAGAAGATGAAACGAGTGTGGAGATGCTAGTGACTGTTGCACCAATGCCAGTAGCCGAGGTGCCAACGCAAAGCGAATTAGTTGAGAAGGTAGGAGAAGATGAACCTATGGTCAATCTGAGGAGCGATCATGACGATTATCCTGAGATGTATCTGAGTGGTGATGAGGAGGCGGCGTTTGAAGAAGCTAAGGTGGAGAAAAGGAATAAGACTAAAGTTGAAGAACAAGATCAACTATCTGTAGAAGTTCAAGAACTCCAGAGTAAGGTATTTCTCTTGGAGGAGTTGTGGAAGACAGAACGAGAGTTACGCAAAATGACTGAAGAACGAAACGAGCTCAAGGCGCAGGTGGAAAGGAAGAAGACTGAATGTGGTGGATCGTCTAAAGGAACAATCAAGAAGCAGAAAGATAAGAATAAGCGAAAGAGGGACAACGACATCCCTAATTCTGAAAAGTCAAACCCGAAGAAGAAGCAAGCTTGCAGCAAGTGTGAGAAGACTCACGTGGGAGAATGCATGATATGGAAGAACGTGTGATTTAATTGTAAGTAGGAAGGACATATTTCCCTACATTATCCTAAGTCGAATATGAGGAAGTGTTATTCATGTGGAAGAACGGGTCACAGATTCAACAAGTGTCCCATCAAGAAGATGACTGGTGAAGGGAGTGGGCGATAGGCAACTTAGAAATATGCACTAGTATCTTTTGGTAGTAGGTTATGATATTAAGTGTTGTAATATCGAAAACGATATATGAACATATGTAAATATAAATATGTTTGTATGAATGAGATCTTTATTTTCTATATGAATACAAGATTAAGATTAATTTATGTGTTCTTAAAACTCAAACTTATGGTAAGTTAATAACTCATAATTATATGAAATGTTTTGAACCCCTCAGCGAATGGACGCCAAAGGTCTGACTAGGATAAGTTCATACACTCATATAATTGTGGCAAGTTCCTGAACTCATAAATGTTGTAAGTTTGATGAACTAGGAATAACTATGTGTGAATGGAGAATTGTAACTTTTTGTGTAAAGTTGTGTTGTTAATCCTGATATGATTTAAAAAGGGATAGTAATATGTGTTAAGTACTAAATGTGTTATGAACTATTTGAATAAATATTCGTTTATATATGAGAATTATGTGTTGAATTCTTATTGTGATAAGAATTTTTGTAGAGAAAGAGAATTAATGTAAGATTTTTATTGAAATCATATCATCACGCTTTAGATTTACGTAATCGAAACCAATGAGAAGAAACGATTCGTTGAATAACGAAGGAGGTCAAGTGGACCCGATGCAAAATTTTGTAGATATGCTTGTGAAAAGCTATGGAAAATAGAGCTCTCCAATTTGCAAGAGGAAGAGTGAGAATCGGCCGGTAATGCCAGATTGACAAATTTTAAAGACTTTAAAGCGGTAGGACTGCCTGAATTCAAGGGGGCCACAGATCCGATTGAAGCCCAAACTTGGGTGAAGGAGATGGAGAAAGCATTCGTTATCGCCAGAGTAACGGAGGAGCAAAAGACAGCTTTTGTAACATACTTGATGAAGGGATAAGCCAATTACTGGTGGGAGACTAATCGAGAGAGAAATTCATATAGCTATGGTAACTTGGACAAGATTCAAGGAGATGTTCTTTGAGAACTACTTCTCACCGAAACATCTGCTCTCGGATGGAAGTTAAGTTCTTAGAACTAAAAGAGAGAATATGCTCGAGATCTGAATATCTTTGCCAAATTCAACGAAAGTTAAGCGAGATTTGCACCTCATCGGTGGACACAAGGCGAGAAAAGAAAAAATTTGAGAACAATTTGGGCCGGGGATATTCAACAAGGTAGCAGTATTACAGATCAATATGTTCGCGGCTTTGATGGAGAAGGCGTTAATTGCTGAAGGAGGGAGCGAAGCTGCATCTCGATTTCATCAGGATAAGAAGAAGAAGACAAATGATGGTGGAAGTACTGGTGGTAGTAACCCGAATAAGAAAAAGTGGAGTGAGAATACCCAATCGGGTAGCAAGATAGAAGGAAACAAGCAAGGGAGGGAGCCATGTGCAACGTGTGGAAAAAACCATTCTTGATTTTGTTTGAAGAAGAAGGAATTTACTATAATCAGTAGGCAAAGAAGGACACGTATAGCCCAGCTTGTCCCAATCCTAAGAAGATCTGAGGTTGCTTTAAATGCGGATCGATTAATCATATGGTTCTAATCGTCCAAGAGAAATACTGGAGAAGGAAAGTGGCAACAAGGGACCGAGTAATGGAACCTTGCAATTCGAGGACTCGCACTTCGCCAGAAGACCAATCGCCCGTACATTCAACACATGACGCAAGACAGATGCAAATGGCTACTCGGAGAGGTGGCGACAGGTAACGATTTCGCTTAGAAATTTAATTACGCGAGAATTATGAGTCAGATATTTTTATGAATTATTTTCTTGTATAGATCCAAGTCACATGTTAGAATTTGAGACACAAATTAATATTGTGTTAGTAAAATGAATTGATGATACAACTTTAAAGGTTTGTAGAGAATAAGAAAGTGGTGATTCTGAGGACGAAATCCTTTTAAGGAGGGATGAATGTGATAACCCGGGATTTTGAATAATCAAAATTTTACGAATAAATTTTTTTAAATTAATATTAATATTGATTATCAATTTTGTGACAAGTATCTGTGATACGAGTCTCGAGAAGGTCAATTTGTGTATTGACTAATAATATTATAGTAGAGTTGTGTTGAACAGCTATAGAAACCCTAACCCTAATTTCTGGATAGGGATTCGATAGAAAATATAATTAAAATAATTATATTGATGAGTATGTGTTTGTACTGTGTAGAGATTTTGATCAAATGATTGATCGAATAAGGTTTAAAATTAATAATAAGAGATTAGAAACCCTAGTCTCAGTATTAGAAACCCTAACTCGCAGTTAGAAACCCTAATCGAAAGTCGAGAAACCCTAATTTCATATTTGGGATTCCTAAACCCTAATCCTATTTGGCAAGCTTAATGTGTTTATTAAACGTTGGTGTGATTAGGAAACACTAATTTAATTAGGAAATCCTAATTTTAGTTTTAAACTTTTAATTTTCTGATTTAAAAACTCTAATTAGAAAATCCTAGAAAGCTAAAGTTTTAAAACTTAAAGGTTAGAGCCTTAGGGTTAAACCCTAAGGGTTTGTGCAATTGTCTAGTATGCCATTAAAATAATTTTGCTACACTAGTACAAAATAGTTAATAGACAACACTTAAACTACAACGTTTTTATAAAAAACGTTGTGGTATTTTTTTTCACAACGTTTTTTAATAAAACGTTGTAGATACATATAAAAAAACGTTATCTATTTGAAAAAGCATTTTTTTTTTATTTTAACTAGATAACGTTTTTTTAAAAAAACGTTATGCAAAAAACACGACCATACTTTCTGCTCTCTCCTATCTCTGTACGCCAGATCTGAAATTCCTCACTCCTGAGCCTCTCGACTGTGGCCTCTCTTCCCCGTCACCGTCCCTCTCTTCCACCGTCGCTGTCCCTCTGCTTCTGTCTCTCTCAAGCTTGGTACGTTTTCCCTTACTCTTGCTTTCCCCCAATTTTTCCCTAAATATAACCCTATGAAAATTTCTTCTAAAATTTCAGTCATGCCCTGTGCTATCTTCTAATTCTTCCAACTCTACCTCAAGCAGCGTGCAACGCTCTCGCTCTAAACCTCCTCCACCGCCGCCGGAGCTGCCGTCAATCATTAAGCTTTCTCCTAGGCTGAATTGATTGTTGGGGTCGTTAGCGATGCCGAAATCACGGCTAACAAAGGTCCTCCCGTCACTCCTCTGAACGAGAGGTCTGTCTAGTTCACTTCATCCCTGAATTGATTTGTTTTACATTAAAACTGCAAATTTATTGTTATGTAGTCATATTGATTCTCCCACTATCTATGTTCTTTATCTTGAATTAATTTAGGGATACTATCCTAATTTTTAATTTGAAAGCTGGAACTCTCGTCTCTACCCCATTTTCAATTTTATCATTGTAATGATTTCATGGATTTTGGTTTGCACCTTAACCCCCTTCTTTTCAAGATTATTGTTACATGTTTATTTCAAAAGTTGGAATTTCTGAGAGGTAAAATTAATTTGGTAACAAAAGGTACTTATGTAAGGATTTAAGTCAAGCATAGGCCTACGTTTTGGTAATGTTTTGTTACTTAAAGTTCATTTCTTTGATATTGTTTTAGTTACTTCTCATTGTATTATTCATATAGGGCTTAAGAGTCATTTTTAACTTATTAAGGAGAATTTAGATATGTTTCTTGCTAAGATCTGTGTTTTTATTTGCATTGCAGGTTCTTCTTGGAGATGTTGGAACTGGAAAATCGAGCCTGGTTTTGTGTTTTGTTAAAGGGCAATTTGTTGAATTTCGGGATTATCCTAACATCTTGCTAAATATTTTGATTGCTTAAATAATATAACTTTTTGTGGATTTGACTCATTTTATGTCATCCCTTAGGAATCAACTATAGGTGTTGCCTTTTTCTCACAAACAGTGGCTATAAATGATGCAACTGTAAAATTTGAAATATGGGATACTGCTGGTCAAGAGAGATATCATAGCTTAGCTCCAATGTACTATTTTTTGTGGGATACTGCTGGTCAAATTACAATTTGAAATAAGCAATAAGCAATTTGAGGATGAACAATTTGAAATAAGCAATAAGCTACAACCTTGACTGCAGTGATGCCGGCAGTTGGCCTTGGGACGTGGAAAGCTCGGACAGGTGTTGTTGGTGAAGCTGTCATCACTGCAGTCAAGGTTGTAGCTAGATAGCTCCAACCAAATCTTAATTACTTTACTTTCAGATTAGTTGACTCTATTTAATTTTGAAAATATGTTGATTTAGTTCCGAATTTGTGCAGGCTGGTTATAGGCATATTGACTGGGCTAAAGTTTATGATAATGAGAAAGAGGTAGAATTTCCTTGTTAATAAATTGATTCAACTTTTATGTTCAGAGTGTAATTATAATGACAATTAAGTTGTATATTTGAATGATGATGATGATGTTTTCTGCATGTTATGGTTAATTGTGTATAGATAGGGGTGGCTCTGAAAGAACTATTTTCCACAGGGGTAGTGAAGCGTGAAGAGATTTGGATAACCTCTAAATTATGGTTAGTTTTAATGTGTAACCTGATCGAATTGTGTTGTTCATCTATTGATTTTGGATCTTATTTTTCGTGTTTAGATATCTGTAATTCCCATAATTTTATTTACCATCTTTATGTGAATTATGTCACATGTAAAGGTGTAGTGATCATGCACCCGGGGACGTCTCAAAGGCATTAAGCAAGAGCTTAGAACACCTCCAACTTGACTACATTGATCTGTATCTTGTATGCCCTGCCTCTTCATGAACATTAATCCTACCTATTTCTCAAGTAAAATTTGATGGCCTCAGCCTAAAACTATACATAATGGTCAAGAAGATAGTATAGTAACAAATTTCTTTGTTTGTTTATACATTTATATTTTTAACAACAAAGGACATGAGTAAATCTAAGCTGGAAATAATTGATGAATCTCACAGGTTCTGAATATACAGATCCATTGGCCATTTAGGACGAAGCCTGGTACACGCGGATGGGATCCTCGTATATTTGCTCCTCTTTGTCTTCCGGAAACATGGGCTGCAATGGAGGGCTTGTATGCTTCTGGTCAGGCACGCGCTATTGGTGTCAGCAACTTCTCCACAAAAAAGCTACAAGACCTCATCATTTGTGCCAAAGTCCCACCAGTCGTTAACCAAGTGGAATGCCAAGCTATGATATCATTCTAATTGATTGGTTTTTCATGCATATCTTTTATAGGCATGTTACTTGTGAACCGGAAAGTACAAATTTTGAATAATCTCTGAAGTAGAAGTTAACATGTTCTGCATACTATTTTTGTGTAGCTCCCTAAATATATTTGCCCAGGGATAACATTGGTAATTTCGCCTCTTGTCTCGCTGATCCAAGATCAAATAATGCATCTACTGCAGGTGCTTACACTGCATTAAAACTTTTGATAATGCCAGGATTCTTTATATGTCATATCTAACAGCATCTTTTCTTTTTCACTCTTGGCCGTGGGGTTGTTGGAAAATTCTACCACATGCAAAAATACCTGCTGCATATTTAAGTGCCAATATGGAGTGGTCTTTATTGAGTACCTCTTATGTTAGTTTGCACTTACTCTGTTAGGTTGTCATTACTGGAATTTTACTGGAGTAGTAGTACTTTTGAAGTAAATGACAAAAATGCCCTTTTTCATATCTTTAATTGGTGACTTGTAGAATTTGCTAGCAACTTTAGTTGGTAACCTACTATGTTGACTTAGTAACTTCAAATCTTCAGCAAATCAAGCTAAATCATCAGCAATGTGTATTATATCACATTATATATAGATTAAAGAGAGAGAAAGTGCATGTATTTGGCCCATTTGATATCTAACTCTCCCACAATTCTCTCTCTGTGTACATATCCGAAATTCACAAGTTACTCAGTCCCTAAAACACCCCTTGAGCACCTAGATCAGATTTGGAGAGCAAGAATCAAAGATTTGGCTAGAAGGTATAAAACCCTAAACTCAACCAAGATCTTGTATGTTTTGAATTTTTTTTTGTTTATATAAGTGTTATATGGTGTTTTTAGTTGATCTATGTTGATCCATCATGGATCCATAGCATCAAAGTGGGTAAAAATTCAAGTTTTCAAAAACTGTTCTTGAGCATTCTTAGTGGTCTGACAAGAAATGTCAGTGGCCACAGATCATTGCTCGTTTATAATTTTTGTTGTTTTAAAGTTGTTATTTGTATTTGGTCATGTGGTATTTAATCAAAAGTGAAATCGTGTCATTCGATGTCTAGATTTGTATTTATTAATCTGGTCAAAAACCCGTTGACCGGGGCATAATGGAGTCAAAATTCCCGTAACCCAAAAATAGAAAAACCGAGTCTGACAAGAAGTTCTAAGGCATAGATCTGTCAGGTTGTAAGTGTTATGATGATGTTGTTGTATCCAGATTGTAGAATGTCATATGAACAAAAGATCCATGCTATTATATTTCTTAAACATGAAACGTGATGATGGTAGTGGATGGTCAAACAAGGCAGGTCGATCATGGGTACCGTTTATGGAAAACCCAGAAATAGGACAAACACAACTTTTGATAGCCTTTGATCGAGATTTATCTGGAAAATGTGTTGTTGTTTAACTGATGTGTTGATTCCTATGTGTTCCTTGTCATGAGAACTGCATGTTTGGACCAAAAACCGAACCATTTGATAACCAGAACATAGAGATAATCGAGCTTGAATGTTTCAACTCGAAGCTGTCTGGGTTTCTGGGTTACCCAAAAAATTCAGAATTGCTCTGACAGAAAGTTTGAAAGCCTAGATCTTCATGGTGTGGTATGATATGACCTAGATATTGGTTTCTAGTTGTAGTGTTGTATACTGACTACAAGTTCATTGTGAAAGAATGCCAAGAAACAAAACGAATGGAGAATCAAGCCTGGTCAAACGAGCCACCTTGAGGATTGGTCTGACAGTGTTCTTGAGCTCAAGAACACCCAAGACAACAGACAAGTGTCGCTAAAGGCTTTAGCGACGGTTTCTATTTATTTTATTTTCTGATTTTCTGAAAAATATTTAAAAATAGAAAATAAATTATAAAAATTATTAAAAATGGTTTTAAAAATTATTTTAAATTATGAAAAATAATTTTTGACCAATTGGAATATTTTTCTTTAATATTTATAATTGTTTAAATATTAAAGATATTTAATTTATTTAATTAGTGTATTAAATAAATTAGAGGAAAATGATTTAATATTATAAAAATCATTTTAAATAAGAATAATGTATTTAAAAATATTTTGAGTTATAAAATGTAACTTTTAATATTTTTGAAGAATTTTCATTAATAAATTGATATTAATGATATTAGATTTATTTAATTATTAAATTAAATAAATAAGATAAAAATGATTTTATTGATTTAAAATTATTTTAAATAAGAAAAGTGTTAGAAAATATTTGGAATTATAAAATATAATTTTTAATATTTTTGGAGAATTCTAACTAATAAATTAATATTAATGACATTAGATTTATTTAATTATTATATTAAATAAATGAATTAAAAATGATTTTATTGATTTAAAAATCATTTAAAAATGAGAAAAAATGATTTTAAAATATTTGGCGTTATAATTAATGGCTTATAATATTTGGATGATAATTTCATTAATATTTAAATATTAATGGTGATGGTTTAAAAATAATTTTAATTATTTTAAAAATCATTTAAGTGGAATATTGTTGATTTAAAAATATTTTAAGTTATTGATAATAACTTTAATATTTTGACAAGTATGTCATTAATATTTTTATATTATTAAATATTAATAATGATAAGATTATTTGATAATTAAATCATTTAAAAATGATTTTGATGTTTGAAAAATTACTATAAATTATTAAAAGCTTCCGAAAAATATTGTTAATGATAATTAACTTATCAAAATTAATATTGAAGCTTAGAAACCGAATTTAATTGATAATAACTGTGTTAATTGTCAGATAGGGTGACCAGAATACCGAGAATTGACCGAAGTCCAACCAGACTGAACTAGTTAGACTTGATAAGTGTTTATATAGGTTATAAACACTGATGTGGCTATATGGTAATGTGTATAGGAGAAGATTGACTGTGAATTTCAGTGTTGCGTGTTATGAAATATTGTGCTAATTATGAGACCACTGATATTGTTAATTATAGGTCTTACGAACGCATATAAGTTTATTGTGTAGCTGTAATCATTGGAGAAGGTAAGTTTCCTAACTCAACCTTGAGTTATATTTGTTCAATTGTTATAGTGGTTACTCATTGTTAATTATACCACATCCAAGAATTTATTGTTGATTATTCGCAGTTAGTGCATGTTTAATAATTAAAATTGAATTACTAATTCAGAAAATATATATTCGTAGAATTATTGTTGTTGGATATTCATATTTGTAGAAGCTAATATTATGATCATGATAATTCCACTGCTTATTATCGAATTATGTTGAGAAATGTCCTAGCTAATTATTACGCTGAATTTAACATTTGTTAGAACTTGATAGGTTCAAGAAGAGAAGAGAAGAGAATTTAATTATTATTGATAGATCAATGCCAGTTGTATCGGCTAGATCGCAAAAAGAAAACTTGATAGGTTTGTGAAGAGAAGAGAAGATAAATGATTAGATATTGAAATCATTGAATTTCGTTGTTAAATCAAATCTTGATTCTGAGACTGAGAAGAACAACCTTTTATATAAAGGGAACATTTTATTGGTCGTAAATTCAATCATTGCGCGCGACTTAAGTATTATGCATAATATAGCGTATAATGTAGATGATCACTTTATATACTTGCAGAGGGGTATGATTTAATCTTTATGGTTATCTGATACACCTGCGTATATGTCAAAGTAAAACTTTGATATATACCCGAGAAGAGAAGTTCAAGACCCAATGGATCATTCATCATATCTGGAAAAACATTCCACTTTGTTATTGTGTAGAATTGATTCTTGATTATTCATTAGAATATCGTAGAAACTTTGAAAGCGTTGTACTCTTTCATTATCAAATTATTGTGTTGCATAGAAGGCGAGAAGACTTGTTATTGATTCTTATACATTTATCGTATGACTTAACTTGCGGGATAAATTTGTTGCTCACCCTTGCTATATATAAAACTTTTCAGCTAGGAACGAAGTGGCAGAAGGTGCAGTGAAGAATAAAGGAAAAGGCATCGTGATAAATTAGTTTTGATTAGTATATTTATTATGTTGTTTTGTAAACCCTTTTTGTATATCTAAAGGGTATGTTTGTAATGTTAAGGTTAGCGGACCTGGGACTAATGTATTAACAACATATGTTAATGTGATATGTATTACTATTTCTATATGAATGGGTAGTTAGATGGTATTATATTGTGAATCATGAACACCAAACTCGGGGGTCAGGTAACCCGGATTTGGGGGCGTCACTCATTTCTAAGACTGTTACGACAATACCATCCGCTTGGATGGATTTGTTATCTCTGAACGATGCTTCGTGCAAAGGGTTAGGATGCGTTCTCATACAACATGGGAAAGTCATAGCCTATGCCTCGCGACAACTCAAAGAATATGAGAGGAATTATCCTACTCATGATCTGGAGTTAGCAGCAGTCGTTTTAGCATTTAAGATCTGGACACACTACCTGTATAGGGAGAAAGTGAAGATTTATATGGATCATAAAAGTCTCAAATATTTCTTCACCCAAAAGGAACTCAACATGCAACAATGACATTGGCTCGAGTTGTTGAAAGATTACGACCATACCATCCAATACCATCTTGGAAAAGCAAACGTGGTAGCTGACGCATTGAGTAGAAGATCATATGCGGGTACGAGTGTAATGTTGTTAACACAAAGGCCCATTTTGTATGACTTGCGAAGGATGGAGATAGATGTAAAGGCTCTAAGTACCCACGTGATGATATCAAGCATACGAATAGAACCGACTTTAATTGATAAAGTTAAAGTTACTCAAGCTACGGACCTGAAGTTGATTCGTATTAAGAAGAAAGTGCAAGAAGGTGTTATTCCAGAAGCAAGAATCGATGAAGAAGGATACTTCGAGTCAACTCCAGACTTTGTGTTCCTAACAATTCTGACTTGAAACATAGAATCATAATGGAGGCACACAACACACCGTTTCCAATCCATCCTGGTAGTACCAAAATGTATCATGATCTTCGACATACATTTTGGTGGAACAATATGAAGAGAGAGATCACGGAGTTTATCTCGAGGTGTTTAACTTGTCAACGTGTAAAGGAGGAGCATCAAGTGCCAAAGGGTCCATTGCAACCACTTGAGATTCCAAAACAGAAGTGGGAACACATTACTATGGATTTTGTTATGGGTCTTCCCAAGGTTTCTCAAGGCATAGATGCGATTTAGGTAAGTGTTGATAGATTAACCAAGTCTGCTCATTTCTTGCCTATACGGGAGACTTATTCCCTTGAACGCCTTGCTCGTATGTACATGAATGAGATTGTGAGATTGCATGGCATGCCAGTATCCATAATTTCGAATCGTGACCCAAGATTCACTTCACGATTTTGGGTTAGCTTGTAGAAAGCTATGGGCATGGATTTACGATTCAGTTTGGTATACCATCCTCAAACGGATGGGCAATCAGAAAGGACTTTTCAAACTCTTGGGAAGTTAGGATAAGTACTTGCCATTAAGACTCTGTGTCCTAGATTTCAAAGGAAGTTGGGATAAATACTTGCCATTAGTGGAATTCTCCTACAACAACAGTTGTCAAGCAAGTATAGAACTGGCTCCATTCGAGGAGTTGAATGGAAGAAAATGTCGTTCTCCAGTATGCTGGGACGAGGTGGGTGAAGCAACATTATTGGGACCAGAATTGGTACGCATAACTACAAAGAAGATCCAAATGATCCGACAACGTATACAAACGGCACATGATAACCAAAAGAGTTATGCGGATCTTCAGCGAAAGGACGTGGAATTTAATATTGGGGATCATGTATTGTTACGTATTGCTCCATGGAAGGGTGTTAAAAGATTTGGGAAGAGAGGAAAGCTCAATCCAAGATTTGTTGGTCCATTTGAGATTTTTGACCGAATAGGAAATGTGGCCTATAGACTCGCATTACCTCCAAGCATGTCTCGTGTTCAATATGTTTTTCACATATCTATGCTTTGTAAATATGTGAAAGACCCAAACCACATTATTGAGTTAGAACCAGACGAGATAGCCAAAGATTTAACGTACAAGGAGGTACCTATTAAGATCTTGGATAGGAAATAACATGTCCTACGCACCAAGGTTATACCATAAGTTAAGGTTTTGTGGAGGAACCATGCTATTGAAGAAATGACCTGGGAGTTGGAATCAGAAATGAAAGCGAGGTATCCTCACCTTTTCGAAACACCAGGTACGTACGTCAATTTTGAGGACGAGATTTTATAAGGAGGGGAGGTTGTAAGACCCCAACTTTTTAATGAAAAAAATTGAATTTTCTCTATTCATTATCTTGAAATAATAAGGTGTTAATTTGATATAATACTTTGATTATGGGTGAAATGTGCAAATTTTGCAAAATAAACAAGTGGTTATAAAATATTTATTATTTTTGGGGAATATTTGTTTGGTCGTCGAATATTCTTGTTGTCGGGGAATATTCGTACGATGGCGAAACCATTTGTGGGCCCCATAACAGAAAATGGTCGGATGAAGAAAACGATAAGTTTGAGTTTATACAAATAACGATGTAGTTGTTACCGTTAACACTGTTGGAATACCCGGTGGTTAAAATACGATGTCTACGCGTGGTTGCACGATGAAATGCGGTATTGCACAATAATATTTTGAATTATTGATTCTTACGTGAAGAAGGCACTACTCAATAATTATTACAAAGAATTATTTATTTAATATTTTATTTTATTGATTCAATAATTGCTACGTTGATATTTTATATTATTGTTGTTCCATAATTGTCAATCGCACCGTGATCTCCATTATCAAATCAATAATTCATATTATTTGAATAATATTGTTAGATAGCATTATTGGCAATGTCTAAGGAAGTTACGTCTGCAGAAAGGGGTTTGGTCACCTAATTATTGGCCCAATAAGGAGAAATTCATATCGAAGCTCCATCTTTCACGAGAACGACACTTAGTCATCATAACTATGATTACTCAGAATATTATTTATGAATAATTAATTATTCATTTATATGATAAGGAAATATTTTATTTTATGTGGATATAAATGATGGATATATTTATTGTGGTTATAAATGAAGGATTTAATGCTGAGGTGTTTTATCAGTATTTTGTCGGAATGGAGGTATTAAAAATCGTCCGTATGTGGATTTCGGGCATTTTTCGTTGGGAATTTGGAAAAACTTAAATCTACAAAGTCATAGAGAATTCAATTTCCTATGGAATGGACATAAAATTCATATTTTTCTGATAAAGAGGCTATTTATTATGGATTATTAAAGTTTTAGAAATTAATGGTTTTTATTAAAATTATGTGTGGGACCCACTTTTGTCCTTTGTTGATAAAATATGCTGAATTAAATTTTCAAGTGTGGTGGGCTAATATTTTAGTCAAAGTGGTATGCGTAGAAAAAAAGATTATATTAATATTTTATTAATTTAGTCTGTTTTGGTATTCTAGCATTTTCCTATAAATAGGTGCTTAGGTTAGAATTAAAAATTACACCAGAAATAAGTTTTCTCTCTCTATATATATTATCAAGCGTATTTTGTGAATATATTGATACTTTAAGAGTTGTTATTCAGTGCAAGTTTCTTTCAGCACTATATCCGATATTCTAGTTAGAAGTACTGTTCTTTTGAGGTAAGGGATGTTATTTTCTTCGTAAATGATGTTATTCTTTCAATATCATTATACAGAAATATTGGTATGAATTTTATTATGAAAATTTTACCTTTTAATGTTGGGGTTACTATTCACGTATACGGCACTATTCACGTATACGACATTATTCACGAATATGGTACTATTCACGAAGTATGAGTTTTCTTGTGGAATTTCTACCTTTTTGTGTCGGGGTTACTATTCAAGTATACGACACTATTCACGAATACGACACTATTCACAGAAAAAATAAAATTTTCTTTTCTTTCTCCAAGTTGTCTATTATGGTTACTATATTTGATTGTATCCATGCTTTGATCTTCATTCTTGAATTTTGCTCCATAATTGATTATTATAAGGTATTTTTAAACTTGGATAAACTAAAGTACGAATCCCTAATCTTTGATATTTTATCTCACTGGATTCATTTTCTTTAAGATATTTTTCATCATCCTCAGTCCTAAATGATGATATTACTGAATATCTTTGACATGTAGTGCAAAGACGAATATTTGATTCAAGATGTTTATTGATTGATGTTACAGGGATAAAATATTGATGATGGACTTTTAAATCTTAGAAGATAATAGAATTCATTCTCTACTTCTTCTAATGGATTGATGTTTCCGCTACAATTTTTTATCTAAAACTTGTTGTCTATTATATTCTATCAGATTTTTCCATGTTGAAGACTAATGATAATTTGTTATATATTATCTTAGTCATAATATTCTTTACTGGGCTAGTTGAGCTCACCATTTTCCTTTTGTTCCATTTTTCTTCTCAGGAGGTGAGAATATAGCAGAAACTAGCCGGGGTGTGGAGTGATGTTTCCAGTCAGTTGTGTTAGCAGTACTCACTATTTTATAAAATAGTGTGATAATAATTTTAATGAGGACTCCTTTTGAGTTTGATTTTATTAGACAATATTTGTATTTAAACTCACAGTATATGTGTTGTCGTATTTTGCTCGACAATTGTATTAATGAAGTTGTATTTGTTTCTGTACCATGTATTTGGCGACTCAGAATGGGTGATGTATACCTATTTTGGGGGCGTCACAATTTGGGACATTGTTGATAGATTAACCAAGTCCGCTCATTTCTTGCCTATACGAGAAACTTATTCATTCGAATGTTTTGCTCGTTTGTACATAAATGAGATTGTAAGACTGCATGGTATGCCAGTATCCATAGTTTCTGATCTAGACCCTAGATTCACTTCACGATTTTGGGTCAGCTTGTAGAAACCTATGGATACTGAGTTATAATTCAGTTCTGCATATCATCCCCAAACGGATGGGTAATCAGAAAGGACTATTAAAACTCTTAAAGATCTATTGAGACTCTGCATCCTAGACTTCAAAAGAAATTTGGACAAATACTTATCATTGGTGGAATTCTCCTACAATAATAGTTATCAAGCGAGTATAAGCATGGCTCCATTCGAGGCGTTGTATGGACGAAAGTGTCGTTCTCTAGTATTCTGGGACGAGGTGGGTGAAGCAACATTATTGGGACCAGAATTGGTACGCATGACTACGAAAAAGGTTCAAATGATCCGACAACGGATACAAATGGCACAAGATCGACAAAAGAGTTATGTTGATCTTCATCGAATGGACGTCAAATTCAATGTCGAAGACCATGTATTGCTACGTGTTACTCCATGGAAAGGAGTTACGAGATTCAGAAAGAGAGAAAAGCTCAACCCTCAATTTATTGGTCCATTTGAAATTCTCGATCGAGTAGGAACTGTAACCTATAGACTCACCTTACCACCAAGCAGGTCTCGTATTCATAAAGTTTTTCACATATCCATGCTACGTAAATATGTGGAAGACCCAAACCACATTATTGAATTAGAACCAAATGAGATAGCCGAAGATTTAACGTATAAGGTGGTACTTGTGAAGATCTTGGATAAGAAGTGTAACGCCCCAAATCCAGGTACTTGAAACCCGAACTTGGTGCTTTACGATACCATTTCTATGAGCGGAAATAATACTAATAATAATAACAATAATATAAATACCAAACTTAATTTACATATATCAGAGTCTAATCCCAAGTACGCAACCTTTACTACATTCATTACATGATAGATAATACATATCAATGTCTTAATAATGTCTATCTATTACAAAATATCCCATTAAACTTTTTCTGTTTGCTTTCCTTTTCACTTGTTCTTGTTTGAACCATCAGGTTGATCACGTTTAGCTGAAAACATTTAAATTTAAAGCAAGAATGAGCATTTGATTGCCCAGCAAGTAATAGCAACAATAAATATTAACTGAAAAGATTAAATGTTTTCTTTGAGTGACACTTCTATAACGAATCAACAGTTGTGAAGTAAACTGAACCAATAATAATAATATAACAATTCTATATCAAATTTTTGAAACTACGTATTGACTATAAATGGAGAGTAGTCTACAGACTATGAACATTGTTTTCAATTTTCGATAAGGTTTAGCAGAACTTCATCCGCAAACCGTCATAACTTATGGGCGCGAGGGTGATCATCTCAATGTGCCCTATATTGATCAATACTGCATTCAAGAACGATATTATTGTTCATCTTATCCGCCTTTGACGCACAAAAGTTTTCCCAGATTAGGGATGCTCATACTTAGTCAGGAATCTGAACCAAAGTAATTTGATTGGATACAATAAAGTTTTATCATGTTCAACGATATTTCTAAATCTGTGTCTAGCTAGGTCAAATAGCTTAGACGGCTTTGAAGTCAATGTATACATACTGGAATTTAATAAATATGTATCAACATGTGATTAAATACAATGATTATCCAAGTGTGGAAACTTGTATAACCATGTTTAGAAATTAACGAACAGAATAAATATCTGAATTATAATATAATACTATACTGATAAATAATGATCGGATACATAATCGATAACAATCTATCTATACAAAATAGAATTGATTTTGAAAAAACTTAATTTCCCGCTTGCCTATTAAAAGATCTGAACCCTCAAAACTTTGGGATAAATCTAACCATCGATTGAAATAAGTTAGCTTCACTAATACTCTTAGTTTCCAAAACTGTAGCATACTAAGCGAGGAAGAGAAAGAAAGTCCGCTAGAAAGAAGAGAGCAATCACTAAGCTTAGTTAGGTAAATAACTTTACAGTCTTTCCAATCCTTTTCCTCTTCATCGTTAACCCTACATTCACAAAATCATATCTAAACGGACCCTCAAGAAGTTTCTTTCCTCTCACCCCTAAAACCCTATGATCTGTTTCTCTACATAAAATCTTAACAAAAATAAATCTTTGGTAATTCCCAAAATTGCAGCTCTCTCTCTCTCTCTCTCTCTCTGTGTGTGTGTGTCTCAGGGTTTTGAAAAGTAGATAAGAAGTAGTAATGGTTGAGAACAACGATGGAAGAAACTAAAATTATTCAAGAGATTAATGGGAGCTCTGCTACTATTAATAGTGATGGCAGGCCTCCTAACCCACTTGCCCCCACCTACCGCAGCTGTTTTTGAACCACTTCAAAGAAGTCTCTAGTTCGACATCCATCGTTGGTAATTCTTGGTTTTAAGTTTCTGCATTCTCAAAAAGTTTGGATTTTGATTTATGGGTTTTGGAGATTTTTTGATATTTGTGGCTTTTTCATGATTTTGTGGTGGACCAGTGTTTCTATTTTAAGGAGATTGCTAAAAGTACCTAAATTTGCAAGTATTCACGGGTCAAGTGTAGTTCTAAAATAGGAAAATTAATTGAGAATTTGGGTTTATTATGTGTTCAATTTTGTATAGTCATTGATTAAGTGTAGTTCTGAATAGAAAAATTAATTGAAAATTTGGGTTTATTATGTTCAATTGTGTATAGAATGTGTTGATGGGTCAAGTGTAGTTCTAAAATAGGAAAATTAATTGAGAATTTGGGTTTATTATGTGTTCATTTTTGTATAGTCATTGATTAAGTGTAGTTCTGAATAGAAAAATTAATTGAAAATTTGGGTTTATTATGTTCAATTGTGTATAGAATGATTGATTATAAAAGTTTGTTACATGAATTATATGTTTTTACTATGATTCAAAGCAACCTCTTCTTGAGTTCCTATATTCAAGATTTTTTTTAGGCTAGAGATATCCTATTCTTCATTTTCTATATGAATCTCTCCTGTCCATAACACAAAAAATGACAAAAGATACATGATATAGGGTAAAGACATTTGGCTACTGATTTGCTCAAGTTAGTTTACTGCTCTGGTAAATGTGTATTGTGAAAGTCTATTATTTAATATTAATTGTTATTCCTTCTTTTACTTTCACAAGTAAATGATATTATTTAGTTTACTGCTCTGATTTCTCCCTTTTTCTGTTTTATATGTTTCCCCATTTAGGTTGTTGAATATAGATTTCTTGGCTTTTTTTTTTTCTCTCTCTCTCTCTCTCTTTCTGTATTTACGTGTGTTTGTGTATATATATGTATATAATTTTATTGTATGAATTAAATTATCAAATTGGTAGTTTCTCAAAAAATTATTGGTGCCCCCTTTTTTGATTTCTTTTTTTGTTTGATATGTTTCTCTAATTTGGTTGATTGACTATAGATTTCTTGAACATTTCTGGGAAATCAAAATGGAGTAGTATGAGTCTCTTATAAGCAGTTTGATTAGGGTTCGTTTCTTTAAAACCCTCCCCCCCCTTTTTTCTAGTTAGGGGGTCTGATATTTCTGTTTCTCAATGTAATCAGTAATTCAGGATGTTTTGGGTTTTGATTGGGTGGTTTTGCCTTGAAATTTCATGAATGACTTCTTCTTCTTTTTTTACAACTGAGGGGTGTTTTTGTTTAGTATATATACTTTTTTGGGCTTCTTTGGGTCTTGAATAAGCGAAATATATTGTATCTGTTATTCCTGATATAAGGGAGTTCGTATGAACAGGATGGGACAAAAGTATTGGGCTCTTGAGGTATAAAGCATAAACTTAAGAAATAAACATATGGCTTTATGATATGACGTACCTTAGGGGTTGATCATAGCCTCATAAAAGAAAATGCATAATGGTAAAATGAATTGATTGGGCATAGCCTCATTGAGTTGATTGGGCATGCGTGTGATGTGTGATTGTACTTGCAGGTGACTTATTTAACACATTCTTCTTAGTGGTATACATGTAGTTGCACGTAACTGGTGATTTTTCCCAAATTGTATATGTGTAGCTCAACTTTGGACTAAGATAAATACATATCCATAGACAAAGGCAAGTACAATGCTCCCCTTTCTTTCTCATGTGTAAAATCTAATACAAAAAATTGTATTTCAAATCAGTTTTAGTTCTGAGCCCAGGTGTTTATCCAATAAATTTAGTTATATATCAATCCAAATGTCCAAAGAAAATAAAAAAAGAAAGAAACTAAACACAACTTAAACAGAACGTAAAATTTGGTATGGGAATGCAAACAGTGGCATGATGAATAAATATCAGGTAATCTTGGATTCTTCTGTAGACTACAGATGAATAATGAAGGGTAAATAAATGATTTACACTGTTGATTATTAGGAAAACACTGAAAATTCAGATCTTATTGTTAGTGCTCACAACTGACTATAGTAAAATAATAATGGTAGTAGTAATAGTAGTAGTAGATATAGATAATAATAATAATAATAATAATAATAATAATAATAATAATAATAATAATAATAATAATAATAATAATAATAATAATAATAATAACAGTTGTAATAATAATAATAATATGCTCAACCAAAAGAACAAGGTTTGCAAGACTATATAAAAGAAAAAAAAGGTGAATGTAAGGCTGGTATGGACCTTGAAAAGACATTCCCTTTGCCCCTCTTTCTTTGAGAATGAGAAAGATCATTTTCAAGTTTAAATTTGTTCATTTGGGATCTGGGTTGTTCTATATTTACTAAGTTTACTTATTTTCTTTTTATTTCTTTTTATTGAAGATTTTTCCCTTTCTTTTTATATCATTCCTTAAGTCACGTAAGTGAAGAGAGGCCATGAGGACAAATAGCCTACATGATGAGTAATTTTGTGTTAATATACTTTAATAACCCACTTTCCATATGTAAGAAGCTACAAAAACCCATTCAAAGAACAACTCCCTAAAAAATGAGTAAAGAAGGACTTATAAGAGAAAATCCCCATGATATCCAAAGACTAAGAATGAGAACCAAGAGGAGGAACTTAAGGAGAGAAGCAGAGTTAAGGTGGGTTAAAAGCGCACTTAATTTGTATAGGATTAACTTATGCACAATATTTTTCCTTTATTTTCCAACATTACCAATTGGAGTGGACTCCATTATGTAAGGATAATATTAGAAGGAAACAATTGACCACCCAGACTTGGTGGCTCGCGTATTTTATTGGAGCGACAAACTTTGATGATGGAGATTGATAATAAGAAAATGTTTGGTGCAAAGGTGGCACATGTTTTCACGATTGAATTCCAAAAGCATGGGTTGCCGCACATGCATTTGCTAATATTTCTTCAAGGGTCTGATAAAATACGAACACGTGAACAAGTAAATCGAGATGTTTGTGCCGAATTCCCCGATCCAATTTCTGATCCACTTCTATATGAAACAGTTAAAACTTGCATGGTACATGGACCATGTGGTGTTCGAAATCTTAGTCACCATGTATGGAAGATGGTAAATGCACTAAGAGATATCCTAAATATTGGGCAGAAGAAACTACAATGGGCGAAGATTGGTATCCGATATATCAAAGGCGAAATGACAGTCGAAAAAATTCTCTATGGTCTGGACATGAAGTTGATAATATAGATGTTGTACCATATAATTCATACCTCTCTGGATTGTTTAGTTGCCATATAAATGTGGAAGTTTGTGCAGGAGTAAGGTGCGTAAAGTATATCAATAAATACATCTACAAGGGTTACGATCGTACAACTTTAGTATTGGGGGTTGTAGATGCGATTAAGCAGTATATTGACTCAAGGTACATTGGACCTACAGAGGTGGCATGACGGATATTTGGATATCCTATGCATCAAGAGTTCCCTCCAGTTATACGTCTGGTAGTTCACCTAGAGGGAAAACATCACGTCTGCTATAACTCTTCTGAACCAATAGCTGCAATATTGAACAGAGCAGGGGATTAGCAGATAACTCTAACAGGATTTTTTGCATCTTTCGCTTCTACTAATGATTTAGTTGAACTCTCACATACCAAAAGTTTCCAAAGCATTTCGTTTGGCAAAAGAAAAAATGACTCTGAGATGAGAGACAAAGGGGATTTGCAATCGGAAGAATGTATTTTGCCAGTCCAAATGAAGCTGAAACATTTTATCTTCGTCTTTTGTTGACGGTTGTAGAGGGACCTCAATCTTTTCAATGTTTAAGAACAGTTGATAATGTTGTACACCCCACATATATGGCAGCATGTATTGCAAAAGGCCTTTTGGAAGACGATGAAGAGTGGATTCAATGTCTTAGAAAAGCATTAATAATAAGAACATGCTCTCAATTAAGAAGGTTGTTTTCTATTATCTTGACACAATGCTCTCCTTTAAATCCAGAAGCGTTGTGGAACCAATTTTCTATGCATATTTTTGATGATTTATCACACAAAATAAGTACATGTTATGGCATTGATGTTCCTACTAATGCTCAAATTTGTGATTATGGTTTATACCTTATTAATCTTTTGCTTCAAGAGTCGGGGAAGAGCTTATCAGATTACCCACCAATGCCACTGCCATATGCTAATTGGAGAATTATTGTTGGCAATCGACTTATATGGGAACATAGGCAGTTACAACTTGAAGTTGATCAAATAAATGTCCAGCAAAACATTGATCTACTGAATGAAGGTCAGCGTATGGCTTATAATGCAATCATTTCATCTGTTTATGAAAATAGAGGAACAACCTTCTTTCTGAGTGGGGGTGCAGGAACTGGAAAGACTTTTCTCTACAATACAATTGCCAAAAAATGTCGTTCCTTATGCGATATAGTAATTACAATAGCATCCTCTGGAATTGCTTATGGGTTGTTACATGGGGGACGTATTGCACATTCAACATTCTGCATTCCACTTAACGTATTAGAAAATTTAGTTTGTGGATTCATGAAGCAATTATCACACTTGGAATTACTTCGGAAGGCTAGACTAATTATATGGGATGAGGTTCCAATGCAGCATCGTCATTGTGTTGGCGCAGTTAATCGGACCTTACAAGACATTCGTGATAACTCACAACCATTTGGAGGTGTTACTGTTGTTTTTGGGGGAGATTTTAGGCAGATTCGTCATGTTATACCTAGAGGTCTTCGCGAGCATATAGTGGCACCATCACTACGACGTTCTTTGCTTTGGAAAGATATACATGTCTTGACTTTACAAGTTAACATGCGCTTACATGATGACCAATCAGTATTATTTGATTTCTCGGCTTTTCTTAATGATGTTTGAGTATTTGTATCTTTATTCATATTAACATCTATATATCGTCGAGAATATTTGATAATTTACTATTACTTCATTAATGTGTAGATTGGGTCTAACCCTCAAGAATCTATACAACTTCCAGATTCAATAAAAATAACTCAAAGTGTAGATAATCTTATCTCGACCATCTACCCAGAGCTAGAAGTGCCAAGTAAGGTCACTCCCGAATTCTTAAAAGAGCGCACAATTCTATCTGCTAGAAATAATGATGTCAATGGTATCAACCTAGCTGCGTTGGCGGTTTTTCTGGGAGAAATACATACATACTTTGTCGCTGACAAAATGGTTGCAGATGATGATGTGGATCGGACTATTATGCATCGGTACCCAAATGAGTATTTGAACACACTCAATCCCTCTAGACTACCACCGTTCAAATTAGATTTAAAATAGGGTTGTCCAATAATGCTTTTAAGGAACATTGCACCGAAAGATGGTCTTTGTAATGGTACTAGACTTATCATAGTCAAGTGTGGTGCTTTAGTACTTGAAGCAAAGATTTTAACTGGTGATAAGCATGGCGACTTGGTATTCATTCCATGAATTTATTTGACTCCTTCTTTGTCTGAGTTAAGTATTAAAATGACAAGAAGACAATTCCCAGTGAGGTTAGCGTATGCAATGACAATGAATAAATCACATAGCCAGTCTATCAAATTTGTTGAGGTAGCTTTACGTATGCCCGTATTTAGTCACGGTCAACTATATGTAGCTCTGTTAAGATGCACAAGTTCTTCCCGCTTATGCATACTGATTCGTGAATTAACTGACAAGTCCACAACAAATATCGTCTATACTAAAGTTTTGTTATAATTTTATATGTTTGAGGTATCATTTCTTATCTTCGTGCATTATTGATCTTCTTACGATAAAAGTCTTGATATGTTTTGAATTAACTGATAGAAAATTTGAATTAACTAATAAGTCCAAAAAAAATATTGTCTTTATATATGTGTTGTGATCAAGTTCTGTACGTTTTGTTTGGTTATTTTGAAGGGTTTTACTGTTGTGTTTATGAGTGCTAATTATGATTCTTTCATTAAGAAATTTATGCTTTATGTTATTTGGAATAAAATGAATTCAATATAACCAAAATATTTCTACAGAAAGATATTGGAGTAGTTAGGTCTGTGCATATGTTTTGGATGGAATAGTTAAATATTTGCTAATTGTTATAAATGAGACTGATGCTTGAATAAGTTGTGGCATATACTAGCAAGACTTCTGATGGGTATAGGTGAGTCCTATAGTAATGTGAAATGGAACTTTCTAGGACTAACAAATTTCCCTATAGAAATAACAAGCCCCATAAATTATTGTAGGGTGTAATATAATATTTTTAGTTGATCAAGCTGATACGTAGGTTTTATACCTACTTATCCGGTATCTATTACTTGAATTATTTACTTAATCTCATGTTTCTTAGTTACTTTTCATGCATTTTGTGTTCATTTTGTAGATTATATGCTTGAGAGTTGAAATCGCAAAGAATTGGTATGAAATCGCAAAGAAAAGCAATCCAAATATCATTTGGGCTTTCATGTTCTTGGCTTGAAACTTTGTAGAGCTTCTTCTTAGCTTTCTGAAATAACTTGAATCATTCCAATCGGAGTTCAAATGCAAGAGTTATGACATTTGTACCAACGGACGTTGAACGTCCCTGTTTCGGGTGGTCATTTATATAGCAGCTACTTCAGAGCCACTTTCAACATTGTTCCAGTCCTTATTTCGAATAACTCAAAGCATGAAATTTGTAGATCTATGTCTCCTCTTTCCGGAACATCTTGAATCATAAAAATCAGAATTCAGACGAAGAGGTTATGACCATTTTCCCAAAGGACGTCAGAGCAGAAAATATTCCTTCACAAAACCGCCACGGGTGGGCGTCACTGACTCAAAGTAGGTCCCTACTACCGGGCGGGCCTTTTAGTATGTATAAACCCCACGAGAAGTGGTAGCCCGTAAAATACTTAATTTTATCCAATTTTAAGTTCGGGAAGGATTGTTTTGATCCGATTGACTCAAATACTTCCGAGAGGACTTAAAGACATGTGAAGAGACTTATAAAAGGAGGAGAATCACAAGGATTGGAGATGAGATTAGAGAGAGGATTCGATTAGATTAGATTAGAGTAAATTAAATCAAAATCATAGTTCTAATGAGTTTTGGAGAATGAAGCAACTTGGAGACGATTGAAGATTCAAAGTAGGAGCAATGAGGGAGCTTCAAATCTACAGACAATAGATTCTATCTTCTTATCTTCTTCTATCTTTATCTTTTAATGATTATTCAATTGTGGATTCTTAGTTTTAATTCAATAATTATGAACTAATTTTTTGTTTGAGATTACAATGGATCTTATTGTGTAGTTTATTTTAATATGCTTCGCTATCAATTATTATGTTCAATTGTGAGGATTCTCTATTATGATTTGGACTTAATTGCTTAATTGCCTAGCTAACAATTATCGTGATAATCTATATGAACTCAAGAGATGAAGTATAGATTTAGATTTGATCATGATAGCATGTGTTTGTGATTTCTGCATAGCTGGAATTCATGATTCGTGTTTAGGATATAGATATACCTTTACGCCATATGTAATCTTATAGAGAACTTGTGCTTTAAATCTTTTTTAATTGTAATTTACATAGAGATATAGTGGATTAGTTAACTAGGGTGTCTTGCTTAATTCTATCATCTGTGGATTTAAGTGAGTATGAGTATTATGCATCGAGAGGTGGTTTTATCTGCTTTAGTGTTCTTGATTAACAATTCAGGAAATAAAATAATTGATGAGAAGTGTGTTAACTTAAATAAAGCAATAAGTGAAGTTGTGATCTTAAATCTCCATAATCTTAATTTAACTAGTTGTTATTAGAATTAGGGGGGGTGTATTCAATTAAGATTTTTAAAGACTTTTTTTAAGTGACAAACTTTTGTAGAATGTGTGGGATTTTAATGACTTTCATAGACTTTTTTAAAATGACTTTTATAGACTCCATGAAATAAGTAACAGACTTTTATAAACTTGTTATCAAGACTGTGATTGACTTTTGTATACTTCTAATATTTCTTACAACTTATATTAATTGTTAATTAGCCCATGTGTACAACCTCTTCCTCTTTTTTCATGAACAAGAATAAATCTCATTATATTATTGTGGCATGAGATTTTATATATGTTGAAAGCGTTCACATTATTATACTCATTTCATGATACATTTGGATACTCGGATACCAATAAAATTTTAGAAACTACATACACAATACAAAAGTTCAGCTCACTTTTCATTGATCTATATATACTTTATGCATATGCGTACGCTTTTTAGTAGGAATATCAAACTCTGTTTTTCACAAAATAATATAACAATGAAATACATATATATTTGTCATGCAGGAATACATATATATATATTTGTCATGCAGGAATAGAACCACATGTTACATTATTTCACTATGATACACCAAAGACACTTGAAGACGAATATGGAAGATGTCTCAAAAATTAACAGTAATTTCCTTCGTTTAAAATGGCAAAAAACTAAAAAAAATTATACACATCATATATTTTCTATTTTCATATATTATATATACATAATCTTTACAACTGATATGAGAGTTTCATGATTTTATCTCATTTTTGTTGAACAAATATCTTCCCTCTTTCTATTAGAAGCTTTCGAACGACTGTTTTTTCCCTCACCAATTCAGATTAGGTTTAGTTATTTGTTTACCTATTAATATATCTTGTTAATTCTCTTATTATAATAAATCCAATTATTTTTATGACCCAAATTTTATCAAATTATTTATCCATCACATATTAATATTTATTAGCCCATATAAAATAAATAACTAATTTGACCCAATAAAAGAAAAAGTCCAATTAATAACTACTTTTATCCACCTTTGTGTTTATTTGGAAGTCTTTAGAAATATTTAGAGATGAGGTAAGACTTTGGATATGGGTTGATAGTTATAATTTTCTTCTAAAGTCTGTCAAAGTCTACCATTTGATAGAAATCTTTAAAATCTACGAATTTTTGAATACCAAAATACTTTTATAGACTTTATAAAAATCTTAATTCAATACCACCTAACTTTTAAAGACATTAAAAAAGTTGTAATTGAATACCACTAAAATTTTATAAACTCTTTAAATGTCTTGATTGAATACAACTAAACTTTTAAAATCTTTAAAAGTCTTTAAAAATCTTAATTGAATACACCCCTCTTAGTTTATTTATAAATTCAAATTCATTCGTTTAAATAAGATTGAGTTGGTTACGGGTTAGTACTTGGTGACTTTTATAAAACAATTCCTCGTGGGAACGATACTCTACTTTAACTTTATTACTTGTTGACCACGTATACTTATGTGTTGTGCATAACTAGATTTTACCCAACAAGTTTTTGGCGCCGTTGCCGGGAGATTAGTTAATATATTTTTGCCAATATTAGCTTTAATCAAATTAGTCTTAATTTAAACATTTTTTTTTATTTAATTCTCTTCCTATTTTTCTTTCTTTTCAGGTACCAAGGCGAAATTTAATTATCAACTACCAGATATCACGAAATACTTCGACAAGGAGGGCGGGGATTGATGGTCTCAATGCATTTTCTGCATTATCAGCGCAACTTGAGACACTTTCGAGGAGGTTGGATGTTATTGCAGCCCAACGTAATCGAAGGATAGCAATTAATTGCAATTATTGTGCTAGTAATCATCCGAGTCATCAATACACTGTTAGTGTTGGGCCGAGACAACACGGTGGTGAATACCTCAACGATTATACATATGCTAATTATCAGCAAGTTTGGGGGTATCACCCGAATTCATCATGGAGCGATACTTATGAAGACCAATACTACGCTCCAAATCCAACATTCACACCGGAATTTTCATGACCACCTCCATTGCCACCAGAAGAAAAGCCAAATTTGAGGGATGTAATATTGAAGGGCATAGCAAACCTAGAGGAGATGAGGATTAGCCAAGAGTTGTCAACCCAAAATTTTAATAATCGGATGGAACAACTCGTCACTACCTCAACTAATGGTCCTCAATACATGGCTTCCGAGACTGAGACAGATAATTCAAGGTTGGAGGAATTGTTGTCCAAGTTTGTAGCATCAAGTGAGGAGAGGAGGATTAATCAAGAGCGATTAATTCAGAATCAAGAGAAATCAATTAAAAATATGCAGAACCAGGTGGATCAAATGCTCAAAGACTTGAACAACTGTCCTCAAAACAATTGGTGTTATGATGAGGATTCCGAGGTTGATGAAGTGCCCGAGCCAAATCTACAACTGGATGAGACACGAGATGTTGAAAAAAGGAGACAAGTGGGGATAATGAAAATAAGGTCGGTGAAGAACTAACTATAAGTACCAACGAGGATGAGTCGATGTTATTAGTGCCCCAAGTTCCTTCTCTGCCAAAGATCAAGGGTCCAGTTCGATTTGCAAAACCATGCCCGCTTGGTAGTCATGTCGTCGGCAAGGCTCTTTATGACATGAGAGCTAGTACAAATGTAAAGCCATGGTGGGATAAGGAGAAGAAGATAGAAGAAGAGCCCGTTGTTCTTGCCAAGCCTCAAAGCCCCAATCGAATCATAGGCTTAACGGACAGAAAAGCACCTAGTTATTCAACATTCTCAATTGGGCACATATTTAAACAAAGCATGCTAGGTGACTTTAATTCGATAGCCATCACAAATGGGAACCTATCAAAAGCTACATTATTTTCGATGGATGGAGGGTTCCTCAACTATCGAAGAGAAATTGGATAGCGTTGACCAGAAAAAAGTCAGGCTGAAAGACTATAATTCAAGCGCTAACTGGGAGGCAACCCAGGAATTTTTCTATTTATTTGCTTTACTAGCTTATTTAGTAGATAGGAATTAATTTGCTTATTAAGTTCTCTTACCAATCCAAGTGTTATTCTAATCCATGTTGTCTCTCTTCAGTGTAGGTATTGGAGGTTCAACGGACATGCAAAAGATTATGAAAAGGTTATTCAAGTAAAATTCAAGTGTGGTGCCCAATTTGTTCCATGCGCCTAATCTATTCTCAAAACTTAGCAGACACTGAGGAGTATTGCTATATTTTCAGGGAAGTCATTTGCTTTACTTTTTTCTATTTCAGCCATTGAGGACAATGTCTAGTTTAAGTTTGGAGGCATTTTAGTGTCGTATTGCATATATTTAGTTATTTACATTGTAGTTCATATAGTTACATTTAGTTTTTGCATTCATTTTCTTAAAAAAAAAATCAAAAAATCAAAAATAATAGTTAGTTACTATGTTCATCTTGCATGAGTCCAGCTGTTTGATAGTTTGAGTTTATTTTGGCCAATGATGAGATTGGAATTGGGTAGACAAGTATAGTACTGACCATTAGAGCTTTGATGTGATTTCTTGTTATGAATTGAGTCTTTTTTTTTGTTTGAAACTGGTATAATAAGGATAGCACAGTAAAAACAATGTATTGAATGATTGAGTTTAAATTGATACATAAAGGACCTCTATAGGATAATGCTAGTTTAAATAAGAGAATGACAAGAATAGGCAGTGAAGGTGAAGAATAAGGCAAGAACCTAAGTTTGGGGGGAAAAGTGGGGTATATAAGCTTCTAAAAAAAGAAAAAAAATATATCGAGTTGAATAAATTGAGTCCTGTGGTGGGTCGAGAAGAAGCGTGAAATGCACTCCTCATAAACACAGGCGTGAGATGGAGCGTAAAACGCACTCACTATCCAAAAAGAAAAAGAAAAAGAAAAAAAAATAGAAAAAGAAGAATAAATAAAACGGGAAATAAGAGCAAAAAGCCCCCGTAGATGAAAAATAAAGCATAAGTATCCCATGTTGACCCGTGATATTGGTAATTGTTTGATTTTAGTTGGATCTAGCTTGTTTTTGGATTTCTTGAGTTTACATTGTATGATGCCTTCGAAGAGACTTGTTATGTGTTAAAATTTGATTTTATATCAGTTAACATTGTTGTGGAGCACACACGCACTATATTGTGATAACAGTCTAAGATTTGATGATTGATTGAGAAGTTATTGATTGGTTTTGATATGATGTATTATCGTGTTTATTTGATTTCTCTAAGGCCGGTTGAATAGACTTGTTTCTGTCATTACTGCTGGATTCGTAGGCATGTAGATTAGTTGTATTGCATTGCATTATTGTTTTGTGTTTTTGCTTGAAGACAAGCAAAGGTTTAAGTTTGGGGGTATTTGATAAATAGGTTTTATACCTACTTATCGGGTATCTATTACTTGAATTATTTACTTAATCTCATGTTTCTTAGTTACTTTTCATGCATTTTGTAGATTATATGCTTGGGAGTTGAAATCGTAAAGAATTGGTATGAAATCGCAAAGAAAAGCAATCCAAACATCATTTGGGCTTTCATGTTCTTGGCTTGAAACTTTGTAGAGCTTCTTCTTAGCTTTCCGGAATAACTTGAATCATTCCAATTGGAGTTTGGATGCAAGAATTATGACATTTGTACTAACAGACGTTGAACGCCACTATTTCGGGTGGTCATTTACATAGCAGCCACTTCAGAACCACTTTAAACATTGCTCCAGTCCTTATTTCGAAAAACTTAAAGCATGAAAGTTGTAGATCTACGTCTCTTCTTTCCGGAACATCTTAAATCATAAAAATTGAAGTTCAGACGAAGAGGTTATGGCCATTTTCCCAAAGGACGTCAGAGAAAAAAATATTCCTTCACAAAACCGCCAACGAGGTGGGCGTACAGCTCAAAGCGAGGCCCTGCTGCTGTAAGGCAGGCCTTTTAGTGTATAAACCCGTAGGTAAATGGTAGCCTGTAAAAAAATGAATTTTATCCAATTTTGAGTTTGGGAAGGATTGTTTCGATCAGATTAACTCAAGGACTTCCAAGAGGACTTAAAGATATGTGAAGAGACTTATAAAAGGAGGAGAATCACAAGGATTGGAGATGAGATTAGAGAGAGGATTCCATTAGATTATATTAGAGTAAATTAGATCAAAATCATAGTTCTAATGAGTTTTGGAGAATGAAGCAACTTGGAGACCATTGAAGATTCAAAGTAGGAGCAATGAGGGAGCTTCAAATCTATAGACAATAGATTCTATCTTCTTATCTTCTTCTATCTTTATCTTTTAATGATTATTCAATTGTGGATTCTTAGTTTTAATTCAATAATCATGAACTAATTCTTTGTTTGAGATTACAATGGATCTTATTGTGTAGTTTATTTTAATATGCTTCGGTATCAATTATTATGTTCTATTGTGAGGATTATCTATTATGATTTGGACTTAATTGCTTAATTGCCTAGCTAACAATTATCGTGATAATCTATATGAACTCGAGAGATGAAGTATAGATTTAGATTTGATCATGATAGCATGTGTTTGTGATTTCTGCATAGATGGAATTCATGATTCGTGTTTAGGATAGAGATATACTTTTATGCCATATGTAATCTTATAGAGAACTTGTGCTTTAAATCCTTTTTAATTGTAATTTACATAGAGATATAGTGGATTAGTTAATTAGGGTGTCTTGCTTAATTCTATCATATGTGGATTTAAGTGAGTATGGGTATTATGCATCGAGAGGTGGTTTTATCTGCTTTAGTGTTCTTGATTAACAATTCAGGATATAAAATAATTGATGAGAAGTGTGTTAACTTAAATAAAGCAATAAGTGAAGTTGTGATCTTAAATCTCCGTAATCTTAATTTAACTAGTGGTAATTAGAAATACTTTATTTATAAATTGAAATTCATTCGTTTAAATAAAAATTGAGTTGGTTACGGGTTAGTACTTGGTGAATTTTATAAAACAATTCCTCGTGGGAACGATACTCTCATTTCACTTTATTACTTGTTGACCACGTATACTTGCGTGTTGTGTGTAACTAGATTTTACCCAACACAAGCCGAAGCTTAAAAAACATGAAGTACAGGTACTCAAATTACAATACCGTATATTACACATACAACCTCATGTTTTTGAATCCACATGATACATTTTTCAACTTATTTTACAGATGATGCCTTCGTAAAAGTTACTCATTTTCTAATTTGCGAAAAATTGGTTTACATTTCTTGCTGCTCTTTTTCGTGTAAGCAACTCGATAATGTGTTTAGAGATGATGCCTCCACTGAATAACAATTCCTGCTTTGGCCAACTGAATACATGATTTAGTAATGTATGAACATCAGATAACATATCTTACAGAAAACCATTTAGATAACATACGAGTATATATATATGTGTGTGTGTATGTGTAAAGAACAAATTTGAGAAGCTTGATCATCGTAGTTAACATAGTAAGCTTCTCTATGTTGGCTGAGCTATAATATGTTTATTATCTATTTCTCCAGCTGTGTAGAATTATTATTAGATATATAACTTATGGTTTAGTTTTATGTGTGCATGACTCAATCAATTTGTACATATATCCTTTTCATTGTTATCAATTTCCAAGTAGTTGATTTAATTTGTTGATACAACTAAACGATTCATTTCAATTTTTGTAGTCTTGGGATGATATTGCTATTGAATGGAAACGTGTTCATTCAACAACAAGTCGAGGGTAGAGAAAAGCTAACAGGGTTATGTGTATTTTATAATTCTTAAATCGTATTCAAGTAATCACGTGTCAATTGTTTCGTTCTTGCGATACTACTAACATTTTTCTTTCTCTTATAAATAACAGATTTTTGTTATAAACAATATTTGTTGGCTATGGTCGTTGCCGATGGATAACCTTTCTTTTTAAAGGTTTATGTACCAAAGACATGGTAGAGCTTGACAGATCTACAAGGTAAATGTTATTATATGTATTTTCAGGTATATATTGAAGGATACTTGGTGTAATCTGTAAAGAATATATTTGGTGTAAGATGTAAAGTAAAGGGTTACGCTCAACATGTTATTTCTCTATTTTCTGCATATATGTATTTTGTTTTCCGTCTTTTGTAAAGTTGGCTAATTATACATGGTTATGATGATTTTGAGTATGGAATGATGTTTTTTTTTTGTGGTTTGGATATGTATGGATGATTGTAAGTTTTTTAAACAGGTTTAGATTTTTCTGGATATCTATTTTTAAAGAAAACTCTGCCAAAATTTCTTGAAATTAGTAGCTACTAGCTTGATGTTTTGGTGGTTGGATATGTGTTGATGATTGAATATGTATTAATTTCTGCATGGTATGATGATTTTGGGTATGAAATGCTGGTTTTTTTGGTGGTTTGGATATGTATGGATGATTGTATATTTTATAGACAAGTTTAGATTTGTCTGGATATCTATTTTTAAACGAAACTCTGCTAAAAAAATTTAAAATCATTAGCGACTAGGTTGTTGTTTTGGTGGTTAGATATGTGTTGATGATTGAGTGTGTATTAATTTCTGCATGTGTGTATTTTTTGTGTTTCGTATTTTGTAAAGTTAACTAATTATATATGGTTATGATGATTTTGGGTATGGAATGATGGTTGTTTTGGTAGTTTAAATATGTAGTGATGCTGCTGAAAACATGCTCAAAATGCTCGAGAAAAACATTAAAATTACAGATCCAAATGTTAACTGTATGTGGGACTTTGGGTGGAATAAGGTGATGTTTGCATATGTTGAAACAGATGACATTATAAAGGATGTGGACCGGGCGTGGTTGATGAACTCATAGACGAAATCATAAGTGAATGGTAACATGAGAAGCTCCAGTACTCTATGATGTTAACTGAGTTATTTTCTAATACATTTTGTAATATGAGTTTCGCATTGCCCAAATGTGGTGTTGTAAAAAGGTAAAGTACATAATTATTTGCAAAGTTTTGTTTTGAATTTGTTGCTAAAATATATATATTCTAGCTGTGTCCATGGACGGTGGGTTTTATCCCAAATTTTGGACGGCCCAGATGATTTTTTTGGCTATATGTTTGATCAAATTTACCTTTTTTGGCGGTTGGGTCAATTATTTTTGAAGTTCTTATTTTATTTTATTTTTTCTTTAATAAGGCAAAGGAGCTCCAAACCAATTTGGTGCACATGAACCTTTTAAGCAAGTGGGTATCATTATGTTATTTCCTTACTACAATGCTTTTACGTGTTAATAAATCAGCGACTGGTATTCAATGGACACATTTGTATGATTGATTGTGCTTAAATTAGTTTTACTAATTAATCCATGTTCCATCTAAAATTGCAAATTAAATGAAGGGAATCAATAGCATATAGGTGTGGAGGAGTGCTTTTAAATGTGCTTAAGAAAATATGATGGTCATTGGCATTGAGATTGTTTCGAATTTAGTAAATGTAGTTAACTGGCCTAGGTCAATTTTATTGTTGAGTGAATGTGGATGTTGGCTTTAGTTGTTTCCTTAACAAATTCATTTTTTCTTGCCAGTCTCGATTTGTAAATAATGAGCATGTAGATACAATTTGTGGCAAAATTCTTGACTTCTTTACTTTTTGGGTGGGATGTCTATCTTGATTAGAAATTTTCTTATTTACAACAAATATTTACAAAATTTTCTAATTTTTATCAAATATATACTGTGACGCCCCCAAAATAGGTATACATCACCCATCTTGAGTCGCCAAATACATAGTACAAAATTCAAATACAACTTAATTATACAATAGTCGTGTAAAATACGACAAAACATAATCTAAGAATTTTAATAAGAATATTGTCATCTAGATAATATCCACACTCAATGGAGTCCTCATTACATTTATTGTCACACTATTTTATAGAGTAGTGAGGACTACTAAAACAACTATCTGGACCATCAATCCGCCTCCCGAGGCTAAATCTCGGCTATATTCTCATTTCAAGAAGAAACAATGAAAGAAAGGGTGAGCTCAACTAGCCCGAAGAAAATATTATGACTATGATAATGCAGAATAATTTATCGTTAGCCTTCAACAGTGTTAAACTGATAAAATATAACAAACATCAAGTTTAACTGCAGCGGAACAAGCAATCCATTATAAGAGTCAAGTAGAGAATAAAATCTACTATCTTCTATGATTTAAAAGGTTTTTCATCACTTTTATCGCTGAGACTCAGCTTAATAAATAAACCACACCATCCCTGCAGTACGACCAAGGATATTCATTAGTATCACGACCACAAATTATCCATGCACTACGGGACAAGGATATTCGTGTATTCATCAATGGTCATGATCATGCCAACAACTGTCCATCAATGCACTATGGCCAATGAGGACTTTTACCACATCATTTGTAACATTATGGTCATGATTATACCGAATAATCCCTGGTCATAATCATACCAAGTCCATCTATGCAATACAGGTCACAGATGACTTTCAACATATTATAAACATGAGGATGATGACAATGATATAAGAATTCAATAAAACAAGTTCAAGGATAAATTTTTAAAGATTTATAATTTAATTTATCCAGAAATCCATAACGTCCAAATTGTCAACCATGATACTGTTTTGTGGAGTAAAATTCAAGAATGCTCAGAAGAATATTTTCATGAAAAGATACTGGATGAAGCGCAAATATCCAGGATATTCTACTAATTTCATGGAGTATAAAATCCAAAATTTTAACCAACTGAGTATAATAGAATATATGAAACTGCAAATGAATTTTTGTCCGCCATGCGGTAATCCACGTAGACAGATCATTTCCATAATTTAATAAGGAATGAATACGAAGGATCATTCACCATGCATGTGGTAGTCCACATAGATAGGTTATTCCAATAGAATAATAAAGAATGGAATAACAGAAGAATTCACAATGCATGCGATAGACCAAGCGATGCATGTGTTTATTCCAATGTAATAATAAAGAATGGAATAACAAAAGAATTCACCAGGCATGCTATAGACTGCACATACAGTTTATTCTAATAGAATAATAAAGAATGGAATAACAAAAGAATTCACCAGGCATGCGATAGACTGCACATATAGGTTATTCCAATAGAATAATAAAGAATGGAATAACAACCCTTACGAGTATTGAAAGAAAATAACTCTCATCATGAATGCGAAAGAAATAATACCCTTTACTTTAGACGAAACTGGATACTGGAATAGTGAGGTAGCAGACTTATCTTCTTCTTTCTCTCTATAATATCTCTCTATAATAATTGCTTTTGTGAGACTTAGTGAATTGGTGAGAATGAAAGAAAAATGAGCTTCTATTTATAGAAAAATATAGTTTCGATAATTGCACGCTTTGGGGCTCAAAATATTACAGTATAATACCTTCCTCTTTTTCTTTATTTTTAATTTAGTCCTGCAAGTATTATCAAACTTGCACAACCTCCCCTAATAGTAAATAATGTGAATTAATAGTTCATTCATGTGACTTAATAGTATAATCATATGAAAAAACTAATTACAGTATAGTACCTTCATCTATTCCTCTATTTTTAATTTAGTCATGCAAGTATTATCAATCTTTCACCACCTCCCCTAATAGTACATGAATGTTAATCAATAGTACACACATGTGAACAAATAGTTATAAGCATGTGAAATAATAGCAATTAATTTCTCATTTATCCGATTAATTACCCGATTGGTCAATATAACCTCCAGACATCAATTATTATCGAAATAAATGTCAATTTCCACTAACACTAATAATCCCAACACAATGAAACTATCAATTTCATCTTTAATCAACATGAACTTATTCATCATTAATATTATAACTCACAATATTTAACAACCAAGTCGTTCCCAGAAAAGAGGGGGCTTTTCGATAAGGATTTCTCCTTATTGGCGCGCAATTAGGTGACCAAACCTCTCCTTGACAGAACTTCTAGACATTGTCAATATTGCAAATAATAATATGAATAACTTTGTCGTCTCAATTATTGATTTAATAATAATAAATATTATGTAGATGATATTGTGATAATAATTGAATCAATAATATGAGAGATATGATGCAGTAATTACTGTAGCAATAATTGAGTATAACTGAGTGACTTCTCACATAAGCATCAATAATCAATACTGTGTGCTACTATGCAACTATGCCATATTCTTGTATTTTTACCACACGGGTAGTTCAACAGTTTAATTAAGTAAAACTTTCATTTATTATTTTTATAAAAGATAATTACATCATTTTCTAACTATGACAATACTTCCGTTGTGGGGTCCACCAATGATTGTGTCGTCGTACGAATATTCCCTATTAAAATGAATATTCCCCGACTAATCGAATATTATATAACCGCTTGCTTACTTTGCAAAATTTGTAAATAATACCCACAATTATAACATTATATTAAATCCACACCATAATATTCAAAAATATATTTCGAGAAAAATTAATCTTTATTCATAAAAGTTGGGGTCTTACATATACTCTTTAAACATTGTAACTCACATTTTTCATTTAGATTCATATTTAGGTATTAAATAATTACACGAGTATTCGTAGTGCCGGAGGCACGGGTTAACCCTAGTAGAGTTAATATTCTGGTACAATGATTATATAATTCTGAAACTTTCTTACTCATGTCCATTGCATAAAGGAAATGCAAAGTTAGGATACTTGTCTGGTCTGCTGCTTACAATACACAACTTAGTTTTATCGTTTATATAACAACCTATCATTAATAAGATTATTTTACCGATTAGAATAACATATCGTAACACATAATACTGCTAATTGCAGTCAGCACATAACATAATCACATTGTCACACATATTTAACAGTCATTGGATCACAAACAAACACGTATACAGACAAATGATATAAGTTCACATCAATTTCTAAAACATTTCGGTGTACCGACGGCTTTATCGGGTAATTATCGAGTCTAAAACTCTACACTGAAGTTCTAAATAACTTAAACATCAGTCAAATTATTTTTAAACGACTTATAATAATTTTTAAACAATTATTATAATTTCTCATGATTTTTTAAACACCGAAATCATTATTAAATGATTTAAATATTAAATAATTATATTATCATTAATATTTAATTAATATTAAACTATTAATGAAACCATTGCCAATTAAAGTTATTTATAATAACTTAGAATATTTTAAAGTATTAATATTACCCTTAAATGATTTTTAAAACATTTAAAACCATTTTAAATAATTACCATTAATATTTAAATATTAATGCATTAATTATAAAAATATTAAAAGTTATTAATTATAACTAAAAATATTTTTAATTCATTTATATCCCCTTAAATGATTTTTAAATTGATAAAACCATTTTTAAACTATTTATTTAATATAATTATTAAATAAATCAAATATAATTTAATATTAAATTATTAATGAAATTTATCTTTAAATATTAAAAGCTATATTTTATAACTTCAAATATTTTTAAACACCTTAATTTCATTTAAAATGATTTTTATAATATTAAAATCATTTTTAAACTAATTTATTTAATATAATTATTAAATAACTCTAATATCATTAATATTAAAATATTAATGTTTTTAATGACAAAATATCAAAATTATATTTTATAACTTTAAATATTTTTATAACATTTAAATCATTTTTATATATGATTTATAAATCATTAATTCTATTTTTCATAATTTATTTAATACATTTATTAAATAACTTAATTATCATTAATATTAATTTATTAATGAAATGCATCACAAAATATTAAAAGTCATTAAAAATAACTTAAAATATTTTCTTATATCATAATATAATTTAAAATAATTTTTCAAGTATTAAAATCATTTTTAAATAATTTATTTAATATAATAATAAAATAAATTAAATACCTTTAATATTTCAAAAAATATTAAATATTTATAAAATATATTAAAAATAATTTTCAGACTTTAAAATAATTTTTAGTAATTTAATTTGTATTTTTAATAATTTAAAACTAATTTTCTTTATTTATTTAATAAAATAAGTAATTTTAGAAATAAAGTTTCGCTAAAGACTGTCTATAGCGACAGAACCGTCGATATAGGTGTTCTTCATGTTCTTGATGAAACCTAGAAACTTATGTGCAGTTAACGAGTTAAGAGGTTTGACCAACAATAGTTTTTAAACTGTGATGATGCTGGCATGATCTTGGTCAGATCTTGTAGTAATCGTGCAAGACTACATGATTCAACAACATGAATAAACAACATAAAACAAAAGAGATCTGAGCCTCCAAAAATCATGTCAGACGTGTTCTTCAATTTCTGGATTTTCCAGAATTGAAGGTACCTACTTTGAGCCTTTAAATCAATGTTTTCCAAGCTTACTTTGTATGATGTAATGGTTCTATCTTGTAGTTCGGATGTCAGGGAACATTTATATATTATCAGATCATCATAACAATAAAATATCTAAGAGATCATGGCTATTAAAGTACCTTCCTGAATCGTTTCTTGAACATTTTGGGTTTCGAGAGAAATGTTCTTGAGCAGTTTCGTCAACCTATGTTTCACCATCACTAAATTCAATTCTGTTAAGTATCTGGGTAATGTAAAGGCATGGATATGTAGTACTCATGTCAGTCTACAAGTATATAACAACAACATGATCAAAACACTTAACAGCAACAAGATCAAGCGCCTGCAAAATCGTTGTCAGACGTTCTGGGCAAATCTGGGCTGCCCAGAAACAACCAGTCAATGCCGGTTAACGCACTTTGACCCTTAATAACTTACAATTTACACATGATCTGGGCTTGATTCAAGTTTCAGATCACATATCTCATAGCAGACTACAAATCTAAAAAACATAAAATGTAGCGCCCCCAAATTCGGGTATCTTCCAACCCGACAGATGGTGCTATACTATACAACAGTCATACATTCATTCAATTTAAAAAGTCTCAAAGAACGAATATAACTTCTATATATTTAAAGTAATATCTACATTTCCCAAGTTCTAAACTCACATAAAGGTTCTTTGTCATAATATTAGTTAAATTACAACAATAGACCTATATACTATTACAAGACGACTTAGTAATCATTTTAGCTTTTCCCTTATCCTTTTTCGATCCTTCGGACGCTCAGGTCTTACTCGTGATTCATATGGTTCAAGCAAGAGTGAGCATAACTAGCTCATCAAGTATAACAATTTAATAACAACATGCTTGACACATACAAATCGTATATCTTCGATAACTGAACAATAGTTATGAAGTACTATTGATAATTCAAAATAGCACTTCATCTTTTCTTTCAAAATGTTTTACAATAACAACAGTATTTAGTAAAACATTCACTCCGGTCAAAGACCTCGAGTATTCATTCTTTATTGGAAAAGGACAACCCAGAAGAAAGTCCGTAAGCCCGATATCACTTACGAGCACTTCTTGGTGATCAGCCTATTATACTCTATGTTGATCAACACTACATCCATTAAATGTATGTACGTTTAAGCATTTGGCAACCTCACGTGCCTGTCGTTTTACCGACAAAATATTTGTTTAACATTTCAATTTTCTTTTGAAAACCATATCAAGTAGTTGACAAAAGATAGCAACATTTGATAATACATGAATAGATTATCAATTCATCAAGTCTAGCCAAAGGAATTGGCTTCAACTTCAACATACCTCAATTCATGCAAAAGAATACATGAACCTCAAAAACTTGTTCAGATTGAACTGAGACAAGAGTTAGAATACTTTCCTTTAGCGTCTGCTACGGTATTTTAACTTTATGTTCAAGTCGTTCAAGTCTCTACAATACATGATCACATAATGCCTTAGATTAGGTCACATATAATCCAGTATGTATATGACTATATCATACCCTTCATTTCAATCTAATTGTGTATTAGATTCATTTACTATTCGTTTCGGTTGGTCATTATGCTTGCATTATATTTGACTAGGTTATCTCAACCTTTACATTACATTCCTTAAGGTTTAACAAAGTTTAAACAATGTTATCTTACCTTCCTTAAGTTATGTTTACTTTGAATCCATTTAGGTTTTCTTTTCTTTGTACTTAGAAACCTTCATTACTATCTTTGTTTTGAGACTGGCGCTGTGGCGCCAACTTTATACTTACATCTCGCGCTGCGGCATGAGCTCTTAAAGCCATTGTCCCGGACTTGGCGCTGTGGCGCGAGTCCTTACTTAATGGGCCGCGCTGCGGCGCCACACTCTAGAGGATTTTGTCATTGTTCATGGCACTACGGCGCCACTTATTGAACTAAGGTCCCTGCTGCGGTGAACTCTTGCAGTATGCTCGGTTACTGTTCATCATGCACTGAATGTCTTCTTTTGTTTAGGGTTGGCCATGCGCCAACTCTGTGCACCGTATATCAATTTCAGCTTTTGAAATTTTGTGAACTTCCTGACGCGATAACTTCTTCGTTATAAGTCCGAATTGGCTCGTTCAAAAGCCTACGGTTCACAAATTACGTAATCTACATGACCATTCAAGAATTTCATCTATTTGACCTCGTTTGCTAAAAATTCACCTATTGGTTCATTTTTAACGTAAACGATAAACGTTCGTGAACGTTCAACGCTCGTTTCTTCATTCTAAGTCGGAATCCGGTCATTTTCGAGTCCACAACTCTTAAATGCCAATTATGACTTGTTTCTATTGGAAAACAATGGTTTCATGATCAAACACAAAATTTGACTTCCATTCCGAGAATTTTTACGTATTCGACGATTATCGTCCAATCGCAAAAATCTTTGATTCTTCATTCTTATGATTTGTTCAACATTACAAATGAACTTCATTCATCATGTGAACATTTTAACATACTTAATACAACAACTTAGATTCATTGTTGGATTTTGACTTATTCTTCATAAGTTTATAACTTGTTAACTATAACTACTTAAGATTTCATTGTTAATGACTTATGACAATTAAGGTTTCTTAATCATTATTCTTTACATGCTCTTCACATATATCTTTACTTAGGTATACATGATACATATGATCATATAATTTCTTTTACATTCATATCATTTCTTTTAATAAACTTCTTACAAGTTCATATTATTTTCACATAAGTTTATAACTTATGCTAGCTTAAATGACTTATTACCAACTTAATTGGCTTAAGTTCATTACTTACTCATTCATGTTTCTTAATCCAACTTTTCTTATCATCCCATCATGAATAGAGATAGAAGATAATTGGAGAAGAAGTCTTACTCTTTTGATGTCTTGGTAAGTAGCTTGCTTCTTCTTCTTAGCTTATGGAAATGACTTATTGCTAGCTTATTCTCTCTAACACTTAAGCACTTTAGAAGTGTTGGATTAATTGATCAACCAACAAATGGCTTGTAAAGCTCTTCTATTTATAGACTTTCCAAGGTTAGGGTAGATTGGTCATTAAATCATCCCACCTCCTCATGCACCTCCTTACTATTCATTACTTGCAAGGCACCAAAACTTATCCTACACTTGGTCATTACTTCAAAGTCTTGGTCAATACTCCTACTTGATCATCACACTTACTTGATCACCACATCACTTGGTCACCACATCACTTGGTCACCACACATTAACCATATCAATATGGTTTGCCCCATGGGTTATACAATCCATGGATTCTAGCTTGGGCTTACATTAATTAATCCTTGGGCTTTACTTTAACAAACACTAATTGGTTCATTAATTCATTAGTTGGGCTTATCTCTCTAATTCACTTGGACTTGTATATAATTGTTTAACCAATCATCTAAGTCCATTAACATTTATTAATACACATACATATAGTTCATGTATTATTTTCGTATTATAATTCATATAGAATTTATATACGATATTTCATCCTTCATACAAACTCGTATAATACTTCGTATTATACTCGTTTTTATTACTTTGTACAATACCAAGTATCATACCATTATTACTTATTCTTTAACATTTCGTTTTGCTTAACGCTCATAAATTAAGTCCATGTTTAAATGTTACATTTTCCATAACTAGATTTTTATTACATAATCCATCTTACCTTGTTATTCCATCATTGCGTATTTCTCGGAAACTCAAAATTATACCCCGAGCAAATACCGATGAATAGTGTTTTTAGGAAAATTTCTCGAAAAACTTTTATTTTCGTCTTGGAAATCCAAACACTTTAATTCATCCACGTAGCCCAAATACTACGATATTCTAATATCAATAGGTTATACAATGACAACCATCTTGATAACACATGGAATATGATTTTATTATTATTTAATTTAATAAAATCATTTTACAATAGGATCCGAATTTCTCGGTCGTTACATTCTTCCCCACTTATAAAGATTCTCATCCCGTAATCTCGCTCTTACTTTAATCAAATAGATGAGGAAAATTTTTCTTCATCTTTTCTTCTAGTTCCTACGTTGCTTCTTCAGCGTCATGGTTCTTCCATAATACTTTTACTGATGGTATTACCTTGTTCCTCAGAACTTGCTCCTTTCTATCAATGATCTGCATCGACGACTCTTCATATGATAAGTCTTTCTCGATATGAATCGGCTTATACTCGATTACATGCTTATAGTCCGACTTATATGGACGTAATACAGATACGTGAAAAACATTATGTATTCGTTCTAGGTCTGGAGGTAATGCTATCATATACGCTACCTCCCCCACTCGTTTTAATACTTCAAAAGGTCCTATAAACCTTGGACTTAACTTTCCCTTCTTTCCAAAGCGTATCTTTTCTTTCTAGGGAGATACCTTTAGAAACACATACGAGCTCACCTCAAACTCTCGACTTAGTCTATGTGAGTCTGCATACTTCTTCTGTCTGCCCTGAGCTGTGACGAGATGCATCTGAATTAACTTTATCACATCCGCTGTCTGCTGCACCAATTCTGGTCCTAGAATCCAGCGTTCTCCTACCTCATCCCAACATAAAGGTGTTCTGCACTTTCTCCCATACAAAGCTTCATACGGCGGCATGCCTATGCTTGCATGATAACTGTTGTTATATGAAAACTCTACTAGTGGTAGGTGATCATCCCAACTACCCTTGAAATCCATGACACAAGACCTCAACATGTCTTCTAACGTCTGAATTGTTCTTTCGCTTTTCCCATCAGTTTGTGGATGATAAGCCGTGCTTAAGCTCAGCTATTTTCCCAACTGCTCTTACAAACTCCTCCAAAAGTTCGATGTGAATCGTGGATCATGATCTGACACAATCGATACCGGTACTCCATGTCTGGAAATGATTTCCTTAACATAAAGTTTAGCTAACTGGTCTAAGTTATACTTGACCCTAATTGGCAAAAAGTGAGCCGACTTCGTCAACCGGTCCACTATTACCCAAATTGAATAGTACCCTTTTTGTGTCGTCAGAAGTCCCACCACGAAGTCCATCGTGATATGCTCCCACTTCCATTCTGGAATCTCCAATGACTGTAGTAAACTACTGGGTCGTTGATGTTCGGCCTTAACTTTTGACAAGTTAAGCACCTACCACATACTCGCTATTTCTCTCTTCATGTTTGGCCACCAAAACTTCGTCGAAGGTCTTGATACATCTTAGTGCTACGGGATGTATCGAGTACCTCGAACTATGAGCTTCTTGTAATACTTGCTCCTTTAATTCTGTCTCATTCGAAATCCAAATTCTTACCTCAAATCTTAATAATCCCTCATTATCAAGACTATACTTAACCTCTTCCTTCTGGATAACCGCTTCTTCATTTGGTTACACTCATCCGTCTTGAGTTGTACCTCCTTGACTCTTTCTACGATGGTAGATTGCATCTCCGTCGCAAAGAGTAATTTCCCCGAATCACTCGGCATCTTCACTTCTATTTCCATCCTAGTTATCTCTGTTATTAACTCATTTTGAGCCATTAACATAGACAACTTTTCCCGACCCTTCCTACTTAAGGCGTCGGCAACTACATTGGCTTCTCCAAGGTGATACATGATTTCACAATCATAATCCTTTATCAACTCCAGCCATCTTCTCTGTCTTATATTCAACTCCTTCTGAGTGAAGAAATACTTTAGACTTTTATGATCCGTATATATCTCACATTTTCCCCCATAAAGATAATGTCTCCATATCTTTAGAGGAAACACTACCGCGGCCAGTTCCAGATCATGAGTAGGGTAAACTTTCTCATAATCCTTCAACTGCCGAGATGCATACGCAATGACTTTGCCATGCTGCATAAACACACAACCAAGTCCTCTGTGCGAAGCATCACTATACACTACAAATTTCCGTGTGTCATCCGGCAATGACAAAGCAGAGCTTCACTTAATCTCTTCTTCAGTTCTTGAAAACTCGTCTTCACATTTATCCGTCCATACGTATTTTACCATCTTCCTTGTTAAGTTAACAACGAGGTAGCTATCTTCAAAAATCTTGGATAAATCTTCGATAGTACCTTGCTAACCCTAGAAACTCCGCACCTCGATCGGCATTTTCTGGTTGTTCCCAATTCATTATCGCTTCCACCTTCATTTGGATCCACTGAAATCCCCTTTTGGTCAATGACATGACCTAAAAACTGTACCTTTTCCAGCTAAAATTCACATTTGGTGAATTTCTTATATAACTTCTCCTTTCTTAGTGTCTCCAACACTAATCTTAAGTTTTCGGCATGATCTTCTAGCGTCTTAGAATAGACTAGAATATCATCGATAAATACCACAATGAACTTGTCCAAATATAGTTTGAACACTCTGTTCATCATATCCATAAATGCAGCTGGTGCATTCGTCAACCCAAATGACATCACCGAAACTTCGTAATGACCATAACGAGTCCTCGAATGCGATCTTTGGTATATCTTCCTTCCCAACCTTCAACCCGATGATACCCGTCCAAGAAATCTATTTTAGAAAATACTTTGCCCTTTCAATTGATTAAAGAGATCATCGATCCCGGGCAATGGGTATTTATTCTTTATCATTAACTTTTTCAACTCCCGATAGTCGATACAAAGCCTTAACGATCCGCCTTTCTTCTTGACAAACAACACCAAAGCTCCCCGATTGAAACACTTGGTTGAATGTACTTCTTGTCCAATAGTTCATGTAATTGAACCATTAGTTCTTTCATTTCCACAGCGCCATACTAGATGCGGTGCCCTTGAGGCCGAAGTCGTTCACGCACGATGTCTATCACAAATTCGATCTCCCTATCCGGAGGTAAACCCGGTAATTCACTTGGAAATACATCCATGAATTCGTTTACTATAGGTATTTGTTCCATGGTTGCTCCCACTCTCAGGGTATGAACAACATGGCATAGATAACCTACACAACCCTTCCTTAAAAGTTTTCTAGTTTGTGTCATCGTAAGGCAACACGGACGTCCCGACAATTTACTACCGTAAAATACTACAGGAGGTTGCTTCAACGTCCTGATGCTCACACTTTTCCTTTGGCAATCTATAATTGCTCCATGGTTAATCAACCAATCCATTTCGAGAATTACGTCGAATTCTCCTAACTTTATCGGTATTAAATCTACCGATTACTTACAACCACGTACATCTACGCAACAACTCCTATGAATATCTTCAACAGGAATTATCTCTTCGTTTACTACCTTAATGTTCAAAGGTATAGGCAATTTTTTGGGAAATAATTCTAATCGTCTAGCAAAATCACATGCTATAAACGAACAAGTACCACCCGAATCAAATAGCACGTATGCATTTATATTGTTGATTGGAATAATACCTGCAACTACATCCCCTGATGCCACCACATCTTGGACCGTCATATGAAAAGTGCTGGCCATTGATTTCCCTGGCTGAGCTGGACCACTAATAGCTAACTTCTCGCTATTAGGTCCCTTATTTCCTTCTATCCCCTTCTTCGGGCAGTTCTTTGCTATGTGGTCAGTTGATCCACATACAAAGCATCCATGATTATTCTTTGGATTGGGACAGTTAGGCGAAATGTGCCCTTCCTGTCCATAATTATAACACACCGCCTTACCTTTGAGACAGACTCCTAAGTGAGTCTTCCCACAGGTTTTACAGGCCTCCATCCTCCTCTTAGAGTCCACTTGTTTCATTCTGGTATTCCCAGAGTTAAAGCCCTTCCTCTTCTGACCGTCGCCACTTCCACTGGCTCCCTCAGTCTTGGTTCCTCCATCAACCCTGCCTTTGGTCTTCTTATCTTTGTGGTACTGGCTAAGAGCCTCATTCCCACCTTCGGCAGTTATTGCCTTTTCTAGTATGGTTCCAAAGGAAGTACTTTGGAACACAGAGATTCGGCTATAGAGCTAGGGTTTCAAGCCCTGCTCGAACCTTCTAGCCTTTCTCACTTCAGTGTCCACTTGATGTGGAGCGAATCGTGCCAGTTCATTAAACTTGGCAACATCTTCGGGAACCGCCATATCCCCTTGTCTCAATTCCAGAAACCTCATCTCCATCCTCCCTTGCATACTCGTGGGAAAATAGTTCTCGAAGAAAATCTCCTTGAACCTCTCCCATGTTAGGTCTCCTATATCGTCCCTAGCCTGGTTTGCATCCCACCAGAAGTTGACCTCTCCCTTCATCAAATAGGTTGCAAAGGCAACCTTTTGACCTTCCTCAACATTTGCTATTACAAATGCTTTCTCAATTTCTTTTACCCAAGTCTGAGCTTCTATAGGATCCGTAGTTCCCTTGAACTCAGGCGGACCTACACTTTTAAAATCCTTAAAAGTAGTAGCTCGTACTACTCCAGGAATTACGGGTACATTAGCCCCCGTTCTATTAAATGCAGCCGTTAATAGATTAACGAACTCCTGCATTGGATTAACCGGACCACCCTCTGGTTAGTTAACATTAGCACCTTGATTTCGTTGTCTCCTTCTTGGCGGCATTTTGCTGTTAAGAAAACAACACATCATTATTACTTTAATCTTGTTGGTTTGTTATTATTTGTAATAAAACAACAACTCATACTCATTACTCAACATATTCCATAAAAAGATTTATATTAATTCATAACTTGTAGTATAATACTACATTGTTTACATTACTCAGCCTTAGCTGATTACATTTCCATCCCGCAATTACTTTCCAAAAATTGGGATTTACAAAAGACTACCCTTTGTTATACAAAAGAGGGTTTTACGTCACTTACTGGATACATAATATTTACATATCTATTCTATTCTAGATATTGCTAGATTACATCTGCTGTAAGGCATTCTCGAAATCCTTGCTGGCCAGACCGACAATAACATCTCTACAGATGGTATGACGGGTCTGTCCTGCTTCTACCTGATATCCAGCTACCTGCTGCTAGAAATCTACATGAGAACTCCTATGAATATAAGACATCCTCTCCAACTTTCGCTTCTTAGTCTTTAGCTCCTGCTTGAGCTCAAAGACTTCTCCTCTCAAATCTCAGACTTTGTCCATAGCTAGGACTCTATCATCGTGCTCCTCTTCCCATATTCCTTCCATACTAGTCTTGTCCTCACGGACAGCTCGGAGTTCCTCTTTTAACTCCTTAACCTCTTGGCAGTAAAGGACATTCCTATCCAATACCGACATAAACAGTTCCTTCATTGATTCCCCCGTAGACATTTCCTCTGTAGGTGAAACTTGGGTCTCTGTAGGTGGAACCTGGTCAAAGGACATCACGTCCACCTCCTCTTCTAGCATGCCATCAAATATAGACATGTAGTCTAAATCGCCCCCGAGTCTCCCGGCTTCGATGGTCACCAACTCGGGTTCTACTACTCACGGATTTGGTAGTATCTCTACCCGATTAATCAATCCTCGCTCACTATATGTATATCTCTATACGTATCATTTTCTCCTGACATCTACAATAAAACAATATAGTTTCATTAGTACACGTCAGTAAAATAATAAAAATACATAACATAATATAATGCATTTTTATAAGGTTACTTTCCATTTTTTACTTCTTTATTCTTTCGTAAGGTTATGACTTAAGGTTCTACTTTCCACCGTAAGTTTTATAACCTAGGCTCTGATACCAACCTCTAGCGCCCACAAATTCGGGTGTCTTTCAACCCGACAGATGGTGCTATACTGTACAACATTCATACATTCATTCAATTTGAAAAGTCTTAAAGAACGAATATAACTTCAATATATTTAAAGTAATATTTACATTTCCCAAGTTCTAAACCCATTACAAAGGTTCTTTGTCATAATATTAGTTAAATTACAACAATAGACCTATACTATTACAAGACAGCTTAGTAATCTGCCTTAGCTTTTCCTTTATCCTTTTTCGATCCTTGGAGACGTTCACTTACACGCATTCATATGGTTTAAGCAAGAGTAGAGCATAACTAGCTCGTAAGTATAACAATTTAATAACAACATGCTTGACACATACAAATCGTATATCTTCGATAATCGAACAATAGTTATGAAGTACTATTGATAATTCAAAATAGCACTTCATCTTTTCTTTTTCAAAATGTTTTACAATAACAACGATATTTAGTAAAACATTCACTCCGTGTCGAGAGACCTCGGTATTCATTCTTTATTGGAAAAGGACAACACGGAAGCAAGTCCGTAAGCGATATCACTTACGAGCACTTCTAGATGATTAGCCTATTGTACTCTATGTGTTGATCAACACTACATCCATTAAATGTATGCGTTTAAGCATTTGGCAACCTCACGTGCTGTGCGTTTACCGACAAAATATTTGTTTAACATTTCAGTCTTCTTTTGAAAACCATATCAAATAGTTGACAAAAGATAGAAACATTTGATAATACATGAATAGATTATCAATTCATCAAGTCTAGCCAAAGCAATTGGCTTCAACTTCAACATACCTCAATTCATGCGAAAGAATACATGAACCTCAAAAACTTGTTCAGATTGAACTGAGACAAGAGTTATAATACTTGCCTTTAGCATCTGCTACGGTATTTTAACTTTATGTTCAAGTCGTTCAAGTCTCTACAATACATGATCACATAATGCCTTAGATTAGGTCACATATAATCTAGTATGTATATGACTATATCATACCCTTCATTTCAATCTAATTATGTATTAGATTCATTTACTATTCATTTCGGTTTGTCATTATGCTTGCATTATATTTGACTAGGTTATCTTAACCTTTACATTACATTCCTTAAGGTTTAACAAAGTTTAAACAATGTTATCTTACCTTCCTTAAGTTATGTTTACTTTGAATCCATTTAGGTTTTCTTTTCTTTGTACTTAGAAACCTTTATTACTATCTTTGTTCTCGAGATCGCAATCTTTGCACCAAACTTTATACTTACATCTGATCCGGCTGTCATTGAGCTCTTAATGCCATTGTCCCGGACATGGCGCTGCGACGCGAGTCCTTACTTAAAGGGCAGCATGCTGTATACACACTCAGGATTTTGTCATTTTTCATGGCTGGCTTGGCCACTTATTGAACTAAGGTTCGTGACTGCGGCGAACTCTTGCAAGATGCTGCTCTATTATTGTTCAGTCAGCGCATGGGTCTTTTTGCTAGGGTTGGCCACATGCTGCCAAATCATGCACCGAATATCAATTTCAGTTTTGAAATTTTGTGAACTTCCCGGACACATAACTTCTTCGTTATAAGTCCGAATTGGCTCGTTCAAAAGCCTACGGTTCACAAATTACGTAATCTACATGACCATTCAATAATTTTATCTATTTGACTTCGTTTGCTAAAAATTCACCAATTGGTTCATTTTTAACGTAAACGATAAACGTTCAACGCTCGTTTCTTCATTCTAAGTCGGAATCCGGTCATTTTTGAGTCCGCAACTTTTAAATGCCAATTATGACTTTTTTCTATTAGAAAACAATGGTTTCATGATCAAACACAAAATTTGACTTCCATTCCGAGAATTTTTACGTATTCGACGATTATCGTCCAATCGTGCAAATTCCGACAATTCTTCATTCTTATGATTTGTTCAACATTACAAATGAACTTCATTCATCATGTGAACAATTTAACATACTTAATACAACAACTTAGATTCATTGTTGGATTTTGACTTATTCTTCATAAGTTTATAACTTGTCAACTATAACTACTTAAGATTTCATTGTTAATGACTTATGACAATTAAGGTTTCTTAATCATTAGACTTTACATGCTCTTCACATATATCTTTACTTAGGTATACATGATACATATGATCATATAATTTCTTTTACATTCATATCATTTCTTTTAATAAACTTCTTACAAGTTCATATTATTTTCACATAAGTTTATAACTTATGCTAGCTTAAATGACTTATTACCAACTTAATTGGCTTAAGTTCATTACTTACTCATTCATGTTTCTTAATCTAACTTTTCTTATCATCCCATCATGAATAGAGATAGAAGATAATTGGAGAAGAAGTCTTACTCTTTTGTTGTCTTGGTAAGTAGCTTGCTTCTTCTTCTTAGCTTATGGAAATGACTTATTGCTAGCTTATTCTCTCTAACACTTAAGCACTTTAGAAGTGTTGGATTAATTGATCAACCAACAAATGGCTTGTAAAGCTCTTCTATTTATAGACTTTCCAAGGTTAGGGTAGATTGGTCATTAAATCATCCCACCTCCTCATGCATCTCCTTACTATTCACTACTTGCAAGGCACCAAAACTTATCCTACACTTGGTCATTACTTCAAAGTCTTGGTCAATACTCCTACTTGATCACCACATCACTTGGTCACCACATCACTTGGTCACCACACATTAACCATATCAATATGGTTTGCCCCATGGGTTATACAATCCATGGATTCTAGCTTGGGCTTACATTAATTAATCCTTGGGCTTTACTTTAACAAACACTAATTGGTTCATTAATTTATTACTTGGGCTTCTCTCTCTAATTCACTTGGACTTGTATATAATTGTTTAACCAATCATCTAAGTCCATTAACATTTATTAATACACATACATATAGTTCATGTATTATTTTCGTATGATAATTCATATAGAATTTATATACGATATTTCATCCTTCATACAAACTCGTATAATACTTCGTATTATACTCATTTTTATTACTTTGTACAATACAAAGTATCATACCATTATTACTTATTCTTTAACATTTCGCTTTGCTTAACGTTCATAAATTAAGTCCACAAGCGAAATGTTACATTTTCCATAACTAGATTTTTATTACATAATCCATCTTACCTTGTTATTCCATCATTGCGTATTTCTCGGAAACTCAAAATTATACCCCGAGCAAATACCGATGAATAGTGTTTTAAGGAAAATTTCTCGAAAAACTTTTATTTTCATCTTGAAAATCCAAACACTTTAATTCATCCACGTAGCCCAAATACTACGATATTCTAATATCAATAGGTTATACAATGACAACCATCTTGATAACACATGGAATATGATTTTATTATTATTTAATTTAATAAAATCATTTTACAATAAGATTCGAATTTCTCGGTCGTTACATAAAACACATAAAATCATAAACATAGAGAGATCTACAACCTCTGACATTCTTTGTCAGAACACAAAATATTTTTTCTTCCAAATTTTTGAAAACACCAAATCCGAGCCTATAGATGTTATGGATCTAACATCTATCAACCCAGATCACTTAGTAAGACTCCATACAACAAATTTAACACAAAAAACTTAACATTTAACACAAGATTAAAGATCAGATTTGGTTTTTAAGTTATACCTTTCTTGATCCAATCCTTGATTCAATGCTTATGATCTGTTAGAGGAATTTGTGGGGCTTGTTTTGTGATTGATCTAGCAAGGAAATTTCGTGAGTTTGAGATTGAGAGAGTTTGGTTGTGTGTTGGTTGCACAAAAGGCTTAAGAAATGAATTTTCTCTCTCTTAATCTCTCTCTATATTACATGTAATGAAGTGGCTGAGATACGTGGATGCGGATTTGTGTTATATTATATCATATGGTTGGTCAAGAGTTGGCCAACAACTCCAATTTTGCTAGATTTGCAAATAAGCTCAAATAATACAAGAGTGGTATAATTGTCATTAGCCTTATGATTTTAATGGCAAACATGTAACATGGCAAATCCTTAGGGTTTAACCCTTAGGGTTTAACACAAAAATTATAGGATTTCTAATTAGGGTTTAAAATAACAAAAATTAGTTTCTAAAAATGAAATTTAGAGTTTACTAATTATAATTACTTTTCTAATTATATTTTACTTGAAAATTAGGTTTAGGCTTTACAAATTATACTTAAGATCATTAAATTAGCAATTAGGGTTCACACATAGCAAATTAGGGTTATAAATTTATAATTAAGGTTTTCTAAATAATAAATAGAATTTCCCCTAATTATCATTAAGCTTAAGAATTTAACAATTAAGATTCTAGTTTAGTAATTAGGGTTTCTAATTACTAATTAGGGTTTCTAATTTTAGAAATTAGGGTTTCTAACTATTAAAGTTCACAAATATTAATCAGGGTTTATAATAATTAGGGTTTTCCCTAATTAATAATTATAATTCTAACAGTTATTATTAATCACATTAACACAATTTTTGATCGTTCTTAAACTTCGGTTTGAGTTTTAAATTAGGGTTTATCAAGTTACATAAAAATTGTTCCACACATTAACGTTACACACATACCGTACATATTTATATTAATATTCTCATTCCTTGATCAAAATCCAAAATTAGGGTTTGGATTCCATATCTGATTTACCTTGCATAAATAGCACTATTAATTAAGTTAAAATAATTAACTTAAATAATCTGAACTAAAATTCATATAATAAAATAATTATTACTCCCTCCGTCCCAGGATAAAAGTCATGGTGGACTTTTCACGCATATTAAGAAGATGAATGAAATGACAAAATTACCCATAATAATGTCATTAAATATGGAGAGAGAATTAGAATAAGAATAGTATGAGATATTTAATGCTACGGGTATAATAGAAAAATATGTGTAAAAATTTGGTTATTAAAGAAAATGGACATTTAAATGGGACTACCCAAAATAATAATAAAGACTTTTATCATGGGACGGAGGGAGTATAATAATTCTAATAATCATTCCATATATTCTAAAATAATATATAAACATATTTTCATGGAAAATAAGTAATAAAAATATTTCTACTACAAAATTAATTATTATAAGAATATACTTTATAATGATCTGTAATTCTAAAATAAAATTATTTGCAATAATTAATGTAATAAATAAATTTTATTTAGCACACACACACACACACACACACACACACACACACACACACATATATATATATATATATATATACATTACCTGGCACATATTCCCACCTTTAAAAAAAAAAAAAAATATACGCAAAATTTCTGATTTAATTATATAGAAAATAGCGAGTTATTACATTCACCCTCCCTTATAAAGATTCCGTCCCCGGAATCACCGTTTTAAAACTTATACATACAAAGGTACATAGTATACATAGTCATTTCAAGTAGATCTCGATCATAATTGATCGAACCAATCTTTAACTATTCATCATAAATCATATCTATCTGATTAAACATAAAGTTGATTTCTAATAGAACTCAAATTCCTCCTTTTCGTACAGTCCTTCACCTTATACTCCGTTGATCCTCTAAATCCTTGCAGTACGACTGCCTTGAAGTCTTTGAAGTTTGTCGATTGATTATTTGGCTGATTTCTCGCGGCTGGTGTTGGGTAAAATCTATATACGCACATCACGCAAGTATACATGGTCAACAAGTAATATAATAGTAAGTAAAGTATCGTTCCCTCAAAGACTTAGCAAGAAATTAACCTCGTAACTACCAATCTTCTATTAATCATAATTTTATTAAACTAATCAATTTCCAGTTTATAGCGAAAATATTGAAATTATTAAAAATCAACTAAATACCAACGAACCCTAAAACTGAATTTTCAAACAAATATTGGAGAATTAGGCTTGTAACTTCACTCTAAGCATCCCTTTGATTATTATTCCCTTATTCTAGTTTAATTCACTATCTCAGTTTATTAATCAAGAACACATAAATAGTATTAACCACCTCTCGATGCATTAACACCGTATTAACCCAAACCCACAATTAAGATAGAATTAAGTTAAAGACCTTAATCAATCACTCACTATATCTCTATGTGAATTACAACTAAATAAGGTTTAAGTTCAAGTTCTCTTCATGATTACATGCGATGTCAAACATATCTCTACCCTAACATACATCAAGATTCTGTTCATTCACATAAATCAAGAACACATGCTATATTAATTAAGTCTAGATTCATATTTCATCTCTCGAATTCATACAAATCCACATAAAATTATTGATCAGGCAATTCAAAAATTCAAGCTCAAATTAATATAGATAAACTGCATAATAGCTTTATTAAACTGAAAATCGAGGTTACATAATCATTGTTCCACTTAAAGATCCATTATAAGCCTAATAAATAATTTAGTTCATAGCTAATAAATTAAATACTAAATAAATAAAAGAAACATCATCCCAATTACAGAATATTGAAATTAGAGGAGAATAGTAATACACCACCCTTCTCGCCCTTCAAATATGAAATCTTCATGAAATTATTCTTCTTCTTCGTTCCTCCAAGCTCTTCCTCTTCAATCTCGTTCTCGAAGTGTGTCTAGATATCTTTTAATTATTCCACACTTAGCATATAAGTATTCTCAACTCAGCTCCATACATCAATCCTAATCCAACTCTAACTCTCCCCAAAAGAAATCAAGTGGAAATCTGAATCCTTTGCAACATCAACAACTCAATGGTCAAAGACTCCCACAAAATAAACTAACAACCATCCCACACTCCTATTATGATCACATTACATAAAGAATTAATAGTTCCCAACACAACCCAACTTCCAGCACAAAATCAATTTTCGCTCAACAAAAATATCGACCTGTAGCGCAATTTTCAAGACAACAACAACTATAGCAGCTCGCTATATCGCTACCGCCGAGATTTTTCGTTCCAATAGCATACACATTGCTACGCATCACAGTGATGTCCGCGCTATGTAGTCAGAAACTCCTGAATTGCTCAAAATCTCCTTCCAATTGTAACATTTTGATAGGCCGATGGATTATCCTACAACAAGCAAACAACCCATCAAAAGTAACATGAAATTACCAAAAACTAACAATATATCAAGCTAAACGAGCATAAATCGAAGGTTAAAAACCTACTCATCAAATTCCCCCAAACTTGAACATTGCTTGTCCAAAAAAAATACAATACAATGCACTAACAACTAAACTACAAATCCAGAATTAAGACAGTAAAGATAGTTACTCATACAGCCTCAGAAAATTTAGTAAACATGTCAACACTTCATATCAAAAATCAATCTACAAATCACTATCAATCCTTACATCTTACCTTGTTATCACTAATATAGTGTGTGTGTGTGCTCCACAACAATGTTAACTGAAAAAAAAAATCAAATTTAACACATAATAAGTCTCTTCGAAGGCATCATACAGTGTAAACTCAAGAAATCCAAAAACAAGCTAGATCCAACTATAATTAAACAATTACCAATATCGAGGGTCAATATGGGATACTTATGCTACATTTTTCATCTACGGGGGCTTTTTGCTCTTATTTCCAGTTTTATTCATTTTTTTTTTAAAAAAAATTTATATACACATAGCTATGCAATGTCTTATTCCCTTAGGCTTTTCAATGCTACCTTAATGAGCTTTCGACCAACGACTCCCAGACCATTGAGACCTTAAGGCGCTAGATGTAAAGACAATCCCCTCAGGCTTACTTACTCAAGTAACAAAGGCCAGAAAACTAGACAAGCATGCCACAGTGTTTATTCATACTATCTTTTTCTTCTTCTTCTTTTTTTCTTTTTTTCTTTTTATAGCTTATATACCCCAAACTTAGGTTCTTGTCTAACTTTAGCCATCACTACTTATTCTTGTCATTCTTTCATTCAAACTAGCATTATCCTTTAGAGTCCGATTATGTATCAATTTAAACTCAATCATTCAACAAGTTGTTTTTACTGTGTTATCCTTATTATACTAGTTTCAAACAGAAAAAGATCCACATCCTAATAGAAACTGCATCAAGATTCTCATACTAAGTCACGTACTTGTTTACATAAATTCAATTTCATCATTGGCCAAGAATCACAAATACGATCTAAAAATTGGATTCATGCAAACTACATGCAAAATACTTTTGTTGTTTTATATATATATATATATATATATATATATATTTTTAGATATGGAAATTATAAACGATTAAAAAAGAACTTATGAACTAAACTTACTAACATGATTCGTAGACACAAAATCCCCCAAACTTAAATCAAGTAATGACCTCATTACGATAACATAATTCAAATAAAAGAATGAGGCCTTCCCTGAGAATGAGTCACTGCTCGTCGTCGTCCGATGAAGGATATGAAGGCAAATTAGGAGGAATGGGCATGACTACTAGAGGTGCAGTTGGATTGCAGCGGGAAAATGTATCAGCAAGCGTGTTGAATGCATTGGCATTGTACTGATGCATTAGATCTTGACGATGGGCCAACCATAGAAATTGATCCCTTGAAGCCCTAGGTTGTGGCTCCTGCCTCGTTTCCGCTCCAACTGGGGGTGAGGGTTATCGGACCATTATATAGCCTTCTCCACGTGGATGTGATCTCGCCCCATCCCATGCCTTGTATCTCTCAATTATGGCATGATCAATGATAGCCATCGGGTGTTGGATAGGTTTGGAAGGTTGCCACTGCACTCCAGCTTTACGGAACAAATCAGTAATTAAGAATCCATGCAGCAACCCTTCCGTAGTGCTCCCTCATAACACCCGATCAATGGACTCTTGAATACACTCCCCCACATCGATGTTATAGAACGCAATTGAGTTGTCCATATGGAAATGGTGATGAACAATCCCATACAATAGCCGAGCTCGTGCCTTAATGACATCGTTCTGATGACGAGTGGGCATTAAACGGGCACACATAAATGCATACCAAGCTTTTCCATACTGACTAAGTGCAGAGTGGGGAAAACTTATTTTTTTTCATTTGTTCCAGCTTGAATTACCCATTGAGTACCTGGTTTGCATAATCTAACAATCAACTCGTCTAACTCGGGCAACCCATCTTCATATATGTCATCTTGTGGTGCCTCTAACCCAAAATACTCATTGATAGCATCGGCATGAAACGCCACCGGTTTCCCCTGGACCATGACTACGTGATTGACATGTTCCATTGCATTGGCATAAAACTCTTTCATTATGTTGATTGCCGCTGGAAGTGGTTGTTCTACCAACTGAAACCAATTCCGCTCAACAATTTACAAAGCCATGTCGCCATCCAAATTAGCATTCGGCTTTAAACCATTTTCAAGCATCAATGTTTTCTTGTCAATGGTTGACTTGAATTGTTCAGCGGCCTATTCACTAACAAACCTTGTGTGATCATATTGAGGCCGAGTAGTGGAGGAGGATGGGCGTTGTCTTTTGTGGGAAGACATGGTGGTTCATGGGGTGAGTAGGGTTAAAGTTTGGTTCAGGACTTTTGTCAAACAGTTGGCGAGCGTACTGAGTTTTTCCCCACAATTACGTATGTTATGTTATCTTGCTACCCAAATTGTGAAAACACACACCCAATAACCAAGTTGTTCTACTTACTTGCTATCAAGAATAGAGAAGACGATTCAGCAAGAATTAAGTTGTTCCTCCATTAAATAGTTCGTGTAATCCTCATTGGAATGGTGTCCTCAATTGAAAGACTTTGTGCATGGAATGAATTTGATGTAGAATTGGAGTGTAGTGTGTAAAATTGATATGAATTTGATTATATATATAGTTGGGGTTCATGTAGGAGATGGACAACCAACGTGGGTTGGAAGATGAAATGTGAGTGGGTGTAATGGGAATAAAATTTGAAAAGGAGAAGGATTGATGGGGTATTGTCATTAGTTTTGGAGTTATGGAAGTTGAAATGGTTTAGGAGAAGTGGATGAATTTGATTTGATGAAGGAGAGGCAAGGTGGGAGTTATGGCTGAGGACACGTTATTTAACGCAAGTAAATGCTTTGGGAATTACTGACGGTCTTGTGCCACACTACAGTAAGTAGGTGTAAATAAGCATACCTAGCTAGGAGGTCGAGGAGTGGTGGCATGATAAGCGCCCTCGCTAAAGTATAGCTCTTGGAGAGCGTAGTCCGCACTGATGGGTCAGTGGACAGAGGAACCATAACGCACTCCGCACTGTGAATGGCGGGCCCAGCGCTGCGAATTCGGCGAAGTAGCGCGGTCTACGTTGTATGGCATGAAGGACTGGGCTTGTAGCGCGCCCCACGCTAAGCATGCACAATGGACAGCGCGGCCCGCGCCATGAGGTCAGTGACATCTTTGCTCTGACTTCCTTCTTCAACCTGCGAATCATCCAGAATTAACATAAAATATCTACGAAAGCAAATACTTAGATTAGATTATAAACTATCTTATAAAGAAAAAAATTAAAAGAGAATGAGTGTAGAACTTGGGTTGCCTCCCAAGTAGCGCTAGTTTTAACGTCGTAAGCCCGACGGTGCCTCTTATGTTACTGAGCATCGGCGAGGGTAATGTTGATGGCATCCCAGTTCGAATCTCCACCCCAGTAATGTTTTATCCGTTGACCATTGACCTTGAATGTCTCCAATGGATTTTGACTGTAGAGTTCGACTGCGCCATGTGGGAACACTATTTTGATGGTGAATGGTCCCGACCACCTTGACTTAAGCTTTTCGAGGAACAACTGCAATCGTGAGTTGAACAGCAGTACTGATTGCCCCAGCTCAAAAGTTTGGTGCATGATTTTCTTGTCATGCCATTTCTTGACATTCTCCTTGTATAGTTTAGCATTCTCTAATGCCTGAAGTTGGAATTCATCGAGCTCGTTTAGTTGTAGTAACCTCTTTTCACCCACAGCTGCTTGATCAAAGTTCAGTTTCTGAATGGCCCAGTAGGCCTTGTGCTGTAGTTCGACTGGCAGGTGACAAGCCTTTTCGTACAGTAGTTGATATGGTGACATCCCGATTGGTGTCTTATATGCAGTCCGGTATGCCCATAATGCATCATCTAACCGGAGCGATAAATCCTTTCGATTCAGGTTCACCACTTTTTCTAGAATTTTTTTGACCTCTCTATTTGACACCTCAGCATGCCCACTAGTTTGGGGATGATAAGCCGTCGCTACCTTGTGGTTGACCCCATACTTTGCCAAGAGAGCTGTAAACTATTTGTTGCAGAAGTGACTACCTCCGTCACTTATAATGGCTCTCGGCGTGCCAAACCTCGTAAAAATGTTTTTCTGCAAGAATTTGAGCACCACCTTGACATCGTTAGTCGGTAGTACTACTGCTTTAATCCACTTTGACACATAATCCACTGCAAGAAAAATATACTGATTGGAAAATGAGGAAGGGAATGGCCCCATGAAATCGATGCCCTGTACATCGAAAATCTCAACTTCTAAGATAGTTTGGAGTGGCATCTCGCTCCTTTTTGATATGTTGTCCACTCATTGACATCTATCACAAGTTTAAACAAATTGGTGGGCGTCTTTAAATAACGTAGGCAAATAAAACCCTGCTTGAAGGACTTTTGCTGCTGTTCTTTCACTACCATAGTGTCCCCCGTACGCCGACGAATGGTACTCATGTAGTAAACTATGTACCTCGCTGTAAGGCACACACCTTCTAATCATCTTGTCTGCGCATTGTTTGAATAGGTATGGCTCATCCCACATATACCACTTGACGTCATGAAGGAACTTCTTCTTTTGTTGTCTTGTAAGATCAGGGGGGAGCATGTTTCTCACTAGATAGTTCGCGAAGTCCGCGTACCATGGGAATTCAGCATTTCACCCAAACAATTGCTTATCTAGGAATGACTCGTTGATGAAGCACTTGTCCACTTCTTGTTTACCCGAATTTTCCAGCCTAGACAAATGATCAGCGACTTGATTCTCCGTCCCCTTTTTATCCTTTATTTTTAGATCAAACTCTTGAAGAAGGAGAATCCATCTGATAAGAGGTGGTTTAGCATCTTTCTTCGTAATTAGATACCAAATAACCGAATGATCCGTGTAGACTATCACCTTAGTCCCGATCAAGTATGCCCGGAATTTGTCAAATGCATACACCACTGCAAGCAGTTCCTTCTCCGTAGTTGTATAATTCATTTGAGTCTCCATGAGTGTCTTGCTTGCTAATAAATGGCGTGAAATACCTTTTCTCAGCGTTGTCTCAAAAAAGCCCCAACTGCATAGTCGTTTGCATCACACATCAGCTCGAAAGGTATATTCTAATCTAGTGCGACTATCACAGGGGATGTCGTTAACTTCTTCTTCAACAACTCGAAAGCCGACTTACATTCCTCATCAAAATTAAACACAGAGTCCTTCTCTAAAAGACTGCACAACGGTTTTGCAATTTTAGAGAAGTCCTTTATGAATCTTCTGTAGAACCCAGCATGTCCCAAAAAACTTCTGATTCCTTTTACTGAGCTCGGGTGAGGCAGTTTCTCGATTTTTTCCAACTTAGTCTTGTCAACTTCCAGTCCCTGAGCTGATACCTTGTGGCCCAAAATTATGCCCTCCTCAACCATGAAGTGGCATTTTTCCCAGTTAAGTACAAGGTTCGTATCTTCGCATCGCTGTAACACCATTACCAAATTCCCAAGGCATGTATCAAAATTATCTCCAAAGATAGAAAGTCGTCCATGAAGACTTTCACGTTTTTCTCCACCATATCGGAGAAGATGGCCATCATACACCGTTGGAAGGTAGCCGGTGCATTACATAACCCGAATGACATTCTCCTAAATGCGAATGTGCCGTAAGGGCAAGTAAATGTAGTCTTCTCTTGATCCTCAAGAGTGATGGCAATCTGGTTATAGCCCGAGTATCCATCCAATAGATAGTAAAATTCGTGACCCGTCAATCTGTCCAACATTTGGTCAATAAAGGGTAGCGAAAAATGATCTTTTCGGGTTGCCTTATTCAACTTCCTATAATCGATGCACACCCTCCAACCTGTCACTGTTCTTGTCGGTATTAACTCGTTATCTTCATTTTGTACCACAATCATTCCCCCTTTCTTCAGCACACAATGAACCAGACTAACCCACTTACTATCGGAAATCGGGTAGATGATTCCGGCATCCAACAATTTCAGAATTTCCTTCTTTACCACTTCATTCATTATTGGGTTAAGTCGTCGTTGTTGCTCCACCGTCGGGTTTGCATCATCTTCCATTAGAATCTTGTGCATGCAAAACGAAGGGCTAATTCCCTTGATATCCGCGATCGTTTACCCTATCGTTGCTTTATGTTCCCTAAGCACCCTCAACAACTTTTCTTCCTGTAAATCGTTAAGTGCGGCAGAAATAATTACAGGTAAAGAATTTGAATTGCCTAAATACGCATACCTGAGATGTTTAGGGAGTGGCTTAAGTTCTAGAGTTGGTGGCTCCTCCAATGATGGTTTCAATTTTTTCGTGGCTATCTCCTCCGTGTGTAGTAGTTCAAATGGTGTTTTGAATCGGCTAACTCATGGTAATGAATCTAACATCTGTAAGTAGTCCACAAATTATGGGTCATCAAACTCTTCATCCCCCAATAATTTTGTCTCTAAAAGATCGTTGACCAGACTCTTTCCCAAGTCTTCGTTGACTATTTGATCAATAATTTCCATCCGAAAACACTCTTCTTCATCCGTGGGAAATTTCATGGTTTTGAAAACATTAAACTTAACTTCTTGATCTTGGACCCTTATCATTAGTTCACCTTTTTGTACGTCGATGAGTGTCCTACCCATCGCCAAGAAAGGTATCCCTAGGATAATCGGGATGTTCTTATCCTCCTCAAAATCCAGAATAATAAAGTCCGTGGGGAATATAAACTTATCAACTTTGACCAATATGTCTTCCACAATGCCTCTCGGATACATGACTGACCTATCCGCCAACTGTAATGAGATGTTCGTAGGCTTTGGAGTGGCAAAACCCATTTACGTATATCGATAATAAAAGAATAAGGTTCACACTCACTCCCAAATCACATAAGCATTTATTGAAAGTCGTATTCCCGATCGTGCATGGAATGATGAAACTCCCTGGATCTTTCAACTTGGGTGGCAACTTTCGCAGTAAAACTGCGTTACACTCCTCTATTAGTGCCACTGTCTCGAAATCTTCTAACTTCTTCTTCCTGGACAGAATCCCTTTCATGAATTTTGCATAACTCGGCATTTTCTCTAAGGCTTCTGCGAACGGGATGTTAATCTGCAGTTTCTTAAATACTTCCAAGAATTTTGCAAATTGCTTGTCTAGTTTCTGCTTTTGAACTCTTTGTTGAAACGGCGGTGGAGGATACACAACTGGCTTGTCATCTAACTTTGTTTTCTCAAATTGTGTATTCTCACCCTATTTTTCTGCAACCACCTTGTTGTCATTACTCTTATCATTCGAGACAGCTGAATTTTCTGCATCTTTCCCATCCAACTATTTTCCATTCCTCAAGGTGACTGCCTGACACTGTTCATGATTTCCCTTTAGATTTCTTTCGGTGTCACTCGGTAGGGTCCCTTGTGGTCTGTTGTTCAATGCTAAAGAAATTTGTCCCATCTGGTTTTCTAAATTCTTGATGGCCATTTCTTGTGATTTCATTGCCATTGCTTAATTCTTCATAGCTACCTCATTACTCGTTATATACTTTGATATCAATTCCTTTAAATTTGATTTCTTCTCTTGACATTGAACTGTTTGTTGTTGATTCTGAAACCCTGGGGGATACGATGGTCGTGGAGCTTGCTGATTCTGATTATTATTCCACGACTGATTCAGATTATTCCTATTCCCCTGATTATATGCATTCTAATATGTATTCTGAGGAATTCTGTTGTAGCTATTCATGAATTGTACCGACTCTAGGTTGATTACGCATTGATCCGTCGAATGTTCCCCCGCGCACAATTCATAAAAAACTGCAAGTTATTGTGTCTGTCCCCCTGACCAAACATCGAACTTCTTAGAGAGTGCTGAAATTTGTGTCGTTATTGTCGTCACTCCATCTAACTCTAATACTCCAGCGACCGTAGGTTGTGTCATTCTCGTCGTGGGCCACTGGTAGTTGTTAGCCGCCTTCATCTCTATCAACTGGTATGCCTCCTCATAAGTCTTTGCCATAAACGCTCCCCCCGATGCTACGTCAATACTTATTCTGAGATTCCCATATAGTTCGTTGTAAAATGTATTCATCTGCAACCATTTGGGTGATCCGTGATGTGGGCATTTTCTTAGTAATTCTTTGTATCTCTCCCATGCCTCATATAGTGACTCCCCATGTTGCTGATCAAACATGGTAATCTCGTTCCTCATCTTTGCAGTTTTAGCTGGCGGGAAGAATTTTGCTAGGAATTTCTGAGCCAGGTCCTCCCATGTCGTTATCGAACCCGCTGGTAGAGAGTGTAACCAACTATTTGCCTTGTCCCGCAGAGTGAATGGGAACAATCGAAGTCTAACTGCCTCATCCGACACCCCATTATACTTGAAAGTGTCGCAGATTTCCAAAAAACTGATTAAATGCTCATTAGGGTCGTCATTTGCCATTCCCCAAATCGCCGCTTCAATTACGCATCATTTGAATTGTCCCAGGCTTGATTTCGAAAGTATTCGCAGCGATTGCAGGCCTGGTGATACTTGACTGCAGCTTAGTCACCTTAGGTGTTGCATAATCCCTCAATGCTTTCTGGTCTTCAACAGCCATTGCTTCTTCTTTATCAGAGTTTTCGAATTCGTTCCTTGTTTCCTTGATCCACTTACTTAACTTCTAAAACCTTCTCTCAATGTCGTCCTCAAAAGGAAGCAAGTCTGGATTTTTGGATCGAGTTTGAATAAACCAATGTCAAAAACCTGAAATAAGAAGAACAAAACAAAACAAAACAAAACAAGAAGTGTTTAAGTAAAACTGGACTAATTAAATTGATATTGCAAAAAATAATAAAATCTATACTAAAATCCCCGGCAACGGCGCCAAAAACTTGTTGGGTAAAATCTATATACGCACAATACGCAAGTATACGTGGTCAACAAGTAATATAATAGTAAGTAAAGTATCGTTCCCTCAGAGACTTAGAAAGAAATTAACCTCGCAACTACCAATCTTTTATTAATCCTAATTTTATTAAACTAATCAATTTCTAGTTTTAGCAAAAATATTGAAATTATTAAAAATCAACTAAATACCAACGAACCCTAAAGCTGAATTTTCAAACAAATATTGGAGAATTAGGCTTGTAACTTCACTCTAAGCATCCCTCTGATTATTATTCCCTTATTCTAGTTTAATTCACTATCTCAGTTTATTAATCAAGAACACATAAATAGTATTAACCACCTCTCGATGCATTAACACCGTATTAACCCAAATCCATAATTAAGATAGAATTAAGTTAAAGACCTTAATCAATCACTCACTATATCTCTATGTGAATTACAACTAAATAAGGTTTAAGTTCAAGTTCTCTTCATGATTATATGCGATGTCAAGCATATATCTACCCTAACATACATCAAGATTCTGTTCATTCACATAAATCAAGAACACATGCTATATTAATTAAGTCTAGATTCATATTTCATCTCTCGAATTCATACAAATCCACATAAAATTGTTGATCAGGAAATTCATAAATTCAAGCTCAAATTAATATAGATAAACTGCATAATAGCTTTATTAAACTGAAAACCGAGGTTACATAATCATTGTTCCACTTAAAGATCCATTATAAGCCTAATAAATAATTTAGTTCATAGCTAATAAATTAAATACTGAATAAATAAAAGAAAACATCATCCCAATTACAGAATATTGAAATTAGAGGAGAATAGTAATACACCACCCTTCTCGCCCTTCAAATATGAAATCTTCGTGAAATTATTCTCCTTCTTCGTTCCTCCAAGCTCTTCCTCTTCAATCTCATTCTCGAAGTGTGTCTAGATATCTTTTCATTATTCCACACTTAGCATATAAGTATTCTCAACTCAGCTCCATACATCAATCCTAATCCAACTCTAACTCTCCCCATAAGAAATCAAGTGGAAATCCGAATCCTTTGCAACATCAACAACTCAATGGTCAAAGACTCCCACAAAATAAACTAACAACCATCCCACACTCCTATTATGATCACATTACATAAAGAATTAATAGTTCCCAACACAACCCAACTTCCAACACAAAATCAATTTTCGCTCAACAAAAATACCGACGCAGCGCGCCCTGCGCTAGACAACACACGCCAACAGCGCTGCCTGCTCTATCGCCCCAGGAGATTTTACATTCCAACGCGCCCTGCGCCACATTACTATGCATCACAGCGCGGTCCGCGCTATGTAGTCAAAAACTCCAGAATTGCTCCAAATCTCCTTCCAAATGTAACATTTTGATAGGCCCATGGATTATCCTACAACAAGCAAACAACCCATCAAAAATAACATGAAATTACCAAAAACTAACAATATATAAAGCTAAACGAACATAAATCGTAGGTTAAAAACCTACTCATCAGTTGGTATTCCATTCTACATAGCTTGAGCGAGCAAATTCGCAAAATTCTGTATCGGGTCTGGTTGTCCTCCAGCTTTATTGACAGGTTCTTCTGTCCTTTGGTTTTGTTTTTGTCTCCTTGGCGGCATTATCATAAATTATTCTTTATTAACTTACATTCTAAGCCTTATCATATACGTTTAACATATAACGCGAAATTTTCTACTCAAATAATCATGTATTCAAAATATTATATTTTGAAAACTTGATTTATTGTATTAACCAGTGTTCAGATAAATAATTACTATCTTTATACAAAACTTATTTCATTAATCCAACATAGATTCATATTCATAGCACTTGACATACCATAACACATACTACTTTAAACATCCGTTATCCCTTTGTGACACAGAAGTCGGGATTCGCTGCCACAACTTATACGAAAGTTTAGAATATTACCTTATAGAGACATACCTATCATATACACAACATAGAATCATACATATTCAAGTAATACTAATACTACTTATTTCATACGCCTTCACTAAGGATCAAATGATTAGTAATCTATATATTCTTATTATCCTCAATAATTCATTTGCACATAACTATACCAAGTTCGTCAAACTTATAACACATTATGAGTTTAAGAACTCACCACAAACATATGAGTTTAAGAACTCGAGTTTAACCAAATACTTTAACAATACTCTACCTATCAGTTATACTATCATTTCTGAGTCCGGTACTACATTTTCTAGTATAATCACCTCATTAGGGTTGCTTTCAATGTGAGCCTCTATTTCAGCTATTGACTTTGACATTGGCTAGGTTATGGAGGTTGGCTCCTTCTTTACAATCTGAGGGTATCCTAATTCTTTTCCATCTAACATCTACACACAAACTATCTTGATTATCACATAATATATACACACGACAAATAATAATAATAATTTTTTATTTTTTATTTTTTATATACAAGTTATCTTTTATTTTGTTTAACGATGAATTTATTCAATTCATCTCATTTTAAACTCTAAATGAGTTATTTATATTTTCAATGTTTCCCTATGTTCTAAGGTTATAGCCTAAGGTCTATCCCACCTAAGGTTTCTAACCCTAAGCTCTGATACCAACTTGTAATGCCCCCAAATCCAGGTACTTGAAACCCGAACTCGATGCTTTACGATACCATTTCTATGAGCAGAAATAATACTAATAATAATAATAATAATATAAATACCAAACTTAATTTACATATATCAGAGTCTAATCTCAAGTACGCAACTTTTACTATATTCATTACATGATAGTTAATACATATCAATGTCTTAATAATGTCTATCTATTACAAAATATACCATTAAACTTATTCTGTTTGCTTTCCTTTTCACTTGTTCTTGTCTGAAACTTCAGGTTGATCACGCTTACCTGAAAACATTTAAATTTAAAGTAAGAATGAGCATTTGATTGCCCAGCAAGTAATAACAACAATAAATATTAACTTAAAAGATTAAATGTTTTCTTTGAATGACACTTCTACAACGAATCAACAGTTGTGAAGTAAACTAAACCAATAATAATAACATAACAATTCTATATCAAATTTTTGAAACTACGTATTGACTATAAATGGAGAGTAGTCAACAGACTATGAATATTATTTTCAATTTTTGATAAGGTTTAGTAGAACTTCATCCGCAAACTATCATAACTTATGGGCGTGAGGGTGATCATCCCAATGTGCCCTGTATTGATCAATACTGCATGCAAAAATGATATTATTGTTCATCTTATCCGCCTTTGGCGCACAAAAGTTTTCCCAGATTAGGGATGTTCATACTTAGTCGGGAATCCGAACCAAAGCAATTTGATTAGATACAATAAAGTTTTATCATGTTCAACGATATTTCTAAATCTGTGTCTAGCTAGGTCAAATAGGTTAGACGGCTTTGAAGTCAATGTATACATACTGGAATTTAATAAATATGTATCAACATGTGATTAAATATAATGATTATCCAAGTGAGGACACTTGTATAACCATGTTTAGAAATTAACGAACATAATAAATATTTAAATTATAATATAATACTATACTGATAAATAATGATCGGATACATAATTGATAACAATAGAGTTAATATTATGGCACAATGATAATATAATTCTGAAACTTTCTTACTCATGTCCATTGCATAAAGGAAATGCAAAGTTAGGATACTTGTTTGGTATGCTGCTTACAATACGCAACTTAGTTTTATCTTTTATATAGCAACCTATCATTAATAAGATCATTTTGTCGATTAGAATAACATATCGTAACACATAATACTGCTAATTGCAGTCAGCACATAACCTAATCACATTGTCACACATATTTAACAGTCATTGGATCACAAACAAACACGTATACAGACAAATTATATAAGTCCAGATCAATTTTTGAAACATTTCGGTGTACCGACGGCTTTATCGGGTAATTATCGAATTTAAGACTCTACACTGAAGTTCCAAATAACTTAAACATCAATCAAATTATTTTTAAACGACTTATAATAATGTTTAAACAATTATTATAATTTCTTATGATTTTTCAAACACCAGAATCATTATTAAATGATTTAAATATTAAATAATTTTATTATCATTAATATTTAATTAATTTTATATTAAACTATTAATGAAACCATTTCCAACATATTAAAGTTATTTATAATAACTTAGAATATTTTAAAGTATTAATATTACCCTTAAATAATTTTTAAAACATTTAAAACTATTTTAAATAATTACCATTAATATTTAAATATTAATGCATTACTTATCAAACTATTAAAAGTTATTAATTATAACTTAAAATATTTTAATTCATTTATATCCCCTTTAAATGATTTTTAAATTGATAAAACCATTTTTAAACTATTTATTTAATATAATTAGTAAATAAATCAAATATCATTTAATATTAAATTATTAATGAAATTTATCTTTAAATATTAAAAGTTATATTTTATAACTTAAAATATTTCTAAACACCTTAATTTCATTTAAAATGATTTTTATAATATTAAAATCATTTTTAAACTAATATATTTAATATAATTATTAAATAACTCTAATATCATTAATATTAAAATATTAATTTTTTAATGACAAAATATCAAAAGTTATATTTTATAACTTCAAATATTTTTAGAACCTTTAAATCATTTTTATATGATTTTTAAATCATTAATTCTATTTTTCATAATTTATTTAATAAATTTATTAAATAACTTAATTATCATTAATATTAATTTATTAATGAAATGCATCACAAAATATTAAAAGTCATTAAAAATAACTTAAAATATTTGTTTATATCATAATATAATTTTAAATGATTTTTCAAGTATTAAAATCATTTTTAAATAATTTATTTAATATAATAATTAAATAATTAAATAACTTTAATATTTCAAAAATATTAAATATTTATTAAATATATTAAAAATTATTAAAAACTAATTTTCACTTTAAAATAAATTTTAGTAATTTAATTTGTATTTTTACTAATTTAAAACTAATTTTCTCTATTTATTTAATAAAATAATTAATTTTAGATATAAAGTGTCGCTAAAGACTGCCTATAGCGACAGAACCGTCGCTATAGGTGTTCTTCATGTTCTTGATGAAACCTAGAAACTCATGTGCAGTTAACGAGTTAGGAGGTTTGACCAACAATTGTTTTTAAACTGTGATGATGTTGGGCATGATCTTGGTCAGATCTTGTAGTAATCGTGCAAGACTACATGATTCAACAACAAACATGAACAAACAACATAAAACAAAAGAGATCTGAGCCTCCAAAAATCATGTCAGGCGTGTTCTTCAATTTTTGGATTTTCTAGAATTGAAGGTACCTACTTTGAGCCTTTAAATCAATGTTTTCCAAGTTACATTGTATGATGTAATGGTTCTATCTTGTAGTCCGAATGTCAGGGAACATTTATATATTATCAGATCATCATAACAATAAAATATCTAAGAGATCATGGCCGGTCAAAGTACCATCCCGGAACTGTTCATGAACATTTCTGGGTTTTCCAGAAATGTTCTTGAGCAGTTTCGTCAATCTATGTTTGACCATCACTAAATTCGATTCTGTTAAGTATCTGGATAATATAAAGGCATGGATATGTAGTACTCATGTCAGTCTACAAGTATATAACAACAACATAATCAAAACACTTAACAGCAGCAAAATCAAGCGCCTGCAAAATCGTTGTCAGGCGTTCTGGGCAAATCTGGGTTGCCCAGAAACAGCCAGTCAATGTCAGTCAACGCACTTTGATCCTTAATAACTTATAATCTACACATTATCTAGGCTTGATTCATGTTTTAGATCACATATCTCATAGCAGACTACAAATCCAAAACATAAAACACACAAAATCATAAACAGGGAGAGATCTACAACCTCTGACATTCTTTGTCATAACACAAAATAAAATTTTTCCAGATTTTTGAAAACACCAAATCCGAGCCTATAGATGTTATGGATCTAACATCTATCAACCCAGATCACTTAGTTAGACTCCGTACAACAAATTTAACACAAAAAACTTAACATCTAACACAAGATTAAAGATCAGATTTGATTTTTAAGTTATATCTTTCTTGATCAAATCCTTGATTCATGGCTTATGATCTGTTAGAGGAATTCGTGGGGCTTGTTTTGTAAATGATCTAGCAAAGAAAATTTCGTGGGTTTGAGCTTGAGAGAGTTTGGTTGGGTGTTGGTTGCACAAAAGGCTTAAGAAATGAATTTTCTCTCTCTTAATCTCTATATATATTACATGTAATGAAGTGGCTGAGATATGTGGCTGCTAATTTGTGTTATATTATATCACATGGTTGGTCAAGAGTTGGTCAACAACTCCAATTTTGCTAGATTTGCAAGTAAGCTTAAATAATACAAGAGGGGTATAATTGTAGTTAGCCTTATGATCTTAATGGCAAACATGTTAATGGCCAAACCTTAGGGTTTGACTCTTAGGGTTTAACACTAAGGTTTAACACAAAAATTATAGGATTTCTAATTAGGGTTTAAAATAACAAAAATTAGTTTCTAAAAATGAAATTTAGAGTTTACTAATTATAATTAGTTTTCTAATTAGATTATACTTGAAAATTAGGTTTAGGCTTTCCAAATTATAACTAAGATCGTTAAATTAGCGATTAGGGTTCATACATAGCAAATTAGGGTTATAAATTTATAATTAGGGTTTTCTAAATAATAAATAGAATTTCCCCTAATTATCATTAAGCTTAAGAATTTAACAATTAAGATTCTAGTTTAGTAATTAAGGTTTCTAATTACTAATTAGGGTTTCTAATTTTAGAAATTAGGATTTCTAACTATTAGGGTTCACAAATACTAATCAGGGTTTATAATAATTAAGGTTTTCCCTAATTAACAATTATAATTCTAACACTTATTATTAATCACATTAACACAATTTTTGATCGTTCTTAAACTTCGGTTTGAGTTTTAAATTAGGGTTTATCAAGTTACATAAAAACTGTTCCACACATTATCATTACACATATACCGTACATATTTATAGCACTGAAATATAATTAATATTATATTAATATTCTCATTCCTTGATCAAAATCGAAAATTAGGGTTTGGATTCCATATCTGATTTACCTTGCATAAATAACACTATTAATTAAGTTCAAATAATTAACTTAAATAATCTGAACTAAAATTTATATAATAAAATAATTATTATAATAATTCTAATAATCATTCCATATATTATCAAATAATATATAAACATATTTTCATGGAAAATAAATAATAAAAATATTTCTACTATAAAATTAATTATTATAATAATATACTTTATAATGATCAATAATTCTAAAATAAAATTATTTGCAATAATTAATGTATTAAATAAATTTTATTTATCACACACACACACACACACACACACACACACACACACACATATATATATATATATATATATATATATATATATATTACACAGCACATATTCCCACCTTTAAAATTAATAAAAAATTTATACGCAAAATTTCTGATTTAATTATATAGAAAATATCGGGTTATTACAAGAAGGAACATATTATACGCTCAAATGTTATACCTCAAGTCAAAGTTATATGGAAAAACCATGATATTGATGCAATGACCTGTGAGTTAGAATATGAAATGAAAGCAAGGTATCCTCACCTCTTCGAAATACCAGGTACATATATTAATGTTGAGGACGAAATTTTATAAGGAAGGGAGGTTGTAAGACCCTTACTTTTTATGAATAAAGATTTAATTTTTTTCTAAATAGTAAGGTGATAATTTAATAAATATTATAGTTATGGGTGATATGTGCAAATTTTACAAAGTAAACAGTTGTCGAAAAGTATTCGTTTCGTCGGGAAATATTCTTTTGTCGGGGAATATTCACATGACGATTCAATCATTGGTGGACCCCATAATGAAATAACTGTCGGATATAGAAAGCGACAGAAACAACCTTTTTATAAAAATAATAACAAGACTTTTACTGTTAAACTGTTGAAATACCTGGTGATAAAAGTACAGTAATACGCATTATTCGACAATGGTACACGGTATTGCACAATAGCACACGGTATTACACAGTATCTCTGATCATTGATTCTTACGTAAGAAGTCACTCAATATTTTATTCAATAATTCCTACAATAGAAATAACATAATATCTCATATTATTGATTCAATAATTGTTATAGTAACATTTGCACAATATTTTATAGTATTAATTGTCATGACATAGTAACTCATATTATTGAAATGATATTATTGATTAGCATTATCGACAATGTCTAAAAGTTTTGTCTAGGAAAAGGGTTAAGTTATTTAATTGCATGCTAGTAAGGAGAAATCCTTATTGGAAAGCACCCTATTTCCTGGGAATGATCTGGTTGTCTGTGTTGTGAATCTATAATATTAATGATGAATAATTGTTGAAAGATTAAAAATGTGTTGATTAAATATAAGTGATTTGTTGTAGATATTTATTCAATTTTTGATATAAATAGAGGGGTTTGTCATGAGGTATGAGGCGTTTGTTGTAAGTTTGGTTCATTATTCCATTAGGGAACATGCTAATTTTTTAAACCGTCGGTGGAAAATTATTTTAGTTTTTTTTTTTATTATTATAATAGTAATAAAACATAAAACTTTTTTTATAAAATAGAAAACTTTTTATAATATATATAAAGTTATTTATTTTATTAGAATAATTTAGATGAATAGTAAAATCAGACGAAATTTTAGAAATTTAATATTTAGTCCGTGATTATTTTTAAATAGTGTCCTGCCATTCTCTTATAAATAGGTTACTTAGTTAAGAAATAAAAATTACACCAGAATCAGAGAATTCTTCTTTTATAATATTGTGCATATTTCTTTGAGTACAAGGATACTTTGAGTGTAGCTAATAGTGAAATATTTCCTCAAGATAATCTCCGTTATACCAGTCAGATTTATTCTCCTACTAAGGTAAATGATGTTATATTATTCATACTCATAAGGGTTATCATTCTATTCCTTATTAATATATAGGAATAACCTGTCTACGCGGATTACCGAATGCATGGTGAATAACCCTTCATATTCATTCGTTATTAAGTTGTGAAAATGATCTGTCTGCACGGATTACCGCATGACGGGTGAAAATCCATTTGAAATTTCGTATATTCTTTCATACTCGTATGAATTATCATTTCTTTTGTACTCGTCAAGGGATATCCTTTTCTTTCATATTTATCCATTTATGGTACAAAATTATTGTTTGTTTCCACAACCATATTATTAAATGGTGACAATCCCTGAAATTAGTAGAGTATCCTTAATAGTTTGCGCTTCATCTAATATCATTTCACTGGAATATTGGTTTGAATTTTCTTATAAAATTTTAATCTATTCATCCAGAGTATTATTCATGTCGGGGTACTATTCATGTCAGGTTACTATTGAAGCCAGAGTACTATTCACGACGGAATTTAGTTTCTTTTTTTTTCCAAATTATCTTTGAAATTAGAACTTTAAATATCATTCTTGAATTTTACTCCACAATTGGTGATTATGTTGATAATTTGGACATTTTTGAACTCTGGATAAGTTAAATTATAAATCTCTAATATTTATCCTTGATCTAACTTGATTCATTCTTTATATCATTGTCATCATCTTCATGATTATATTATGGTGAAAGTCATCTTTGGCCCGTAGTGCAGAGATGGACTGTTGGTTGGTATGATTATGACCGAGAATTATGTATTGGTATAATCATGACATTTAATGCTACGGTTAAAGGTTTTTGGTGAAATTCCTCTTTGGCCCGTAGTGCATTGATGGACAGGTGTTCGGCATGATTATGACCACTAGTGATACAAACGAATATCTTTGGCCCGTAGTGCATAGGTAATTCATTGATTTGAAATAATTATTGATTGGTGTTACATGGATAAAATACTGATGATGGACTTTTAAATCATAGAAGATAGTAGACATCATGCTCTACTTGGGTCTTCTAATGGATTGCTATTTTTGCTGCAATTGTTGATCTAAAACTTGTTGTCTATTGTATTCTATCAAATTCTTCACTGTTGAGGACTAAAAATAATTTATTCTTCATTATCTTAGTTATAATATTCTTTACTAGGCTAGTTGAGTTCACCCTTTTTGTTTCATTGTTCTTCTTAGGAAATGAAAGTGTAGCTGGGACTAGTCAGGGAGTGGAGTAATGGTCTGAGATAGTTACTATAGAAGTCTTCACTATATTGTGAAATAGTGTGATAATAACTGTAATGAGTACTTAATTTGAGTTTGGATATTGTCATATTATGTACGGTGCAATATTTGTATTCAAACTCACAATATGTGTGGTCGTATTTTGAATGACAGTTTAATAGTTGTAAATATGGAAGTTTGTATTTGGATTTTGTAGTATGTATTTGGCGACTCAAAATGGGTTGTGTGGACCAATTTTTGGGGTATCAAAGATAACACTTCCCAAAATATCGCAGTATTGACGCGTCCGTTCGGTAGATAATGCTTCCCAAAATGACACAATTTTGATAATAAATAACATTTATCAAATCGAACGACACAGTTTTGATAATAGATGTGACACCCCAAAATCAGAGTATTTCATTCCCACATAATTTGGTGTTCACTATCCAAAACAATCACATCTAACTACCCATAATAAAGGATAATAACAATAAGTAAACTTAATAAATAAACCTCCCATTAAAGGGTTACATCAGTAATACTTAATCTTAGGTTATCTAACCTTTATTACAATCATTTGCGGAAAACATCACATAACTAAATAAGTCTTATTACATAAACATTTTTCAAATAAAACTAAACAAGCCTTCATCACTTGTTCATCTTGCCTTTTCCCTTACTAGTGGACGGCTCATCAACTTTCTCAACTTTAGCTGCAATGTTATATGCAAGAGTGAGCAAAACAAATGCTCACTAGAATAACAATGAATAACAATAATATATGAGTCATAATGAACAAACTCAACTGAATAATATAATCTTTCCAGACAACAATAATCAGGAACAAAAAGCACAAGAGGAAATTCGACTTTTGAATCAAGAATAGAAAACAAGACCAAAAGTACATATGAGGGTCATAAGACCATGAACTACGTCCTAGGTTATCAAGTATCTCTACTTAAACCTTTCACAGTCAATTAGACTATATGGACCTTCCTTCTCGTACTCAGGGGGATCAACCATTTGTACAATGTATTGTGCAAAAACATATTAACGCTATCGCGTAATATAGTCCCTTATAGTAGGGTTATTCATCTCAGCTTTAACATTAGAGTCCACACCAAAAGAAGTTTGGTTTGGATTAGCTTCAAGGGTAATTTGGATGTTCAACGTTCATCAACTAAGGATAACAACAATGATATAAACTTTGCAAGATGAGATTCCAATAATAATAGAAGGCGATATCTACAATTGAATAAATTTTGGGCATAGAAGTATTGCTTTCGAAAGAATAGAAAACTATCACCAAAACATAGATATTGAATAACATATGAACCTCGCTTGAATGATAATAAGTTAAGGTTGGAACACTTGCTCGATAATAGATTAAGAATTTGCGTAACCATAACAAGGTAGAAAATAAGAGCTTGCTCAATGTAAGAATAGGGTTTAGAAACTTGCCTTGTGCATAAGCTATATAATTACAATACTCGACCTCCAAAATATCTATAGTTCGTTACATTAACACCAACTTCATTGTCTTAATCACCATCTTAGTTAATTTATCACTCTTTCTTAAAGTCTGATTATTCTAATCACACAATACGAATATGAAATTATTGTTAGTACATAACACAAGTCTTATAATTCCAATCCTCACAAATCACAAATTATAGTTTCATAACTTATCAATTCGTATTTTAGAACCCTCACTTTTAAGTTTACAACTAAATATGAAATCTTACAACATGTTTTACATCTTACTATAGCCATCTAATAAGGTTGTATAAACATTTCTTGCATCAACACTTAAAAAAAACTCAAGTCTATCCATTCTGTCCACCACCGTCGGGGCGGGGTTTTGTACTGAAGAAAGCCCGTCGGGGTGGCATGGCCGCCTGAGCAGAGATTTTACACTGAGAAGCCCGTCGGGGTCGGGGTTCCCAAAATAAGAAACTGTTGTTCGCGACTGCACTGTTTATCAGCCCAAAAACGCGCGAATTTCACAACTATAACAGAATTTTAACATATCCAAGTAGAATAAACTTTGCAAAACAACAACCCAAAATTTCTAGCATGATTCTAACATTATAAACCACATAAATCATCAATTTAAAGACTCAAAATCAAGATTCTTGCTAGTTTATCAAAATTTCAACATATTTAGCAAAATTGCTTACCACAAATTCGATTATCAACCAAATAAATTCATTTAACATGCATTCTTTTCGTTTTTGAATGTATTAACATAAACCATTATCAATTTACAAATTATCATATGATTCAAGCATAAATTTTAGTTTCAGAACAAGCTATATTGTACATATAATAACAAAACCCAATTTCTACACTTTAAAGCATACCTCCATGGATTTGATATACCAAAAATTGTTTATAAATACCATATAACAGATTATACATATCATTTGACATATAAAAACCAATTCCTCATCAATCTAACCAAAGAAACTCAATTATATTGAATTTTAGAAAACAAAGATTAGGACTAGAACTTAGAATTTGTTTACCTCTTGGTTAGCTAGATGATAAGGTATACTTGAGTAATCCTCTTGCTTCATCCTTCTTTAATTCTCAACTTCCTCCAATTTACAGAGAATTTATCTTCTTTCACAATTGCTCTTTCACTCTCCTCTCTTTCCTGTTTTTCTAACTTCTAACTCTCGGCCTTTAAGAATAATAACACGTGAAAACAAAAACTGATATAACATTGTACACATTATTAATTGCTCCATTAGTTATAAAAACTCAGCTGTTACAATAAACCAAGAGACACAAGGCCATGTTTGGCTAGTCTCAAATAACTCATTTTAGTTTATTTTTATTATTCTTTTATCATATAGTCCACCTGTCACACCCTTTAGCACTTAAATTCATTTAACTCTTACATCAAATTAATCATTTGACATATATTTAAATTTCCATTAAATCACTATTAATTTTCTAATTCAATTATTAAATTACATTAGAATATAAATATCACCATTACAGTAAAATATAATTATTTAACAACTCATTTAATTTAATTATCTCATTAAATTAAAATTTCAAACCATAAATTATTTAACATTAATTTAATTAATATATCACATTTAATTAAATTACTCCACAACAAATTCCATCGATTATTTATTTAACTCATTAAATAAATCAACTAAAATATTTATTTAATTTGATAAATATTTTAAATTAAATACAAAATTCTCGATCATTACATCATTCCCTCCTTAAAAGGATTCTGTCCACAGAATCATTACTTAATTAATTTATTCGTCACATTCTTCCCTCCTTAAAAAGATTCTGCCCCCTGAATCTCTATACAATAATTAAGCAAATAAATGAGGATAGTTTTTCAGCATAACGTCTTCGAGTTCCCACACAGCTTCTTCAGCGTTGTGATTCCTCTAGATTACTTTAACAAAAGATATTATTTTGTTTCTGAGTACTTGCTCTTTCCTGTCAACTATCTAAATATGAACTTCTTCGTAAGATAAATCTTTCTTAAAGTGCAATGGTTCATACTCTATGACATGTTTGGAATTGGGCTTGTACGACCGTAAAATTGAAACATGAAATACATTGTGTATGTGTTCTAATTCTGGAAGTAAAGCTACCTTATATGCCACATCACCAATTTATCTCAAAACCTCGAAAGGTCCAATAAACCCCGAACTCAGTTTCCCCTTTTTGCCAAATCGGATGTTTCCCTTCCACGGAAACACTTTTAGGAAAACAAAACTTTCGACATCAAATTCTCGATTTTATTGGTGCTGATCAACATATTTCTTCTGTTTGTCCTGAGCAACTAACAGTTTAGTTCCTATCACCTTGACGATCTCAGCGGTTTGATGTACCAATTCTGGTCCTAGCAGTTGACATTCACCAACTTCATCCCAACACAACGGAGTTCTGGACTTTCTTTCGTACAACGCTTCATAAGGCAGCATGCCAATACTTGTGTGATAAGTGTTATTTAAGCGAATTCAACCAACGGTAAATGGTCGTCCCAATTTCTCTTGAAATCCATATTACAAGCTATAAGCATATCCTCCAATGCTTGGATCGTTCTTTCGCTCTTCCCATCGGTTTGAGGATGGTACGCTGTGCTCATTCTCAATTGTGTTCCCATGTGTTGGGAGAATGCATATTATGATTTGATGTTTTAATGTATATACTCATGATTATTTGTAAAGTCCTTCAAGTAATATATGTACAAGGACTTAGTGATAGATCAAATTTGTTAGGTTGATCTAAACTCTTAATGTGTATCATTCTGTAATAGAATATATAGATAGAAAGATCAAAGTTGTTAGGTTGATCTTGAGATGTAATAGATAGGCTTCGAAGAAATTGTAGTGTATCAATCTGATCAACATTGCAGAAGTCAAGGCAGAAACGTAGAGCTTCAATGATCATAGTGTGCCTGCCTTGAATGGCCTCTTCAGAAATCGTAGAGTGGTCCCAACGTTTGCTGAGCCAATTCAACGATCGTAGTGTGCTGAAGGAAACGTGGAGTTTACAAGTCAACGATCGTAGTGTGCTCTCAAAAACGTAGAGTTTACAACTCAAGCAAGCGAAGATTGTAGTGTGCAAATACTTAAGAGAAATCGTAGTGCTCTCGGCTGATAGCATCAACCAAACACCAAGGCGACAAGTCACCAAGATCTGAATCGTAGAGTACCACGATCTGAATCGTAGAGTATCATCTGTCTTATGTCAGAAAACGTCGAGCATTATGATTTGTGTGGAGATAGGTTCCAACATAAGAGGAATGGATTCTAAACATTGCAGTACTCACCAGTCCCAAAGTCATAAGAAATATCCTTAGTATGCAACAAAGGAGCGTATTGAAGAAGCTAAGGAAAGTACCATTGGTAAGGGGGGAAACACCTTTTCAGGTGTTAGGTGAGAAAGCAGTCTGCAGTGTCAGTGGGCCAGAATGCAGTTCAGAAGATGTGCAGAAATGTCTCCATCAAAGATTAGAAAAGTCAAATGCATTTAATGCTTCAACGGATGGATCCAACGGATAGTTTTCAAGATCACATATATGCAAATCAAGTAGATGAGAGAGAGACAAGCAAGCATTGAACAAACAACGTGAACAACTCTCAAAGCTCAACTCTACGATCTGAGAAATTGCAAAGCTTGCTCAGCTACTCAGTTCTTTCGAACAAGTGCTTAAACAGCAACTGAGTAGCAACCATCAAGAACTCCACATCTATCAATCAATTGAAGAAGAGTACCAAGTCTGCTGGACTTGAAGAGTTCTAAGTGAATCAGAAGAAAGCCAAGTCTCATTGGACTTGAAGAGTTCAAGAGTGAACTAAGAAGTTCCTAGATCTGGCAGTCAGAAGGAATCTGTGTGATTCAGAAGTTGTAAAAGACATCCTTAGTGGATTTCCTACTCGTTGAGTGGAAGAGTGGACTAGGAGCTTTAAGTTCTCTGAACCACTTAAAATGACTGTGTCTTTTACGTTAATACTATAACTGTTATATCTGCCATAACTGTTATAACTGACTCACTCTCATAACTCTACTACTTTGCAAAAGAGATTAAAACAAACATAAATTCCGCTAAGTTTTAATCATCATTAACTAACAAGTTTAAAACGAAAAGATTTTTTAAATATCTATTCAACCCCCCTTCTAGATAACTATTGTGCCTACTAGGAACTAACAATTGGTATCAAAGCAGGTTCTATTATACAACTTACAAGCTTTAGTAGATCCAATGGCACACGTGTAATATCCCGAGTGTTTATGAGTTGAGTATATGATAACGATCCTTAGAAAAGGAAATGAACGGGTCAAATAATATGTAATACTCAAATATAATTGAGTCTAAGTAAAGGTTATGAAATAAAACTTACAATAATTTGTTATAAAGAATGGTGGTAATGGTAATAAATAAAACCTATATTAATGTGATGTGTTGAGGATATTCAACGATAAATTTTGAAAAGAGATTTGGTGAAAACCGAGTAAGGGAGGTTTCGTTGATTCCGAGGACGGAATCCTTATAAGGAGGGAAGGATGTGAGAACCCGAATTTTTATAAGTTATTAAAATAGGAATTTAATAATTAAAATTCTTATTATGAGATGTTTTGAGTTTGAGTATGTATATATACGTGCTATATATTTTGAAATATGTGATCTGGTGTGAAGAAAAATATATATTCATATATTGGAAAAGTGAGGTTTAATAGTTAAGTTAACTATTGAAGGAATTAAATGAATTTAGTAATTAATTTTAAATATTTATTGAATTAAATAAATATTTTAAATTTATTTATTTATTGAGATAAATAAATGGTTGATAAATTTGTGGTGAATTAATTTAGTAACTAAATTGATTAATGTAAATTAAATTAAGTAATGATAATTTTATCTCGAAGGATTTAATTAAAAGAAATAATTAAATTAAATCAATTGCTTAATATTTAAGAAAATAATTAAATTAAATGAATTATTTAATATTAAAGGAAATAAATAAATTAAATAAAGTGATGTGTCTAATTTATTTATTAAATTAAATTAGATATAAAATTATTTATTATTCATAAATATAATTATAATAGAAATTATTTTAATTACCATTACAAGTTATTAAAATTAATTGAGCTAAAGTAATTTAATTAGCTAAAGGTGTGACATGAAACTATATAATATAAGATTATTTAAATAATTTAGTTTGGGAAAATTTTTTGGTTAGCCAAACAAGGCCTTGTGGCCTTTGGCTTATTGTAACTAATACGTGAGTGAAAGCCATATCAGTTATTCTTCGCGTCTTATTTCTAAGGCTAAATAGCAAAGAGAGAGAAAGAGAGTTCTTGATGAGGAAGAGAGAAAATACAGTGGATTGAGAGAGGGTTTTCTGAGATTATCAAAAAGAGGAAGAAGGATTGCTAAAGCTTGTGACCATCTTGTAAAGAAATCAAGCATTGAAGGTATGAAAACCTAAGTTTATGTTGTAAATTTCTAATATTGGATTGTGTGAATTCGATATTATAATTGTTAAAATTAGTTTATGTAGTCAATTGGTTGTTATCTATACATGATTGTAGTAAGAGAGTTCATGGAAAATGGGTTTGAAGAAGAGAAGTGAATATTAGTGTGTATTCATATGTTATGACTTAAGAAAGTATAAAATTTTATGTCTAATATCTGTTATAAACTGTAAATTGATAATGGAAGTTGTTAGTATGTTGAAAAATGAAAAGAACGAAAGTTAAAAGAACCAATTTGGTTGAGAAACGAATTTGTAGCGAATGAATTCGCTAAATGTGTTTAAAACATGAAAATATAGCATGAACACTAAATTGGAACCCTTAAATTGATTTGTTAAAGTTTTTGAAATGTTAGAATTATTCTTTAGATGAGTAGTTCAGTGTTTAACGAGTCCAACGAATCAAAAATCGACTAATTCGGACTTAAAATGAAAACGATATGTCCAAAACTGTTCAAAACTATTTCGTATGGTCGGGTAATCGCAAGTCGCGTCGCAAGCGTCTTGAGAAGGCGTGCGTTGCCGCGCCCATGTCTTGCCGACCGTGATTGCTTTGACCTAGTTTTGTTCTTTAAGTGTTTCAATTTGAGGTCTTTAGGAAGGGTCAACACAATCATCTTTGTGACTGTTACGTAATCGAAGCCAATTGGAGGGCGTCGGGCATTCACGTATGCTAGTGTAGTGCTCTTGACGATAAAAGATGTTGTTCTAAATTATAAAACATGAATATTAGTAAATATAATGATGCTTAACATTAATATAATAATGTATTAGATAAGTTATAGAAGCATAGTAAGCATGCACAAGAGAGGCAAATTGGGCGTGTGATGAATAAACGTCGAAACGCCGTGATAAGTGATAATGAACGTAAAAAGTGTTTTAAATCAAATCAAATGAAATGAATATAATAAGATATTGAATATTGTTAATATAAAACCAATAAGTAGTCCTAACAAGAATTAAACACTTGAATGAACTTCGAATATGAAATACAGTGAGATATAAGTTGAAAGTTAACATAATAAAATTGAACATTGTGTATATATAATAGGAAGGGTTATGAGATGTAGAGTAAAGTTTACATTACAACTACTATGCATTGCTAAGTGACTAATAGTTGATGTGCATGATTATATAATTGTGTAGGGCACGTGAAGTGCAGATAACTATAAGCTGTTAAACGTTTATTGATAATCAACGATCAATGCAAGTCTTTCAGTTCCTATTTGCTATGTGAACTTGATGATTAACTGTTTTAAATCTTTATTGCAAATAACATGATGTGTTATATTTATGTTGAAAGCATGAAACGTTAAAGTCAACTTATGACTACGTTGATTGAGTAAAGCATGATGATTGAGTAAGGAACTCAATCTTTATACTTGTTATATGAACTGTAGCCTGTATGTTATGATAGTCTAATGTTTAAGAGATATATGTTGAGCATGTTATTATGTGCTACGTGATGCATGAAAACCGTAGATTTTGGTTGGTCATTTGCCGAGCTCAACCTTGCAAATAACCACTTTTGCAGGTTCAAGATTCAAGGTAAAGTATGTGTTACTTGAAAGACGTGAATCAGATGTGATACTTGAAGATTTATACACTTTGGTTGTGTTATTACTATTTGAACCATGTTTAAGGTTCCGAATAATGTATTAATGTTGAATTGTAACATCGTTTTGCAATGTAAACTATTGTAGTATTAAAATGATTCTGAGAAATTTAGATGTAAAGGTTGAAGGTTTTGGGAACGAGGATAGTTTGTAATAGAAAATTTTAATTATTCCACAAATTTCAATGGTTGTATTATCGTTTAATGATGTAAAATTAGAGGTTGAATGTATTATTAACGACCGAAGTCGAGAATTAAATTGTATGAATTTTGGGGTCGTTACAGGACGCACTCAAGTGAATCTAGGACTGGAGGAGGCAGCAAGCCACCAATGTGCAACAAGGATAAATTTGCAAATCGGAAAGTCGATGCAAGCATACATGGACTCAATAGATGAAGATCTATTTGAGACCGCTCAAATGGGCCCTATATTCCAACGGTCGGCACCAACCACCCGACGATCCAAAATGTAATACAAATCAAGGTTAAAGAAGAGTGGACAGACAACGAGAAGAGAGTTGTCCAACTTGACAAAAAGGCCAAGAACATCTTGTTCCAATCCTTAGAAGACGATTTGTTCGAAAATGTTGTCAACAACAAAACAGCTAAGGAGGTTTTGGAAGCACTGTTAATCATGCACGAAGGAACTGAAGAAGTTAGAGAAAACAAACAATAACTCCTGACACAGCAGTATGAGATGTTTGCTCATGTTCAAGGAGAAAATGTAACTGCCACCTATGAGAGATTCAACGTTCTGCTCAACTCTCTACGAGCATATGGGAAGATCTATCGTAACAAAGATCTGATCATAAAGTTCATGAGAGCCCTACCGAAAGGTGTGGATGCCAAAACCATCGCTATAAGAGAGTCAAAGAATCTTCACGAGATGACAGTTCAATGTTTATATGGCAATCTCCCCGACATACTGAACCGGAGTGACTCAACGAAAAACCCTATCAGAAGGAAAAGAAGGAAGGATAAGGGTGTTGCTCTCAAGGCAACTGAAAGTGTATCAAAGGTCAACACTAAGATTGACTCTGATTATGATGAGGACGATGATGAAGACCTTGCTATGCTAGTAAAAAGACTAAGAAGGTTCATGCATTAAGGCAAAGCCAGCAAGCCAAAGAAGGTCAGGAATTACAACAGCCAGGAGCAAATGAATGATCTATGCTACAACTGCAAGAAGCCTGGCCACTTCATTGCCAACTACAACAAACCTCTCAGAGAAGAACTAAAGAAGAAATTACATGCAAAGAAGGAATAAAAAGGAAACAAAAGGCCTCAGAAGAGAGACAAAGGCCTGGTAGCTGGAGGATCGTGGAGTGATTTAGACAATGACTCCAATCCTGACTCCGGAGATGATGAAGAACCATAAATGGCCAATATGTGTCTAATGGCCAAACATGCAAAGGACAAACAAAATATCAACATTCATGATGTAAGTCTCGATGAGGTATTTGATTTCAACTCACCTGATATAGACATAAATGATTTAAGAATTGCACTACATGGCATAACCACTGATCTACATCAATACATGAAGTGGTTCAGAGTTTTGTCTAAGGATCATTCACTTCTTTAAGAGGAGAAGAAGAAAGTTCAAGAAGATCTTGAAACAGCCCTTCTAAGTACTAACCTTCTCTCCAAGCTTGAGGCTGAGAATGAGATCTTAAAACAGACAAACAAACTCAATGCACAAAGAGAGTCTAATCTAGCCTCTAAAATTGAGGATCTAGAAAAGACTATCTCTACATGGAACAAATCCTCATCATCCATGGACTCCCTGCTCTCTAGTCAGAGAAGTACATTCGACAGAATAGGCTTGGGCTTTGGGGAATCCATCTCAGAGCCAAGTGTGGAAAAGACAAAGGAAACTAGCACTAGTAATGCCTCAAGTTTTAGTAGAAGCATTACCTTTGTGAAATCCTCACAGAAGGAAGAACCAGTTCAACCTTGTTCTACTGTTTCCATTCATACTCAAAGGAGTAAAGGATCTCATGCTGGCCTGGGCTTCATAAAAAAGAAGAGTAACCTAACCTCCACTTACCAACCTCGAAGAATCGTAGAGTCTAGCAAGACCAACTTTACAAATCAACTGGGAAGGTACAGTAGAGGTAAGGCACACTCATCACTATTTATGAAATCCAAGGACACGTGGAAGAATGAGAATCAGTTTAACAGAAGGACAACCAAAGAACTATACAAGTCCAAGTGGAGGATGAATCATCATACACACACAGGCATGCATCATACTAGATGTTTTATATGCAATAAATTTGGTCACAAGGTTGCCAAGTGTTATTATAATTCCATGAATGTGAGACCCAAGATTAGACAGATTTGGGTCCCCAAAGGCACTAACAAAGAAGGACCCATGCAAATATGGGTAGCAAAATAAAGGTTCAATGTTTTGACAGGAAAAGAGCTCCACGATCACTACATGGTATCTGGACAGTGGATGCTAAAGTCACATGACCGGGAACAAAGCCCTTCTATCTAACTACATAGAGAAGGAGGGTCCTCTCACCATCTTTGGAGACAACGGCTCCCGGCAAGACAAGAGGATACTACTCACTGAAATGGTGCAAAGATCTTTCAAAGAAGTAGCATATGTGGAAGGTCTCCAACACAACCTTCTAAGCATCAGCCAACTCTGCGACAAGGGTCATCAAGTACCATTCCTCAATAACCAATGTTAAGTCAGAGATTTGAAGACATCTGCTGTAAAGCTAATCGGGACAAGAGAAAGAAATATCTACACAATGGATCTTGGTCAACTGAGCTCAGGCGAGACAATATGTTTTTTGGCAAAAACATCTAAAGAACTGAGCTGGCTATGGCATAGACGGTTGTCCCACTTAAACTTCAAAAGTATGTCCAAACTAGCATCAAAAGATCTCGTTGCTGGCCTACCTAAATTCAACTTCGTAAAAAAAGGCCATGCAATGCCTGTCAGCTTGGAAAGCAAACCAGAAGCTCATTCAAGAGAAAAACTACCAACTCTATTGACAAGCCCCTGCAGTTGCTCCACATGGATCTATTTGGGCCAATTCCAACAACTAGTCTTGGAGGAAAAAGATATTCTCTAGTTATAGTCGACGACTACACCAGATTCACATGGGTATTCTTCCTAACTTCAAAGGATGAAACGAGTTCCCATTTAATCAAAATATTCAAGCTGGTGATGAACGAGAAAGGAGAGAAAATCAAGGCCATAAGGAGTGATCATGGAAGAGAATTCGACTTCTCAGAAATGGACCGATTCTCGCATGCATAATGGCATCACTATAACTTCTCAACCCACAAACTCCTCAACAAAATGAAGTAGTGAAAGAAAGAATGTAACCTTGATAGAGGCCGAAGAACTCTACTAGCAACAAATCATCTCTGCTCAATACTTCAAGCGAGATCCATCAACACTGCATGCTACACGCAGCAGTGATCACTCATACACTCTACGATCAAGAAGACACCCTACAAACTGTGGAAAGGAAGAAAGCCAAGTGTTAGCTACTTTCATGTTTTCGGCTGTGCATGCTACGTTCTCAACAATGGAAAGCAGTACCTGAAATTTTTTTAGCCCAAGTCAGATGAAGGAATCTTTCTGGGATATGCCACTGACAGTAAGGCCTACAGAGTGTTCAATAAGAAGACACTGAGTGTTGAAGTCTCAATTCACATTGTAATAACCTGAATATTTTCTATATAAATAAATAAGAAATTTTGCATATTATTTTTTTTTTTTATTTTAAAGATGAGAATATGTGTCAAGTAATGTGTTGTATATATGTGATAAATAAAATTATTTATTTCATGAATAATTTCAAACAATTTTATTTTAGAATTTTTGATCATTATAAACTATATTCCTATAGTAATTAATTTTTGTAAATGTAAATGTTTTTATTAATTATTTTCCATGAAAACATGATTTTATATTATTTAAATAATATATGAAATGATTATTAGAATTATAATAATAAATATTTTATTATATGAATTTATTCGAAATATTTAAGTTAATTATTTAACTTAATTAAAGATAAACTAGATATGAAATCCAAACCCTAAATTTGGGTATTGATCAAGCGATGAGAATAATAATATAATATTAATTATATTTTAATTTTTCAGTGCTATTAATATGTACTGTAAATGTGGAGACTGATAATGGTTATTCAATTATGGTAAATTAGGGCATGACCCTCATATCGTGTTATTAAACCCTAATTGTTAAACTCGGTTATGAGTTCGAGACTGTATAGTAATGGTGTTATATGAATTTTACTGTGTATAATATAATTTCTGTAATTAGGAGAAACCCTAATTATTATTTGAAAACCCTAATTTACTAATATTAGAAACCCTAATTACTATTTTAGTAAATTATAATGATAATTAGGAAACCCTAATTGTTAATTTGGGAACCCTAATGATGTTAAAGAACCCTAATTATTTAAACCCTAATTTTCTATTAAAAACCCTAATTTAATTAGTATGTTTAAAATTAAAATTTTATTACACTTTAATTTTAATTTTTCAAACCCTAGTAATTATTTGGGAAACTTTAAAATGTAAAATCTAGTGATTAAACCCTAGATTCAAGCACCTTGGACAAGAATACCCTTGAGATTAAAATGAAATTACAAAAATGCCCTTTTGTCCCATTAGTTGAATTATTGTTAGACAAGATCTAGCAAAAAATCGATACCAACCCTAGACTACATATGAGCCTATAATCTATAACACATCACATGATCATCCATCCCATACATGCATACATGATTTGCTAGATTTAAGAAAGAGAAAGTGATCATTTTTGGCCTAAACTATTCACAAGCACTTAGCCATTCTCTCTCAAGCTCAAACCCACGAAATTATAGTGTTAGTTCAGTCCCCAATCAAGCCCCACGAACACCAACATCAAATCAAAAGTATAGAATCAAGAATTTGTTCATAAAGAGGTAAGAACCCTAGAAAAAATCTGACCTTGATCGAAGTGTTAGATGTTAGTTTTTTTGTGTTAAACATGTAGTATGTAGTATATAATGATGATCTGGGTTGCTAGATGTTAGATCCATAACATCTAGAGGCTCGGATTTGATGTTTTAAAAATTCTGGAAAAACATTTTTTTTGATGTCCGATGTTGAATGTCGTGCCGTAGATCTCTCGTAGGTTTTTGATTTGTGTGTTTTAAGTGTTGGATCTTGTAGTATGTTGTAAGATCTTAAATCTGGAACTTGAATCAGGTTCATAGCTGTTGTAGATTAAAAGTTATTTAAGGTCAAAGTGGGTTGACCGACATTGACTGGCTGTTCTTGAAGCCCAGAATCAGCCCATAAACCTTTGACAGTGTTTTTGCAGGGCTTGGATCTTGCTATGTTTAAGTTTGTTTTGCCATGTTGTTGTTTTGTAGTTGTAGAATTACATGAATACTACATGTTAAAGCCTTTGTATCACATATATACTTAACAGAATTAAATATAGAGATGGTCAAACTTGGTAGCGAAAAACTACTCAAGAACATTTTAGAAACCCGTAAATGTTCAAGAACGGATCCGGGAGGTACTTTGACCCCCATATATCTTGTTTGTGTTGATGTTATGATGATCTGAGGATATGTTATTGTTCCTTGTAGTGTATACTATAGATTTGACCCATTAAACGATATAAACCATGACCAGAACATAAGGTAATTCGAACATGAAAGGGATAGGTCGAACTGTTGAGTTTTTGGGAAATACCCAGAAACACTCTGACAGCAAGTTTGCTAGCTTAACCCGGTTTCAATAAGTATTGTTAGACTTGATCATGTATTGAAACATGTTCTCTGATAGTTTGTCTACATAGCCCGTCGAGCAGAAAATATTTACCTTGAACAGATTTCATGATTTAAGGCCACAAAGGCGTTAATCGACCCATTTACGACTATCCTTTTACGGGTAGCCCGAAACGCTAAGAACATGTCGACGAATTTTTCTCAAGCTTTAGATCTTGCTTATATGTTTTTTGATCATGTTTGTTGTTCACACTTATAGTATTACATCATCATTTACAATATCTACAATTATTAACTAGCCGTAAACACATTACACAAGGAATGATTGATGGTCAAAGTAGCAAGGTTGAACATCGAGTATGAACACTTGGTTTCTCAAGAACACCTATCATGACGAAGATTCTGTCGCTAAAGGGCTTTAGCGATGGATTTAGTAAAATTAATTAATTGAATTTCTAAAAATCATTTAAAAATAGTAAATAAATTCCTAAAAATTATAAAATAGTTTTAAAAATTATTTTAAGTTATAAAATTAACTTTTAATAATTTGACATATTTTTCATAAATATTAATATTTATTTGGATATTATTGGTATTTAAATTATTTAATAACAACATTAAATAAATTAATTAAAAATGATTTTATTGTATTAAAAAAATAATTTTAAATAATAATAAGGTATTTAATAATATTTTAAGTTATAAAACATAACTTTTAATATTTTAAGATAAGTTTCATTAATTATTAAATATTAATGATATTAGATTTATTTAGTGATTAAATTAAATAAATTAATTAAAATGATTTTAATATTATAAAATTCATTTTAAATGAAAATAAATAGTTTTAAAATATTTTAAGTTATAAAATATAACTTTTGATATTTAAAGGTAAATTTCATTAATAATTTAATATTAATGATATTACGTTTATTTAATAAGTATATTAAATAAATAGTTTAAAAATTGTTTTATTGATTTAAAAATCATTTAAAAAGGAAATAAATGAATTAAAAATATTTTAAGTTATAATTAATGACTTTTAATATTTTCATAAATAATAAATTAATATTCTAATATTAATGGTAATTTTTAAAAATGATTTTTAATGTTTTAAAAATCATTTAAGGGTAATATTAATACTTTAAAAATATTTTGAGTTATTATAAATAACTTTAATATTTTGGCAATAGCTTCATTAATAGTTTAATATTAATTAAATATTAATGATAATAGGATTAGTTAATATTTAAATCATTTAATAATGATTTCAGAGTTTGAAAATGCATGATAAAGTATAATAATTATTTAAAAATTATTATAAGGCTATGAAAAATAATATGACTGATATTTAAAATATCTAAACGAATATTGAAGTACACGATAGAGTCTTAGACTCGATATTTACCCGATAAAACCATCGGTACACCGAAATATTTCAGAAATTGATCTGGACTTAGATAAATTGACTAGATATGTGTTTGTTAGTGAATCAATAATTGTTAGATATATGTGACGAAGTGGTTAGATTATGTGCTGATTGCAATAGACAGTGCTTTGTGTTACGATATATTATTCTAATCGAACGAATGATCTTATTACTGATAGGTCGCTGTATAAAAGATTAATCTAAGTTGTGTTATTGTAAGCAGCAGTTCAGGCAAGTATCTAAACCTTATGCACTACTTTTATTTCGTGCAAACAGGTATATCATGTTATGCAAGTTTCCTAAACTTACTCCAATTATTATTGAGCAAGTATCTGATCTATTATTTACATTGTGCAAGTATCCTACCTTTGCATTTCCTTTATGCAATGGACATGAGTAAGAAAGTTTCAGAATTATATTATTATTGTGCCAGATTATTAACTCTATTATTATTCATTATGTATCCAATCTTTGTATTCATACAAGTTCTTACATTATCCGATCATTGTATTATTGTATAATTGGATATTTATTACGTTCGTTAATTCAGATATATAGGGTTAGACAAGTGTCCCCACTTGGATAACCATTATATTTAATCATATGTTGATACATACTTATTGATTTCAAGTATGTATCGTTGACTTAAAAGCAGTCTAAGCTATTTGATTCAACTAGACATAAAAATATTGTTGAACAAGATAGAACGTTATCAGATCCAACCGGATTATTTTGGTTCTGGATTCCCGACTAAGTATGAACATCCCGAATATGGGAAAACTTTTGTGCACTTAAGGTGGATAGAGTGAACGATAATATCGTTCTTGCATGTAGTACTGATCAATACAGGTCACATTGGGCAGATCGCCCTCGTGTCCGTAAGTTATGATGACGGTTTTGGATGATGATGTTCTCGCTAAACCCTAGCGAAAATGAAAAACAATGTTCATAGTCATCATCGATGATCTCCAATTATAGTCTATACGTAGTTTCAAAGATTTCATATGGAAGTGATATGTTGTTATTATTGGTTCAAATTTACTTCACAACCGTTGATTCATTGTAGAAGTGTCTTTCAAAGAAAACATTTAATTCTTTCACAAAATATATATTGTTGTTATTACTTGTTTGGGCAATCCAATGCTCATTCTTGCTTTAAATTTAAATGTTTTTTCGCTAAGTATGATCAACCGTAAGGTTCGAGCAAGAACAAGGGAAAGGAAAAGTCGTTCAATGAGATTTATATTATGTTGTGTAATAGTTATAGTTTATTAAGACAATGATACTTATTATCTATGATGTAATGAATGTTTAAAGGTCTCGTACCTGGGAGTAAACTTTGATGCATATGTAAATTAAGTTTGAATTTTATATTATTGTTATTATTATTAGTATTATTTAGCTTATAGAAATGGTATCGTGAAGCACCGAGTTCGGGTTTCAAGTACCCGGATTTGGGGGCGTCACAGGTTGGTATCAAAGCTTTAGGGTTAGAAACCTTAGGTGGGATCGACCTTAGGCTATAACCTTAGAACAGGGGGAAACGTTGAAAATATAAATAACTCATTTAGAGTTTAAAAGGAGATGAATTGAATAAATTCATCGTTAAACAAAATAAAAGATAACTCTTATAAAACTATTATTTGTTGTGTGTATATACTATTTACTAATCAAGATAGTTAGTGTGTAAATGTTATGTGAGATAAGGATTAGCATACCCTCAGGTCGTAAAGAAGGAGTCAACCTCCATAACCGAGCCAATATCAAAGCCAATAGCTGAAATAGAGGCTCACATTGAAAGCTACCTCAATGAGGTGATTATACAGAGAAAGTGTAATCTCTTGGACCCAAAATGATAGTATGGTGATAGGTAGAGTATATAGTTACAAGGATAAAAGATCAAGCTCAAGCTCTTAAACTCATATGTTTGTGGTGAGTTCCTAAACTCATAATGTGTGGAAGGTTTGACGAACTAGGTATAGTTATGTGAGAATGGATTATTGAGGATAATAGAAATATATAATGCTAAGTAATTGATCCTTAGTGAAGGCGTATGAAATGAGTAGTGTTAGTGTTATTTGAATATGTATGATTCTATTATGAGTAAACGATAAGTATGTCTGTGTAAAGTAGTATTCTCAACTTTTGTATAAGTTGTGGCAACGATTCCCGACTTTTATGTCACAAAGGGATAATGATGTTTAAAGCGAAGATGTGTTATGCTATGAAAAGTACGACGGGATTAGTTAGATGAACATGATTTTATTTAATCAGATAATGCCGCCAAGACGAAAACGAAACCAAAAGGCAGAAGAACCTGTCAACAAAGCTGAAAGATAACTAGACCCAACACAAAATTTTGTGAATATAGACGCTTAAGCTATGTAGAATGGATCACCAGCCATGGGAAATCAACCAAATAATTGATTGACAAACTTCAAAGACTTCAAGGAAATCGAACTGCTAGGATTTAGAGGATCAACTGACCCTGTAGAGATGTTTGTGATAGCTAGAGTAACGGATGGGCAAAAGACAGCTTTTGTCACCTATACGATGAAAGGGGAGACGAATTTTTGGTGGGAAGCAAATCAAGCTAGAGCCGGAGAAGAAAATAGTGGCAGTAAGACTGGGAAAAGAAAAGGAGATAATTTCGGGAATACCAGAAGTAGGCCAGGAGGTGGAAAAGAAACAGTTTAAGTGAGTTAGGGAATTATGGAAAGAATCACTCGGAGAGTGTCTTAAGGTAAGTTTGTGTGTTACAAGTGTGGGGGGGAGGACATATCTCTCCTAATCGCCCCCAATCCAAGGATGAACAAGAGGTGTTTCAAGTGTGGATCAACGGAGCATAAGGTGAAAGACTGTCCGAAAAAGGGAAGGGATACAGGGAGCACGAGTAAAGGAAAAGGCAACGGGACTCTAGTGACAACAGAACCTACTTCAACAAACAAACCAATGTAAATCAACCACAAAAGTTTTCAATATATTACGATCCAATATACTAGTGGCGGTGAGAATGCAACTCCATGTATTATTCGTATAACTAGTATATTTCGATATATATGATTTTCCAATATATAATAAATTATTTTATAAAAATATTTTGAAGGAGGAATTTGAGTTCTTTTAGAAATCAAACTTTCGCTTTAATCGAAAAGATAAGCTTTATATTGAATAGTTAAAGATCGGTTCGATCAAATCTGATCGAGATCTATTTGAAATGACTATGTATGTTATGTACCCTTGTAAGTATGAGTTTTAAAACGGTGATTCCGGGGACGGAATCCTTATAAGGGAGGGTGAATGTAATAACCTGAATATTTTCTATATAAATAAATAAGAAATTTTGCATATTAATTTTTTTTTTATTTTAAAGATGAGAATATGTGTCAAGTAATGTGTATGTATATATGTGATAAATAAAATTATTTATTTCATGAATAATTTCAAACAATTTTATTTTAGAATTTTTGATCATTATAAAGTATATTCCTATAGTAATTAATTTTTTGTAAGCGAAATGTTTTTATTAATTATTTTCCATGAAAATATGATTTTATATTATTTAAATAATATATGAAATGATTATTATAATTATAATAATAAATATTTTATTATATGAATTTGTTCGAATATTTAAGTTAATTATTTTAACTTAATTAAAGATAAACCAGATATGGAATCCAAACCCTAAATTTGGGTATTGATCATGGGGATGAGAATAATAATATAATATTAATTATATTTTAATTTTTTAGTGCTATAAATATGTAATCGTAAATGTGGAGAATCGATAATGGTTATTCAAATATGGTAAATTAGGCATAACCCTCATATCGTGTTATTAAACCCTAATTGTTAAACTCCTATTATGAGTTCGAGACGAGTAGTAGTAATGGTGTTATATGAATTTTACTGTGTATAATATAATTTCTGTAATTAGGAGAAACCCTAATTATTATTTGAAAACCCTAATTTACTAATATTAGAAACCCTAATTACTATTTTAGTAAATTATAATGATAATTAGGAAACCCTAATTGTTAATTTGGGAACCCTAATGATGTTAAAGAACCCTAATTATTTAAACCCTAATTTTCTATTAAAAACCCTAATTTAATTAGTATGTTTAAAATTAAAATTTTATTACACTTTAATTTTAATTTTTCAAACCCTAGTAATTATTTGGGAAACTTTAAAATGTAAAATCTAGTGATTAAACCCTAGATTCCTAGATTCAAGCACCTTGGACAAGAATACCCTTGAGATTAAAATGAAATTACAAAAATGCCCTTTTTGTCCCATTTGTGTATTATTGTTGGGAGATCTTATCAAAAATCTTTCCACCCAACCTAGACCTACCTATATGAGCTAGATAATCTATAACACATCACATCATTATCCATCCAATACATGCAAGCATCATCAATTGCTATTTTTAAGAAAGAAAACCAAAGTGATCATTTTCATTTGATCACTATTCACAAGCACTTAGCCATTCTCTCTCAAGCTCAAACCCACGAAATTATAGTGTTAGTTCACCCCCCAATCAAGCCCCACGAACACCAACATCAAATCGTAAGTATAGAATCAAGAATTTGTTCATAAAGAGGTAAGAACCCTGTAAGAAATCTGCCCTTGATCAAAGTGTTAGATGTTAGTTTTTTTGTTTAAACATGTAGTATGTAGTATATAATGATGATCTGGTTGCTAGATGTTAGATCCATAACATCTAGAGGCTCGGTTTGATGTTTTAAAAAATTTGGAAAACATTTTTTTGATGTCCCATGTTGAATGTCGGTGCCTTGTAGATCTCTGTAGGTGTTTGAGTTTGTGTTTTAAGTGTTGGATCTTGTAGTATGATGTAAGATCTTGAATCTGGAACTTGAATCAGGTTCATATCTGTTGTAGATTAAAAGTTATTTAAGGTCAAAGTGGGTTGGGTTGACATCGATTGGTCGTTTTTGAAGCCCGAATCAAATTTCGTAAAACCTTTGATGTTGTTTTGCGAGGCTTGGATCTTGCTATGTTTAAGTTTGTTTTGCCATGTTGTTGTTTTGTAGTTGTAGAATGACATGAATACTACATGTTAAAGCCTTTGTATCACATATATACTTAACAGAATTAAATATAGAGATGGTCAAACTTGGTAGCCGAAACTGCTCAAGAACATTTCTGGGAAACCCAGAAATGTTCAAGAACAGTTCCGGGAGGGTACTTTGACCGGCCCATATATCTTGTTTGTGTTGATGTTATGATGATCTGAGGATATGTTATTGTTCCTTGTAGTGTATACTATAGATTTGACCCATTAAACGATATAAACCAACACCGTAACATAAATATAATTCAACATGAAAGTGATAGGTTCAATCGCTGAAGTTTTTTGGGAAATACCCAAAAACACTCTGACAGCAAGTTTGCTAGCTTAACCTCGGTTTCATTAAGTATTGTTAGACTTGACCATGTATTGAAACATGTTCTCTGATAGTTTGTCTACATAGCCCGACGAGTAGAAAACTTGAACATGAACAGATTATCAGATTTAAGGCCATCGAAATCGTTGTATTTAAGCCACGACTATCCTTTTAAGGGCAGCCCAAGCGTCAAGAACAAAATCGACAAACTTTTTTCTTGAGCTTAGATCTTGCATATGTTGCATTTTTTGATCATGTTTGTTGTTCAACTGTGTAGTATTACATCTGTACTATGATATCTAGCCATTAACTCGACCAGAAACACATTACACAAGGAATGATTGATGGTCAAACAAGCAAGGTTGAACACTGAGTATGAACACCTGGGTTTCTCAAGAACACCTAAGGCGACAGATTCTGTCGCCAAAGGGCTTTAGCGACAGACTTAGTAAAATTAATTAATTGAATTTCTAAAAATCATTTAAAAATAGTAAATAAATTCTGAAAATTACAAAAATAGTTTTAAAAATTATTTGAAGTTATAAAAATTAACTTTTAATAATTTGACATATTTTTCATAAATATTAATATTTATTTGGATATTATTGGTATTTAAATTATTTAATAAAAGCATTAAATAAATTAATTAAAAATGATTTTATTGTATTAAAATTATTTTAAATAATAATAAAGTATTTAATAATATTTTAAGTTATAAAACATAACTTTTAATATTTTAAGATAAGTTTCATTAATTATTAAATATTAATGATATTAGATTTATTTAGTAATTATATTAAATAAATTAATTAAAAATGATTTTAATATTATAAAATTCATTTTAAATGAAAATAAATAGTTTTAAAATATTTTAAGTTATAAAATATAACTTTTGATATTTAAAGGTAAATTGCATTAATAATTTAATATTAATGATATTACGTTTATTTAATAAGTATATTAAATAAATAGTTTAAAAATTGTTTTATTGATTTAAAAATCATTTAAAAAGGAAATAAATGAATTAAAGATATTTTAAGTTATAATTAATGACTTTTAATATTTTGATAAATAATAAATTAATATTCTAATATTAATGGTAATTTTTTAAAAATGATTTTTATGTTTTAAAAATCATTTAAGGATAATATTAATACTTTAAAAATATTTTGAGTTATTATAAATAACTTTAATATTTTGGCAATACTTTCATTAATAGTTTAATATTAATTAAATATTAATGATAATAGAATTAGTTAATATTTAAATCATTTAATAATGATTTCAGAGTTTGAAAATGCATGATAAAGTATAATAATTATTTAAAAATTATTATAAGGCTATGAAAAATAATATGACTGATATTTAAAATATCTAAACGAATATTGAACTACACGATAGAGTCTTAGACTCGATATTTACCCGATAAAACCGCTTAAGACACTCAAATATTTCAAAAATTGATCTGGACTTAGATAAATTGACTAGATATGTGTTTGTTAGTGAATCAATAATTGTTAGATATATGTGACGAAGTGATTAGGTTATGTATTTGATCGCAATAGATATGTGTTTTTTGTGTTAAGATATATTATTCTAATCGAACGAATGATCTTATTACTGATAGGTCGCTGTAGAAAAGATTAATCCAAGTTACGTTATTTTAAGCAGCAGCTCAGGCAAGTATCTAAACCTTATGCACTACTTTTATTTCGTGCAAACAGGTATATCATGTTATGCATGTTTCCTAAACTTACTCCAATTATTATTGAGCAAGTATCTGATCTATTATTTACATTGTGCAAGTATCCTACCTTTGCATTTCCTTTATGCAATGGACATGAGTAAGAAAGTTTCAGAATTATATTATTATTGTGCCAGATTATTAACTCTATTATTATTCATTATATATCCAATCTTTGTATTCATACAAGTTCTTACATTATCCGATCATTGTATTATTGTATAATTCAGATATTTATTCTGTTCGTTAATTCATATGTAGGGTTAGACAAGTGTCCCCACTTGGATAACCATTGTATTTAATCATATGTTGATACATACTTATTGATTTCAAGTATATATACGTTGACTTAAAAGCCGTCTAAGCTATTTGATTTAGCTAGACATAAAATTATTGTTGAACAAGATAGAACGTTATTGTATCCGACCAGATTGTTTTGGTTCGGATTCCTGACTAAGTATGAACATCCCGAATATGGGAAAACTTTTGTGCACCTAAGGTGGATAGAGTGAACGATAATATCGTTCTTGCATGTAGTACTGATCAATACAGGTCACATTGGGCAGATCACCCTCGTGTCCGTAAGTTATGACGGTTTGCAGATGAAGTTCTGTTAAACCCTAGCGAAAATGAAAAACAATGTTCATAGTCTGTCAACTGATCCCCAATTATAGTCTATACGTAGTTTCAAAGATCACATATAGAAGTGATATGTTGTTATTATTGGTTCAGCTTACTTCACAACTGTTGATTCGTTGTAGAAGTGTCTTTCAAAGAAAACATTTAATTCTTTCAGCTAATATATATTGTTGTTATTATTACTTGTCGGGCAATCCAATGCTCATTCTTGCTTTAAATTTAAATGTTTTCGATTAAGTATGATCAACCGTAAGGTTCAAAAAGAACAAGGAAATATTATATTGGATAGTTTATTAAGGCAATGATACTTATTATCTAATGAGATTTATATTATAAACTTTGATGTAATAGTTATAGTTTATTAAGACAATGATACTTATTTCATGTATTTGATGTGATGAAATGACTGAAACCACGATGTTTAAAGGTCTTGAGCTCAACACTACGATAATAGTGCGGATAGTAAAATTTGATGCATATAGAGGTAAATTAAGTTTGAAGACTTTTCGGATATTATTATTCACACTATTATTATTAGAGTCATTATTGCTTTTATCTAAGCTTATAGAAATGGTATCGTTGATAAAAGCCATGCGAAGAACTCGGGTTTGAACGAACGAAGCAAAGTATAGACATTTGCACATGTTGCCAGACTAGAAGCCATCAGAATCTTCCTTGCCTTTGCTGCTCACATAAAGTTCAAAGTCTTTCAGATGGATGTCAAAAGTGCATTCCGAAATGGAGAACTCCAAGAAGAAGTCTATGTAGAGCAACCTTCAAGTTTCATCAATCCATCTCTTTCCAATTATGTTTATAGATTAGACAAATCCTTATATGGACTTAAACAAGCACCTAGAGCATGGTATGAAACACTAACTAACTTCTTAATTGAAAATGGGTTCACTAGAGGTAGAGTAGATACCACACTGTTTCTTAGAAAGCATAAAGACAAAGTCTTATTAGTTCAAATATATGTTGATGATATTATTTTTGGTTTTACTGACGAAAAGTTATGCAAGAGATTCTCTAAGCTGATGCAGAGTAAGTTTGATATGAGCATGATGGGTGAGCTGAATTTCTTCTTTGGACTGCAAGTAAAGCAGACTGATGAAGGAATCTTCATAAACCAAGCCAAGTACATCAAAGACTTACTCAAGAAGTATTGCATGGAATCAAATTTCTCCATGAAAAAACACCAATTGCTCCTGTAACCAAGCTTGACAAAGATGAAAAGGGTAAAAGTATTGATATAACTCAATACAGAGGTATGATAGGTTCTCTTTTATATCTAACTGCCAGTAGACCAGACATAATGTTTGCAACATGCATATGTGCTAGATTTCAGGCTAACCCTAAAGAGTCACATTTATCTGCTGTAAAGAGGATCTTCAGGAATCTCAAGGGTACACCTAACTTGGGGCTTTGGTACCCCAAGGAATCCTCATTTGAACTAACAGGATACACAGATGCTGATTTTGCAGGATGCAAAATAGATAGAAAGAGTACCAGTGGCACCTGTCAATTACTAAGAAACAGACTTGTGTCCTAGTTTAGAAAAAAACAAAACTCAGTGTCTACTTAAACTGCAAAAGCTGAATACATTCTGGCAGCTGTTGTGCTCAGATCCTATGGATGAAAAATCAGCTAGCTGACTATGGGTTTGATTTCAAATCTATTCCCATTCACTGTGATAACACAAGTGCCATAGCAATAACTCATAATCCTGTTATGCATTCTAGGACTAAGCATATAGAAATAAGGTATCACTTTATTAGGGATCATGTGCAAAATAGAACTATATCTTTACAATATATCCCTACTGAAAATCAACTTGCTGATGTTTTTACAAAATCTCTAGATGAATCCAGATTTAATAAGTTAATAAGTGAGGTAGGCATGCTAAATCTACAACCATAAAATATATGCTCTAGATTGTGCTAACCATAATAGATACAAAGGCTAAACTCAAAATCGTAGACATGATCAAGGGAAGTCCACAATCGTAGAAGTCAAGAGACAAAACCACCTCAACGATCGTAGCAAAGACTTAACCATCGTAGTGCAGACTCAACGCTGACAAAAGCCCCATCAACAAAGCAAGAATGTACCCTGTGATGATAAGCTTCAAAACAAAGCAATCCCTCTAATAAGCACATCAGGAACAAACCTAACCCTTGACTCACTCCAAGAGGTTGGCCCTTCCTGAGTTACGTTAAAAGAATGCTATGTCAAAAACTCAACACAAGGATCCGGTCAGACTCAATGATCGTAGATCAGACACGATGGTTGCTGGTCAGACTCGACGATCGTAGATCAGACATGACGGTTGCTGAACAAGCTCGACGATCGTAGCTCAAACACGATGAATGTTGGGCAGACTCGACGATCGTAGATCAGACTCGACAAATACAAAGAACCCAACGATAACAAAACTACATCAATGATCGTAGTCCTCCATAAGGACACCTCAGCTCTACAGGAGCCAAGGGCAAATCAGTACAATCCTTATTAGTCAAAATCGTAGAGCCAAGCAAAAGTCGACACCTGTCCCACTAAGAAAAAAGGAGAGAGGGAAGTTGCAAGTACAAATTGAAATCGTTTTTTTGAAATCAGAAGTTCAAAAGATTATCTCTCTCATCCTCTCTCAAAGCAGAAACCCTAAATCAGAAGAAAGCTCAGTCAAATCTCACTACCAGCAAGAAAAATCAATGGCGGTTTCCAGTGTTATCTCCGGCTACAGACTCTATTTTGATGAGTTCAAAATAGCTCAACCCAAATTCCACAAGACTCTGGCCTTACTGAAGAAGACAGGTCTCGAAGAAGCTTTGAGCACAGACACATTGTTCTATCCCAAGTTGGTAAAAGAATTCTATAGGAATGGTGTGTTTGAGAACGACACCATCACTTCGAGAGTAAGGGAAATGGAAATCAAATTGAAGGCCGAAGACATCAACCTTGCCCTAGGTCTCAAAAATGAAAGGGCATCCAGTAATAGATAGTGTAGACTTCCAAGAGGGACTTAGAAGAATGTATCACAAGAAACTTCCCTCTGTGAAATGGTACAAGAAGGAGTTCCCACAGAGGTATGAATTTATAGCCGATATAGTTGGGAAATGTATATGCTGCAAGAGCTCAGGTCATGACTCTGTGAATGAAGTTTAACTTAAGTTCATGACTGCCATGTGTTATGGAATACAACTCAACTATGGAGCCCTATTGCTCGAGTGGATTGGTAAGTGGATCATCAACTCAAAGAAGTCAAAAAGCCCTCAAAAGATGCTCTACGGGCGATTCATAAATATCATTCTATAATCAGTCTTGCGTGACAAAATTGGGGATGAAGAAGGAGAAGCTATCAACCCAAACAGACGTATGACCCAGAAATTGTTTAAAAATTGGAAGAGGAACCCAACTGAGTATGTTCGAATGATGACCGAGTCCAGTGGAAGGACTGGTGACCTGAAGGATTCAGGCCTTCCAGGAAATATGTCTGTTGTTAGGGAAATCGAAGAAGAAGAAGAAACCAACAAAGGAGAACCCTATGTCCTTACCAGAAAAAGAAAGGGCAAGAGGAAGTTAAAGGCAAGACTGGTAAAAGAGCCTCAAGGATCTACCACTAATATACCTGTGGAGTCCTCTGATATAGAGACTCTAAGGATGCTAAGAAGAAAGCAGCAACACGATGAAGTAGATGAGGATCAAGCTACCATATCCCAGATCCTGAAGAAGAACAAAGTTGGCCATAAGTCCAAAAGGCCATCAGTCTCCTCAATCGTAGAGTCTCTACTGTTCGTAGAGACCAAACCAAGTAAGTCAGAAAGAAGTAGTCAGATCGAGCATAGTGGGTCATTGAGCAGGACAAAAGCCGAGGTCGTGGATCAGTCTAGAAAAATAAGGAAAAAGTTGGTCAAGAAGTACATCCTTGAGAATGAAAAAGTGCTCAAGAAGGAAGACAAGAGCATGGTTGCCACAAAGGAACTGTCCAAAGCAAGTCAAGAGGACAGTGCTCAAGCTGAGGGGGAGATCCCTGAGATTCTCATGATAGAGAATACACCAGCTGAGGAGGAGATGCCTGAAGCTCAAGAAGATGCTCCAATTGAGGGGGAGTTTTTGAGCTTACAAAAAGATGATCAAGTTGAGGGGGAGCCTCAAGATATCTCCATGGCAGAAGAAGAGGTCCCTACCAGAAATGAAGAAGAACAAGTGCAAGATCATCAAGAGACCATTGAGATAATGGAATCCTCCAACGAGAACAGAGAAGAGAAAGAAGATGATGATGATCTTGTGATCACTGATGTGGGCAAAGATGGGTATAGAAGCTATCTCTACAATCAGATGTTCTCTTACCTACCCATGATGCCATATCATCAAGCCCAAATCCTAAACTCTTGGGATCACATGTTCTGGAGCTTCAAAGAGTATCCAGACATCTCAGTGTTAGCCAATGGATTCCCAGGAAGCTTCACTTTTGCCAAGAAGCTACTTACCAACAACTCTTTTTCAAAGGATAAACTTGAGGTACTGTCTATCCCAACCCTTTTCAGAGTTAATCACTTGCCATCATCCTCATTTAGCTATTTTTATGAATTCCCACGATGGTTGGAAGTGATACTACATCCACTAAATCAATTTCATTCAGAATCCCAAAATTCTATAACCGAGGAACCAAATCTGATCAACTTCAGTTTGCTCCCACAAACCACCATCTCTACGATCCCTGACTCTAGCCCCATCGTAGAGTCCCAGATAGAAATCGTAGAGCCACATATTCCAGACATTGAAACTCAGGCCACTCCATCAGACATACCATCCTCCTCCTCAAATGACTATTTTAGTCTTGATCTTGCTCTCTACTCCTTGCAAGATCAATCCCAGAAAAGATCCCCTCCATTAAACAATCCTCAAACCAAGCTTGAAGCATGAAGGACAGAGATGAGATTCACATCCAGATAGCCACCAAGCAAAGAGAGGCTGTTCTTGAAATGCAAAAAAATCAAGAAGTCCAAAATAAACTTATGCTGGAGAACATCATCAACCTGAAAGCTTCAGTCATAGAATTCCAAAAAGCTTATGTGAATCAGGAATAGCAGACTGACATTGTTCTAACAGCCCTCCGGAACAAAGAAACTAGATCTGAAGTCTAGATCAAGGAAAGTCGAAAGGACATTGCTCAAACACAAAGCCAACTAAACGAGCGTGTCTAAGGCGTAAATCGACTTTCTGTAGACATTCAAACCCTTGATGCTGACATAAAGGGGAGAATAAAGGGAAAGGAGCTCAAGGAGTACAGGGAGGTCAGAGCAGAGGTAGAGGAGGTCAAGGAAGCCAAGAAAAGGGTAGAGGACAATATCACGCTCAAGCGTCAAGAAGCCCTCCTGCGTGACAATTTCATCATCAGACACGACGATCTGATCAGCAGGAAGTCTTGATGGCTCAGCCATTAAAAAGTCAAGGGCCAACTACCAGCTCACCTAATGTGACCACCATAGGCCTAAGAATGCCAATTGGAGATCCAGTATTCATGAATAGGCATGATCACAACCCATTGATAAATCCAAGTGAGCTGGAAGAGTTAGCCAGAAGGGATGAAGCTAGCAGGAAAAGAAGGGCTGAGGAGTATGTCAATCCTCCAAGGAAAAGGTCAAAGAAATAGAGATAAGTTGACACTTTAAATTCTTATTGATGTAAAACTAAACTGCAATATTTCTTGAACATCAATAAAATCATGCTTATTCTCTAGAAATTTTAGCTGCTCACTAAAATACTAAGTCATGTTTAAATTTCCTGCAAATGCATCTAGACACTAATAATCATGACAACAAATCTCCTTGGTTATGTTAACATCAAATAGGGGGAGATTATTGGGAGAATGCATATTATGATTTGATGTTTTAATGTATATGTTCATGATTATTTGTAAAGTCCTTCAAGTAATATATGTATAAGGACTTAGTGATAGATCAAATTTTTTAGGTTGATCTAAGCTCTTAATGTGTATCATTCTGTAATAGAATGTATAGATAGAAAGATCAAAGTTGTTAGGTTGATCTTGAGATGTAATAGATAGGCTTCGAAGAAATCGTAGTGTATCAATCTGATCAACATTGCAGAAGTCAAGGAAAAAACGTAGAGCTTCAAAGATCGTAGTGTGCACGCCTTAAAGGGCCTCTTCAAAAATCGTAGAGTGGTCCCAACGTTTGCCGAGCCAATTCAACAATCGTAGTGTACTGAAGGAAACGTGGAGTTTACAAGTCAACGATCGTAGTGTGCTCTCAGAAACGTAGAGTTTACAATTCAAGCAAGCGAAGATCGTAGTGTGCAAAGACTTAAGAGAAATCATAGTGCTCTTGGCTGATAGCATCAGACCAGACACCAAGGCGACAAGTCACCAAGATCTGAATCATAGAGTATCATCTGTCTTGTGTCAGAAAATGTCGAGCCTCATGATTTATGTGGAGATAGGTTCCAACATAATAGGAATGGATTCTAAACGTTGCAGTACTCACCAGTCCCAAAGTCATAAGAAATATCCTTAGTATGCAACAAAGGAGCGTATTGAAGAAGCTAAGGAAAGTACCATTGGTAAGGGGGAAAACACCTTTTAGGTGTTTGGTGAGAAAGCAGTCTGCAGTGTTAGTGGGCCATAATGCAGTTCAGAAGATGTGCAAAAATGTCTCCATCAAAGATCAGAAAAGTCAAATGCATTTAATGCTTCAAAGGATGGATCCAATGGATAGTTTTCAAGATCACATTTATGCAAATCAAGCAGATGAGAGAGAGACAAGCAAGCATTGAACAAACAACGTGAACAACTCTCAAAGCTCAACTCTACGATCTGAGAAATTGAAAAGCTTGCTCAGCTACTCAGTTCTTTCGAACAAGTGCTTAAACAAAGAATCGAGTAGTAGCAACCATCAAGAACTCAACATCTATCAATCAATCAAGAAGAGAGTACCAAGTCTGCTGGACTTGAAGAGTTCTAAGTTAACTGTAAGAAAGCCAAGTCTGCTGGACTTGAAGAGTTCAAGAGTGAACTAAGAAGTTCCTAGACTGCTGGTCTAGAAGGGATCTGTGTGATTTAGAAGTTGTAAAAGACATCCTTAGTGGATTTCCTACTCGTTGAGTAGAAGAGTGGACTTGGAGCTTTAAGTGCTCTGAACCACTTAAAATGACTGTGTCTTTTACGTTCATACTATAACTGCTATATCTTCCATAACTGCTATAACTGCCTCACTCTCATAACTCTACTACTTTGCAAAAGAGATTAAAACAAACATAAATTTTGCTAAGTTTTAATCATCATTAACTACCAAGTTTAAAACGAAAAGATTTTTTAAATATCTATTCAACCCTCCCCCCCTCTTCTAGATAACTATTGTGCCTTCTAAGAACTAACACCATGCATTCCTGTAGTCACTTCCAGAAGTTCGATGTGAAACGCGGGTCTCTGTCTGATACAATTGACACCAGAACATCGTGTCTTGACACAACCTCTTTCACACACAATTTTTCCAACTGATCTAAATTAAATTTAATCCTGATCGGCAAGAAATGAGCAGATTTCGTCAGTCAATCAATAATCAACCGAATCACATCATAACCTTTTTGAATCGTTGGAAGGCCTACCACAAAATCCATCGTGATATGCTCCCACTTCCATTCTGGTATCGCCAATAGTTGTAATAACTTGCTTGGTCTTTGATGTTCTACTTTAACCTTTTGACACTTTAGACACTTATCAACACACTCAGCTACATCTTTTTTCATATTCGGCCACTAGAAATGTTGTTGAAGGTCCTGGTACATTTTTGTATTTCCTGGGTGAATTGAATATCGTGAGCTATGAGCCTTGCTCAAAATTTCCTCTTTAACATCTGGTATTGGTGGAACTCAGATTCTTCCCTTGAATTGTAACAACCCTTTAGTATCAATTTTAAATTTCACTTTGTTACCTTCAGACACCCTTTTCTTGATTTTTTGACACTCTTCATTCTTAATTTGCGCTTCTTTTAATTTGTCCAGCAAAGTTGGACGAGTCTCCATCTGGAATAATTTTTCATTCGATTCTTTCGGATATTTAACTTCCAACTCCAACTTGACCATTTTTTATACAAGCTCTTCTTGCACAGTTAATAACGACAACTTCTCCCTGCCCTTCCTGCTCAATGCACTAGCAACCACATTCGCTCTACCCGGATGGTAAAAGATTTCACGGTCATAATCTTTAATTAGTTCCAACCATCTTTGACGCATATTTAAATCTTTCTGTGTAACGATATACTTCAGACTTTTATGGTCTATATATATCTCACACCTCTCTCCATAGAGATAGTGCCTCTAAATCTTCAGAGCAAAGACTACCACATCCAATTCCAAATCGTGAGTCGGATATCTTTTCTCGTAATCTTTCAATTGACGCGATGCATATGTAATGACCTTGTCGTTCTGCATAAGCACATAACCTAGTCCCTTATGCGATGAATCACTGTATACCACAAAATTTCCTATGTTGTCTGCCAGAGATAACACATATGTTGTACTCAACCTCATCTTCAATTCTTGGAAAATCTCTTCATATTTCTCCTTCCAAACGAACTTTACCGCTTTTCTAGTCAAATTCGTCAACGGAGTGACATATTTGGAAAAGTCTTGAATAAAACATTTATAATAACCCGCCAATCCCAAGAAACTTCTTACTTCTGACGGTGTCTTCGGCTGACCCTAGTTTATCACAGCTTCAACTTTAGATGGATCTACCGAAATTCCTTCCTTGTCAATTATGTGCCCAAGAAATTGCACGCACTTTAACCAAAATTTGCATTTTGAGATCTTCGCATATAATTTCTCTCTTCTTAATGCCTCAAACGTCACCCTTAAGTGTTCAACATGCTCTTCCTTGGTTTTGGAATACACCAAAATGTCAATGATGAACACTATTACAAAATTATCCAGAAATGGTTTAAACACCTTATTCATCAAATCTATGAATGCTGTCGGTGTATTGATTAAATCAAATGACATCACAAAAAACTTGTAATGACCATACCGAGTTCTGAACACCGCCTTTGATATAGCTTCCTTTCTCACCTTCAACTGATGGTACCCACTTCTCAAATCTATTTTCGAGAAGTATCTTGCGCCTTTTAGCTGATCGAACAAGTCATCGATCCTTGGTAAATGATAATTATTTTTAATCGTGACCTTGTTCAATTCTTTATAATCTATATAGAGACGCATTGATCCGTCCTTCTTCTTAACAAATAACATCGGCGCTCCCCACGACGACATGCTCGGTTGGATATATTTCTTGTCTAACAACTCTTGTAACTGTACTATCAACTCCTTCATTTCCACTAGAGCCATTCGGTACGGAGCTTTAGATATCGGGGCAGTCCCTAGTGCTAAATCAATCACAAATTCAACCTCTCTATCTGGGGGAAGTCTCAGAAAATCATCTGGAAACACATCAGCAAAATCCCTAACAACTGGTATCTCTTCCAGTTTCGCACCCTTCTTCTGAGTATCGACTATGTAGGCTAAGTATCCTATACATCCTTGTTTCAAAAATTTCCTGGCCTACATACTCGCCAGACAACTCGCTTTTCTAGGCAACTTGCTGCCATAAAATACTACCTTTGACGTAGTCATAAGGTTAACACACTTCTTTTGGCAATCAATTATCGCCCCATAATTGAATAACCAATCCATTCCCAAAATAACGTCAAATTCCCCAAGTTTAATTGGAATTAGATCTACCCTTATCATGTTTCCCTTAATATCCACCATACAGTTCTTGTGTACCAATCTAACATGAATTATCTCCCTATTCACAATTTCTATGTTCAAAGGGAAATCTAATTCTTCTTGAGGCAAATCTAAATTCTTAGCAAAATCATCGAATATAAATGAACAAGTAGAACTCAAATCAACTAATACGTAAGCATTAATACCATTGATTGGAATGATACCTGACACCACATCCTTTGACTACACAACATCTTACACGGTCATGTTGAAAGTTATGGCGGTGGGTCGGTTTGATGATGCTTGTCCAATGATAGTCAAATTACCACCACTATTCTTTCCCTTAGCTCCACCTATTCCTCCTGCTACCTTCTTAGGACAATCATGAGCCAATTGATCCTTTGACCAACACGTGAAACAAGCACCCTTCTTTGGGCTAGTGCAATTTGGCGAAATGTGGCCCTCCTGACCATAGTTAAAACAAACCCTCTTACCTTTTAGACATACACCCGCATGATTCTTCCTGTAGGTAGCACAAGCTTCAAACTTCTTCTTCTGACTCCCCTATTGATTCCCAATAGAGACACCATCATTCCACTTTCTCTTCTGATTACCTCCACTGTGGCTACCACTTTCTCTATTCTCACTTTTATTCTTCTTCTTTTGTTCTTGATTGTATTTCGTCAGGGCATTAATTCCTCCTTCTGCTATTATTGCCTTCTCTAAAACTGTTGCAAACATGTTCAGTTGGAACTTCGAAACTTCGAAACATGTTCAGTCCCTGTTCGAACCTTCTCGCCTTCCGCTCATCCGTGTTGACTTGATACGGCGAAAACCTTGCCAGCTCGTTAAATTTTGCATCATATTTAGGCATAGACATTGTCCAACTGCATTTAAGTCTTTAAAAGTTATATTCTGATTTTGAGGTTGGTTTTGAAACTCTCCTATCAATAAGTTGACCAACTGTTGAATCGGATTAGCGTTGGCTTCAATATTGTTATTAGTAGACCCCTCAGGGGGTGTTTGTTGATGTGGTTGACATCTTCTTGGCGGCATTTTCTATTTAAGATATACACTTATTAGATCATTGCTCAATTTTTGAAGTATTTAAGACTTAACTTAATCATTTTAAGATTAACACATCTTCAATAAACTTTGATATTTTATTCATTCATAGTTTTTAAACATTAAAAAGATAGCATCACTTCTATTTACATCAGCTTTCTTGAATTGGTAAAGTTTCAGGATTACATCTTCATCTTATCCCACTATTCGTATAAATATTTGGGATTTATATCACAATTATTCAAATAACTTATCATTTTTCCTATAATGACCCACTAAGACGTCGCACAACTTCCCTACGCTCTTCCTCCATGACATGGAACATCGTCCTACGATCCATCTTATACCATGGCAAGTCCTCAAACTTAACTGGATAGTAAAAGACTCAGTCATAGGCCTTGCCAATAGCTGAATGGAAAGTATAGTCCATCTCATCAATCTTGGCCTTCTTCACCTGAACCTTTTCCTCAAAAAGGTCTGCACGCTGAGAAGCCTTCATCCATGCGTCTTCAGCTCTCACGCGTTTAGATGACTCCTCTCTCAGGTCACCCTTCATCTTCTCAACCTCAGTCAATAACTGCTCTCTGTGATTCTATGTCTGAACTAGTGTCTATTCCACACCTTTAAGTCGCTCATCATGGTCTTGAATTTTATCATCCTTCTGCTCAATAGTGCTCAATCTGTCAGCTCCTCCAACTCCCTGACCCTATCTTGTAACTCTATATTGCGGTTATACAACTCATCATACATCTCAGCACTGATAGAGTTAGGTGAAAACTCTTCGGAATCCTCCTCCTCTTCCTCATCCTGTAATTCCTCCAGCTCAAACTCAGGTTCATACTCCTGACCAACAATTGTAACCAACGGGATGGCTCCCTTGGCACTAGCTGCTCCCATACTACCTGGATGTCTTGAGGCTCCTCATCTCTAGGCACTCGGGGTTCCACCCCGTAGCCTGACTGGATCCTCTAAAATTAGTCATCTTGACAACAAAGTTTTAAGTTTTTAATTATTACTCGATACTACTCGGTACTCACGAGCTCATATGTTAATAACACAAAAGCATATAAGTCTTTTATTAATCATCTTCAATGAATTCCTTAATTCATTCCTCATAACTCGATAAGAGTTTATCACCACTATATTTTCGATCTCCTACAAGGTTATTTCCTAAGGTTTTCCCCCACCTAAGGTTCATAACCTAAAGCTTTGACACCAACTTGTGACATCCCCAAATTCGGGTACTTCATTCCCACAGAATTTGGTGTTCACTGTCCAAAAAAATCACATCTAACTACCCACAATAAAGGATAAAAACAATATGTAAACTTAATAAGTAAACATCTGATTAAAGGGTTACATCAATAATACTCAATCCCATGTTATCTAACCTTTATTTCAATCATTTGCGGAAAACATCACATAACTAAATAAATCTTATTACATAAATATTTTTCAAATAAAACTAAACAAGTCTTCATCACTTGTTCATATTGCCTTTACCCTTACTAGTGGACGGCTCGTCAACTTTCTCAACTTTAACTGCAATGTTTATATGCAAGAGTGAGCAAAACAAATGTTCACTGGAATAACAATGAATAATAATAATATATGAATCATAAAGAACAAACTCAACTGAATAATATAATCTTTCCTGTCAACAATAATCAGGAACATAAAGCACAAGAGGAAATTAGACTTTTGAATCAAAAATAGAATACAAGATTAAAAGTACATTTGAGGGTCACAAGACTATGAACTACGTCTTAGGTTATCAAGTATCTCTACTTAAACCTTTAATAGTCATTTAGACTATATGGACATTCCTTCTCGCATTCAGGGGGGTCAGCCCTTTGTACAATGTATTGTGCACAAACATCTTAACGTTATCGCGTAATATAGTCCCATGTAGTAGTCTTTGTTAGGTTTGTAATATTCATGAACGCAATCAAATTGCATAAAATAAGCAAAAACGTGAAAAATTAGAGTTTTAAAATTTTACAAACCATATACCCGGATCATCTTTTCTGCACAATTATTAATTAAACGTAAAGATAAAGAACAATAATCACACCCTTGAAGATTCGAGCTTCCTCAGGTACAAGTTTACCTCCAAATCCTTTCGCGTTTAGCTTGAATTCACCATGTTTGGTTCCTTCCTTTGATCAACGTTAGCCACCCAAGTGTTTGGCCTCTAGAGGTGATCCACCAAGGAAGAAGAAAGATTCAAGAATATGGGTGTTTGGAAAAACCCTAGTTTTTCAATCTCTCATAGAAAAGGTGTACTCTCCCAACTCTTGGAATTACGTTTGTTGTGAAAAAGTCAACAACCACCCTCACCCATAATACGACTCCTCTTATTTATAGATGTGGGCAACCCTCCTTAACAATTAAGGATTTGGTTTTATTTTAATTAATTAAACTACTTTAATTAATTAAGCTCCCCAATCTTATTAGGGATAATTAATTAAACTCTTTTAATTAATTTAACCTCCTAATCTTATTAAGAATATATGAGAGTACTTTTATTAATTAATTCTCAAACTCCTTTAGAAATTAAATAATAATAATAGTAATAATAATAATAAGACTCTTCTTAATAATTTATATTTAATATTTCTAAAATATTAAATAATAAATATTAAGCTATTTAATTTATTCTATCACCATAGACTAAATTAAATATACTTAACTTATTATTACGATTATGTCATTAACTTCTTAAATAATTATTCTTCCTTTTATGGTGTGATCCTTTAGGTTCTCCATATTAAACCGGTTGTGAATAAATTAATTAGAACAATTCTAATCTTATTTAAATAAATAAATTAAACTATTAATTTGTTTAAATAAATAATATTTATTCTACAATAGGGATAAGCCTCCGCTTGATTGTATTTAATTGTATTCACTTTCCAGATAATATAGATTTCAACATTAATCATAAAAGAACCTTTGAGTAAATAGTTACCGTACAATTCAATCCTTCCACCATACAATGTCCCAATTAAATATAAGACATGGAATTACTGTCAAGTCTTATTTTATTTAGTTATATGTATTTCGATCCTTAAATGCACAACTCCAAATAATGCAAATTAGGAAACTACTTTCTAATTTCATTCTGCCTTGGCCAAGGACTATTGGGTTGTCATTTATCGAATCACATAGCACATTTCTCTTCTTTTACTAGAAGTGGTAGATTCTTTATTGATCATACATTATCTCCACGTACAACTTATTATACCCAAGCATACCCTTTGATATACCCTAAGGGTCTTAAGGAATAAGTCAAAGTATAACTCATGATACACAAGATACTATGATGATCTCAAGTCCAAGGATCACTTGTACTACTATCACTACAGGAATTCCTATTGACAGGCAAGTAAAACTCCATTAGGTATTCCTTAGCGAGCCACGTTCAGTGAACTTATTCTCTAATAAGCACCTACATATTTGCTTTAGTGTCTCCACATAAATGATCATGAGATCAATCATCCTCATCCAATGAGCAAGCAACGTATGTACCAATCTATCCGAATTCACTAATCCCCAATTTAGTAATCCAACAATTGAGAACTATTTTAGTTTTAAGCTTTCTAAGAATTTAGATCTCATTAGAATGATCATCATCATTATTCTAAAAGCATTGCTTAAAACTATGGGTTTATCACATATTATAAAACAGCTTCATGTAGATAATTAAAAGCCTTTAATAAATTAATACTTTTTATGAATAAATGAATAAGATTGTTACAAAGTATATACTTTATCATCAAACATGATTGGCTTGTGTGCATACTACTTTCAATCTCCCACTTGCACTAAAGCCAATCGTCACGGTATCTCATACCCTTCTTCTCTAAGTGACTATTATCCTGTTGTTGGATAAGCTTTAGTTAATGGATATGTAATGTTGTTCTTGAGATTCCACTATCTCTATAGTGATTTTCCATCTTTCAATGATTCCTATAATCAAAGAAAAGTGCCACAACACATGTTTAGATCCAAGATGAGACTTAGGAACTATTCCTAGTTCTGTACTGAACTTATCATCCAAACAATCAACTTGCAGCTTTATTTACAACTATATACTTGGTCTTTATCACTAAACCAGCAACTCTTTAATGTATGGAACCTTTCCAATTCACTGCACCACCGTTCAAGGTAACGCTTTACCTTAAATTGGATTTTCTGTCGTCTTGGTCTGTTTGAAAAACTTGAGTTTGTTAAGCCCTCTAGTTTTAATTTAGACCCACCATAAATTTTAATCACATCCTTAGTGCCGGTTAAGTACTTTAAGATGTTTTTCATTGTCTGACAGTGATCTTCTCCAGAATATGACCGATCAACATCAGGTCTCGTATATTTCATTGTATACATGATTGTTACTCATGTGATCTCTCTTTTAGGAGTCTATGAGGACTATTAAGAGAGATACACTCCATGACTCATCAACATGAGACATCTTTTGGAGTTTTCCATGCTAAATGACTTTAGCATCTAATGAATATATGTTTCATGCGTTAAGTCGAGCATCCTCTTGAATCTATCTATATAGATTTGTATCCCCAATTAAGATATTCTTCCCAAATCATTCATGGAGGAATGTTTAGACAACTTTATCTTTACTGATTGTAGCATTAGTAGGTCATTCCTTATCCATAATATATCAACATATAAAATTAGGAATGTCACGGCGCTCCCACTGACCCTTTTGTACACACTCGGTTCATTTTTATTTGTGATAGAATCAAAATCTTTTGATTTGTTTCATCAAAACGAATGTTCTATTTTTGAGAAGCTTGCTTCAATCCATTTCTCTGAGTGTCTACAACTCTTACCTCATCGTATGTAACTGGATCATCATCTTCTATGATACGTACCTTATCATCATCACCCATGATGAACCCATACCTCCCAGGTATCTTCGGTACTATTCCAGATTTACGATTCGGTTGTGGTACAATAGTTCTATCTATAGGTTCCTGTTATTTGACTTATAGTGTTTTGTGGTTCTTGAACTCTTCAAGATTCTATTATCCTCCCACTAGCCCCTTCAATGATAAACACCTTTATCTTAGAAGGCAGCGTGTTTCGCAGCAAACACCTTTTGCTAAGTAGGATTATAGAATATATACCCTAAACTTACTTTAGGATGTCCCACAAATTTGTACTTGTCAAATCTTGTCCCAAGCTTATCCTTTGAAACCTTTTCACATAAGCTGGAAAATCCCTTATCCTAACTTACTTAAAATTAGGAATCCTTCATGTCCATAAATTTTATGGAGTCTTGTGGCCGGATTTTGAGGTTACCTTTTCCGTAGATAGGCAGCCATTTCTAGGACATGACCCTAGAGGGATACTGGAATGTCGGTAAAATAATTATGGACCGCACCATGTCCAATAAGGTACAATTTTTCCTTTCAGATACATCAATCAATTATTGCGTATCAGGAGGTGTCCATTGTGAGAAAACTATTTGAGATCATCTAGAAACTCATTGCACAAGTATTCCTTCCTTGATCAGATCAAAGAATCCTAACACTTTGCCAATTTATTTCACTTCTGAATTCTTTGAACCTTTCAAATAATTCATAATTGTATTTCAGCAAATACACACATTCAACCTTTTGAATAATCATCTCCTTTTTCTTATACTAGTTTGTTCAATTTGCAAAATAATTTTTTTTCCCGTAAGTCAAGTATACAAAATCCATTAAGTAATATTTCAGTTCTATACAAAATATTATTATTATAAATAGAACAATAATTGTTCTTAATTATAATACCAAAGATTTCATTGTCCAACAATAAAATGGAAATAATGTTTCTAACGCGAACTGGAATACAATAATAACTTATTGACTTAATAGATTTGCCCGTAGGCAATGCTAAACCTTTAAGTTTCTATAGCTAATGCAGCAACCTTTGCTTCATTTTCCACACATAAGATTACTTATCTTTGTTTAGCTTTCTACTTTTGCTTGGTCCCTTCATAAATCTATATTTATGATAACCAAAGTCGGTATCCAATACCCAAGTAGAACCTTGACTTTAAGAAAAAATTATTTCAATCATGAACAAAACTGTATTGTAACCGAAACTTCACTAAGCTTTTTTGGTTAGCCTCTGCAAGATGTTTCTCGCAGTTTCTTTCCAGTGTCCAGGCTTATTGCAGTAGAAGCAAACTCCTTTGTTATCCATATCAGTTTTGTTCTTATTATCCATTATTTTTGCCTTTCTATTTACCTTCTTTGAATCGTTCTTCTTTTCAGAAGATCCTTTGGCCCATACCAGTAAGACTTGGTCTTTCTTAGTTGGAAAGTGACTCTCAACATTTTTCAACATGTTAAGCAAATCAGCGAGGCTGATATCTAGCTTGTTCATATAAAAAATTCACAACAATTGTGAAAGGAGTCAGGGAGTGAGTGCAAGATCAAATCTTGGCTCAACTCTCTATCCATGACAAAACATGTTGTCTTAATTGTTCAATCAAATTGATCATGTTAAGGACTTTTGTCTATACTATAGTGTCATCGGTCATTCTAGATCGGAAGAGCTCCTTAGATATCTGATATCTACTAGTCTTACTTTCCTCACCATCAACTACTTAACGTGCAGGAGTATAGTAGGAGCATCCATAGTTTCATGCTGACGCTGAAGCTCGTTACTCATGGATGCGAGCATAATGCATTGAGCCAACTGTGCATCATCTTGTCACTTTCTAAAAGTAGCAATCTCTTCCTCAAAGGCAATGTCTGCAACAATTGCAGGGATAGGCGTATTAAGGACATAAGATAGCTTTTTAGCCGTGAGAAATTTTCTCAAATTCCTTAGCCAATCCATTTAATTCAGTCCGGTTAATTTAGCATCTAATATGCTAAGCAGTGATAGTAATTTTAGACATTGTAAAATTCTGTAATTGAATTTGTAATTAACAATATTTTAGCATACATTCTTTAATTAATTACCAAAATAAATTAGGTCTTGTTTTAAATTGGTATCTCCCACTATTTTCGTCAAACTATATTACCCTCACTTATATAGTTCGGCAAAATCTAATTAAAGATATGCTAGTGAGAATAAGGATCCCATTTCAAATGTATATAGCCTTGTGTGTGCACAACAAACTATATATAAATAAATAGGTAGACAACTCTTGTCAATTATATCAACTATGAAACTCCTTGTATTTTGCCTCTTAAATCATAATGGTCAAGTGTGTGCACATCCTAACTAAAATGATTTAAGTTAAGTCGCACTTCAAAGATTTCCATATAAGTGAAGAGAAAACTACAATTCTTGTGTGTGCACAACAAAGCGTAATGTTCAATTCCTTATAAACATCATATGTAATAAAATAACATCTTAAATATTTAATACTTGCCTTGTGTGTACACAAAAAACACATATTAAATATTCAATACTCTCTATTGTTTCTATCATGCTGTAAGGCAACGTTCGATATTCCAAATATCTTTGAACGTTACAACTTAATATAAAATATTTGAGGGGTTTGTTATTAATTTGTCTCATCTTGTTTAGCGCGCATGCACATATATATATAAAATACGCGTCATATTAATGAACATGCGAAGCATGTTTGCATAATATATAATATATATAGTATAAGCATGCACTTATAGAATACTATATTCTACTTGGATTGATTATGGACTTTATTCTAGTTTGGTTCACTAGAGCCACCAAGTGAACCAAAAGGTCAAACCCTAGGAGTGCAAGAATTAATATTTAAATATAACTATTACATTTAAACTCGGGCTCCATTACAAACGGGTCTTCAAGTGCTCCTTGATCTCCAATTTTTCAAAATTAATTCTAACTATTCCTATTACAAAACTATTTAAAATTAAATAGAAACCTTGATCAGCAGTCAAGGGGAAGTACATAGGAGGGAGTTAGAATTTACATTAAGAAAAAATTAGAAAAGACGAGGCACGTAGACCCCATTTAATAAAACTCATACATTCATGCATCCAACTAAAATAAAATCCAATCACATTGGTCAATAGTCCATAATCAATCTCATTTATTATCATACACATCACCATATGCATCAATAAATAACATTCATCTCATGAATAATAAACATTCAATATATATATATATATATATATATATATATATATATATATATATATATCTTGATATCATTTAATGGGCAAATTTAGTTAGCATAAAATCTAATTTTGAATCAAAATAAACTCCTTTATTTTAACCCAAATTTAAATCAAAATAAACTCTTTTATTTTAATTTATCCAATTTTGAGTAAAATAAACTATTTTATTTTAATCAAATTCTTTAATCAAAATAAACTCCTTTATTTTAATTAATTATGGAATCTAATTCCAAGTAAAAAAAATTCCTTTATTAAGGGAAACACGAATTCTCTTTTCTATTCACAAATAAACTCCTTTATTTTGAATAATATGAAATCTTATTTCATATCTAAATAAACACCTTTATTTAAGGAAACATAGAATCTAATTTCAACTCCAATTAGTTATCATGGAATCCAATTCCAACTCTAATTAGTTAGCATGAAATTCAATTTTAAAATTAAAATAAACATTTTATTTTAAGATTAAAATAAATTTATTATTTTAAGATTAAAATAAACTTATTATTTTAAGATTAAAATAAACTTTTTATTTTAATTATAAAATAATTAAGAATATATATATATATATATATATATATATACGGTCCGGATCAAGTGCATACCTCTTATCTTACTCACTGTTCACCTACTTTATTTAGCGACGGTTTGGCCATACAATACGTCGCCATACTTTTAGCGATGCTATATGTTGTCCGTCAAATAAGCTAAAAGTATAAAGGCGACGATTGATTTAATGGTAAACCGCATATAAAAGGGAGGTGAGAACAGGTGAGTAAAATAAGGGTATGTACTTGATTCTTATATATATATATATATATATATATATATATATATATATATATATATATATATATATATATATATATATATATATAAATGTGAGTAATATATATATATTAATCATAATTGTGATTTATTGGCGTGAGTAAAGTAATATATATATATTAATCAGGAAGAGATATATAATATATATATATATATAATATCATAAATCCACGTGGTCACCATATGGTTTTAAAAATGAAATCATGTTATCCCTGTTATACTGCATAATTGGAATCCTACTTGGAATTCGGATGGAGGCCAGGCCACGTTGGATGAAGCAACGAAACAATATCTACGCGAATCGCGAATTTCTTTACGACTTTTCCTTTTTCTTTTTTTTTTAAAAATAAATTTTATACAACAAATTATGCCCAATTAAATTGTTCTAAACACATCAATATACATATCAATTTCAAATAATTAATAATTCGCATAAAGGTTTGGCTCTGATACCACTGTTAGGTTTGTAATATTCATGAACGCAATCAAATTGCATAAAATAAGCAGAAACGTGAAAAATTAGAGTTTTAAAATTTTACAAACCATATATCCGGATCATCCTTTGTGCACAATTATTAATTAAACGAAAAGATAAAGAACAAAAATTATACCCTTAAAGATTCGAGCTTCCTAATGTATAAGTTCACCTCCAAATCCTTTCGCGTTCAACTTGAATCCACCAGGTTTGGTTCCTTCCTTTGATCAACGTTAGCCACCCAAGTATTTGGCCTCTAGAGGTGATCCACCAAGGAAGAAGAAAGATTCAAGAAGATGGGTGTTTGGCAAAACCCTAATTTTTTTTTCTCTCATAAAAAATGTGTACTCTCCCAACTCTTAGAATTACTTCTATTGTGAAAAAGTCAACAACCACCCAAACCCATAATAAGACTCCTCTTATTTATAATTAAAGATTTGGTTTTACTTAAATTAATTAAACTCCTTTAATTAATTAAGCTCCCCAATCTTATTAGGGATAATTAATTAAACTCTTTTAATTAATTTAACCTCCTAATCTTATTACGAATATATGAGAGTACTTTTATTAATTAATTCCCAAACTCCTTTAGGAATTAAATAATAATAATAGTAATAATAATAATAAGACTCTTCTTATTAATTTATATTTAATATTTTTAAAATATTAAATAATAAATATTAAGCTATTTAATTTATTCTATCACCATAGATTAAATTAAATATACTTAACTTATTATTACGATTATGCCATTAACTTCTTAAGTAATTATTCTTCCTTTTATGGTGTGACCCTTTAGGTTCTCCATATTAAACCGGTTGTGAATAAATCAATTAGAACAATTCTAATCTTATTTAAATAAATAAATTAAACTATTAATTTGTTTAAATAAATAATATTTATTTTACAATAGGGATAAGCCTCCCTAGCGATCAACGACTTTCCAGACAATATAGATTTCAACATTAATCATAAAAGAACCTTTGAGTAAATAGGTATCGTACAATTCAATCCTTCCACTATACAATGTCCCAATTAAATATAAGACTTGGAATTACTGTCAAGTCTTATTTCATTTAATTATATGTATTTCGATCCTTAAATGCACAACTCCAAAGAATGCAAATTAGGAAACTCCTTTCTAATTTCATTCTGTCTTGGCCAAGGACTATTAGGTTGTCATTTATCGAATCACATAGGACATTTCTCTTCTTTTACTAGAAGTGATAGATTCTTTATTGATCATACATTATCTCCACGTACAACTTATTATACCCAAGCATACCCTTTGATATACCCTAAGGGTCTTAAGGAATAAGTCAAAGTATAACTCATCATACACAAGATACTATAATGATCTCAAGTCCAAGGATCACTTGTACTACTATCACTACAGGAATTCCTATTGACAGGCAAGTAAAACTCCATTAGGTATTCCTTAGCGAGCCACGTTTAGTGAACTTATTCTCTAATAAGCACCTACATACTTGCTTTAGTGTCTTCACACAAATGATCATGAGATCAATCATCTTCATCCAATGAGTAAGCAACGTATGTATCAATCTATCCGGATTCACTAATTCCCAAATTAGTAATACAACGATTGGGAACTATTTTAGTTTTAAGCTTTCTAAGAATTTAGATCTCATTAGAATGATCATCATTATTATTCTAAAAGCATTGCTTAAAACTATAGGTTTATCACATATTATAAAACAGCATCATGTAGATTATTAAAAGCCTTTAATAAATTAATACTTTTTATTAATAAATGAATAAGATTGTTATAAAGTATATACTTTATCATCAAACATGATTGGCTTGTGTGCATACTACTTTCAGTCCACACCAACAACCTTGAAGTTTTGTTTAGACCAAGTTAATGATCTTAGAAACATATCCCATAATAAACGTTTCGCCACACATCCTCGATCCTGCTCCTTTGTTCTTTGTATTATATAATGACTTGACTTGCATTGATTTGGACTTGCTAAATTGATGGTATCTATTAGGTTTGCTAGAAATATGTATATGCAATCAAATCAAATTAACGAAGCGAAAGCATAATAAAATCAAATTTTAAAATTTTCTTATAAACCATAAACCAAGATCATTCTTCTGCTTGATTATAAATCTATAAAAGAGTAGGAGAATCATAATCATACCCTTGAAGATTCATGCTTCCTCAGGTACGAGTTTAACTCTTAGTCCTTCGTGCTTTCCTTGAATACGCGAGTTTGATTCCTTTCTTTGATCAACATTAGCCACCTAAGTGTTTGGCCTCTAGAGGTGATCCACCAAGGAAGAACAAAAATTAAGAAGAAGGGTGTTTTGGCTAAGCCATAGTATTTCCATCTCTGTAGAAAAAGGAGTACTCTCCAATAATTGGAATTACACGTGTACTGATATCAGACATAAGACTCCTCTTGTATTGATATTAGTCAACCCTTCTAATCTAATTAGAAATATGGTTATATTTAATTAATCAAAATCCTTTAATTAATTAAGCTCACTAATCTTCTTAGGGATAATTAATTAAACTTTTTTAATTAATTTACTTCCTAATCTTATTAGGAATAAATGAGAGCACTTATATGATGAGTCGATTTTATACCTATGAATTGGGTACCTATTCGGACTTAAACAATGCTTAATCCGTTTAATTTAGTATCATTATTTGTGTTTTCTATGTGTTTATGTGCAGGGTTAGTACGTGTTAGCTAAGGCGATGATGGTGGCTATATAGCAAAAAAGTGCAGCAAAGTAGCAGAAATCAATAAAGTGCAGGATAGTACCTTGCCATGGCGGGCCTTTTACATAACAAATACCCCGTCGGGGTGGGGGTGTACATGTTTTAGAAAGTTAACAGCCCACCAGAGCAGGGGTTCCCAAGCTTAAATAACCCGTCGAGGCGGGGGTACGCGGACAAGAAGGTTGAGTTATGTTGCAATTCTACTACTGTCGTGGCGTGGACTGATGTACCTTGGATTCGATTGGGACTGGAAAGAGAACATATAGAGCTACAATTACAGAGACTTAGTGTATTCTATTCTAACTTTCATCAATCAACCAATCAATTACAACTTTCAAGCCCAAATTTGTGTTATTCTTAGAGGAGCATATCAAAGGAGTAAAGAGAGCACGAAGATTGCAGAATTGAGTGAAGAGAAGGGTGGTTCTATTACTATTCTTGTTCTTTAATTTTAGTTTCTTTAATTGGGATGTTTCTTTAAATCTATTCAGTGTTTAATTCATTAATTATGAACTAAATCATCTTATTAAGCTTACAATGAATCTTTAAGTGTAACAAGGATTATCATGCTTTGATTTTGATTCAATGAAGCTATTTTTCAGTTCATCTATTATGATTTGTGCATAATTTATGAATTACTTGATCACCAATTCTATGTGAACTTGTATGGATTCGAGAGATGATATATGAGTTTAGACTTAGTCATAATAGCATGTGTTTGTGATTTTTGCGTTTTGATGGAATTCATGATATATGTTTAGGATATAGATATACCTATGTGTCACACGTAATCATATTAGAACTTGGGATTTAAACCTTTTTTAATTATAATTCACATAGAGATATAGTGAATTAGTTAATTAGGATGTTTGGCTTAATTCTATCATTTGTGGATTTAAGTTAATATGGGTTTAGTGCATTGAGAGATGGCTAATTCTACTCTCGTGTTCTTGATTAATGAACTGGAATAGTTAAGTGAATTTAAAAGAAGTGTGATAATCTGAGTGAAGCATAAAGTGAAGTTGTAGGCTTAATTCTCCATTATCTGCGTAAAATTTATGGTAGTTAGTTGAGTTGAGTTGATTTGATTTTTGTTTATTAGTTTTTCATTATTTTCAATCATTAATTCGGCTAGTTTAATAAAATTGAAATAATACAAAGCTTGTAATTGTTAGATTAAAATAATTTATGTCTGTGTGGGAACGATAATCAACTTATCATTATATTACTTGTTGATCACGTATACTTGTGTGCCGTGCTTAATTAGATTACACCCAACAAGTTTTTGGCGCCATTACCGGGGACTAGATTATTGATTTTATTACTTTTAATATCAGTTTAATTAGATCAGTTTTAGTTAAACATTTTTCTTTTGTTTTAGTTATTTCTTGTTTCAAGTTCTCTTACTTAGTGCATGTAAACTCGGTCAAAGAAAGTAGATTTGCTTCCTTATGAGAACGCCATCGAAAGAAGGTTTCAGAGGTTGAGTAAGTGGATTAAGGAAACTAGGGAGAATTTTGATAAGCAAGAAAGTATGACTGCAGAGGATTAGAAAGCACTTAGGGACTATGCTACTCTTAGGGTTACTAAAATTCAGTCAAGCATTACCAAGCCTGCAATAGCTACTAATCATTTTGAGATCAAGCCTGGGACGATTTATATGATACAAAATTCAGTACAGTTTTGGGGATTGGCAAATGATGATTCGAACGAGCACCTTATGAGTTTTTTGGAGATTTGTGATACCTTCAAATATAATGGGGTATCTGATGATGCAGTTAGGCTTTGTTTTTTTCCGTTCACACTGCGAGACAAGGAGAAAAGCTGGTTACATTCACTACCGCCAAGGACAATCACTATTTGGGATGACTTAGCTTAGAAGTTTTTAGCTAAATTTTTCCCACTGGCAAAAACTGCAAAGATGAGGAATGAAATTACAACATTTGAACAACAACATGGGGAGTCTCTGCATGAAGCTTGGGAAAGGTATATGGAATTGTTAAGGAAGTGTTCGCATCACGGATTGCCCAAGTGGCTAAAGATGAACACATTCTACAACGGGCTGAATGGTAATCTCAGTACTAGTATAGATGCAGTTTCAGGGGGAGCTTTTATGGCTAAAATATTTGAGGAAGCGTATGACTTGATTGAGACTATGGCAGCTAACAACTACCAGTGGCTCACAACAAGAATGACACAACCAAAGGCAGCTGGAGTGTTAGAGGTAGATGGAGTGACGGCTTTAGCAACTCAAATTTTAGCGTTATCAAAGAAGATGTATGCCTTCACGGGTGCACAGGTTCAGCAGGTGGCATATGTGTGTGAATTGTGTGCGGGGGAACATCCGACAGTGTAAGACCCCAACATTTATGAATAAAGATTAATTTTTCTCGAAATATATTTTTGAATATTATGGTGTGGATTTGATATAATGTTATGGTTGTGGGTAATATTTACAAATTTTGCAAAGTAAGCAAGTGGTTATATAATATTCGATTGGTCGGGGAATATTCATTTTAACATGGAATATTCGTACGATGACACAATCATTGATGGACCCCACAACGGAAGTATTGTCGTATTTAGAAAAAGACATAATTATCTTTTTCTATAAATAACGGCGAAAGTTTTACCGTTAAACTGTTGAACTACCCAGTGGTAAAAGAACAGTAATATGCGTGGTTGCATAGTAGCACACGGTATTGATTTTTGATGCTTACGTGAGAAGTCACTCAGTTATACTCAATTATTACTACAGTAATTGCTGCATAATATCTGTGATAACCCAAAAATTCATAAAATTTTGAATGATTAGAATAAAGGTTAAAGAATAAAACCTAGATGAGAATTTGAGGATTTATTTAAAATTTTTAAGTAAAACCTATATAGTTCGCTATTCGAATGAGAATAGAGAAAATATGGGTTACAAAATTCCTAAACCCTAGAAATGAATTAATGTATACTTGAAGGAATATCAAGAATAAGGTATTACGATACCTGTAAATTCGATGTGAACTGAATAGTCTAAGAAATGTTATATAAGTACATATAGAAATTTTCTTAAGGAGATAAGATTTTACATGAAGAGATGTAATAAGGTTAAATCGAAGATGAGTATATATATATATATATATATATATATATATATATATATATATATATATATATATATATATATATATATATATATACGTAGTAAGTCTGCTATATATATTTTAGCAAAAGAAATGATGAATTAAGTTAATGATATAAGGATCAAGATAAAACTATGTTAGTAATTAACATAGCTTGAACGTTGACCTTGACTGGCAAATAAGAATTTGAATAAGTATAAAGTCGTTAGTTAATACGATTATCAATAAGAAGGGAGTAATTTAAAACTTAAAACTTGAGTTAGAGATGGAATTTTTAAGCATGGACTGCTCGGTTGTGTCCGGAACATCAAGTTTAGTCAGAATGGACAGTAAACACAAAATGTGTAAAGGTTGACTTTTGGTCAAAATTAACAGTTGACTTTTTATGGAAAAAAGTCAAAATTAGTGTGAGAAGTGAAATATGTTATGATTATGTGAATTATATATATGATTAAATAAATATACATTATATAATGTGAATACATTTATTTTGTATATAAAAGTGAATTAAGAATTAGGTTATGTAACTTAATATATATATTAGGTGTGATAATTAATTAGCCTAAGATGTTATAATATGGGAGAATATTAGTATATAAATATATATTGTGACGCCCCCAAAATAGGTATACATCACCCATTTTGAGTTGTCAATACATGGTACAGAAATAACTACAACTTTATTATTACAACAATAAAACTGTGAGTTTGAATACAAATATTATCTTCTAGACAATATCTATACTCAAATAAATCCTCATCACATTTATTGATACATTATTTTACAAAAATGGTGAGGACTACTAAACAACTCTCTCTAGAACCTTCATTCCATACCCAGGCTCAGTACTATCGTATATTCTAGCCTCCCGAGAAAGAAAATGGAACAAAAAGGAAAAGGGTGAGCTCAACTAGCCCGATAAAAGAATATTATGACTAAGATAATATACAAAAATTATCGTTAGTATTCAACAAGGAAAAATCTAATAGAATACAATAGACAACAAGTTTTAAATCAATATTACATAGCAATGAAATAATAATTCATTAGAAGAGTTAAGTAGAGAATGCAAACTACTATCTTACATGTATGAATTTAAAAGTTCATCGTCTATCTTTTATCCTGTAACATCAATCAATATATATCTGAATCAAATATTCATCTTTGCACTACTGAGCCAAAGATATTCATCGATTGGTCATGTTCATCTAAACACACGTTCATCTTTTGCACTACGGGCCAAAGATATTCATCGAAAATCATTCATCTTTGACTACAAATAAAGATATTCAATAATATCATCATTTAAGACCGAGGATGATGAAAATATTTTTAAAGAAACGTATCCGAAAGGAAACAAAATGACAAGGATTAAGGATTAAGTACTTTTGTTTTATCCACGTCCAAAAATACCTCAAAAATAATCATAGTGGTGTAAAATTCAAGAATGATCAAAACATGGATACAATCAAAGCTAGTATCCGAATAGATATTTTGGACGAAAAGAAAAATTTTCATTTTTTGATGAATAAAGTCGTATTATTCGTGAATAGTCTTTGTATCGTGAATAGAGCCAGTATAAGTGAATAGTAACCCCAGAGCACTAAAAAGTTCCAAATTTGATAAAACTTCAGATCAATATTTCAAATATAATGATATTGAAGAAATAATGTCATCACAAAAAAATATCCTTTACCTCGGAAAGGCGGTACTTCTTAACTGGAATCTTCGGATATAGGCTATAACTTGAACTTGCACCGTATAGCAATACTCAAAGTATACTCAAAATACTCACAAGAATAAACTCGATAATATAGAGAGAAAAACTCAATTTACGGTGTGATTTTAATTCTAACCTAAGCACCCTATTTATAGGAAAATGCTTAGAATACCAAAGTAGAAAATTTAATAAATTAATATTAAAAATTTTCCACAACTTCATACGCACATACTAACAATCTGAATTCAGACCTCCTAATCACATGTTAAATGAGTTTCAAAAAATGAAAAAAAGCGTTTTTGTAATTAAAAATATTTTAAACTTCCAAAAATCAATTATTTGAACTTGAAACTTCAATAATTCATAATAAATAGCCCTTTTGTCGAAAAAATTGGAATCTCTCGTGTTTTTTATAGGAAATTCAATTCTCTACAACTTTACGTAAGAAAGGTTTTTCAAATTCCAAACAAAATTGAAAGAAATCCATAAGCGGGCAATTTTACGTATAATCAAATTTCGATCAAGAATTGGGGTCCACAGACACATAAAACATGCTTTAAATATTTTGGTAACAAAATACTCCTCCTCCACATATACTCATATATCCCATATTCATCGTAAAAATATCATCATTATTATATTATTAAAATATAATAATATATTTAAATGAATTATTTTATCAAAAAGATAAAATTTTAATTTTCAACAATTGTCACATTAAAATTTTCTCCATCTATATCCACATAAAATTAATATTTTCCTCATCATATGAATCAATAATTAATTATTCACAAATAATATTACGAATCATCAATATTGATAACCAGGCAGTTCACATGAAAGAGGGGGCTTTCAAATAAGAATTTCTCCTTACTGGCGCGCAATTAGGTGACCAAACCTCTCCTTAGACAGAACTTTCTAGACATTGCCAATAATGTTATCTAATAATATTATTAAGATAATATGAATTATTGCTTCGATAATGAAAAATACGTTGTAATGACAATTATTGAAACACCAGCAATATAAAATATCAACGCAGCAATTATTAAATTAATAAAATAAAATATTGAACAGTAATTACCAGTAACCATTATTAGTAGTGCCTTCTTACGTAAGAATCAATAATTGGTGCAATACTGTGTAATATCTTGTGTTTTAACCAAGGAGTATTTTAACGACAAAGATTAATTGGTAATAACTACGCTAGTTATTATTTTAAACAACTTATATTTATCGCTTTTTTCATCCAATCTCTTTCCGTTATGGGGCCCATAAAAAGATATGCTACCGTCAGTATGCGAATATTCCCAAACGTGAAAGAATATTCCACGACCAAACGAATATTCTCCACAACAATGAATATTTTATAACCACTTGCTTATTTTGAAATATTTGCGTATTTTACCCATAACTATCCATATTAATCAAATCAACCCTTACTATTCAAAATAATAATTAGAGGAAATTAAAATTCATTTATTAATTATTTGGGGTCTTACAACCTCCCCTTCTTATGAAATTTCGTCCTCGAAATTGATGTACGTACCTGGTGTTTCAAAAAGATGAGGATACCTCACTTTCATTTCCGTTTCAAAGACCGTAGGAAGACCCATAACGAAATCCATGGTAATGTGTTCCCATTTCCATTTCAGAATCTCAAGTGGTTGCAACAGACCCTTAGGTACTAGATGCTCCGCCTTTACACGTTGACAAGTTAAACACATTGAGATAAACTTTGCAATCTCTCTCTTCATATTGTTCCACCAAAATGTATGTCAAAGATCACGATACATTTTAGTACTTCCGAGATGGATTGCAAATGGTGTATTGTGTGCCTCCATCATAATCTTGTACTTTCAATCGAGTCGTTAGGAACACAAAGTCTAGAGTGGACTCAAGTATTCCTTCTTCATCAATTCTCGCCTTAGGAATAGCACCTTCTTGTACTTTCTTCTTCATACGCATCATTTCGGGTTTGGTGGCTTGAGCAACTTTAAATTTTCTATTAAAGTTGGCTCTGTCGTATACTTGACATCATCGCACTCATTCCTTCATATGATCTTCTACTCAACGCGCAGCGTACCACTACCGTTAAACTTTTCCGGGATGGTATTGAATAGTGTGGTAGTAGTCTTTCAATAGCTCGAGCCAACGTCAACTGCGTATGTTGAGTTCTTTTGAGTGAAGAAATATTTAAGGCTTTTATGGTGCAATATATCTCCACTTTCTCCCCATATAGATAGTGCCTCCATATCTTTAGTGCGAAAACGACTGTTGCCAACTCTAGATCATGAGTAGGATAATTCCTCTCATACTCTTTAAGTTGTCACGAGGCATAGGCTATGACTTTCCCACGTTGCATGAGAACACATCCTAACCCTTTGTCTTCGAAGCATCATTTTGTAGATAACAAATCCATCCGTACCGGATGGTATTGTTAGAACAGTGCGAAATGAGTCTCCTCTTGAGCTCTTGAAACTCTTCTCGCATTCTTCGCTCCAAACGAATTTTGTATCCTCCGGGTTAGTTGGGTTAATGGAGTAGCGATTAGAAAACCCTTCCACGAATCTCCGATAATAACCATTAAGCCCAAAAATTACGTGCTTGATCCGCGACTTGATTTGCTCTAACTTTATATTGCTTCAATCTTGGCGGATCAACAGATACTCCATGTTTCGACACCACGTGCCCAAGGAATGCTACTTCCTCAAGCCAGAACTCGATAGTTTGTTTTCACGAAGCCTTTGGAGTACCAGCTTCAAATGGTGCTCATGATCTTCACAACTTTTGAAATATGTGAGGATGTCATCAATAAAAACAACAACAAACTGATCCAAATATTCCTTGAATACTCGGTTCATCATATCCATGAAAGCCGCAAGAGCATTAGTCAATCCGAAAGACATGACTAAGAATTCATAATGCCGTCTGCATCGAGTTACGAAGGCAGTCTTTGGAATATCCTCAGTTCTAATCTTCAGCTGATGATATCCAGAACGAAGATCGATCTTTGAAAAGAATTGTGCTCCTTGCTATTGGTCAAACAGGTCATCAATACGAGGTAGAGGATACCTATTCTTGATGGTGACATGGTTCAATTCCCGATAGTCAATACAAAGTCGCATACTACCGTCTTTCTTCTTTACGAATAAAATAGGAACACCCCAAGGAGATGTACTAGGACGAATGAAACCGATGTCCAACAACTCCTGTAGTTGGACCTTTAACTCCTGAAGTTCAATAGAAGCCATTCGATATGGGGTTTTAGAAATGGGCTTTGTACCAGGTTCAAGATCAATAAAGAATTCAACTTCATGTTCTGGGGGTAGACCCGGGGAAGTTCTTGAAATCGTCGGGAAAGTCAATAACAACAGGAATATTATTCAAATTTGACGTGTCTTTATTCAAATCCATAACATGGGCTAAGAAAGCTTGACATCCATTTTTCAATAAACAAATAGCTTTATGATTAGATATGACAGTGATTGATTTTAATGGTTTAGTTGCTTGATTTCATACAACAGGTTGGTTAGGAATATGAAAACTAACAACCTTACAAAAATAATCAATTTTGGCATGATGAGTAGTTAACCAATCAATCCTAAAATCACATCAAAAGCAAGTATCTTTAAAGAGATAAGGTCAATGTGTAAGGTGATGGTGCCAACTTGAATCAAACAAGATTTATAAACAATGGATGTGATGAAAGTTTCTCTAATGGAGTTTCCACAGATAGGTCAAAGTCTAATTTCTCCTGAGTCAAGTTTAAGCGTTGAGCACAAGTAGGAGAGATAAATGAATGGGTAGCACCAGAGTATCAAGTAAGGTATAAACTTCGCAAGAATTTATAAATAGCTTACCCGTGATCACCTCGTTTGGGTTCCTCGCATTTTGACCATCCAAAAACGCTCTTCCGAGAACTGATTGACTTTGACTTTTACGGGACGATTTTTGAGTCACCGTCCCCAAATGAACTAGGTTTCGCTACCGTACAATCTCGAGCGATATGTCCTTCCTTTCCATAATTATAGCATACCTTGAACTGTTGTGGGCAGTTTGGACTGATATGTCCCTCTTTTTCGCATTTGTAGCATACGACCGGTGGTCGTTCTCCTCCCTTAGAACTAGTTGCTACCGGCACTGTCGTCTTCACATGGTCATTGTTAAATCTCCTCTTTTTAAAATCTCTTCCTGACTCGCTTCTTCTATTTTCATGGCCATGATTACCACCAGAGTGGTTACCATTTTTGTCCGTCTTTTTCTTTCTTCGGTGGTTATCGTTGTTTTGTTGACTGCCATCTCCGGTATGATCCTGGTTGTGGTCCCTTAGTTGACCGTACTCGTTATCTCGCTCTAATAATTGAGCCTGCTTACAACATCCGAGTAGAGAAAAATTTATGAGAAATGAGATCTTGACGTATGTCGGGTTTCAAACCTCTAAGAAACATCCGCGTCATACGTTCCTCATTCTCTACCAAATGAGGTGCAAACCTGGATAACTCTGCAAACTTTGCCTCGTACTGGGACACCGTTATGTTATTCTGCTCCAGTCTAATAAACTCCACTTCCTTCATATATAGACGAACACTTTCAGGAAAGTATTTGTCATTAAATAGTTTCTGAAATGTCTCCCAAGACATCTTTGAGTCTTGGTGAATAGAGTACGCTTCACAGACTCCCACCAGTAGTCTGCCTCGCCACGGAACATAAAGGTGGCGAATGGAACCTTCTATTCCTCCGTGCATCCCAAGACATCGAATATCTTGGTAATTTTCTTGACCCATGTTTCCGCCATGATCGGATCTGGCTTTCCCTTAAATTCTGGTGGTCCCAACTCTTTGAATCGCTTGGTCAGTGACAACCCGTGAATTGCTATCATTTCCTCCTCGTTTTTGAACACAAGTCTCCTCAATCGATTTTGCATGAACTGCAGAAAGCTTCTAAACATCCCCTCGTTCATCATCTCGCTTCAATTGGTGTTGTTCACGGGAGGAACATTGCCGACTATATTGCACGTTCTCCTCGTTGGTGAGTACAAAGCGCTCCACGGTCTCATTTCCACTTCATAATATTCTCGATCGACATTCTCAAATCTTGTCATAAAACAAGGGTTAATTAAGGAAATCAATATATCACATAATATCCCTATATTGACCAACTAACAAATAAGCTTAGGTAGGACACACTAGCGAAGGATTTACTCGTCTCTCCCCTCTAGTTCTATTCCCCGATCTCCTTGGAGATCATATCCTAAGCTTTGATACTAACCGTGGCGCCCCCAAAATAGGTATACATAACCCATTCCGAGTTGTCAATACATGATGCAGAAATAACTACAACTTTATTATTACAACAAGAAAAGCTGTGAGTTTGAATACAAATATTATCTTCTAGACAATATCTATACTCAAATAAATCCTCATCACATTTATTGATACATTATTTTACAAAATGGTGAGGACTACTAAACAACTCTCTAGAACCTTCATTCCATACCCCAGGCTAAGTACTATTATATTCTCGCCTACGAGAAGAAAAATGGAACAAAAAGGAAAAGGGTGAGCTCAACTAGCCCGAAGAAAGAATATTATGACTAAGATAATATACAAAAATTATCGTTAGTATTCAACAAGGAAAAATCTAATAGAATACAATAGACAACAAGTTTTAAATCAATATTCGCAATGAAATAATAATTCATTAGAAGAGTTAAGTAGAGAATGCAAACTACTATCTTCTATGTATGAATTTAAAAGTTCATCGTCTATCTTTTATCCCTGTAACATCAATCAATATATATCTGGAATCAAATATTCATCTTTGCACTACAGGCCAAAGATATTCATCAGTTGGTCATGTTCATCTAAACACTGCTTCATCTTTGCACTCACGCCAAAGATATTCATCGAAAATCATTCATCTTTGCACTACTGAGGCCAAGATATTCAATAATATCATCATTTAAGGTAGAGGATGATGAAAAATATTTTTAAAGGAACGAATCCAGTGAAACAAAATGACAAGGATTAAGGATTAAGGATTCGTACTTTGTTTTATCCACGTCCAAAAATACCTCAAAAATAATCATAGTGGTGTAAAATTCAAGAATGATCAAAACATGGATACAATCAAAGCTAGTATCCAGAATAGATATTTTGGACGAAAAGAAAAAATTTCATTTTTAGATGAATAGTGCTTAATTCGTAAATGAATAGTCAGATATCGTGAATAGTCTTGCGTATCGTGAATAGTAACCACGACACTAAAAAAGTTCCAAATTTGATAAAAACTTCAGATCAATATTTCGACATAATGATATTGAAGAAATAATATCATTAAAAAAAAATAATATCCCTTACCTCGGAAGAAGATAATTATTCTAAGCTGGAATACTGGATATAGCTATAACTTGAACTTGCACCAGTATAGCAAATACTCAAAGTATACTCAAAATACTCACAAGAATACGCTCGATAATATAAAGAGAGAAAACTTCAATTTACGGTGTGATTTTCAATTCTAACCTAAGCACCTATTTATAGGAAAATGCTTAGAACACCAAAGTAGAAAATTTAATAAATTAATATTAAAAATTTTCCACAACTTCATACGCACACTAACAATCTGAATTCAGCCTCCCTAATCACATGTTAAATGAGTTTCAAAAATGGAAAAAAGCGTTTTGTAATTAAAAATATTTTAAACTTCCAAAAATCAATTATTTCAGAACTTCGAAACTTCAATAATTCATAATAAATAGCCCTTTTGTCAGAAAATTGGAATCTCGCGTATTTTTATAGGAAATTCAATTCTCTACAACTTTACAGAAGAAAAGGATTTCCAAATTCCAAATGAAATTGACCAAAATCCATAAGCAAGCGATTTTACAAAAATATAATCAAATTTCAACAAGAAATGGGGTCCACCGACACATAAAACATGCTTTAAATATTTTTGGTAACAAAAATACTCCTCCTCCACATATACTCATATATCCCATATTCATCGTAAAAATATCATCATTATTATATTATTAAAATATAATAATATATTTAAATGAATTATTTTATTAGAAAAGATAAAATTTCAATTTTCAACAATTGTCACATTAAAATTTTCTCCATCTATATCCACATAAAATCAATATTTTCCTCATCATATGAATCAATAATTAATTATTCACAAATAATATTCTGAGAATCACAATATTGACAACCGAGGCGCCTCAGGAAAGAGGGGCTTTCGATAAGAATTTCTCCTTCTTGGCGCAATTAGGTGACAAAACCTCTCCTTATGTAACTTTCTAGACATTGCCAATAATATTATCTAATAATATTATTCGGATAATATGAATTATTGCTCGATAATGAAAAATACTATGTAATGACAATTATTGAAACAACAAAGAATATAAAATATCAACGCAGCAATTATTAAATCAATAAAATAAAATATCGAATAGCGAATTATCAGTAACCATTATTGAGTAGTGTCTTCTTACGTAAGAATCAATAATTGGTGCAATACTGCAGTAAGCATCTTGTGTTTTAGCCACCGAGTATTTTAACAATATTAACGGTAATAACTACGCCGCTATTTTTAAACAACTTATATTTGTCATTTTCTTTATCCAATCGCTTTTCGTTATAGGGCCCACAAAATCTCACACCGTAGTAAATTTAATATTCCCACAACGCAGAATATATTCCACGACCAAACGAATATTCTGAAACAACAATGAATATTTTATAACCACTTACTTATTTTGAAATATTTGCGTATTTTACCCATAACTATCCACATTATTCAAATCAACCCTTACTATTCAAAATAATAATTAGAGGAAATTAAATTTTATTTATTAATTATTTGGGGCCTTACATATATACTAACATTAAGAGATTTATTTTATATATCTCAAATAATTAATTTTATAACCAAGTCTAGTTGGGTTATGAAATTGAAAAGGCATAAGTAAGGAATTTATTTTCTAGTGTGAGAAATATAAACCCTAATTAAATGATTAGGGTAAAATATAATTAAAAGTATTAAGTTATAATAATGTCATAACCCAATAATTTATTTAGAGTTCAAGTGAATTAAGATTTAATGGACTAAGGAGATGATATTAAATTTGTAGCACAATTATTTATTTAAGTAATGGATTTGTGGCTAAATGAGTTAAGGGTGATTAAATTATTTAATCTAGTCCAATATAATATGTATATGGCAAGAATTGTAATGGCCCAATCAAATTTTGGGTAGAAGCCCCAAATTTATTTTGTTAGTAAGCAAAATAATAAAAGTATAAGCCCAATAGAATTTAATTAATAAGTGGCCCAATTTATGACCAACTTAAGGAGGAGTTATCCAGTCATTTGTTAAGTAAATTAACAATTAAAATAATATAAGATAAGGATTTGGAAGATAAGAAGGAAAGAGAAGATAAAAAGAAAAGAGAAGAAAGAGAAAGAGGAAAAAAAAGAAAGAGGAGAAAGAGAGGAACGGGAAAGAGAGAGAGAGAGAAGAAGAAGAAGAAGAAGAAGAAGAAGAAGAAGTGGCCGAAGCCATGGAAGAGAAAGAGGAGAGGGTGTGGCAGCCCTTGAGGAAGAAAGGATGAGAGAAAAAGATCATCCATGGAAGAAGAATAAGAAAAAGAAAGATTTTGGGAAAAAGGTAAATTCCTAAACTAATATATATATTTTAGTTGGATTTTTGTAAATCAAAGCTTGGATTTATGTTTATAAACTCAAAATCTATGGGTATCCATGTTGATGAGTGTTTTATGTTTAGATCTACCCATATTGGATGTTTATTTGGTTGGAATCAAAGGAATAGAAAATTAGGATTTTCCGGAAAGCTTAAACTTGAAAGTGTGATCTAGCTTTTGATTTTTGAAATCTATGATGGATATTTGTGATTTATTTTCTTGGGATGCTAGATATATGTATTAAGGATAAAACCCCTTTGAAATCACTCAATTAGATTGAAAAATGAGCAAGTTATGGAATTTATCCCAAACTACTCAAAGCTAAGAAAACTGTTAGAGCCACTGTTATGACCAGTCACTTCTAGGCTAATTTCTGAGAGCTTAACATGTCCAAATATGGATTGTGATAGATGAAAATTGTACATCGGAAAGATATGAATCCAACAAAATTGACAGATCGTTAATTAGAGTTATAGATCTAATTTTATTTAAGTTTTAGCAAAGGACTCCAAAATTGTAAAATGGCAAAAAACTACTGCCTATAAATTTAAAAGGGCATTTTCGGCTACTTAATTTGTGAAATAAGTTCCGGCCTTTTGGGACATAAAAATATATGGTATTAAGTACCTCCTGTCCAAATATGAACTCATTCCGAGTTAAAATGACCAAGTTATGACCATTTTAATTTTTGTGATTTTCTGACAAAAAAGGCTAAAACCGGAGTTCTATAACTCCGATGGCCACGAAATTTAAACTGGAGGCTCACATTAACACGTATAAGATTGTCTCAGAAGATGGGAATTTCTGGAGTTGATCATGATAGGGCTAATTTCTTAAGCTACGCACTAAAAATGATTTTTGAAAAATACCAAAGAGAATTGAAAATTTTAGGAAAAATACTTTTTGTGTATGAAATACATGTATATAAGCATGGCCAAAAGATAGAAAAATAATAAGTTGATTTGGTATTTTCTTTAAAGGAGATATGGAATCCAGCTTGTTGGATTAGAAAATCTGATGAATCCAGCTTGCTAGATTGAAAAGAAGCTTACTGAATTGAAAGATTTAGAATCCAGCTTGCTGGATTGATGGATTGGTGAATCTAGGCTTGCTGGATTGCAATCTAGTTTCTAGATTTGGAATCTAGTTATGTTGGATTGCAGTTTAGGTTGCTGGATTGGCCATCTAAATGCTGGATTTGGAATCCAGGTTGTTGGATTTGGAATCCAGTCTGCTCGATTGACAATTTGGTTGCTAGATTTAGAATACAAGTGGCTGGATTAGTATTTAACTTATTAGATGTTAAAGAATAACTTATGAAATGAAAAAGCGAGTGTTAAATCATAATGGATATGATATAGTGATTAAAGAATTATCAAAGGATGATAATAATACTGATGTGTTAAGATGTTATCTAATATTTGATCAAGTGTTAGATAATATATGGATAAAGTAATAGTATTATGAGCTAATAGGTATGTTATGCTTACTAAAAGATCAATCTTATACTGATAGGTCTTTCGTAAGAGATTAAATTAGATTGCTTAGCGGTAATCAACGGTGCAAGCAAGTTTCCCTAACTCAAACTTGAGTTGTATGTTCAAAGCATGTTAGTGAATAGTTGTTGTTGATTATTCACGTCTATATTGATTATTGATTCGCACGTTGTGCATATTGTAAATGTTCATCAAGTATAAAAGGCTGATCACCTTCATTACCATTTGGCTCAGTTAATCTGTTCATGTTTATGCTTGACCATTCATTTTTATTGACTTGGTCGTTCAGCTAAGAAAATTTGTTCATGTTCTTTCATAATGTTTATATCATTGAAAGTTAGCTAGCTTATTGTTCAATTCTTTCAATCATGATATATCCTCAAATAAATTTAAACTTGTTGGGCAAATTTGTTGTTCACCCTTGTTATATCATGATAAAAAAAATTCAGATTAAGATGAAAGCTCGAGTAAAGGCAGAGGCAAAGGAAAAGTCCAAGATTAAGCTATTATGAAGTTAGAACTATTAATTGTGCTAATGCAAATGATATTGTAAACCTTTTTAGATATTGAAGGTATGTATTTAGTTAAGGTTGTAGACCTTGGGAATGATGTGTAAAAGTTTAATGTATAAACAAATTATGTTTATATCTTCTGCAATAGTTATAGAATTGATGTACCAGATCTGCGGTAAAAAGTAACCGGATTTGGGGATGTCACAATATCTCTCATATTATTGATTCAATTATTGTCACAGTATCATTTGCATAATATTTATTATTATTAAATTAATAATTGAGACGACAAAGTTATTCATATTATTATTTGCAATATTGACAATGTCTAGAAAGTTCTGTCAAGGAGAGGTTTGGTAACCTAATTGCACTTCAATAGGGAGAAATCCTTATCGGAAAGCCCCCTCTTTCCTGGGAATGATCTAGTTGTTAAATATTGTTAGTTATAATATTAATGATGAATAAGTTCGTATTGATTAAAGATGAAATTGATATTTTCATTGTGTTGGGATTATTAGTGTTAATGGAAGTTGACATCTATTCCGATAATAATTGATGTCTGAAGGTTATATTGACCAATCGGGTAATTAATCGGATAAATGAGCAATTAATTGCTATTAATTCACATGCTTATAACTCTTTGTTCACATGTGTGTACTATTGATTCACATGCATGTACTATTAGGGGAGGTGGTGCAAGATTGATAATACTTGCATGACTAAATTAAAAATAGAGGTATAGATGAAGGTACTTTACTATAATTATTTTTTTCACATGTATAGAACTATTAATTCACATGAATGTACTATTGATTCACATGATGTACTATTAGGAGAGGTGGTGCAAGTTTGATAATACTTGCAGGACTAAATTAAAAATGAAGGAAAAAATGGAAGGTATTATACTGTAATATTTTGAGCCCCAAATGTTAGAGTTTATGCCCTAGAGGCCAATTATTTGATATAATTGTTTAACATTTTGATATTATATTTGATTGAATAAATGAATGATTTTATTATGATTCTATTTACAGCGTTATATAAATGTTAACATAATAAAATTCCTTAGAATAGTGATACAAATTATATAGTTTCAAGTATGTGACTTGAACATGAGATTATATAATTACAATTAATATCATTGCTCTTAAATGTCATTAGTCGAGTATCATTGTTGATGGGACAATAATGATGCATTGAGACTAGTATGTGGATTGACTGATGACCAAATCTCATTGGTCATAAATATATGAGATATTAAGTCAATGCATATATGCGTGTTGAGAACGATGTCTTCGGATGGACCCACCATGAGAATTCTATGTGGAGCATTATGTGAAGTGTCATTAGCGATTCTCATAGTGACAATGATGTAATGGTCCTCCAACCTGAAATCACTATATTACTACACGAGAATTTATGTACTTTGATATCATCAAAGGTCACCTTTAATATGGTGGACTATAAAGGTGATTATTGGGTACATCATGAATCGTGTGAGGAATATGAGTGATCTAGATGGAATTTAACACTCCTATTTATTAGGAGTGATATCCATAGGCCTCTTGATTGAGTAGGACTATGAAATGCATGACCATGCTCAAATAGTGATTTGTTTCATATAGTCTACTCATTATTCAAGAAAAACTCAGATTAAATTATGAAGAGTATGACACATTCCATGACTCGAGTTTAATCTAGGATATTAAGGTTAAAAGGATTAAATTTCATTGAAATATTGGTCACAAAAAGGTTGCATCGAATCATCGATCTTATTATTACTTGGGTAGCAGTGATGCATTACTAGATGTCGCTCACTGTTTATAATTTTATAATATGATTTTAAAATTATTGCCAACGTAATAATAACCTATAGGGTCACACACAAAGAACGTAATTAAAAGGGAATTAATTTAAATTGTAAAGATTTAAATATGTCAATATGATTGATAGAATTTAAATTACGAATTTAAATTAATAGGATAATTTATATATAGGTATATTAATTAAGTAAGACTTAATTAAGATATATACATATATAAATTCAGATTTTATTAGATTAGGGTTTTTGATTAATTCCTATTAACTACTATATATATGATATATAGCCGTCATTTTAGGTAACGAATCATAACCTAAAAATCCTAGCCGCTTTTAGATAGAAATTTCGAAAATCTATTCCTTTGGTGGCTAGTACCGCAGCTCCCTTCAATTGCAAAATCGTGCGACGATTCGTGAGCGTTTGTGTGGATACTATAGAGACGTTGTTCTGTTGGATTGCGTTGGAGATTCGAAGCGGTTTCAGAGTATTCTATAATCGGTATAAATATTTAAACACTGAATTATTATGTTTTCTCATGGATCCTATAATTAGGGTTTCGGATTTGGCTTTATAATTTTTATTTTCCGCTGCGTTTTTATGCCGAAATCCCTACACCAAAACGTGCAATTATCGAAACTATATCTTCCAATAAATAGAAGCTCATTCTTCTTTCATTCTCACCAATTCACTAAGACTCACAAGAGCAATTATAGAAAGAGAAACTATAGAGAGAAGCTTTAGAGAGAAAGTAGAAGAGAAGTCTGCTACCTCACTATTCCAGTATCCAGTCTTCTTCTGAGGTAAGGGATATTATTTTTTTATGTATTCATAAGGAATAATATTTTCTTTCATACTCTGTAGTTTGTGAGTAATATTATTTCGTCTCGTATTCCTGATTATACTCTCATTTTGTTAAAGTATTGCTTCTATACTCCGTGAAATTAGTAGAATATCCTTGAAATTTGCGCTTCATCTAGTATCGTTTCACAAGGATATTTTCTACACATTCTTATTAAAATTTAAGCTTTTCATGCCAGAGTACTGTCCATGAGTAGTATTCATTTTTATGGTACTATTCATAAAGTACTATTTACAAAGTACTATTCACGAGTACTATTCAAAAATTTCTATTCACGAGTACTATTCACGTGATACTATTCCCGAAGTACTATTCATGGAGTACTATTCACTTAAGTACTATTCACCCGAGGAATTATTCATGACAAAAATTAATTTATTTGTTGTCCAAATCATTTTTGAAACAATATTATTCTTGAATTTTACTCCACAAATCAGTATCATGTTGAAAATTTGGACATTATTGAATTCTGGATAAATTAAATTATAAATCTGTAAAATTTATCATCTGCTTTCATTTAATTGAATTCTTATATCATTGTCATCATCCTCGTGCTTATATTGTGATAAAAGTCATCTGTGGCTTACGTGCATAGATGTACTATTGATTGGTATGATTATGACCAAGGATTATTCGGTATAATCATGACTGTAATGTTATAAATGATGTGGTAAAAGTCCTCATTGGCCCATAGTGCATTAATGGACAGTTGTTGGTATGATCATGACCATTGATGATTACATGAATATCCTTGACCCGTAGTGCAGGGATGATTCGATGATGTGGTTTATTTATTAATTTGAGTCTCAGCGATAAAGTTGATGAAAAACTTTTTAAATCATAGAAGATAGTAGATATCATGCTCTACTTGACTCTTCTAATGGATTGCTTGTTCCGTTGTAGTTAAACTTGATGTTTATTGTATTTTATCAGTTTAACACTGTTGAAGGTTAACGATAATTTATTCTACATTATCTTAGTCATAATATTTCTTACTGAGCTAGTTGAGCTCACCCTTTGTTTTCATTGTTCTCTTCAGGAAATGAGAATATAGCTGGGACTAGTCGGGGAACGGAGTGACGGTCCAGATGTTTGCATTAGTAGTCCTCACTATTCAGTGAAATAGTGTGATAATAAATGTAATAAGAACTCCATTTGAGTTTGAATACTGTCTATGAGATAATATTCGTGTAAAAACTCTAAGCTACGCTGTTGTCGTATTGTATAAAAGAAGTTGTATTTGATTTATGTACCATGTATTTGGCGACTCAGAATAGGTGATGTATACCTATTTGGGGGGCGTCACAGTTGATATCAAAGCTTAAGAATATGATCCCTGGCTGAGATGTGAGACTAGAACTAGGAGGGGAGAGACGAGAAATTCCTTCTCTAGTATGACCTACCTAAGTTTATTTTGTATTTATTTGGTCGATCAGAGTATAGGGATAATATATGACATGTTAATTAACCCTTGTTTTGTGGCAGTATTTTAAAATGGCATCTATTGGGTAAAATCTAGTTATGCACATCACGCAAGTATACGTGGTCAACAAGTAATATAATAGTAAGTAGAGTATCGTTCCCTCAGAGACTCAGTAAGAGTTTAAAACTCACAATTACTAATTTCCTATTAATCCTAATTTTATTAAACTAATCAATTTCCAGTTTGAAACTAACAGTATTAAAACTATTAAAATCACCACACAATCAATAAACGCTAAAAACTGAATTTTCAAACAAATAATGGAGAATTAGGCTTTCGACTTCACTCTAAGTATCACTCAGATTATTACACCTTTATTCCAGTTTAATTCACTATCTCAGTTTATTAATAAAGAACACATATGTAGAACTAGCCACCTCTCGATGCACTAATACCGTATTAACCCAAATCCACAATTAAGATAGAATTACGTTAAACACCTTAATTAACTAACTCACTATATCTCTATGTGAATTACAATTAAAGAAGGTTGAAGTTCAAGTTCTTTATCTGATTACATGCGATGTCAAGCATACCTCTACCCTAATATTCATCAAGATTCTGTTTATTCACAAAAATCAAGAACACATGCTATATTAACTAAGTCTAGACTCGTATTTCATCTCTCGAGTTCATACAAGTCCACAAAGAATCGTTGATCAGAAAATTCATAAATTGACGCTCAAATTAATATAGATAAACTCGATAATAGCTTATTAAACTGAAATCAAAGTTTATATAACAATCGTTCCACTTAAAGATCTGTCTTAAGCCTAAAAAGTAATTAGTTCATAATAACTGAAATAAAAACTGAATAAATCAAAGATATCATCTTCTCAATTACAGAAATAAACTAAAGTAGAAGAATAACGCAGAACACCCTTCACTTTAGTCTCAATCCGCAATCAATACGATCGGTCTTCAAAATCTCCACTCTGTTGCTCGCTATCAAAAATCTGTGATTAATCTTCGTTAGTTGCTTTGCATGATGATTAATTCGTTGTTTGTTGAAGAATATATATCTAACATGAAGTCATGGGAAAAATCCCATGTACATTAGAGTCCAAACGCATTCCACAAACTAAAATCCGTGTTCCAGCAGAGTTTCAAGCAAAACAGGGCACCCAGAATTCGGGACCCCCGCCCTGGCGGGGGTATACAAGCCAAATAAGCCAGCCCCGGCGGGCTACCTCCCTGCTAACTGATGTAACTTGCTTCATGTTTGCTTCCATAATTGTTCGAAATGAACTCCTTTCTTCAATACTTGCCACAACAACCACCATGCACATAAAAGAACACGAAATGAGTAAAGACGAACATGAATACAAGAAAGTAACAACGATTAAGCTTGAAATGGACATCGATTCGTGGATATAAAATCCATTTATGAAAATCCCCCAAACTTAAACCGTGCTAGTCCTCGAGCACAAAACAAACTACATGTTATGCAATGTAATGATATGTAATGTATCTAACTAAATGATTACGAAACCAACAGTATCATAGACTCAAATTTATTCATCCGACCTCAGAAAAATCAAGCAAACATTACAACACTTCATATTAAAACCAATCAATAACTTCTCATCAATTTCTTGAATCTTATACTTATCATCACTAATACAGTGTGTGTGTGGTCAACATTTATGCTAACTGATTTAAATTCAACACATAACAAATCTCCTTTTCGGATTCATACAGAATAAACTTGAAAATTTCAAAAACAAACTAATTCCAACTCAAATCACACAATTACCAAGATTAGGGGTCCGAATAGGGTATTCATGCTTTCTTTTTCCAATTACGGGGACTCTTTGTCCTTATTTCACGTATTCTCTTTATTTTTCTTTTCTTTCTCTTTTCTTTTTTTTCTTTTTTTTTATTTTATAGATGGTTGGTGAGTGCGTTTTACGCTCCATCTAACGCTTGTGTTTATGGGGAGTAATTCTCCTCAACCTACCATAAAACTCAACTTGATTCCTTTTTCTTTTTCTTTTTTTTTCTTTTCTGAAGCTTATACACCCTCCGTTTTCCCCAAAACATAGGTTATTGCCTAATTTGTTGTCTTCAATGCCTATTCTTGTCATTCTCTTATCTATACTAGCATTATCCTTTAGAAACTATTTATGTATCGATTTAAACCAATCAGCCAACACAAATGTTATTAATGTGTTAACCTTTTTATACCAGTTTCAAACACGCACAAAATCTGACTCATGATTCAAAACTACATCACAGTTCTAACAATCAGTGTTGTATTTGTCTACTTAATCTCAATTTCATCATTGGCCAAAATAAACATGTTGCAACACTGCAATACTAAATAAAGACGTTATGCATGCACCTAAGCTACTTTGCAACTATATGATTACATAAATGCTAATACTAATATGCAAACGAGAATGCAATACTAAATAAAGACATTATGCATGTAAAAATGCAAAATAAAACTAACTCCCCAAACTTAATAACAGCAATGTCCTCATTGTATGGATATAGCAATAAAATGAGTGAGGACTTCCTTGTAATTTCCTAAGTCTGGGGTGGTAGTGGTTGATCTTCTCCCTCGGAGTCACTTGGTGGAAACCTTGGCATTGGCATGGGCTGCTGATATGGAAATTGTACAGCTGGATTAAAGCTCTAGAGTGTCGTATTCAAGGATACGAACGACATGTTCATTGCATCAAACATATGGTCTTGTCGCATTGCAAGCCACCTCATCTCCCTTCGTGATGCTTTGTTGTGCTCCTCCATATGTTGTTGAAATGCAAGAAACTTAGGATTAGATATAGCGTCAGAAGATGGTTCCGCCTCAATCCCTGGATCTCCCATAGTCTCGTCCTCATCATCCGAGGTATCTTCAGCATCAGATTCATCCTCCGAAGCTGATGGAAATACAAAACCTAAACCTCTAGGATAAGATTCAACTCCGGCCCATATCGAATACCGCGCGATCATTCTGTTATCTAGTAGTTACAGCGACATTTGAGTGGGCTCATCATCAGACCATCGAACTCCTGCTTGATGACACAACCCACAAATGAGGGATGGGTGTGGCAGGCCGCCCAAAATATTACCCCGTAGACATCGGCGAATGGAAAAACTGATTATGGCCCTGACGTCGATGATGAAGTCTTGCACAATAGCATATAGGAGTAGTGCCTTCTCTTTGGTCATGTCCGAGGTGTGCGTGGATGGCAACAATTTTGCACATAAGAAAGCGTACCAAATCTTCCCATACCGGCTGAGATCTTTTCTATGAAAAACTGTACCGCCTTTCCTACCCTTGATCCACGTTGTTCCCGGCTTGGTCATTTCTTTGAGAACCTCCTAAAAGTCAGGTTCGAAATCCCTCAAATGAGCATATTAACACTGTCTAGGCACCCGCAACTGATAATATGTGTTGATGGCATCAGCACTGAACCGGACAATTCGACCCCGCACAAAAGCGTTAAAAGGTGCCTTGTCCTCAGCGTTAGCATAGAATTCTTTGACCACATTAACAGCGGTGGGCTCAGGCTCCTCAATGAACTTGACCCACCCTTTCTGATAAATCTGTTGCATCATTTCACCGTCGTGAGCATCCGGTGCCAACCCATGCTCCGGTGTAAGAGCCTTTGTGACCTTGTAGTCGTACCGGTCGGCGGCGACGACACTTTTGAACTTGTGACGGTCAAAGGTTCGTGATGGTGGTGTTGGCCTTGAACTCTCTCCGCATTGTCATTTGGATATAGGTTGAGATACCATTGATTCTCTGATACCTTAGTAACAAAATTCCCTCCCAAACTGTATTCACACAATCTGACAAACACTTGGTGTGCACACTATTTTCTCCCCGCAAACTTGGTGATTTCAATGGCAATTATGGTGAGAGAAGATGAAGAACATGTAGAATTGTGACGTACACTCAATTGCTCTACACTTGCCTCAGTAATTTGTATAATTCATAGCTTTTGGAGATGGAGATTGAAGGATGTGGTGAACTTAGGTTGAGAGGTTGTTTTTATATAGAAATGGTGTGATGAAGAGGGATAGAAGTAATGGATTGATGGAGTGAAGTAGTGGTAATGGAATGGGAAGATGGAGTGTGAGTTGTGAAATCGTGGGTATGTAGTGGGGGTTATGTATGGGTAGTTTATGTGAGGGAGAAGTGGGGTTTAATGGATGGAGGTTGTAGTTGTAATGGAGGAATAAGGAGAGTAGTGGGTTTGTGCTTCGTACCTGCCGAATTGAAGTGCTCAGGTTCAATGACCCCCGCCCCGGCGGGGGGTACAAGGCCTAAAAGGCCCGCCCCGACGGTCTAGCCCCCTGTTAGTTGGCCTCTGTTTTGCTGAAAGTTGCTCGCCTGATGCTACTCTTTGCTCCTTAAGTCCTCTATTAGTATCCTCATTACCTGCACATTATGCAACATAAACCTCATTAGATCTAATGTATATTGAGCATGGGAGATTAGATTATCTCAAACAATAAAACTTACATAACAAAATTATTAATTCCTAATTATTAAGTTCAACTATAATCTAACTAGCATGACTAAAAAGTATGCAAAAAAATGTAAAATAAAAAAATATATGAAATAATTGGGTTACCTCCCAATTAGCGCTTGATTTTAAGTCGTTCAGCCTGACTACTCCCTGTTTATGGTACGTTAGTCAGAGTGATTGCGATGACATCCCAATTGGACTCGCCACCCCAATAGTGTTTCAACCGTTGATCGTTGACCTTGAACGTTTCCAATGGATTTCGACTGTAGAGTTCAACGGCGCCATGTGGGAAAACGGTTTTGATAGTAAATGGCCCCGACCACCTTGACTTAAGCTTGCCTGGGAACAACCTCAATCGTGAGTTGAACAACAATACTGATTGCCCCGGCTCGAACATTCGTTTCATGATCTTCTTGTCGTGCCATGTCTTGACTTTTTCCTTGTATACTTTTGTGTTCTCGTATGCATGAAGTCGGAATTCATCAAGCTCATTTAGTTGGAGTAGCCTTTTGTCACCCACAACTGCTTGATCAAAGTTCAGTTTCTGAATTTCCCAATAGGACTTGTGCTAAAGCTCCACAGGGTGATACGTTTTCCCGTATAGTAATTGGTATGGTGACATACCAATTGGTGTTTTATACGCAGTCTGGTATGCCCATAGTGCATTATCCAACTTGAGAGACCAATCCTTTCGATTGGATTCACTACTTTTTCCAGAATTCTCTTCACCTCCCTGTTCGAAACCTCAGCTTGCCCACTTGTTTGGGGATGATATGCAGTAGCGACCTTGTGGTTGACCCCATACTTTTCCAAGAGAGCTGTAAACGATTTTTTGCAGAAGTGACTACCTTCATCACTTATAATGGCTTTGGCGTGCCAAACCTTGTAAAGATATTTTTCTGCAAGAATTTGAGAACCACTTTGGCATCGTTAGTCGGGAGTGCTACTGCTTCAACCCACTTTGACACATAGTCCACCGCAAACAAAATGTACTGATTAGTAAATGAGGACGGGAATGGTCCCATGAAATCAATGCCCCATACATCGAAAATTTTAACTTCTAGAATTGTTTGTAGGGGCATCTCATTCCTTTTTGATATGTTGCCTACCCTTTGACATCTATCACATGTTTTAACAAATTGGTGGGCGTCTTTGAACAATGTATGCTAATAAAACCCGGTTTAAAGCACTTTTGTCGTTGTACGCTCACTCCCATAATGTCCCCCATACGCAGACGAATGACACTCATGCAATATGTTCTTTACTTCATTGTGGGGTACACACCTTCTAATCATATTGTCAACGCACTGCTTGAATAGGTAAGGCTCATATATCCCACATATACCATTTGACGTCATGAAGGAATTTCTTCTTTTGCTGCCAAGTAAGATCAGGGGGGAAGGATGTTGCTCACTAGATAGTTGGCCAAATCCGCGTACCATGGAAATTTTGTATTGATCCCAAACAGCTGCTCATCCAAAAATGATTTGTTTATTACATATATGTCCCCTTCCTTTGTATCCTGATTTTCCAGCCTCGATAAATGGTCGGCAACTTGATTCTTCATCCCCTTTCTATCCTTAATTTCTAAATCAAACTCTTGTAAGAGGAGAATCCATCGAATAAGGCGTGGTTTAGCGTCCTTTTTCAAAATTAAGTACCTAATAGCTGAATGATCCATATAAACTACCACCTTTGTGCCGATCAAGTATGCCTGGAATTTATCAAACGCATATCACTACAAATAACTCCTTTTCCGTAGTTGTGTAATTCATTTGAGTCTCTGTTAGTGTCTTACTTGCATAATATATGGCATAAAATACCTTCTCTTGGCATTGACCCAAAACAGCCCCAATAGCATAGTTGCTTGCATAACACATTAACTTGAAGGGCATTGACCAATCCGGCGCGACGATTACGGGAGCTGTGGTCAATTTCTTCTTTAACAACTCGAATGCCAATTTACACTCTTCGTCAAACTTGAAAATTGAATCCTTCTCTAAAAGACTGCACAAAGGTTTTGCAATTTTAGAGAAGTCCTTTATAAATCTTCTGTAAAATCCGGCATGTCCCAAGAAACTTCGAATTCCCTTAACTGAGCTTGGTGGAGGATGTTTTTCAATTGTTTCCAGCTTCGCCTTATCAACCTCTAATCCTTGAATCGAGACCTTGTGACCCAAAATTATGCCTTCCTCAACCACGAAGTGGCATTTTTCCCAGTTAAGTACAAGATTCGTGTCTTTGCATCATTGCAACACCATCACCAGATTCTCTAGGCAAGCATCAAAATCGTCCCCATAGACCGAAAAGTTGTCCATGAATACTTTCACATTTTTCTCCACCGTGTCTGAGAAAATTGCCATCATACACCGTTGGAAGGTAGCGGGTACATTAGACAAACTGAACAACATTCTCCTGAATGCGAATGTGCCGTATGGACACGTGAAAGTAGTCTTCTCTTGATCTTCAAAAGCGACGAAGATCTGATTATAACCCGAATATCCATCTAATAAGCAGTAGTACGAATGTCCAGCTAATCTGTCAAACATTTGATCGATAAAGGGCAAAGGAAAGTGATCTTTGCAGGTCGCCTTATTTAACTTCATGTAGTCCATGCAAACCCTCCAACCAGTCACTGTCCTTGTCAGAATTAGCTCGTTATCATCATTTTGTACCACAATCATTCCTCCCTTTTTTGGCACACACTGAACTGGACTAACCCACTTACTATCGGAAATTGTGTAGATGATACCGGCATCAAACAATTTTAGAATTTCTTTCTTTACAACTTCTTTCATGATTGGGTTGAGTCGTCGTTGTTGCTCCACCGTCGGTTTTGAATCGTCTTCCATCAGAATTGTGTGCATGCAAAAGGATGGCCTGATTCCCTTGATATCTACGATTGTCCATCCTATAGCCGATTTGTGTTCCCTAAGCACCCTCATCAACTTTTCTTCTTGAAAATCATTAAGTGCAGCAGAAATAATAATAGGTAAAGAATTTGAATTACCTAAATATGCATACTTGAGGTGTTTAGGTAGTGGTTTAAGTTCAAGAGTTGGTGGCTCCTCCAATGACGGTTTCATTCTGATAGTTGATCTTTCCTTCATGTGCAATGGTTCAAATGGCGCTCTGAATCTGCTGACTCGTGGCAGGGAGTCTAGCATATGCAAGTAATCCACAAATTTCGGATCATCTGATTCTTCTTCTCCCAATAAAGTCATTTCCAATGGATCGTTAACCAAACTCTTTCACATGTCTTCGCTGAATATTTGATCAATGATATCCATCCGAAAACACTCTTCTTCATCCGTAAGAAATTTCATTACTTTGAAAACGTTAAACTTAACTTCTTGATCTTGGACCCTCATCGTTAGTTCACCTTTTTGTACGTCAATGAGTGTCCTACCCGTAGCCAAAAATGGTCTCCCTAGGATAATCGGGATGTTCTTATCTTCCTCAAAATCCAGAATGATGAAATCCGCGGGGAATATTAACTTGTGAACCTTGACCAATATATCCTCTACAATGCCTCTCGGGTACGTAACTGATCTATCCGCCAACTGTAAGGAGATGTTCGTAGGCTTTAGAGCTGGTAAACCCAATTATGTGTAAACTGATAATGGTATAAGGTTCACACTCGCCCCCAAATCACATAAACATTTATTAAATGCCATGTTCCCGATCGTGCATGGAATGGTGAAACTCCCCAGATCTTTCAACTTTAGTGGCAACTTTCACTGTAAAACCGCGCTACACTCCTCTGTTAGTTCCACTGTCTCGAAATCTTCTAACTTCTTTTTCCTGGACAAGATCCCTTTCATGAATTTTGCATAACTTGGCATTTGCTCTAGGGCTTCTGCGAACGGGATGTTAATCTGAAGTTTCTTAAAAACTTCCAAAAATTTTGCAAATTGCTTATCTAATTTCTGCTTTTGGACTCTCTGCTGAAACGGCGGTGGAGGATATACAATTGGCTTGTCATCTAACTTTGTTTTCTCAATTTGCGTATTCTCACCCTGTTTTTCTTCAACCACCTTGTTGTCATTAATCTTATCCTCCGAGATAGCTGAATTTTTTGCATCTTTTCCATCCAAATGTTTTCCACTCCTCAAGGTGATTGCCTGACACTGTTCATGATTTCCCTTTGGATTTCTTTTGGTGTCACTCGGTAGAGTCCCTTGTGGTCTGTTGTTCAATGCTAAGGCAATTTGTCCCATCTGATTTTCAAAATTCTTGATGGACATTGCTTGGTTTTTCATCGCTGCCTTATTACTTGTTATATATTTTGACAAGAACTCCTCTAAATCTGATTTCCTCTATTGACGTTGAACTGGTTGTTGCTGATTCTGAAATCCAGGGGGATATGATGGTCGTGGAGCTTGCTGATTCTAATTATTATTCCATGACAAATTCGGATGATTCATATTCCCTTGATTATATGCATTCTGATATGTATTCTGAGGAATTCTGTTGTAGCTACTCATGAATTGTACTGACTCTGGGTTGATTGCGCATTGATACGTCGAATGTTCACCCGTGCACAACTCACAAATAATTACCACTTGTTGTGTCTGTCCCCCTGACCAAACGTCGAACTTCTTAGAGAGTACTGAAATCTGTGATGTTATTGTCGTCACTCCATCTACCTCTAACACTCCAGCGACTGTAGGTTGTGACATTCTTGCCGTGGGCCACTGATAGTTGTTAGCAGCCATCATCTCTATCAAATGATATGCCTCCTCATAGTTCTTTGCCATAAAAGCTCCCCCCGATGCTGCATCAATACTCGTCCTAAGATTCCCATGTAGTCCGTTGTAAAATGTGTTCATCTGCAACCACTTAGGCAATCCATGATGTGGTCATTTTCTGGGCAATTCTTTGTATCTCTCCCATGCCTCATACAATGACTCCCCATATTGCTGATCAAACATGGTAATCTTGTTCCTCATCTTTGCAATTTTCGTTGGCGGGAAGAATTTTGCTAAAAATTTCTGAGCCAGGTCATCCCATGTCGTTATCGAACCCGCTGGTAGAGAGTGTAACCAGCTCTTCGCCTTATCCCGCAGAGTGAACGGGAACAAGCGTAGTCTAACTACCTAATATGACACCCCATTGTACTTGAAGGTGTCGCATATCTCCAGAAAACTGATCAAATGCTCGTTAGGATCATCATTTGCAAGTCCCCCAAAATGAACCGAGTTCTGTATCATCTGAATTGTCTCAGGCTTGATTTTGAAAGTATTCGCAGCTATTGCAGGCCTGGTGATACTCGACTGCAGTTCAGTCACCTTGGGTGTAGCAAAATCCCTCAACGCTTTCTGGTCTTCGGCATCCATTACTTCTTTTTTGTCAGAGTTTTTGAATTCGTTCCTTGTTTCCTTGATCCACTTACTTAACCTCTGAAACCTCCTCTCAATGTCGTCCTCAAAAGGAAGCAAGTCTGGATTTTTTGATCGAGTTTGCATAAACCAACGTCAAAACCTGAAATAAGAAGAACAAAACAAAAACAAAAATGTTTAAGTAAAACTGGACTAATTAAACTAATATTGCAAAATAATAAAATCTATACTAAATTCCCAGGCAACGGCACCAAAAACTTTTTTGGTAAAATCTAGTTACGCACAGCACGCAAGTATACATGGTCAATAAGTAATATAATAGTAAGTAGAGTATCGTTCCCTCAGAGACTCAGTAAGAATTTAAACCTCACAATTACCAATTTCCTATTAATCCTAATTTTATTAAACTAATCAATTTCCAGTTTGAAACTAACAGTATTAAAACTATTAAAATCACCACACAATCAATAAACACTAAAAACTGAATTTTCAAACAAATAATGGAGAATTAGGCTTTCGACTTCACTCTAAGCATCACTCAGATTATTACACCTTTATTCCAGTTTAATTCACTATCCCAGTTTATTAATCAAGAACACGTATATAGAACTAGCCACCTCTCGATGCACTAATACCGTATTAACCCAAATCCACAATTAAGATAGAATTACGTTAAACACCTTAATTAACTAACTCACTATATCTCTATGTGAATTACAATTAAAGAATGTTGAAGTTCAAGTTCTTTATCTGATTACATGCGATGTCAAGCATATCTCTACCCTAACATTCATCAAGATTCTGTTTATTCACAAAAATCAAGAACTTATTAACTAAGTCTAGACCCGTATTTCATCTCTCGAGTTCATACAAGTCCAGAAAGAATCGTTGATCAGGCAATTCATAAATTGACGCTCAAATTAATATAGATAAACCCGATAATAGCTTATTAAACTGAAATCAAAGTTTACATAACCATCATTCCACTTAAAGATTTGTCTTAAGCCTAAAAAGTAATTTGTTCATAATAAATGAAATAAAAACTAAATAAATCAAAGATATCATCTTCTCAATTACAGAAATAAACTAAAGTAGAAGAATAACGCAGAACACCCTTCACTTTAGTCTCAATCCGCAATCAATACGATCGTTCTTCAAAATCTCCACTACGTTGCTCGCTATCAAAAATTTGTGATTAATCTTCGTTAGTTGCTTTGCATGATGATTAATTCGTTATTTGATGAAGAATATATATCTAACATGAAGCTCTGGCCGAAATCCCATGTACATTAGAGTCCAAACGCATTCCACAAACTAAAATCCGTGTTCCAGCAGAGTTTCAAGCAAAATAGGACACCCAGAATTCGAGACCCCCACCCCGGCGGGGGTATACAAGCCAAATAGGCCCGCCCCGGCGGGCTACCTCCCTCCTAACTGATGTTGCTTGCTTCATGTTTGCTTCCATAATTGCTCCAAATGACCTAATTTCTTCAATACTTTACACAACAATCACCATGCACATAAAAGAACACGAAACGAGTAAAAACGAACACGAAAACAAGAAAGTAACAATGTTTAAGCTTGAAATGGACATCAATCCGTGGATATAAAATCCATTTATCAGCATCCGAAAATGTTGAGATAAGCAATGAAGCACATGTGACCGTTGAGTCACAAACGATCAATACCCAGGATAATGTAAATCAGGATGTCAATAATGCTCAAGAAAACAACAACGCTGACCAAATGATGAATGATGGGATGTTCAGAGGCTTTATGCAATTCATGCAACATCAGGCGAGAGCGGCTCCTGTTCAAAATGCAGGTGGAAACACTGGCAACTCTCGGACGGTCACCGCTAAACAGTTCAAGGAGCTGGGACCACCGGAGTTTATTGGAGAGCCAAAACCACTTAAGGCAGAGACGTGGATAAAGTAGATCACTAAGATATTTGATGTCTTGGGATGCTCCGAGGAGCAAAAGGTTCCCTTTACCACCTTCATGTTGCGAGGAGAGGCAGATTACTGGTGGGAATCTGTAAAGCATACTCAACCTGCCGCACTGAAGATGTCTAGGGAGAATTCCAAGAACTGTTCAACGACAAGTATTTTCCCAAAAGTATTCATCACATGAAGGAGGTAGAGTTTATTAAGCTAGAGAAAAACAATATGACCGTGTCACAGTACGAAGCTAAGTTTGTCGAGTTGTCCCGATTTGCATCCCACTTGGTTGATAATGAGGAGAGAATGACGTAAATGTTTCTAAGAGGTTTGAAACCTGAGATACATCAATACCTAATTTCTCACAAACTGTGTTTGTATTCAGATGTTGTAAATAGGGCTCAGTTATTGGAGCGCGATAACGAGTCGACCCAACTTAGAGAGAACAGCCGACAAAATGATAATACCAGTGGTAGCAGTCATTGAAGCGGTGACAACAAACGTGGAGGGAATCAGCATGCCAGAAATGGTAACCACTTCAGTGGAAATCATGGCCAAGATAATAGAAGTGGGAATTTCAAGAAGAGGAGATTCAACAATGATGGAAAGACGTCATCACCAAAGACTGTTGTTAAGGAAGGGAACGACAAATGTAGGTCATGTATGTTACAAATGCGGAGGGAGGACACATCAATCCAAATCAGACGCAATGCCAAGGCATGTTACAATTATGGAAGAGAAGGTCACCTAGCCCGATTTGGTCATGCACCGAAACCAAGTCCAGCTGGGATGGAGGCATCAAAGGCCGTCCCAGATAAGACAAAATCAGTAGTTCAAGGAAGAGCGTTTGTCGTAACCTCCCAAAAAGTGAGGAATCCGAACGAGATGATCATGAGTAAGCTAATCATAAACTTTAGCAAAGTATAAACCTTATTTGATACTGGTTCTACCCATTCTTTTATTTCTCCTATTTGGGCTCAACGTTTAAATTTGACTCCGTAGAAATTAGACTTTGACTTATCTGTTGAAACTACATTGAGAGAAACCTTACATCCACTGTTTATAAGTCTTATTTGATTCAAATCGGTAACCGCACGTTACCTGTCGATCTTATCTCCTAAAAAATACTTGCATTTGACATGATTCTAGGGATTAATTGGTTAACTACTCATCATGCTAAAATTGATTGTTTTCGTAAAGTTGTTAGATTTCATATTCCTAATCAACCTATTATGTGAATTCAAGCGACCAAACCATTAAAATCAATCACGGTCATCTAAAGCCATAAAGCTATTCATTTATTGAAAACAGATGTCAAGCTTTCTTAGCTCATGTCATGGATTTAAACAAAAATATGTCAGTTTTGAATGATATTTCTATTGTTAATAAATTTCCTGACGTATTCCCTGAAGAACTTCCTGGCCTACCCCCAGAGCATGAAATTGAATTTTATATTGACCTTAAACCCGGTACAAAACCCATTTCCAAAGCCCCATATCGAATGGCTCCCATTGAACTTCAGGAGTTAAAGACCCAACTGCAGGAATTGTTAGACATCGGTTTCATTTGTCCTAGTACGTCTCCTTGGGGTACTCCTATTTTATTCGTGAAGGAGAAATATGGGAGTATACGACTTTGTATTGATTATCGGGAGTTGAACCATGTCACTATCAAAAATAGATACCCATTGCCTCACATTGATGACCTATTTGACCAGTTGAAAGGTGCCAAATTCTTTTCAAAGATAGATCTTCGTTCCGGATATCATCAATTAAAGATTAAAATCGATGACATCCCAAAAAATGCTTTCAGAACTCGGTACGGACATTAAGAAATCCTAGTCATGTCTTTTGGATTGACTAATGCTCCTGCTGCCTTCATGGATATGATGAACCGAGTATTCAAGGAATATTTGAATCACTTTGTGGTCGTCTTTATTGATGACATCCTCATTTACTTCAAAAGTCGTTAAGATCATGAGCAACACTTGAAGCTGATACTCCATAAGCTTCGTTAAAACAAGCTTTATGCCAAGTTATGCGAGTTCTGGCTTGAGGAAGTAGCATTCCTTGGGCACGTGATATCAAATCATGGAATATATGTTGACCCAACAAAGATTGAAGCAATTCAAAGTTGGGAGCAACCTAAGTACGTAGCTTTCTCAATTTAGCTGGTTATTATCGGAGATTCGTAGAAGGATTTTCTCGAATCACTACTCCATTAACTCAGCTGACTCGGAAAGATACAAATTCGGTTGGAGCGAGGAATGTGAGAAGAGTTTTCAAGAACTCAAGAGGAGACTCATTTCAGCACTTGTTCTGATAATACCATCTAGCTCGGAGGGATTTGTCATCTATAGTGATGCTTCAGGTAAAGGGTTAGGATGTGTTCTCATGCAACATGGGAAAGTCATAGCCTACGCCTCACGAGAACTCAAAGAATATGAGAGGAATTATCCTACTCATGATCTAGAGTTGGCAGCTGTCGTTTTTGCGCTTAAGATATGGGGGCATTACCTGTATGGAGAGAAGGTGGAGATCTATACGGATCATAAAAGCCTCAAATATTTCTTCACTCAAAAGGAACTCAACATGCGGCAACGACGATGGCTTGAGCTATTGAAAGATTACGATCATACCATTCAATACCATCCTAGAAAAGCGAACATAGTAGTTGATGCATTGAGTAAAAGATCATATGTGGGTACGAGTGAGATATTGTCAACACAAAGGCCCATTTTGTATAACTTACAAAGGATGGAGATAGATTTAAAGACTTCAGGGACCCATGTGATGATGGCAAATATAAGAGTAGAACCGACTTTAATCGATAAAGTTAAAGCTGCTCAAGCTACAGACCTGGAGCTGATGCATATGAGGAAGAAAGTGCAAGAAGGTGCTATTCCGGAAGCAAGAATCGATGAAGAAGAAATACTTCGAGTCAACTCCAGACTTTGTGTTCCTAATGATTCTGACTTGAAGTATAAAATCATGATGGGGGCGCACACAGATGCTTTTCAAATCCATCTCTGAGTACCAAATGTATCGTGATCTTCGACATACATTTTGGTGGAGCAATATGAAGAGAGAGATATTGGGGTTTATCTCAAGGTGTCTAACTTGTCAACGAGTCAAGGCGGAGAATCAAGTGCCAAAAGGTCCATTGCAACCACTTGAAATTCCAAAATGGAAGTTGGCGTACATTACCATGGATTTCGTTACTGGTCTTCCCAAGGTTTCTCAAGGCATAGATGCGATTTGGGTCATTGTTGATAGATTGACCAAGTCTGCTCATTTCTTACCGATACGAGAAACTTATACACTTGAACGTCTTGCTCGTATGTACATAAACGAGATTATAAGATTGCATGGTATGCCAGTATCAATAGTTTCTAATCGAGACCCAAGATTCACTTCACGATTTTGGGTTAGTTTGCAAAAAGCTATGGGCACAGATTTATGATTTAGTTCGGCATATCATCCTCAAACGGACGGGAAGTCAGAGAGGACTATTCAAACTCTTGAAGATTTATTAAGACTCTCTGTCCTTTACTTCAAAGGAAGTTGGGACAAGTTTTTACCATTGGTGGAGTTTTCCTACAACAACAGTTATCAAACAAGTATTGACATGGCTCCATTTGAGGCGTTGTATGGAAGAAAGTGTCATTCTCCAGTATGTTGGGATGAGGTGGGTGAAGCAACGTTGTTGGGACCGGAGTTGGTACGTCTGACTACGAAAAAGATTCAAACGATCTGACAACGTATAAAAACCTCACAAGATCGACAAAAGAGTTATGTTGATCTTCATCGAAAGGACGTCGAATTCAATATTGGAGATCATGTGTTGTTACGTGTTGCTCCATAAAAAGGAGTTACGAGATTTGGAAAGAGAGGAAAGCTCAATCCTCGATTCATTGGTCCATTTTTAATCCTCGATCGAGTAGGAACTGTGGCCTATAGACTCGCCTTACCGCCAAGTATGTCTCATGTTTCATAACATTTTTCATATATCTATGTTATGTAAATATGTGAAAGACCCGAACCACATTATTGAATTAGAACCGGACGAGATAGAGGAAGATTTAACGTATAAGGAGGTACCTGTTAAAATCTTGGATAAGAAGGATCATATTCTACGCTCCAAGGTTATACCTCAAGTCAAAGTTTTATGGAGAAACCACGATGTTGAGGAAATGACCTGGGAGTTAGAATCTGAAATGAAGTCAAGGTATTCTCACCTCTTCGACATAACAGGTACGCACCCTAATTTCGAGGACAAAATTTCATAAGAAGAAGAGGTTGTAAGACCCCAACTTTTATGAATAAAGATTAATTTTTCTCAAAATATATTTTTGAATATTATGGTGTGGATTTGATATAATGTTATAGTTGTGGGTAATATTTAAAAATTTTGCAAAGTAAGCAAGTGGTTATATAATATTCGATTGGTCGAAAAATATTCGTTTTAACATGGAATATCCGTACGACGGCACAATCATTGGTGGACCCCACAACGGAAGTATTGTCATATTTAGAAAATGACAGAATTATCTTTTTATATAAATAACGGCGAAAGTTTTACCGTTAAACTGTTGAACTACCCGGTGGTAAAAGAAAAATAATACGCGTGGTTGCATAGTAGCACACGGTATTGATTATTGATGCTTACGTGAAAAGTCACTCAGTTATACTCATTTATTGCTACAGTAATTGCTGCATAATATCTCTCATATTATTGATTCACTTATTGTCACAGTATCATCTGCATAATATTTATTATTATTAAATCAATAATTGAGACGATACAGTTATTCATATTATTATTTGCAATATTGACAATTTCTAGAAACTTCTGTCAAGGAGAGGTTTGGTCACCTAATTACGCATCAATAGGGAGAAATCCTTATCGGAAAGCCCCCTCTTTCCTGGGAATGATCTGGTTGTTAAATATTGTGAGTTATAATATTAATGATAAATAAGTTCGTATTGATTAAAGATGAAATTGATATTTTCATTGTGTTGGGATTATTAGTGTTAATGGAAGTCGACATCTATTTTGATAATAATTGATGTCTGGAGGTTCTATTGACCAATCGGATAATTAATCGAATAAATGAGCAATTAATTGCTATTAATTCACATGCTTATAACTCTTTGTTCACATATGTGTACTATTGATTCACATGTATGTACTAGTAGGGGAGGTGGTGCAAGATTGATAATACTTGCATGACTAAATTAAAAATGGAAGTATAGATGAAGGTACTATACTATAATTATTTTTTTCACATGTATAGAAATATTGATTCACATGAATGTACTATTAATTCACATGATGTACTATTAGGGGATGTGGTGCAAGTTTGATAATACTTGCAGGACTAAATTAAAAATGAAGGTATTATACTGTAATATTTTGAGCCCCAAAACGTGCAATTATCAAAACTATATCTTCCTATAAATAGAAGCTCATTCTTCTTTCATTCTCACCAATTCACTAAGACTCACAAGAGTAATTATAAAAAGAGAAGCTATAGAGAGAGAAGCTTTAGAGAGAAAGTAGAAGAGAAGTCTGTTACCTCACTATTCCAGTATCCAGTCTTCTTCTGAAGTAAGGGATATTATCTTTTTCAGTATTCATAAGGAATAATATTTTCTTCCATACTATGTAGTATGTGAGTAATATTATTTCGTCTTGTATTCCTGATTATACCCTCATTTTAATAAAGTATTGCTTCTATACTCCGTGAAATTAGTAGAATATCCTTGAAATTTGTGCTTCATCTAGTATCATTTCACAAGGATATTTTCTACATATTCTTGTTAAATTTTAAGCTTTTCATGTCGGAGTACTGTCCATGAGTAGTATTCATTTTTATGGTACTATTCACAAAGTACTATTCACGTGGTACTATTCACAAAGTACTATTCATAAAGTACTATTCACGAAGTACTATTCACGGGGTATTATTCCTGAAGTACTATTTATGGGGTACTATTCACTTGGGTACTATTCACCTGGGGAATTATTCATGACAAAAATTGCCTTCTTTGCTGTCCAAATCATTTTTGATACAATATTATTCTTGAATTTTACTCCACAAAGCAGTATAATGTTGACAATTTGGACTAATGAATTCTGGATAAATTAAATTATAAATCTTTAAAATTTATCCTTGCATTCATTTAATTGAATTCTTATATCATTGTCATCATCATGCTTATATTGTGATAAAAGTCATTTGTGGCTTATGTGCATAGATGTACTATTGATTGGTATGATTATGACCAGGGATTATTCGTATAATCATGACCATAATGTTACAAATAATGTGGTAAAAGTCCTCATTGGCCCGTAGTGCATTGATGGACAGTTGTTGGTATGATCATGACCATTGATGATTACATGAATATCCTTAGCCCGTAGTGCAGGGATGATTCGATGATGTGGTTTATTTGTTAAGCTGAGTCTCAATGATAAAGTTGATGAAAAACTTTTTAAATCATAGAAGATAGTAGATATCATGCTCTACTTGACTCTTCTAATGGATTGATTGTTCCGCTGTAGTTAAACTTGATGTTTATTGTATTCTATCAGTTTAACACTGTTAAAGGCTAACGATAATTTATTCTGCATTATCTTAGTAATAATATTTCTTACTGGGCTAGTTGAGCTCACCCTTTGTTTTTATTGTCTCTTCTTGAAATGAGAATATAAATGACTAGTCGGGAAATGGAGTGATGGTCCAGATGTTTGCATTAGTAGTCCTCACTATTCAGTGAAATAGTGTGATAATAAATGTAATAAGAACTCCATTTGAGTTTGAATACTGTCTATGAGACAATATTCGTGTAAAAACTATAAGCTACGCTGTTGTCGTATTGTATAAAAGAAGTTGTATTTGATTTATGTACCATGTATTTGGCGACTCAGAATGGGTGATGTATACCTATTTTGGGGGCGTCACAGACAGAGCAGTGTGCTATCAATCCTGCAGCAATTCAGTTTGTAGGTAGTTATAATAGACCTCCAAATCCATACCAGAATGCCTACAATCCGGGGGCAAGGAACCATCCAAACTTTTTGTGGAGTAACAATCCAAATCAGCAGGCTCCACGACCATCTTATCCTCTAGGTTTCCAAAATTAGCATCAATAGTCTGCTCCACATCAAGAGAAACAGTCAAATTTGGAAGAGTTGTTGAAATATATATTCGGTAATGAGGCAGCTATGAAAACACAAGCGGCGACAATTAAGAACTTGGAAAATCAGATGGGACAACTTACGTTGACATTAAATAATAGACTTCAAGGGACCTTACCGAGTGACACTAAGAAAAATCCAAGGGGAAATCATGAATAGTGTCAAGCAATCACGTTACGAAGTGAAAAACATCTTGAGGGGAAAATGCAGAAAATTTACCAAAAAAGATGTGAAGGAAAAAGAAGAAAAGTTGGTTGAAGAGAAATAGGGTGAAGACATTCAAGTGGATAAGAATCAGGCAGATGTTGAACCAGTTATCTATCCCCCACCACCGTTTAAGCAGAGAGTTCAAGAGCAGAAATTAGATAAATAATTTTCAAAATTTTTGGAAATCTTCAAGAAGTTACAGATTAATATTCTGTTTGCAAAAGCCATAGAACAGATGCCGAGCTATGCAAAGTTTATGAAGGGTATTTTGTCAAGGAAGAAGAAGTTGGAAGATTATGATACTTTTGCATTGACGGAGGAATGCAGTGTTGTATTGCAGAGGAAGTTGCCTCTAAAGTTGAAGGATCCGGGGAGTTTTACCATTCCTTGCACAATTGGGAACATGACCTTCAATAAATGTTTATGTTATTTGGGTGCGAGTGTGAACCTTATGCCATTATCTGTGTACACTCAGTTGGGTTTGCCGACACTGAAACCTATAAACATCTCATTACAGTTGGCGGACAGATCAGTTACTTATCCGAGAGGATTATTGAAAATATTCTCGTAAAGGTGGAGAAGTTTATCTTCCCAACATATTTTATCATTCTGGATTATGAAGAAGACAAGAACATTCCTATTATCTTAGGGAGGCCATTCTTGGCTATTGGGAGGACTGTCATTGATGTTCAGAAAGGGGGGTTAACGATGAGAGTACAAGACCAAGAAGTGAAGTTTAATGTTTTCAAAGCTATGAGATTCCCTATAGATGATGAAGAGTGTTTCAGAATGGATGTGATCGAAAAGATGGTTAATAAAGACTTGATTAGAGGTTTGGAGAGAGATCCGTTAGAAAACACTTTGATGGGAGATGCCGATTTGGATCATCCGGAATTTGTGGACTATTTGCATATGTTGGATGCATTGCCTAGAGTGAGTAGATTCAAGGTGCCATTCAATCCATTACATACGAAAGAGAAAGCATCAGCATAAATGAAACTTTCACTTGAGGAACCACCCACTCTTGAGCTAAAGCCTCTTCCTAAATACCTCAGGTATGCATTTTTGGGTAATTTTGATACTTTACCTATTATTATTGCATCTGCGCTTAACGATTTGCAGGAAAGTAAGTTGCTGAGGGTTCTTCGAGAATACATGTCTGCAATAGGATGGACAATTGCTGACATCAAGGGAATAAGCCCTTCATTCTGTATACACAAGATACTCTTGGAAGAGGAGGCAAAACTAATAGTGGAACATCAAAGGAGGCTCAATCCAATCATAAAAGAGGTTATGAAGAGAGAGATTCTGAAATGGTTGGATGCTTGGATAATCTACCCTATTTTAGATAGTTCATGGGTAAGCCCAGTTCAGTGTGTCCCGAAGAAAGGTGGAATGACAGTTGTGACTAATGATGATAAAAAAATTGATACCGACGAGGACAGTGACTGGTTGGAGGGTATACATGGATTATAGGAAGCTTAACAAGGCAACCCGGAAGGACCACTTTCCTCTACCTTTCATCGATAAGATGTTGGACCGTTTGGCCGGACATGAGTATTATTGCTTGTTGGATGGGTATTCGGGGTATAATCAAATCGTCATTGCTATTGAAGATCAATGGAAGACTACATTCACGTGCCCATATGGCACATTTACTTTCAGGAGGATGTCATTCGGGGTTATGCAATGCACCAGCGTGCTTTCAAAGATGTATAATGGCTAGATTTTCAGACATGGTGGAGCGCAACGTTGAAGTTTTTATGGATGACTTTTCAGTATATGGGTATACTTTTGACAGTTATCTTGAGTATCTGGTCATGGTATTGAAACGATGTGTGGAAACCAATCTTGTTCTGAACTGGGAAAAATGCCATTTCATGGTCGAAGATGGAATCATCCTTGGGCACAAAGTCTCTGCGAAAGGGTTGGAAGTTGACCGGGAAAGTTTGGAAACTATTGAGAATCTTCCACCTTTGACCTCAGTTAAAGGAATTCGCAGTTTTCTCAGGTATGCCGAATTCTACCGCCGGTTTATCAAATATTTTTCAAAGACTGCAAAACCACTATGCAGTTTATTAGGGAAAGAGGCAATTTTCAGATTTGATGAAGAATATTTGACAGCGTTTGAACAGTTGAAGAAGAAGTTGACAAAAGCTCTCGTAATCCTAGCACCGGATTGGACGATGCCATTTGAATTGTTGTGTGATGCTAGCGATTATGCAGTATGGGTTGTTTTGGCACAACGCCGAGATAAGATCTTTCATGCTATATACTATGCAAGTAAAACCCTCACGGATGCTCAATTGAATTACACAACTACTGAGAAGAAGTTACTTGCAGTCGTGTATTCCTTTGACAAATTTCATTCATACTTGATAGGAACAAAGGTTGTTATATACACGGAACCCTCAGCGATTTGGTATCTAATTTTAAAGAAAGATGCAAAGCCTAGGCTTATTCGATGGATTCTACTGCTTCAAGAGTTTGATTTGGAAGTCAAGGATAGGAAGGGGACAGACAATCAAGTAGCTGATCATCTTTCGAGGTTGGAAAATCCAGACAAGGACAAGGTAGATAAATGTTTGATCAATGAGTCATTTCCAGATGAACAATTATTTGTGGTAAATTCAGAATTTCCATAGTATACGGATTTTTCTAATTAATTGGTGAGGAAGATCCTTCCCCCTGATTTGACATGTTAACAGAAAAAGAAGTTCCTACATGATGTCAAGTGGTATATGTGGGATGAGCCTTATCTCTTCAGACAGTGTGCAGACAATATGATTCGTAGATGCGTGCCCCACAGTGAAGTGAATAACATCTTGCACGCATGCCACACATTTGTATATGGGGGACACTATGGAAGTGAAAGAACAAGGGTAAAGGTTCTTTAGGCAGGATTCTACTGGACTACTATGTTCAAAGATGCCCACCAGTTTGTATCGAGCTGTGATATATGTCAAAGGGTGGGCAATATTTTAAAAAGGAATGAGATTCCGCTCAACACAATCTTAAGAGTTAAAATTTTCGATGTGTGGGGGATTGACTTTATGGGACCTTTTTTGCCTTCATACAACAATCTATACATTCTGTTAGTTGTGGACTATGTGTCGAAGTGGGTTGAAGCTGTAGCACTCCCTACGAATGATGCCAAAGTTGTGATATCCCGAATATAAGTAATATTTCTTTTAAGGGAAATATTAATTAATTAAATAAAGGTTAGAGATTTGACTTAATTATTAATAAAGGAAATGTGAAAAGAGAGGATTAATTATTTTTGTGCCCATAGGGTATAAAATGATCGGGAAAGGAGACTTTTAATATAAAAGGCTCTAACTAAGAAGGTATGAAACAGTATAAATATTACTTACTCATAATGAAAAGAAAGTAATATATGGAATTGAATAAATTTTATGAGATGAAATAAGCAATGGTATTACTAAATGAATACCGCGATAATTCAAAATGAAAAGGGAAGCCAATATGACTTAATTGAGAAATATTCCTGACATAAATTCACATATGAGATGAATGAAATAATTATATTATAATATAATTAATTTCGTTCAAAAGATTTGTTTAGTGACAAATAAGGAAAATGGTGGGTACTACCATGAAGTATTTAAATTACATAAAACCATCATTTTTAATGATGTATGTGCTATCTATTTTTCTAGCTTAAAGAACTGTGGTGGATATAAAAATTCATGTATATTAATATGTAATATAAGTCCATATTAAATATTGGACCATATCAAATTTGCTAGATGTGCTTGCAAATAGGTTAGTGTTATGGACCATTACCTTATGTAAGGAGGGGTAATAAAAGTCCAAGTTATATAAATTGGGCCAAATAAATTTTCCATGTAGGCATTTAAGCCTTCTTTATTTTATTAATATGATATAAGTGCATTGAGCCCAAAGTAAAGTTGTGTCCAGCCTTGCATTAGACCCAATTCGGCAACCATATTGGAGAAAAAGGGAACTGTTAGTTCAAATTAAAAGAGCAGTGAGATGGTTGTGGGTCAGCCAGTAAGCTAACGGTTAGTTAGCAATTTAGTTAGTAGCTATAAGGTGTAGAGTGGCTATAGGAGCCAAGTTCATTGCATGAGCCAAGTAGATACTAGAGGTCTGAATAGGGGCCAACATAGGGGCCAAGTAGACTGCAGAATAGTAGGAGACTACTAAGCCTTGTAGGGGCTGTGTAGTGGTAATGATGAAGGCCAATGTAGGGGCCGGGTAGGAGCTAAAGAGAGCTGCCAGGTAGAAATAATGATGGAACACAGCAATAGGCCAAGTAGGCTGATTGAGAAAGAGTGTGTAACAATCCAGAATTTTAAATTGTAATTCCAAATATTTATTGAATTATATAAATATTTTAATTGATGTGTTTATTGTTGAATAAATATTTGATAATTAAATTAGAGAGTTAATAAGGATTAAATGAATTATCATAATGTTATTCTAATTTGGTTTTGTAATTAAAATGATGTGTTAATTTATTAAATAAAATTATAATTATAAGAAAAATTATAATTTTGTCGTATTGATTTATGTGGTAAATTGATTTAATAAATTGTTATTAGAATTAATTAAATTGAATATTAAAATTTAATTAAATAAAGTGTGACCATAAACTATACTATAAATGAGTTATTAAAATAAATTAAAGGAGTTTAATTCAGTTTTTGCCAAATAAGGTTTAATGAATGTTAAGTCTTTAATTTAAATAGGTTTTACCAAACAAGGCATAAGGATTTTAAGTTATTAAGTTTTAAAATGGTTTAGCCAAACAAGCCTTATGGCTTTTGATTTTCAAAAAAATGTAACTGATATCAGTTACATATATATTTATATTATATAATTAATATCTATTATATTATACGTTATATGTTTCTAAGTACGTAAATTAGAGAAGGGAGAAAGAACAGAAAAGAAGAGAAAGAAGAGAAAAGAAAGAAAGAAAAGAGAGAAGGGAGAAGGGAGAAGGGAGAAGGGAGAAGAGAAAATTCTCTGTGAATTGAGAATTTAAAAGAAGAAGTTGTTGTAATCATCTTCTAGCAAAGGTATAACCCTACCTTTCTAATTTTCAAAGTTTTAGTTTTATTCTATTCAAAAGTTCTCTATAAAATTGGTGTGAAGGATTAATTGTTTATTATGTGATTTTGTATGATAATTGTTGATATAAATTATTTTCACGTGGTTTAGCACAGATGATCTGACTGAGAATGAAGAAGAACCAATGATGATATTACCCCCAAGTTCATTTCTGCCCAACCAAATCAGAAGCCCTAGTTTAATACTGCAATTGGAGAGGTTGAGAAGATATGGAACGTGGAAGAAATCGTGGATGATTACGTGATGGAGAGATTGATGGCTTCGATATTGTAACTGATAGAGAGGAAGAGACGTGCATTATGGAGACTGAGATGATTGCGCTTCTGTTATGATTTCAAATGATAGTCCAAATGGTCCCCAACTCATTTTTAAGATTTGTAAAACTGTCTCAGTCAGGTGTCGCGCGCGGCCTCGCGCTCTTTCAATAGCTTTCAAAAAGCGTAGCCATGAAAGGCATTTCTGGTTTTGTTATTATGTGTAGGCCTTGGTATGCCGACCTTATCTTTGTGGTCAGATTCATTCATTGGCATCACAAGAACCATGCTTCTCGCACTACCGAAGTTTACTTCCAAACTTCCTATCAGTGATGACTTTAGTTGCATATACCTACATAGGCATTAATGCACTCTGTTAAAACATGAATCCTGACCAAATAAACTCTAACATGTTTCAATCATTCTCAATGCAAATCTTTCTACACACTCAATTATGCAACTCTGACAAACTATCAATAATGAAATAAAGATGAACTAGCTAAATACCCTACTGAATAAATAAAAAGAAAATAGAGATAGAAATAATGGGTTGCCTCCCAACAAGCGCTAAGTTATAGTCAATTAGCTTGACTGTCTCTGAATCTTAAGTTGATAAAAGAGTTGAGGCGCTTTCTTGTCTGTCCACCTCGCCCATTGCTTTAATATCTCTTACTTTCGACAATGGCTTGACCTCCAAATTTGAATTTTCACCGGTTACACACCTCAATGGTTCATAGTTCACCAAATTTTGTTCCTCATCATTTAAGACCCGATCCACCGAATCAACCCGAAAACATTCTTCTTCATTTGTTGGGAACTTCATTGCCTTAAAGACGTTAAAGGTCACCTCCTGATCATGTACACGCATCGTGAGTTCCCCTTTTTGCACATCTATCGAAGTCCTGCCTGTGGCTAAGAATGGTCTCCCTAGTATGATTGGTATATTTTTATCTTCCTCGTAATCCAAAATGATGAAGTCAATCGGAAAGATAAATTTGTCCACCTTCACCAAGACATCTTCAACAAGTCCCCGTGGATACGTGATGGATTTGTCAGCTAACTGCAACAAAATGTTTGTCGGCCTTGGAGCCGGCAATCCCAACTGATTGAATACTGACAAGGGCATCAAATTTATGCTTGCCCCCAAGATCACATAAACACTTACTGAAGCTCATTTTCCCGATTGTACACGGAATTGTGAAGTCGCTTTTAATCCTTCAAATTTTCGGAGGTAAATTCAACAAGCATCAGACTGCATTCTTCTATCAAGGCTACTGTTTCAAATTCGTCTAATCTCCTCTTCCTTGACAGTATACCCTTCATGAACTTTGCATAGCTTGGCATTTGTTCTAATGCCTCGGCGAAAGGTATATTGATTTGCAGCTTTTTAAATATCTCCAGAAACTTGTTGAATTGCTTATCTTCCCTTTGCTTATTTAATCTTTGCGGATACGGAACTTGAGGGTGAATTGGTGGTGCTGAACTCTTAAGCTTCTCCTCTGAACCTGCTTTATCTTTCTCTTCCTGCTGAACCTCAGACTTTTCTAGACTTTCTTCTTTAGCAGCTGACTGCTCTACCTCGCACGGTCGTGCGGCCTCCCATTGTAAAACAGGTGCGGGAGCGCGACTTGCAGTGTCTGCAGTGTTTTTCCCAGACCTCAATGTGATTGCTTGACACTGTTCCTTCCCGTCTCTTCGTGGATTTGTTTCTGTATTACTCGACAATGAACCCTGGGGCCTGTTGGTAAGCATGTTCGCCATCTGCCCCATCTGAGTTTACAGAATCTTAATAGCCACTGCTTGGCTTTTGATCATAACCTCTATATTCGCCATGTATTTCATCATCATCTCCTCCATTTCTGATTTCTTTTCTTGCCGAGGTGCAGCTGGAGTGTGATGTTGTTGTTGTTGAGAAAATCCCGGCGAAAAAGGTGGTCTAGGAGTAAGTTGTGGGCATACTTTTGTTGGTTGTCAAATCGATTATTAAATGCAACCGATTCTCACTGATTCCTTGGTTTTTCACCAACTAAAGTTTGGATGATTTCGGTTGTTGGGGTGGTATGTGTTCAAACCGACCTTGGTCTTTTACAGAATTGCTCATATCTTTGAATGACTACGGTGATAGCTAACTGATCTGTCGAGTGTGACCCCGCACAAATCTCACATATGAAAGCAACTGTCTTCATTTTACCTTCTGCTAATGTATCTATTTTCTTCGTCATGGTTGCCATCTGTGCTGACATATGCGTGATAGCATCTACTTCTAACACACCTGCAACCTTGGGTTATGGCATTCGAGATGTAGGATTCTAAAAATCGTTTGATGCCATTGTCTCAATAAGGTTATTGGCTTCCTCATAGCTTTTTGCCCATAATGCCCCTCATGCGGCTGCATCTACAATCGGTCTCGACTGCCATCCCAATCCATTATAAAATGTGTTGATCACCATCCAATCTGGCATACCGTGATGTGGATACTTTCTCAGCATCTCTTTATATCTCTCACATTCTTCATATAAGGACTCACCCTGTTGTTGCTCAAACTGAGAGATAGTTGTCCTCATCTTTGCAGTCTTAGCCATTGCGAAGAACTTGGTTAAGAACTTCTGTGCTAAGTCCTCCAATGTAGTGATTGATCTTGCTGGCAAAGAATGAAGCCAACTTCTCGCCTTATCCCTCAATGAGAATGGAAATAGCCTAAGTCTGATAGCATCCTCTGTCACACCGTTGTATCTGAATGTATCACAAATTTCGATGAAACTCAACAGGTGTTCATTCGGATCATCTGTAGCGGCATCCCCAAACTGTACCGAATTTTGTACCATCTAAATAGTGTCCGTTTTATCTCGAATGTATTGGCTGCTATCGATGGTCTGACGATGCTAGACTGTAATCCATTAATATTGGACATAGAATATTCTCTCAGAGCCCTATGCTCCTCTCTTTGCTCTTCTCCTTGTGCCTCGGCTGCCATATTAGATATAGTACCTTCTAACTGTGCTTGTAAATTTCTACGAACACTCGCTTTCCAACCTCTCCCGTTTATGTTGTCCTAAGCAGGTGTTAAGTCAGGGTTGGATGACCGCGTGAGCATAAAAATTTATACAAGTTCCTGAAACAAAAGCAAAAAATGGAAATGAGATAAGATTAGATTTGTCTAAGTCATACAATATAGTTTAAAACTAATGATAATAATAATAATTTAAATGCCTTTCCCCGGCAACGGCGCCAAAAACTTGTTGCCTCTTTTTCAGTTCTAACAAAAGAGCTCTAACTCATGCAAGCATACATGTGTCAACAAGTAATACAAAGTAAGTAAGTATCGATCCCACAGAGAAAGTTGTCTAATTTAAATCACTATGCATCAATTAAATCACTATATTTATATGCTCAAACTAATGAATATGATTGGTGAATTACTTTAATCGCAAATAACGATTAAAACAAGAATAAAACTGTAATAAATCAAATCTGAAAGTAATGGGATCCTAACTTCATTTAATACTTCATCTAATCACCACTATCATGCAAGACTTGTTAACATATAACAGGAAAGTAGCCAAGAGCACTAAAAGAGTTATAGCCATTTTTCAATGTACTATGACCTACTTACACAAAGATCCACAACGATATACTCTCGTAATCATCAATATAACCAAAATCACTATATGTCTATGTGAAATTGCAATCATATTGAATTTAAGCACAAGCCCTTATTCTAACTCATACGGTGAAACAGTATATATCTATCTGGTTCACAAAATACACAAGCCATACAAAACAGCCCCATATACGTATGTTATCATGATTACAATCCATACTTGCATGTTCATTGTCAATTCCATACAAGTACTGAAAATGAATGGTGATCAAGCATTCATACATGCAAAACAATCATGATAGAAATCCCATATGTTATGTAAAACAGTCCAGCATTCAAGCATGCCACTATACTACATATTAAAATCAGTTAGAATCCCATAATGGAGTTTAGTTCATGACTGAACCAAAAGCCAATATGGGATCAAAGCTAAACATGGCTAATAAGCAAACAATTGAAAGATGAAAGATAGAAACGATCAAACTCAATTGCTGATTATAATCCACTAGTAACATTCAAATCCTCATATAAATCCAGCAAAATACTAATAATTATCCACAATGATAGAAAATCCCAAGAAAAATTAGAAAAGTTGAAGTTTAGGCTTCGTTGTACGTTGGAATCTCTTTCAGAGTGTAAACCCTAGTTACGATATGAAAATACGTAAAAAATTGAATAATGATACGTCTGACACCCGTCAGAAATCATTTTTAATTAATTACAACCTTTAAAATTAGAAATTAAAATACACATTTTCAAAGAAAGATCAGGGCATCGAAGCGGCGGCGCGCCCTCCTTTGCAATCCTCAGCGCGGTAGCATTGCTTGCGAATGTGCAATGTTTGTCCAAGATTGCTTTCCATGGCATGGCCCTCAAGCTTATTCTACCACGCGGCTTCAGCAACTTTGAATTCTAGTTATGCTGCTGCAACTGATCTGTTCTACCGTTCATTCTTTTGTCCATCCATTCTTAGCTTCATGCTCCAATTGATCCTCATGCCATGCATCCAACAGCCTCATGCCATTTACATCACCAAATCATGCCATATCCTGCACTTTTACACCAAAGGAGTTTTAAGTAAATGCAATGCAAAATAACATGAAATGCAACTAAAAACACACTAAAATATATTTGAGATGGGCCTAGTTCGCGTGAATTAATATCCAATAAGTAGGTGTAAAACCCACTTATCAATAGGCTTCCTCATAACTCTTTTCCCATAATGCTCCTCCTGCAGCTGCATTTACAATCGGCCTAGATTGCCATCCCAATCCATTGTAAAATGTGTTAATCACCATCTAATCTGGCATACCATGGTGCGGACACTTCCTTAGCATCTCTTTGTATCTCTCCCAGGCCTCATATAAAGATTCACCCTGTTGCTGCTCGAACTGAGAGATTGTTGTCATCATTTTTGCAGTCTTAGCCATTGGGAAAAACTTGGATAAGAACTTCTGTGTTAGGTCCTCCCATGTAGTTATAGATCCTACAGGCAAAGAGGGAAGCCAACTTCTTGCTTTATCCCTCAATGAAAACGAAAACAGTCTAAGTCTGATAGCATCCTCCGTCACCCCGTTATATCTGAAAGTATCACATATCTCAATAAAGCTCAATAGGTGCTCATTAGGATCATCTCAGAAAAGACCCCCAAAATCAGAGATTAATTCTCGCACCATCTAAATAGTGCCCAGTTTTATCTCAAAGGTGTTGGCTCCTATAGTTGGCCTGACTTTGCTCGACTGCAGTCCATTAATGTTTGGCATAGAATAGTCCCTCAAAGCTCTATACTCCTCTCTTTGCTCTTCTCTTTGTCCCTCGACTGCCATATTAGATGTAGTTACCTCTAACTCTACTTGTAAATTTCTACACAATCTCGCTTTCCAACCTCTCCCGTTTATGTTGTCCTGAGCAGGTGTTAATTCGGGATTGGTTGACCGCGTGCGCATAAAAATTTATACAAGTACCTGAAACAAAAACAAAAACAAAAATAGAAATGAGATAAGATTAGATTTGTCTAAGTCATACAATATAGCTTAAAACTGATGATAATAATAAAAATTTAAACGCGCCTTTCTCCTAAGAATGCCAAAAAAACTTGTATTGCCTCTTTTTTAGTTCTAACAAAAGAGCTCTAACTCATGCAAGCATACATGTGTCAACAAGAAATACAGAGTAAGTCGAGTATGGATCCACGGAGAAAGATTTCTAAATTAAACTATTATGCATCAACTAAATCACTATTTTTATATGCTTAAACTAATGTTTATGATTGGAATTTACTCTAAACTCAAATAATAACTAAAAGATGAATATAAAAGTAATAATTCAAATCTGGAAATAATGGGATCCTAACTTCATTTAATAGTTCATCTAATTACCACCATCATGCAAGACTATTCACGTATCACAGGAAATTAGCCAAGAGCACATATGTAGACATAACCATTTTTCAATGTATCATGACCTACTCACATAACATCCACATACAATAGAAATCATGTAATCATTAATAAAACCAATCTCACTATATTTCTATGTGAAATTGCAGCAATATTGAATTTAAGCACAAGCCCTTATATAACTCATACGGTGAAACAGAATATGTCTATCTGGTTCACGAAATACAAAGCTAAACAAAACAGCCACATATACGCATGCTATCATGATTACAACCATACTCGCATATAATTTTTCAACTCCATACAAGTACATAAAACGAATGGTGATCAATCATTCATGCATTCAAATCAACCATGATAGAAATTCCTCACAATACGAAAACAGTCCAACAATCAAGCCATAAGTTAGACTACGTATTAAAATATGTTAGAATCCCATAATGGAGTTTAGTTCATGACTGAACCAAAAGCCATTATGGGATCAAAGCAATACATGGAAAATAAACAAACAATTGAAAGAGAAAAGATAGAATCGATCAAACCCAATTGCTGATTATAATCCAAACGTAACGTTAAAATCCTCACTAATATCTAGCAACATAAAAGTAGTTCATCCATAATGATTGAAATCCAAAGAAAAAGTAGAAAATAATAAGTCTATGGTTGGCTTCACGTTGGAATTCTCTCCAAGTGTAAACCCTAGATCTCTATTATGAAAAACACGTAAAAATTGAAGATAGACGCGTCTGGTACCAACCAGAATAGTTTTAACCAACTCAAACTCTTATAATTTAAAAACTAAAATAAAATTAATTAGCAGCTGCAGATGTCACGTGCGGGCGCGCGAGGTCCCTTTGCAATCATCGTGCGGGCGCGCGTGTTTAAAATCTTCTCAGTCCAGTTGATCGCGCGGGCGCGCGAGTTTTTTGCATGTGTAGCCGCGTGATCGCACGGCTTCTGCATTTTAAATTTTGTGCTCTACTGCTACTACTACTTCTGTATCCAGCTACTAATTCTTTGACATGCCATTCTTCCTTCATCCATCCTTAGTTGCATATCTCCAATTGTTCCTTGCGTCATGCTTCCATTATCCTCATGTCATCTACTATCGCCAATCTATGCTATTTCCTGCACTTTTACACCAAAGGAGTTCTCAGTACATGAAATGTAAGATATTATGAAATGCAACTAAAAACACACTAAAATGTACTTGAGATGGGCATAGTTCTCGTGAATTGATATACAATAAGTAGGTATAAAACCCACTTATCAAAGACAACTAGCATAAAGACAGAAATTGCAGAGTGTCAAGATCTGATCTCGGAGTCATAGTGTCTGCACAGCCGAAGCTGAATCGTAGAGTGAAGAACTAAGGCCTCAACAGATGTGCTCACAACGCCAAGGCAGAATCGTAGATTAAACACGATTCTCAACAAATGAGCACTTCCAGAATATCCAAAGTATAAAGCCTCTGGTCTAAGCTGCAAAGTTATATCTAACCTGAAGGAAACTAGAGAGCACTCAACGAATGGGATGCAAGCTAACAGAAGATCTAAGCACCAACCCAATCAGCATTCAGATTAAGTTGTGAAGCCATTCAAGTTGAAATCTTCCACAAGTTGATCAGAAGAAGACTTCAATCAAAGTAACTGACTAAGGAAAGTCAGCAAGTGTAGTAGTTGTCAAGTGAACAGAAGACAACGATCATGGAAGTAACCAGGATCGTAGTGTTTGCCAAACAAAGCAGGAACTGATGAAGTGTACACAGAGATACTGGTCAGCTTTTGAAGAACAAGGCTAAAGTGATTAAGCATTAGGTCAGTCCATTGATGATAAGTGAACGGGAGATCACAAGGAGAAAGCGAGCTGGGCATGCCACAAATCTGAAGTTTCTTGCTATTCAGAATAGGCCAGAACAAGGAGTCAAGCTGTCAATTCCTAAGAATAGTCCAGGCAAATAGAAGTGTTGAAGCACTACACAAGAGAAGGAAGAGGTGTTCTACATTGATGATCCAATAAACACTCTTCAAGATCGTAGTGTTGTCTCTACCTATAAATGAGCAACATTCAACATGACACTACAATCAGGTCCAAGAAGATATGCATCAGAATCGTAGAGTTCGATCATTTGTAGGTTGAAGCATTGGCAACGGTTTAATCTGAAGATTGATGTTCGAACAGAGCTTATTGAGAGCATCGATGCAAAATGACAACCTCTGATCTAGAAATTAGAAGGAGGAAATAAAGTTGATTACCTGCCCAAGACATCAAACTGACATCTCTGACGGGGTAGGTGAAACAGTAGACTGCAGTGTCAGAAAGTCATAAAGGAGATGTCATGTCACATTTGTAGTCTACATAAAATAACTCGAGATCTGTGAAGCAATTCAAATAGCTTTCAACGGCTATATACCAACGGGAAGATTGGGAAGGAGTATAAATCAGCCAGAGCTTCAAAGATCAAAAGTTACTAATGATTGCTAAGTTGAAGAATCATTGAGTTGTTAGAATGCTATTGTTGACTCTACGAGTTCCACCAGAACTTAACAGAACATGTCTCAGTGACAATGAGACTACGAAGGTGGAAGTGAAGTAGCTTTGAAGAAGGACTTGAACAGACTAAAGCTTCACTCAATAAAGATGAGAATGCCATTGAAGATGGCAGCTAAGCTGAGAGCCGATAAGGACAAGAAGATAGCATTCAGAAGAGTGGCAGAGCATAGAGAAAATCCAGAGAGCCACTCTACGAATCACCATGAACCGAAAGCTGAAACAGAACAAGTGCAGAACCATGTCTGCAAACCAGTCAAGAAGGGTTCAGGGATTACGAAGTTCCAGACGAAGTCTACCAAAAGCTCAACCACTTAGCAAACCCAAATGGTGATGGTGCACAGCTGACATCATATAAAGATGAGCAGAACAGAATGAAGATCAGCTGCACCAAATAAGATGTGGTCCAGACTTGAAGCAGAATGCAAAGAGGACCACACCAAGCTACTAAGTACAAAAGATGTTCAAGCTTAAAGGCATCTTAGCAGTTCAGCACCAACAACAACAACATCAACAACAACAAGAATCCAGGGCCTGAGGGGTCCTTGTCCGAGGGGACTAAATGAAGTTCTAAACCTGCTGGGCTTGAAGAATTCCTAGGGAACTAGAGGAGTTCCAAGGCTGCTGGCCTTGATGAGTTCTTAGTGAACTAAAGTTCCAAGGCTGCTGGCCTTAAAGGAATCTTAGTGATTCAGGGTGCTGCCCTTCCTTAGTGGAAATCCTGCTAGTTGAAAGTAGAAGAGTGGATTAGGAGCTTGAGTCTCTGGACCACTTAAAATCCCTTGTCATTTACATTATGTACCTAACTGTTATAACTGCTATGCATGTATTAACTGCTTACAACTTAACTAACTCTAAGAACAATGTATGTATGATTATGAATATATCAATAAAGGGGATCTTTTACTTATTCTGTTGTGCTTGAAAAGATTCTTATGTTTGTCATATGCTAAATTATTAGCAATACAAAATAAACCAGAAAAGTATTTGAAATTAAAAAGGATCTATTCAACACCCCCCCCCCCCTTCTAGATCTATTGTGTGCCTACTAGGAACTAACAGTGTCATCGTCACGTAACAATCCAGCAAGTGAAGGGACTGGCTCTAATAAAACTATCTCTCTGACAAAACACGGAATTAACCCCACGGACAGCGGCGGAAAGCGATGGTGAAGGACTCCAAACCCCAAGAGTTCGCTCGACCACGGTAGTGGGGATGGAGAGACTCATACAAAGCGAAGACGCTAAACCAGTTCCCCCTTGGTTGGGTGAACTCAAGAACTTAATGGCATCAAGGTTAAAAATTGACTTTTGTTGAGATTGGGGAAGTAACACGACTTAATATAAAATCCCATATACCTCATTCGCGTTCAAGTGAACGGATGGGTGACGGCTTAAATCAGTGCCCAACAGATCGAGAATAGCCACCTGGATACCAAGAAGGACTAGACGAGCAGTAGATCAGAGATGGACCTCAAGATCAAGAATGTCACCCTCCTCATCAGGCATATCAATTTGATTAACTCCAATAGGACGAATCACCGACTTGGTGAGACAGCGAACCTAACGGGTCACCCGCAAAGCAGGAACAGCAGAAGCAGGCCTACGAAGGTGGACCCCAGACGAAGCCCTGTGAGAAGCAGAGCTGTTGGGTTTTATTTGAATCCATACCTAGACAACCAAATCATGTCATTCACAATTAGACAAGATATGTCCTTATTATATCCTATTTAAATTTGCATTTGCAATAACATAGAGATAATAAACTCCTAGGAATATAATTTTAGGGCATAGCATCATGCATGTCCTACACGTACCCTAATAGATGTTTACATCATTTTGGTGTATATCCTAGCATAGCTAAGCATGTACATAGGATCCTGTCATCTAACCCGTAAAAACAAATTTGCTAGAGTTCCCCCTTTAATATGGACTATTCTCATGCACGTAGGCATGTATAGAACAACCATAAATATGCATACAAGCACAACCCAACAATCAAATATGAAATGTATGCAATTTTCTAACACATTGTCAAGATACATGCATAGAATAACTTCTAAAATGAAATTTGTTGCATCCGAACGATCATATGATGATATGTAAGCATGCATTTGAATTAAATCATGTCCATCAAGCTATTTATCCATACTTTGTCAATACATTACATTTATCAAGGAAAATGCGATAAAACATTGACAAAAACATAAAAGAAAATAGTGTATACATTACCTCTAGTGCACTGATCAAACCCCAAGTGAGTAAATCTGAGAAGAAAACTCGGAAATACCAGAGAAAGTGAAAGAAAACTTGAATGAAATAAGGATAGAGGAGGCTACCTGAGGGTGTAAACCCATCCACGGCCTGCCGCGGATGTACCTGCAACTGGACCTACTGGGTCCCACGCCTCACTTTTTGGTAAAATTCAAGTCAAAACGCGTCCTTTCGGGTTCAAAAAAGGGTGTTCACCTAGAAAGGTAGCCATTTGGCTCATTTTTAGACAGTAAAATCCTAGAAAAACCCTAAAAATGGTATAAAAATCAAAGAAAACCAGAGATCTTGACATAAAAACGATGGAGAACCCAAGAAATTATTATCAAAATCACCTTTTTGATAATCAATGATGCAATCTGTTGGAGTCAATACCTGGCGAAAGCATCGGCAGCAATATCGGATGGTGCAATCTATTTGAGTCAATACCCGACGAAGGGATCGGCGATAATACGCGATGATGTAATCCATTGGAGCCAATACCCAACGAAGGCATCAGCATCAATACCCGATGATGTAATCCGTTGGAGTCAATACCCAATAAAGGCATCGACATCAATACCCGATGATGTAATCCGTTGGAGTCAATACCCGGCGAAGGCATCGGCAGCAATACCTGATGATGAAATTCGTTGGAGTCAATACCCAATGAAGACATCGATAGCAATACCCGAAGATGTAATTCGTTAGAGCCAATACCCAATGAAGGCATCAGTATCTTTACCTGATGATGTAATAATCCATTGGAGTCAATACCCGGTGAAGGCATCGGCAGCAATACCCGATGATAAAATCCTTTTGAATCAATACCCGACAAAGGTATCGGCAGCAATACCCGATAACAACAGTATAACAATCATCCTCCCCAGTAGAGAGGATCAGTCATTTAAAATCTAACATTTATATATTACTGCATACTTTACACATGGCATTGCATCATTGGATATACCTTGTCATGTATCGAGTGTCTAGTATTTTTTGTCGTGTTCATTTCATTGCATTGCATAAACATGACAAAGAAGGGCAACTGTAGACACCCAAAATTTCATTTTCATTTCACTAACCATACAGGAGGGTAAAAGCATAATTTCACCTCGAAGATAACCCCGCGGGAGGGTAAAGGTATAATTTCACCCCGGAGATAATCTCGTGGAGAAACCAAAGTGCAACGTTGCCCAAACACAGCATGGTCCAAACGAGGATCGTAAAGCTGAGGACGAGGTCATAAAAAGCCACCACAGCAATTCCCGAACTGCGAACTACCCAAGACGAGCCTGTTAACTACCCTCGAGAACCAGAAGATACCTCTCAACTAATTGCTTCATCTTCACGGACTCAAATCAGTCAGACTCGACCTCATTTCGCAGCCTGCAAGAAGCTTTATGGGATATTTGGGTACGGATCTCAACTTTTGTGAGAATCATGAATTTCATGAATAAATATTATTTTGATATAATACAAAAATGAATATTTATTTGAATATAAATATTGATGTGTTGTGAGATGAGTAATTCAATTAATTCAAATTGAATTTATAAGAATTGAGAAAAATGTGGAGTTGGTAATGAGAATTGTGAAATGCCTTGTGTGGCATGAGAATAAAAATTTGAATGGTTTGATTTAATTAAGGGATAAATAAATTAAGAAGTGAATAATTAATTAATATTATATTATTAATTAATTGCTATCGTGAATAATAGGAAACTAATGAATAAAGTAATTTACATAATTAGAATTATATTATTCATTTAATTGATGTGTGCGAGAGATGTGATAGTATATAGTATTTACATTAACAAGAAAGCGCAGTGTGACACTTTAATGTGACTTTATAATATATAAAACTATATAGTAAAATAGAATGAATTATAAGTAACACAAATAATTGCTTATGTGACAATTAGTATGTGTGGGATCATTAAAGATGTACTATATCAAAGAATTACAAATTATTTAAATAAGTGAGTCTAATTGGAATAATAAAGTTTTAAGAGATATTGAATTATTAGTGGCCAATTAAATTGAGTCCATACATGTTATAAATACTAATTGGATTAGATTAATGTACATGGATTATATGATGTGGGTACATAAATAATCCCTAACTTATAATTTTGTAGTAGCATTAACACATTAAAATTACATTTTTAGAAGTCTAAAGAACCAAACTAAGCATTATATAACTAAGTGATGAGATTTAAGTTGTGTCCCATATTAAGTGACCATCATAGTACTAGAACAGTAGCTTCACTCTATATACGCAAACATGAGTCGGTAGTTGAAGCTAGAATAGCAGTGATGATTGCTATGCAAATGGTAGTTGGCCAACTCTTTCTTGTCCATTGTTCTCTTCCATTCTCCATTGATTCAAACCATGGTGCAAGATCATTGACTGGGCAACAAATTCTCTATATAAAGCACTCTCTTCTTCTCATTTCTCAGTGTTTGAAAATTTGTTTGATAAGTGCATTAGAGAGTGTGAGTTGCTGAGCATTTAGGGAGTATAATTAGAGAAGTGAGGGAGTTCAATTTAAGCTTCAAGAGGTATAAAAATCTAACTTTTGTTCTTAAATTTAAGTTTGTCAAATTCTTATAATTTTCAGGAATTCTCTGTTAATTGATATAGAATAGCATGACATTATGTTGTCTGAGTTTGTTTGCAAGTCTAGGAGCTTTGTAGTTTGTCTGGATACAGGTCTGACATTGGTTGTGTTGAGGCTCTAAAGAAGCAAAGCCTTCATTTTTTGTTTCTGCTCGAAGTGGCGCGGTCGTGCCACTTCTATAATATATGTATGCATGCTGCCGCCATGGCCGTTACATCGTGGTCTTGATTTTGTGGTCTTGTGTTATTCTGAGCATGCTATGTCAGTTAGAATATGCATATAAATAACGTTAACATGTAGACTGAGGTTGCTATGAATATAGTAAGTTATGATTAGTTTGTTTTAGTTTGAATATTCAAAGAAGGCTTAAAGATTGGAGAACTAGAATTTGTGTACATGGAGTAATATACATTCTGACCTTGTGAACATGTGTAAATAACCTAGATATATACGTAAAGAAGTTTAACATAAGGCATATGTTTGCTTTATGTATAATAAGTTTTGCTAGCTTGGTTTTAAAGGATTTTCTAAAGGAAAACTTGAAGTATTGAAAAACAAATCATGATAAACATTGTGCCTTTAAGTTCTGATCTTTCTAGTCCATATAAATGACTTGAGTATGTGCACAAATGAGTATGAAAGCATGATGTAGACAATGTGGACTTATCTTGCATGCTTAAATAAGTTTTACTAATGGAGACTTAAAGTTTCAAAAACAAACTTGATAAACTATATACGCTTGAGTTAGGAATTTGTGAGCATGCTTATGTGTTCTAGCTATACATATGTGAAAATATGATGCATAGTAAGTAAAGTAGCTTTGCATGCTTGATGGCTTAACATGAGATTTTTACAAGAAACCTTGAAAACTAGTTTTGTCAATAACTACATTACGAGTATTCTAGCATTTGACATCATGATTAGGTGTGTCATACATGTAGACATGATTTGCAAACAAGCTAGCTAACCGTATACATTATAAAGTAGTTGGGAATGGTTAGATCAAGTCTAAATGAAGTAGAGTTATACAGACTTGAAATACATGACTAATCTAATGAAAGAATGTTTAATTGAGACTTATTGATCTCATTGTATGAATATAATGACTAAACACGAAAGACTTTGTTAAATCAACACGTAAAGTCTAGATTTTGTGGTATTTGAATAATGAATCATGCAAAGGACAAGATATAGAAGGGACCAAACTTAATGATGAACATCATAACATGTATGATTCTGTAAGTGTTATCCTAAATGTGATTGGGTGTGCAGGTATGGCCTAGCTTCAGTTTAGCAGTCTTGGTTTGCACCAGGAGCAGCGTGGCCGCGCCACTCCTTAGTACAAACCAAGCACGGCTGCCCCACCCTGCAATGGGATCTATTTTCTGCTAATAATTTGAAAGCTGATGCGTGTTTATATTGTTACATTAACCTGTAATATATGTCCAGTGCAGTATTCATGTGTCAATAAGCATGTTAATGAAAGAATCCTATGATAACCTTAAGTCAGAATGTGATGACAAGCTATGTTCTTTAATAGTGTATTAAGAGCTGATTTTTGTGCTATGTGGTAACATGCATATGAGATCATACAACTAAGAGAAGACTAGCAATATATGTATAGTATCTATGAATTTCACATGTGTATAATAGTAAATTAAGATAGTGGGTGTACATATTGTGTGACAACCCGAGAATTTAGACAATTTAATAAAATCTTAAAAGATTGAATAAAGGTTAAATAATAGACCTATATAGAAAATAAGTGTATGGATTTGACATTTTTGTGAGGGATTTTTATGGATTTAAAAAAAAATGTGAAGACTTATAGGGTTAAGTGTATGAGTGTATATGAATCTGTGTATATGATCATATATGTGTACAGTATATGGTTAAGGGTTAAGGGTTGATCAGATAAATTATATCAGTGACAAACCCTAATGTTATGATAAGAACTTCAACGTTCAATTAAGAAACCCTAACAAATTGTTAGAAACCCTAATATCGGCTCTAGAAACCCTAATTTCAGTTCTGGGAATTAGAAACCCTAATTGGGAATATTAAAACCCTAATTTGCAAGCCTTAATGTTAATTAGGAAACCTTAATCCTAATTAACAAGTTCTAAAGTAATTAGGAAATCCTAATCTAATTAGAAAACCCTAATTTCTAAATTAAAAAACCTAATTTTCTATTTTTAAACCCTAATTAGAAAATCCTAGAAATTAATTTGTAAAACCTAAGGGTTGAAACCTAAGGGTTGGATTAAATGACAAGAATGCCATTAAATTTGCAAGCTAAATGTCTACAGTTCCCTTTTTGCATTTTTATAAGATTGTGTGTGAATCTTGCCAAAATATTGGTTGCTCACAAACTAAAAATCTCCCCTGTTCATTATATCTCTCAAATCTCAGCCATTACTTGCCACCTTGCCACTTATAGATTCAATGCATCCAAAAATAAGAAATTAGAGAGAGAAAAGTCAAAAGAATGTCTTATTTGGAAACCAACTCTTAACCAAACCCTTCTCTCTCCCAAGCTTCGAAAATCTTTAGTGATTCAGTCCCTAATCAAACCCCTAGCACCCTAAGATCAGGATCAAGGATCAGAATCAAAAGATTTAAGCATAGAAGGTATAAACCCTAGCTTTATAAAAATTCTTGTGATTTCATGTTAATGTTGTTATTTGTTGTTTAGATTAGTGTTTAAGGATGTTATTTGATGATCTATGATGTTACATCATAGATCCATAACTTTTAGATGCAAGAAAATAGCATTTTAAAAACTGATCAAGAACCCTAAAAATATGGCCTGACAGCCATATGTCAGGGCCCATAGATCTCAACCGATTAGATGTTATGTGTGTTTGATGTTATAACTTTATTCTCTACCATAAGGGGAATAGACTGGAAGTGGAATGAAGTCCATACCATGTCTACATCTCAAGATATGAGTGGTCAAACATGGTTGACCGACCATGGGAACTGTTTCTGGGCAACCCAGAAATTTCCCAGAAAACCCAGAATTTCTGACAACGTTTTGCAAGCCTCTGATCTTGCTGATGTGAAGTGATTAGGTTATGTTGATGTATAGATGTTGTAGTCTGACATATGGACTACACAATAATGCCTCTAGAACACTTAGATCATGCACATAATCAAAGTTATAGATGGTCAAACAAGGGTTGACCAATCTGTCATATGAGTTTTCTGGAAAACCCAGAAAACTCAAGAACAGTTTCCTGACAACCGTTTGACCGGCCTAGATCTTACTGTTGTGATATTTATAAACTAATCTAATGTTGTATTGTTGTTCCTTGACATCTCTACTACAAGATTGAACTCTTAAATCACACTAAGCAAGCCCAGGATTCAAGCTCTAAAGCTCCAAAAATAGACCCTTGCACTGTTCTTCATTTCTGGGTAATCCAGAAATGAAGAACAGCCTCTGACAGCCACTTTGATGGCTTATAACTTTTAGTTGTGATGTATTTTGACCATGAATCTTTTTTAAGGTTGTCGTATTACATCCATACTATATCCTTAACACAATTACAAGCCCAAAAACCTTAAGATCTAATATCTACAAATGGTCAAACATGGCACCCTGAACACTGTGTTTGAATGTTCTTCGTTGCTCAAGAACACCTATAGCGATAGTTTTGTCGCTATAGCCACATTTAGTGACAGTTTTATTATATATTAATTATTTTTATTAAATACTTAGAATTAAATAATTATTAATTATGAAAAATACATAATTAATTTCTAAAAATTATTTTAAAGCCTAAAATGGATTTTAATAATTTGGGATATATTTCATTAATATTTTAATTTATTTAAATATTAATGATTTTTAATTTATTTAATTATTATATTAAATAAATTACTTTAAATGATTTTAATACTTTAAAAATCATTTAAAATATATTAAAGTGTTAGAAAATATTTTAAGTTATTTTGAATGACTTTTAATATTTTGTGATGAATTTTATTAATAATTTAATATTAATGATAATTAATTTATTTAATAATTATATTAAATAACGATGGAAAAATAGTTTTAATGATTTAAAAATTATATAAAAATGATTTAAGGGTTATAAAAATAATTTAACTTATAAAATATAACTTTTGATATTTTGTCATGAAATACATTAATATTTAATATTAATGGCGCTTATTTAATAATGGTTTTAAATATTTTAAAATCATATAATTTTGATATTAATGTATTAAAATACTTTGAGATATTATAAAGTATTTATAATATTATATTGAATATTTCATTAATATTTGACAATTATTAAGTATTAATGATAATGGAATATTGTGGTATTTAAATCATATTAAATTGATATTAATGATTGAAAAAAATCATTTTAAGTGATAATAATTATTTGAAAATTATTATGAGCCTTTGAAAAATATTTTGATTATATAATAAATTATCTAAGTTAATATTATAGCGTTTTAGGCAGAGTCTTGATGGAATTAGGCTCGATAATTATTCGATTAGGCAATCAAGATGTTGAAATAGTACCGAACTCAACTCAAACTGAAACAGTTTGACTTGATACTAGGTCTTATGTGTTTTGTTGACTGTTAGGATTATATGGTAATGTGTTTAGGTTATTTTATAACTGTGATAATATTATTCTAATTTGAATATCGATATTATTAATATTAGGTATTCAGACAAAGCTAAATAGATTGCATAGCAGTAGTCGGCGATAAAGGCAAGTTTTCTTGAACTATTCTTTTAACTAGTGGTTAATCATTGTTGATTACATCACGTCTATGAATTATTGATTCGCACGTTGTGCATGTTGTATATGTTCATCAGGTATGAAAGGTTGATCACCTTCATTACCATTTGGTCTAGTTGATTTATTCATGTTCATTATTGGCCATTCATTTTTATTGTCTCGGTCGTTCAGTTATGAAAATTTATTCATGCTATTTCATAATTGTTATATTGTTGAAAGTTAGCCAGCTTATTATTCATTCTTTTCAATCATGATATATCTTTTCTTAAACTTAAACTTGCTAGGCAAACTTGTTGCTCACCCTTGCTATATCATGATAAACATTGCAGATTAGGACAAATACGTTGGATACAGGCAAAGTCAAAGACAGTTCCAGGAATGGATTAGTGTACAGATAAAATTGTAATAGTATTGTAAGGCAAATAACATTGTAAGTCATGTAGTATATGAATGTGGGTATTAAGTTAAGGTTATCGACCTTGGGGATTATGTGTAAAGTTTAATGTATAAACAATTTATGTTTATATCTTCCGCAATAGTTATAAAATTAGTGTACCAGATTCATAGTGATTAGTACCCAGATCTGGGGCCTTCACATGTTGAATTTGTATAACTAATGTGATTATACATGAATAGGATATTATAGTTCATTGGAGTGGTATTAAGCTTTACTTTGGTAAACTACGCTTGAGGCAAGTATCCGAACTCTATTGTATATTGAGCAAGTTTTCTAGCTTTCACAACTTTGAATATTGTGCAAGTACTCGAACCCTACTCTTCATTGAGCATTACTTGAGCTTGTGCTATTATTGATCGTACAAGTAAATCTTTGAAAGTATAAATTCATATATTATGACTTACTACTTCGTAGTTTAGAGATGAAATTTCTTATAGTTTTCGAACCTTGATGATAATTACTCATGTATATATTTTTAAACAAAGTTGTCTAAGCCATTGATTTGGCTAGACTATTGATATATGATCAAAAGCTATCCAAACCAAATTAACTTGGTTTGGACTCTCATAACTGAGATGAACAACCCTCTTGGAAGGGGAATTATATATATTTGTCGGGAGACCGACGTGCGCACATGAGTATGATTAAATGTTATGCATGGCATAGGGTACTTTAGGCTGATCACCTGTTGTACTCGTTTTATTGGATTATCAGTTTACTACTGTTAATTCTAGTAGAAGTTCATAGTCCTTAGTGACTGCTCAATATTCATTATTTTGAAATCTGGAATTGAATAATCGTTGAATCTTGTTAATATCTTTCAGTCTGTAATGACTTCTATTGAGAATCGTTGATAATTCCTGAATTATTATTCACTGTCATACCCTTGAAGATTTAACTCTATATATGATCGTTCCTTATTGTGATATTACTTACTGGGCAAAATTGTTGCTCATCTTTATTTTCCTTAAAACTTTCAGTTAAGGCAGAACGTGGTGAACCCTCTGACAAGGACAAGGGTAAAGAGAAGGCTTTGGAGTAGTTAGTTTCATAGTACTGGGAATGTAATATTACTTTTATGTGATAGAAGAACTTATTTATTATGATATATTAAGCCATGTTTAATGTAAGTTGGCATGTATTAGTAACAGTTGCGAGACCTTGGGACAAGAATAATTGTGACGACCCCAAATCCGGGTACTTTCAACCCATAGATATGGTGTTACACGGTACTCATCACTATACATTCATTTTATTGGAACAACATCAAAATAATTGTATTTACTACATTCTTATTACAATAGTAATGAATCATTTCCCATGTTCTGTTAACCAAATACATTCTTCGTTTATCATAGTATAATTCATACAAATATACTAGTCTATTACAGGATAAACTACTTATCCATCTTAGCTTTGCCTTTATCTTTAATAGAACCCTTGGTTCACTCGGCCTTAGCTGCAATCATATAATTCAAGCAAGAAGTGAGCATAACTAGCTCAGCAAGTCTAGCAATATATAATACAAGTACCACATCAAGAATTATATGATTATTCTTCATTACTGAACAAATAGCTATGAAGTACTATGAAACATTAAATAGCACTTTTCATAATCATAAAACTATTCCAAAGTACATACAGTAACTTAGGAATTCTGAGTAGGTCAAAAGACCATGAACATTCTCTTTTGGTTTTCATTCATGAAAAAGGACAACCCGGCACTAAGTCAGTAAGTCCGATATATCTTACGAGCACTTCTAGGTGATCAGCCTATAGTACTCTATGTTGATCAACACTCATCCGTTAAATGTATCTACATTTAAGTTTTGGCAACCTCACGTGCCCATCGAATAATTGATGTAAAATACTTTTGTTTATTCATACTCAGGCTTACCTTTGTATCCGTACCAAACAATTGGCATAGGATATCGTTATCAATACTATATCGAAAGACTTGTAACCAAATCAATCAAACTCTTAAGATTAGTCTAGCCGAGTTAAAACTGGCATCGACCTTTTCGTAAAACAATTCATGTATATTATAACATGAATCACAGAAACTTGGCTAACACAAATGTTAGACAAGCGTTAAGAAAACTTGCCTTCAAGTGTCTTCAATAAAAATTCAACATTTCTTGGTCTTTACAGTTTCTACATGATATATTCACATAGCACATTGGAATTAGCTACCAAACAATCTAATCATATTGTTTTTACCAACTTTTTTCTCTTCTATAACTTAACCAAATTTATTTCATGAATAATTTTCGTTTCCAGTTACTTATCCTTCCTTACGGCTTATTAACGTTCTTACGTCACTAAACCAATACTCAACAACCATTGATTAAGTACCATAGTAGTTGAAACCCTAATTGATATGTTAACTCAGATGAATTCCTCTCAGATTACCAACATCGGACTCCATATAGTACGTACATAGGTTTTACCTTCACTTCTTATCATTTATGTATTACGCATATCTATTACCTAATGTATAGTATTAGGACGCGCATTAAACTTGAATACGATTTACGATTTACATTCTCACACTTTACGTTCTTCGTTTAATTACTATTAAACAACGTTAACTTCCTAAAATCATCACTATATATGTGATTTAGGAATGGTCTTATCATATATATTAAGTATATACATGCCCCGTAGTTGTCATGTAAACAGTTGGGTTAATAAATAACCTAGTCAGACTTTTCTCCCTTAATCGCTCATCGCGCCCAACTTTCAGTATAACATTGGCGCTGCGGACATGAAGTTAGCGATAGCCACTCCGTCTCCCCCAAGATCAGCACAGTTTCATAGTTTATGGGGCGTGCTGCGGCTTTAACCACGAGCCTTTGAAATTTTTTTAAGTTTTTCAGTTCAATTCTTTCCGGACTTGTAACTTGATATTGGCTCGTTCAAAAGCCGTTATCTTACAAATCTCATACACTTCGATTTCATTGGACAAAAGTAGTTTTTAAATTCGTTAACAATGAATTTACCATTTAACTATTCTATTACGCGTTCGTTTAACGTTTGTGAACGTTCATAACTCATTTCTTCGTTTTAAGTCGGAATTCGACCATTCTTTAGTCCGCGACTCTTAAATACGTTATTCTACGCTACGCCATCGAAAACTAAGGTTTCCGAGTTAAACAACGACTTTTGACTACTAATCCGGGAATTCTACGATTTCGACGATTATCGTCTAATCTTGTAAATTTTGCCATAACTTCGTTACTCGAGATTTAAACACCAAACCAAATGGAACTAATCTATTGATTCGTTATCTATACCCTAACCAAGCAATATGCATATAACCTATACTTAATAGTTTTCAATTTGTCCATCAACAACCAAATCAACGTTTTAATGATCTTCTTTGATTAAAACTCACATAAACGCTTATGATTCTTACTTATACATGGCTTATTAATATTTTAATCCACTAATAGCCATCCTTATTACTCCAGAAGAGACATGCTCCACCAATTCATACTTCTCTACGAAAAATAAATAGAAAAGAATCGAAGACTAAAGTTTACGCATTGTTACCTTAATGTTCTTCGTGTTCTTGACTTAAGCTTGAATATTATGCTTTGATTCCTCTTGATTACTTGTTAATGCTCTTTTCTCTCTCTTAATATATTGGTCAATATTGGTAAAACAACAAATGAACTAACATAGCTTCCTTTATATAGAAAAAACAAGTGGAGGGCAAATTGGTCAAAAGGTCCACCTTCTTATTATTCATTTCTTAGTCATCAAGTAAAACCACTTTACTTGGCCACCAAGTGGCCGGCCCACATGCCCTTTGGGGTCCCACGTGGGTTTCCCCATGGGTTTTTACCCATCCGGTGATCCATCGGTTCGACCCACAGTTCGATTTCTTGGGTTGGGCTTAGAATAATTTCATATCGGGCTTATCTTGGGCTTGATTTAATATAACATTGGGCTTGACATAAATCTCATCCAATTGGAATTGACAAAGCCCAATTACTAAAGTCCATTAAGAGCTAATCGTATTCTACTCGTATAATTCTAGTATTCTCTTCGTATATAATTCGTACGATATTCGTATTATACGTCGTAATAATCTTCATATTATACTCGTATAATAACTAGTATCATACTCGTACTTCTCACGTATCATAACTACAATTATTATATAGTCATTTAATTATTAAAACTCACTTTTCCTAACACATAGGTTTTAAGTCCGCAGGCGAAAACTTTATTTGTCATAACTGAAATATTAGTAGATATTTCATCTCGTCTTAGAATTCTATCATTACGCGTTTCTGAGAAATTCATAACTAATCCCCGAGCAGAAATGGATGAATAGTGTTTTTACAGAAATTTCTCGGAAAACTTTTATTTTCATCTTGAAAATTCAAAACAATTAATCCTAGCACATAGTCAGAATCCTAACCACATCCGCACCTTATAGGTCATGGAACGACCTTTAAACAGTTTACTCACGTAAATAAACAATTAAATTCATTTAATTCAAATAATCAAATAAAAATTTAATTCACATAAAATCCAATTTTTCTCGGGCGTTTCAATAATTATGTTATGACAATGTAATTTATTTTATTATTCCGTTGTGATGATTTTAGTATGATATTAGAGTTAGCACGTGATGAACCAAATTCGAGATATGAGTGTCTGAATTTGGGAGCGTCACAACTTTTCCCGGATTGACGACCGAAGGAACAAACTTCGAGACAACATCAAGAAGTGCAATCTATGCTAGCCACATGTGCAATCATGGCCGGGTCCTAAGGCCTCTGAAAGAGCCATCAATGACTCATTTGAAAGAAAAAAGAGATTAGAAAAAGAAAGTCGGGTCTAGAGTGAGAAAGGCTCGGGTCGAGCATTATAACACCACATTTGAGTTCAATATATCACATATATAGTAGATTCCATCCATAAAGAGTGATATAGCATAGATTTGTGTCTCGGGAGACTTGTTTCTATATCCCCAAGGTGAAAAACCGAATATTTAGTCATTTCCTTAATAAAGAACAATTTTAGAACTACTAGATCTATTTAAATATATTATCTATAGTTAGACTTTGGTTTGTATATATATTGTGATTGGGTGGTAAATCTAGGTATTTTACCGATTATTTTGTATATATATATATATATATATATATATATATATATATATATATATGTGTTAGAAATCAACAATGAAAGTACTATTGGAATACAAGGAATTATAGACCCTTATTTAGTAGAGAGCACCCACTCCGATCAAAATGAAAAGCAACAATCGGAACTTGAAAAAGCGAGCCTCAATCAAAGAAATTCGTTGCTCTAATATTCCTTGGATATAATTCACTTGCTCGTTAGCGCCCAACTCAAGCTCTTTTAACTAAACGAACAAAATAACTCATTCGAGCCCTGCCTGCTCGTTAATCAATAAAACTTTCCCCACTGATTTTATATATCAAATTGAAATAGAAGTCGTAAATATAAACTTGTCCCAAAAGCATATCCACAAAATCTAAACCCAACCCAACCCAACCCATACGAAATTTCTCTAACAAAAACAAATATCTTAATATTTAGTACCCTGAATTTCAAAGAACTTTTTTTCTGCAATGAACCACAATTTAAGTATTATGAAATACAAGGAATTATGGACCCTTGGCTAGTTGAAGGAAAACTTCACACGCAAATTGCCACTTAGTAATCTGATATTAAAATGTAATTATTTATTTATTTGCATATAAGATCTTTTATATACGATGAAAAAACAGAACCAAATACAGAATCAATGGGACAGAACTGTTGCATTTTACAATGCAGTATACAGTACAAGCGCATCGTGGCCAGACAAATTAAGGTGCTTGGTAAGAGGTAACAGATCATGTGAATTGCAGCTGCCACAGACCCATATTGGTCATAAGTTCAATATCAGGTTAACTGCAGGGACACTTTAGCATCGGTGCGAGCCAAAACAAAGAAAGCCAATACATGACATCAAAGCCAACAAACGAATGTTCATTCCGAGTGACTAGTAAAAATAGAAGCAAAGAAAGTCAAGAAAGAGAAGCAGCTCTATACATCAACCTAAAGTATGCCACTGTACTTTAGATCTACTCAGGTAAAAGTAGTTCTACTTTTCACAGACCATTTTTACTATGACCGAGTGCAAAATGATAGGATTCGAGGATGGCACATGTTCAGTGAGAGTCATGGATTACAATGAACAATCATTTCTTACGAGACAGTGCTGCGGCAACTCCACCAGCCAGAAGTCCAACAGCAGTGGCAGCAATGCCTATGCCTATCACTCCATCTGCATGTTGATTAATTAAAAAGACAAAAACAGGAAAAAGAAGAAAATTATTAATTGTTTCTATAACTCGGTCAAATGAAAATAAGAGCATGACTAATGGTTGATACCTTTTGTGATACGATCTTCAATTGCTTTTTTGAGACTCGAAGCCTGCTTCCAATCCGGTGCAATCTACACAACCATACCCAACTGTTAGTGGAAACTTTTAGAACCAAAGCTGATATGAAGAACAGAATGCATTCTCCTCATACACTTCAAAAGACGAGTGATTCAAAAATAAACTGTGGCAACTTACCAAGATAAGACAATTCAAAGCACACATCATCGTCAATATAAACTCCAAAATGTTTGAACTAAACTTCAGTATATTAGTTATTATTTCATTAATGTAGACAGCGAATTTATGGCATCTCAATTCTCAATATGTAGCAAAATAGGCAAAAAGCCAATATAAAATTGCAAGCAAAAATCAACAATTAAAAAGCATAGAGATCAGACCTCCAAACAACGCTCAACAAGTTGCCTGCTCCTAGAATAATCTCCACTTCTGTAATATCCAACAGCTAGAAGGTACATCTTTTCTCTCATTTGCAGTTGGCTATTAGTGCCACCCAGAGAAGCTGCCAGGAATAATAAGCTTGATTACAAGATTGTACCATATTTCGCCACCCATGATGCGAAGCTAGAATAAAAAAGAACACACTAGTCAAGCTTTAGATCAATTTCAAACCTTCAAGCATTGCAATCCCACGTTGAACATCTTCCGGACGTTTTGAGTGAACAAGAGCCCAGGACAACCTCATAATGCATTCACCTTTAAGTTCATCAGAAGAACCTTTCTCAGCCTCAGCAACCTCGCGCTCACAACCCTGTAGACGTATTTGAGATCAAAAGTCAGAGAAACAATTAGACAATATCAATTAACACAGAAAAAAATTGACAAAGAGTAAGTAGAGGTGTGGCTTAAGCATCAGTATGTCCCATAAAACAAAAAACAAGTACACGTGCGAAATGGAAAGCTACCTCCAAGTTTAAACTTTGGATTCCTTTTTATATCATTTTCTGACAATAAACAAGGTTAAGTTCTGGAGCATATACAAAACACGACTTTTTTTTGTTACAAATTTATTAGGAAGAAAAAAAAGAGCCAACAATATCGGTCAACGGCTAACATGCATGCAACATGGTTAAACAATTCATGAACTTACCTAGTTATACTGCTATACAAAAGGTTAACTAATTTAAATGGAAATTTAAGCCATAAAACCTGCATATATATTTTTCTGTAGTACAATTGATAAAAAAATTTAACTCTATTTGGCATGGAATAATTGAGTGATTCACTCTTTCTTGCGCAGAAAAATCAAATTTTAAATTACATTTAGGCTGGACTAGCTTAGCAGTATAGATAACAGTATAAGGTAACACATAAAGAAACAATACTTAAATGATCTCCAAACAATTATAAACATTAGCTTATAAAATTAATAGTAGATGAGGAAAAAATCAACATCGTCTAGTGCAATTTTACATAGACTTACATATAAATTACTACCTTGATATTTATACCTTTTTCTACTCCAGGGATTGTCCTTTTAATTTTTTCAATCAAGACATTAAACTTTTAATTTTTTCCATTTCAGTCTAATTGAGCCTAATTGATGACATGGCATGACCAGGTGACAATACAGTGCTTATGTTTTAAAAGAAGACTAATCTTTAAATTATTTTATTGACTTGAAAGGGTAAAAGAGTAATATAACATTTTATATTAACTTAAACTAAATTTAAACAAAAATAAAACTCAAACTCAGATCTAGCAAACAATTTCAACAATGAAAATCTTCACAGGGAAGAACCCCAACTCCATACGTCGCCACCCAAAGCTATCAACCCTTTTTACATACTCAATTTTTAAAAAAAAATCAAAATCCTATATTCCTCAAATCAAAACCATATATACCCAAATCAAGTAGACAAAGATGAGTTTCAATAGCTCAAATTGACGATACAAACATATAATTAGACGAGCAAAATAACAGTGGTCGCATATGGAGGAATAAAAGGTCAATTGTGACATCGGTACCCCGTTTCTTCTTCTTTTCTTCCTTTTTCCTTTTCCCAATCAAAGATGATTTGATTTTCTGATATCGGTGATTGAGCACAAACATATATGTATGTATATATATGTATATTTATATGTGTGTGTTGATGGGTTTGTTCTTCTCCATCTTTTCTTGCATTTTCGTTTAACAACTAAGGTTGAGAGATGTGATTTTATGGGTCATAGGGTTTTCAAGTGGTGGTTGGTTGAGTTTTCAAAAGGTAATGGTAGTTGAGTTTTCAGATCGGTGGTGATAATGGAGTTTTATGGTCGGTGGTGATCGTGGAGTATTTCAATTGGTGGTGATGGTCCATTATTCTAGGTTTTTTAAGGCAAAATGTTGGTGAATATGATGAATAATGGTGTTGTTGTTAGTGATGGTGGAGGTTACTGACCTTAGTTCCTTCTCCCATTTGAATGTTACTTTTAGTTTTAGTTTTATTTTTTCTATTACTAATGGACTTTTTGTCCATTGAAAACTTTTGTTTTTTCATTGGTTGTGAATGCTATTTGTTTTACTACTTCTTGTTGATATTGTTATTGATGAGGACATGCCTAGCTTGAACTCGAATTGAAGCTATGAGTCGGATCCCGTGCAAGTGCCAATTGGGTCCGTGACGAGAGTTCGATCTAAGCGCTTTAAGGAAGGACTTATCAGACTCATTAAAGGAGCTTGGAGTGAGGAAGGAACGATTTTGAAGACTTTGGAACTGCAGTCGAAACTCTTAAATTTGATACAAGTGTTTGTGCCCCAAGTACAGCAGGGGAAAGGAGCCAAGAGTCGCTTCTGGCTGACCGGCGCGCCCCGCGCCATGATTGTACTGGTAGCAGGGCACCCCGCACCGAGCCACCACAAAATACTGTCATGTAAGGCGCCTCACGCCAGTCGCTCGAACTCAAATTTAGGTAGCGCTGCTGCGTTGCTCGGGGCCAAGGCCAAGTGTGCACATGGCAAAGGCGTCGATAGGTCAGACACGTTTTCCAAAAAGACCCGTTTTTTACCAGATTGCTTTCTTTAATAGATTTCTTTCCATATTTTTAGGGATTCTTCATATCTTTTATAGTTCTAATGTCTTTAGGATACTTTTAGAAAGACTTTTGATTACAAAACTAGTTATTGATTCCTTATTGGATTCTAGGGTTTTTCATTACCATTATTTAAAGGCTTATTGATGTAATTGACATTATTCATTCAATATAATTCAAATTTATCAATTCTTGTGAGAATTATTCTCTACTTTTGGTTCTTTAAAGAATTCCCAAGTATTTTTCTTAGTTTATTCTTTGAGATTCAATTTGACTTATCATACAACAATACATAGTTGTGTGGCGTCTTGTATCGCATCAATAGTCGATTGTGCCGAGGTTCCTGTTTCCATATAAACACGGGGTTCAGGCGTCATTGGTGTTCCATACAACGCAGATTTCATTGCTTGATCGATTGTACCAAGGTTCTCGTCTCAATTTAGACGTTGGGTTGAGGTGTCGAGACAGTTCCACTCTATCAACTGTGCTAGAAATGATCCGAGCGACGACCACCTCAAGCAAGCGTGTCGTAGAATCTATCATTTGGTATTAAAGCTAAGGTTTTCTAGCAAGTTATCTATCTTTTTCAGTTTGTTTTTTGAATTATTTAGCAAAGAAAAAAACTATAGACAAAAAATTTCAGATTCCTACTTCTCATCGATTGCATGCTATTGTGAGATTTCATACCTTCTATAAATTGTTTTTGTGATAAGTTATTTTTGAATTGATTTGTAAAACCAAAAAATTTACTAGGGGAATTCGAAAAGAACCTGTTAGAGAGAATATTTAGAGGTAAAAGGTTCACTAGTGAGATTAATCGAGGGAAAAAGCCATTAGTGAGTGCATACACGAGTGAAATAATTGATTCGAGCGGAACACGTAAGGGAGTGGTGAGAAAACCTTTGTTTTGCAGGAGATATGTCTAACTCAAAGGGCAGGGGCATGGCTATGGAGCAAGTGCATGTACGCCTCGATCAGATGAGCGAGACCCGAGGGGAACAATCCCAAAAATCCCAAGGGGGACGCTTGAAAGGCGAAGCACAACAACGGGATCTAAAACGGAGGAGAATTATTTCGAAGGGGAAGTTAGGGAAGTAGAAGATCGTAAATTTGGTTTCCTGCATGGAAGGCAAAGAGAGGTGCTAGGGAAATAGTAGATCGGGTTAGAGAAGATGAAAATTTGGATAGCTTAAAAATGAAGATTCTAACTTTCCAAGGTATGAGTGATCCTGAGGCATATTTAGAATAGGAGACCAAGATGGAGCGGATTTTTGATTTTCACAACTACTCAAACCTTAAGAAAGTCAAGATGGTCGTTACCGAGTTTTCTGGTTATGCATTAACATGGTGGGATCAGTTGACAGCCAATCGGAGAAGATGTGATGAGCAGCCGATTACAACTTGGGCGGAAATGAAAACTATCATGAAAAAGATGTTCGTGCCAACATACTATCGACGGGAGATAATTCGTAGTTTGCAAACTTTAAAACAAGGAAGTCGGAGCGTGAATGACTACAAGGAGATGGAAATGTTGAAGGCGTGGGCTAATTTAGTCGAGGATAATGAAACGGCGATGGCTAGGTTTTCAACGGGTTTGAATTGGGAGATTGCTGACTTGGTTGAACGGCAACATTATCTGGAGTTGGAAGAACTTGTCCATATGGCTATTAAGATAGATAAGTAGCTTAAGAGGAGAGGAGGTCAACGAGGAAACTCAAATGTTGTTCGTCATGGAAATCTAATTTTACAAGGCGTGAGGAAAAATAAACTGTGATCAAACCAAAGGTGGAACCGAAGCAAGGGACGACTAACCGAGGGATACAAGGTAAAAATGAACCTTCTTTCAGTCCAAATCGGGATATTGTATCCTTCAAGTGTTAAGGCAAAGGACATATTTGACCCTATATTTCTAGCCAGTCCAAATCAGAGAACTATGTTGTTGCTTGACAATGGAGAGGAGGAAACCGAGGGGGAAGAAAGTGACACCGACTCTATGCCGCCACTAGAGGAGGTAGATGAAAGGGAGGTTGCTATGCATGGCGAGATGTTGGTTACAAGGAGAGCGCTTAGTGCGCAAGTGAAAGAGGAAAGTTTGGAGCAGCGAGAGAATTTGTTCCATACTAGGTGTCTTGTGCAAGGGAAAATTTGTTGCATGGTAATTGATGGTGGGAGTTACACCAATGTGGCTAGTACAACCATGGTGGAGAAACTAGAATTGTCAACAACCAAACATCCTCAACCGTATAGATTGTTGTGGCTTAATGATAGTGGAGATGTGAAGGTGACAAAGCAAGTGCTAATTCGGTTTTACCATTGGGAAATACGTGGACGAGATTTTATGTGATGTTGTTCCAATGCAAGCAGGTCATATACTACTCTGGAGGCCGTGGCAATTTGATAGACGTGTGAAGCACGACGGGTTTACTAATGAATATTCCTTTGTACATAATAAGCGAAAGGTTACTTTATGTCCTTTGTCACCACAACAGGTGCATGAGGATCAAATTTATTTGCAAAAAGACCATGTTCAGAAAAAAAGAGTGAAGAAAAGAAAAATCAAAAGAAAAACAAGAGAGAAAAAGAAAAATCAAGAGAAAAACAAATATATTTACAAAAAAATGTGATGTCAGGCGAGTTTTGGTTTATAAACAACCTATGACTTTATCTCGGTATAAAGAGGCGTTTTTGAATACAAACGCTAATGATTTGTTGCCTAGTGTTGTTTCTTCTCTTTTGCAGGATTTCAAAGATATATTTTCCGAGGAGCTCCTCCAGAACTACCACCTATTTGGGGAATTGAACATCAAATTGATTTTGTTCCCGGTGCGACCATTCCAAACCGTCCGGCTTATCGGAGTAATCTCGAGGAGACAAAGGAATTACAAAGACAAGTTGACGAGCTGATGGAGAAAAGGTTCGTGAGAGAAAGTATGAGTTTGTGTGCAGTTCTGGTGATCCTAGTTCCCAAAAAGGATGGAAAATGCCGGGTGTGCGTCGATTGTCGAGCGGTAAATAATATTACGGTAAAATATCAACACCCCATTCCTCGTTTAGATGACATGTTGGATGAATTGCATGCGTCTTGCATATTTTCTAAAATTGACTTGAAAAGTGGTTATCATCAAATAAGAATGCAAGAGGGTGATGAATGAAAAACTGCATTTAAAACGAAATATGGGTTGTATAAGTGGTTAGTGTTTCCTTTTAGTTTAACTAATGCATCTAGTACATTCATGCGATTAATGAATCATGTGTTGCGTCCATTCATTGGCAAATTTGTTGTTGTTTACTTTGATGATATTCTCATTTATAGCAAAAACTTAGGAGAGCATGCATTACATTTAAAATCTGTTTTAGATGTACTTAGGAAAGAAAAGTTATTTGCTAACATGGAAAAGTGCACGTTTTGTTCGGATAGAGTTGTTTTTCTTGGTTTTATTGTGAGTTCACAGGGAGTCAAGTTAATGAGGAGAAAATATGTGCGATCCGAGATTGGCCGAGTCCAAACAATGTGAGTCAAGTACGAAGTTTTCATGGACTAACTAGTTTCTACCGACGCTTTGTTCAGAATTTCAGTGAGATTACAACACCATTGACCGACGTCATCAAAAAAAGTGTGGGCTTTAAGTGGGGTGATGAACAGGAAAAAACATTTAATTTGATTAAGGAAAAATAGACAAATGCTCATTTACTTATTTTGCCTAACTTTGCTAAAACTTTTGAGATTGAGTGTGATGCTTCGCGTTTAGGGATTGAAGATGTGTTAATGCAAGAAGGGAAACCAGTGGCGTATTTCAGTGAAAATTGAATGGGGCAGTTTTGAACTATCCTACTTACGACAAGGAGTTGTACGCATTAGTTAAAGCATTGGAGACGTGACAACATTACTTGTCGCCCAAAGATTTCATGATCCATACCGATCACGAGTCATTGAAGTATTTGAAGGGACAACACAATTTGAACAAAAGACATGCGCGATGGATGAAATTTATCGAGACATTTCCATGTCATTCGATACAAGCATGGTAAGGAAAATGTCGTTGCAAATGCTTTGTCTCGAAGGTATGTGCTGATGAATACTCTTGATACGAAATTACTTGTTTTAAGTGACTAAGAGAATTGTATATTAACGACCTTGATTTTGGAGAAGAGTTTAAAACTTGTGCAAAAAATGTTGTAGGTAAATACTTTAAAGTGAATGGGTTTTTGTTTCATGAGAATAAATTGTTTATACCTGCAAGTTCTTTGCGTGAGTTATTGGTTAGGGAATCACATGGGGGTGGTTTGATGAGACACTTCGGTGTGAAAAAAACTTTGGCCGTTTTGAAAGAACATTTTTATTGGTCTCACATGAAACGCATGAAACGAGATGTTGAGCGAATTTGTGATAGATGCATTATTTGTAAACAAGCTAAATCTCGTGTTCAACCCCATGGACTGTTGAACCTTGGATTGATATATCAATGGATTTTGTGTTAGATTTACCTCGGTCTAAGTATGGTAATGATTCTATATTTGTGATTGTGGTAGATTTTCAAAGATTACACATTTTATTCTGTCACAAAACTGATGATGCATCCAATATAGTTGATTTATTCTTTAGGGAAATTGTGTGTTTGCATGGTATGCCTAGAACCATTGTTTTTAATAGAGATGCTAAGTTCTTGAGCTATTTTTGGAAGACCTTGTGGTGTAAATTGGGAACTAGACTGTTATTTTCTACTACTTGTCACTCACAAACTGATGGTCAAACTGAAGTAGTAAATAGGACTTTGTCTGCTTTGTTAAGGGTTATCATCAAGAAGAATATCAGTCATTGGGAAGAATGTTTACCACATGTTGAGTTTGCTTATAATCGTTCGGTTCATTCTGCTACTAAATTTTCGTCATTTGAAATTATTTATAGTTTTAATCCTTTAACTCCATTGGATTTATCACCATTACCTGTTTCTGAATTTACTAACATGGATAGAAAGAAAAAGTCAAAGCAAGATACATGAGAAGGCGAGGCTCAACATTGAAAGGAGGACGGAGTAAGGTGCGAAGCAGGTCAACAAGGGTCGGCGTCAAGTTATCTTTGAACCGGGAGATTGGGTGTGGTTACATATGCCGAAAGAGATTCCCTGCTCAAAGACGATAGAAATTGCTACCACGAGGAGATGGTCCATTTCAAGTTCTGGAGCGCATTAATGACAACACCTACTAATTAGATTTACCAGGTGAGTATAATGTTAGTGCAACATTGTTTCTGACTTAAAGTCTGTTTGATGTAGATGACGATTTGAGGGCAAATCCTTTTCAAAAGGAGAGGAATGATAAGGACATGCCTAGCTTGAACTCGAATGGAAGCTATGGGTTGGATCCAGTGCAAGTGCCAATTGGTCCCGTAACGAGAGCTCGAAGCTAAGGAAGGACTTATTGGACTAATTAAAGGAGTTTGGAGTGAGGAAGGAACAAGTTTGAAGACTTTGGAACTGGAGTCGAAACTCTTAAATTTGATACAAGTGTGTGTGCTAAGTCAATGAGGAGGGGAAGGAGCCAAGAGTCGCTCAACGGCCGGCGCACACCACACGCCAGATTGTATTGCAGCAATGGCATACCACGCCGAAACCAACAAAACTCGGTCATGCAACACGCCCCGCGCCATATGTAAGTCAAGTAAGGCGCACCTCGCACCAGTCATCTCAAACTCTACTACCTAGGTAGGCCTTGACATACCATTCGTTGCCAAGGTTTGTGATAGATTTCTTTCCATATTTTTAGGGATTCTTCATATCTTTTATATTTCTAATGTCTTTAGGATACTTTTAGAAAGGTTTTGATTACAAAATAAGTTATTAGTTCCTTATTAGATTCTAGGGTTTTTCATTACCATTATTTAAAGACTTATCGATGTAATTGACATTATTCATTCAATATAATTTAGATTTATCTATTCTTGTGAGAATTATTCTCTAATTTTGGTTCTTTAAAGAATTCCTAAGTATTTTTCTTAGTTTATTCTTTGAGATTCAATTTGATTAATCATACAACAATACATAGTTGTGTGTGACATCTTCTACCACATCAATCATCGATTGTGCTGAAGTTCCTGTTTCAATATAAACACAGGGTTCAGGCGTCGTTGGTGTTTTTGTACCAAGGTTCTCGTCTCAAAATAGACGTTGGGTTGAGGTGTCGAAAGAGTTCCACTCTGTCAACTATGCTAAAAACCATCCGGGCGACGACCAACGCAAGCGTGTCGTGGAGTATATCAGTTATGGATTTTTTGTCCTTTTAATTTATTAAAATGGCAATAGAAGATAATGAAAATATTTTTTTTTTTACAGATCAACACTAAAATGCCACATGATTGTCATCAATTTATGACATGGCAATCTCAATTAAACTAAAGTGGGAAAAATTAAAAGTTTAATGCCTTGATTGCGAAAATAAAAAAGACATTCCCTAAAGTGAAAAAAGGTATAAAGTTCAGGATGGTAATTCATAATCATCAATAGGTAGGTATTTCGTAAAAATCAAAATAAAAGCTAGTAGCTACATAAATATATGATCAACTCTAAGTTATTGCTTTTGAAATTGACATAATAATCCTAAGATCATTCATATTGGAAATAATATATAATAAAACGTAGACAATAATGTATTTTTTGGAGGAGTCCTAATCCTCCCTCTCTACTCTATTTTCTATTTAATATAACTTTTTCTTTTATCCTTAAAAAAATGTAGACAAATATTACAATTTATGACCGTATAAAATCATTCTTTTTCTTATTTTTCTTGTTTTTCTTGGGGAGGGCCCTTTAGGGATAGGATAGGGAGGGGATTAACATTTATATGCCAGATTACAATTATGTACAAACATGTATTTATCATGATTTTGAATACCTTATATATATATATATATTAAATACATAATCCAATAGTAAGAACCAAGTAATTATAGAAGTTAAGAGGTGATAGTATGGGTCCTGTGGGACATATTACTTTTCTATTCTTTCTTTTCTTTTCATGTGCCTCAAAGAAGACTATGAGAACAGTGTTAAACTTCAGAGAGAGAAAGATTACCTAGGAAAAAGGTGACAGCAAAATATCAAAGAGAAAATAAAGTAGAGGACGTTTTCGAAGGTTGCAAATGGAAAAATAAGGTGGCTGCTTGCCTGTTTCACATAATTTGAAATCCACGACTTCATCAAATGATGATCATAGTTATCAAGTCGTCGCTTAAGCGGTGACTAGTCGACAACGAGTAGTCCGGTCACTACTGTAAGTGCAAGTCGAGAGCTCGACTTGGTTGTCGTCGCTAAGTCATGCGACTTGAACAATTAGTCGCCGCCTAATTCGTTCAAATCGACGATTTTCCCAACTTGGTATCTAGTTGGACGACTTGGAATTTTAAATTACCCAACTCAGTTCCAAATTCCATTTGCCTTAATATGTATTTATATGGGTTAAATGCTTTTTAGGTCACTCTACTTTAGGTCGACTTACAAATGGGTCACTGAACTTTTTTTTCTTACAGTCAACTCACTGAACTTGTATTTACTAACAAAACGTTAGAAAAACCGTTAAGTCTGTTGACTTTAAACAGAAATGTCCACATCGGCAGCTGAGTTGAAAAAAAAAAGCTTGTGTCAATAATTATCCCACGTGGCATTTATTATGTGGATCTAAAAGGAAAATCTATACCCAAAATAAATTTTTATGTAATTCTTTACAAATAATAATATAATTTAGAAAAGTTTTTCAAAAAAATAAGAAAATAAATTAAAAATATATTTAAATACTTTTGTAATTAATATCAAATAAATTTTTGTTTAATTATTTAAAAATATAATAATATAAATTAGAAAAGTTAGTCAAAAAACAAAAAAATAAATGAAAAATATATTTAGGGGAAATGAAATAAAATTATAATAAAATCATAAAATTTAGCAAAAAATACATGGTAGAAATTAAAAATAAAAAGAGTTATTTAGTTATTTTTGTAATTAATAGAATTTTTTTTATATAATTAATAACAAATATAATTGAGGAAATTATAAAAATTATAAAATAAATTTATACTTTTACATGCAAATAATTTTTATTGTAATTTTATCATTTTTTCCCCACTCCTTTAGACAGAAAAGGGCGGTAATATTTTGATAAAATTATTTCCCACTCCCAAATAATTTTTTTTCCCACTCTTAAATTATTTTTCCCAATCCTTTAGACAAAAAAAGGCGGCAATATTTTGATAAAATTATTTCCCACTCCGAAATAAATTTTTCCCACTCCTTTTCAAAGGTGGTAAAATTAAAATTAAATGAAAAAATTACAATAAAAATATTTGATAAAATTAAAATAAAAATTATTTTATAAAATTAAAAATTATTTGCATGTAAAAGTACAAATTTATTTATCCTAATTAGAAAAGAAAAAAAATTGTCACCAAATTGACTCGATTATAATTTTAATGTCCTAATTTGAAAAGATTTTAATTTTAAAATATTTTTAATTTTATAATTTTATAATTTCCTCATTATATTTGTTATTAATTATATCATCTTTGAAAAATACATATGTTTACTTGAAAATGACGTCTTGTGCCATTTTTTGACCAACTTTTCTAATTTATATTATTATATTTGTAAATAATTAAAAAATTTAATTTGATATTAATTACAAAAAAATTAAATATATATTTCATTTATTTTCTTGTTTTTGGAAAATATTTCTAATTTGTATTATTATATTTGTAAATAATTAAACAAAAAATATTTTGATATTAATTACAAAAATAACTAAATATATATTTCATTTATTTTCTTATTTTTTGGCAAACTTTTCTAATTTATATTATTATATTTGTAAATAATTAAACAAAAATTAATTTATTTTAGTATTGATTTGTAATCCTAGTATTGATTTTAGTCATCTTCCAAATATATATTTTATTGTTCATTGATTTCAGTCATCTTCCAAATCTTAAGACTTTTTTTGTAAAATTAGTATTGATTCAGTCAACAGATTAGGATTTCTTTTTTTGTTTTGATTAAATGATATATAAATAATTAAATATATATTTCATTTATTTTCTTATTTTTTGGCAAAAGTTGTTAATTTATATTATTATATTTGTAAAGAATTAAATAAAATTTATTTGATATTAATTACAAAAGTATTTAAATATATTTTTTTATTTATTTTCTTATTTTTTTGAAAACTTTTCTAATTAAATTATATTATTATTTGTAAAGAATTACATAAAAATTTATTTTGGGTATAGATTTTCCTTTTAGATCCACATAATAAATGTCACGTGGGATAATTATTGACACATGAGCTTTTTTTTTCAACTCAGCTACTGATTTGGACATTTCCGTTAAAAGTCAATAGACTTAACGGATTTTCTAACGTTTTGTTAGTAAATACAAGTTCAGTGAGTTGACTGTAAGAAAAAAAAGTTCAGTGACCCATTTGTAAGTCGACCTAAAGTAGAGTGATCTAAAAAGCATTTAACCCGTATTTATATAACATGTATATCATTCGCCTTGGCCTTTAATATGTATTTATATATATACAGTGAGTTTGTGCAATGAGTTTGTTTATTTTATTTTAAAATTAGCATATATAATTAAAATTATACATGCTAAGTATATTAATTTAGAGTTTAGCATAGTTAGTATTTTTAACATATTAATTTATTTAATAACTTTGATTGTGAAATTGTACTTTTTTTGTGTTAATTGTAATTTGTAAATATATTTATATATGTATGTATATAATTTATACATATATATGTATAAAATGGGCAAAAAGCACTTTTACCCCCTGTGGTCGTCGACTTGTAAACAATTGGCCACTGAACTTTAAAAATATTCAATTGGACCACTGTGCTTTCTAAAAATGAAAATTCAGGTCATTCCGTCAAATTTCTTGGACGGACGTCAAATAATTACACACGTGGCATTGAAAAAAAACCAAAAAATTATTATTTTCTTATGTGGCAATACAAAAAAAATCAAAAATCATTGATTATGTGGCAAAAAATGATTAAAATAATAATAAATTAAAATAAATAATAATTAATTCATTTTAAAATAATTAATTTTTAAATAAAATAATTAAAATAATAAAATAAAATAAATATTTGGAATTAATGATTACTAATTAATCATTAACTTGTAAAATGATTATTTTATTTTATTTTTAAAATTAATTATTAATCATTCCGGTTAAAAAAATCATTAACTTGTAAAAAAATCATTTTTGCCACATTAAAAAAAAATCTGTTTATAAAAAATTCTGTTTTAAAAATTTTCCGTTTTTAAAACAAAAACAGAAAAAAAAAAAATTAACTTGAAAAATAAACTTCTGTTTTGAAAAAATTCTGTTTTTAAAAATATACATGGCGAACAACTTAATTTGCATTCTTCCGTCACTCGACATTACATGTCGATAAAATAAAACATTTTCCCTCAAAATTAGGGTTGTTCATCTCAGTCTGAATCCATACCAAGTAGAAATTGGTTTGAAGACTTAACTTAAACTCCATAACAATTCAAAAGATCATATCTAGATCATTGAAAGGTTTTATCATGTGTCTAGCCAATACAAATGGCATTGACATACTTCTTAAACAGTTCATGCATTTCAGAACTTGAAAACTTGAACAATTAATGCGTTATAGCAAAGCTTTAAACATTTGATGCATTATAGCATAGTTTAACACTTAAACAACCAACAAAGAGTTTGTATAAGTATGATGTTTACACAATCTTTAAACGTTGTGTAAACCGAAGCATACATAAGGATTATTCATAAGAATATACATCCACATACTTTAAACCAACATTCAAATAAAGATTGAATGGAGTTAGAGTACTTACCTTAGCGGTCTTATAACCTTAGCGTTAATCGCCCTTTAATATTCCTACACATTCAGTGCACATAAACATACCAATTAGCCATGTATAAATGTCCCTCGTGGTTTACTTAACTCTATTACATGTTCTATAATGTCCATCTCATAAGAGTTGGAACACTATTTAAGTTTATTAACATTCGACTCGGCGTTTCGACGTTCGTACGTCGTCCGCCCGACTTCTCTATTCCAAATGCCGAATCGATACGCCATTGCATATGACTAACACATCCCATATACCTACCAAACCTTGATTTACACTCCCCTAGACTATATCTTCAAGGTCCAATGTTTAGAACTCGAAAATACTAGTCAAACATGATTCGGCACCACAATGGTCACAAGAAACCATCACGGTTTGCATTGCACAATAGTCCAGATGCCAATTTTAGGCCTTGATCCCGACCTCAACTCTCAAAACTTAAAGAATGAAAGTTAGAGGTCTACTCCTTGGCTTTCCGGAGCCTCTTGAATCACCTCAATCGAAATTCGGACGAAAGAGCTATGTCCAATTTACTAAAGGACGTCAAATTTGTCAAACCTTGTTGTCAGACTAGCGCACCCCGCGCCCCCAATAGCGCGCCCAACGCTACCACGGCAGGGTTTTTGGTGCCCATTTTGTCAAATTTTCAGATTTTGCCGATTTCGACGTATTTACTTCATTCCTTCATAACTTGCTCGTCCGATAACGGAATGAGCTCGTTCTTACGTCTATTTTTTCATTGTAACAAATTTTTCAAATCGCCCGGACAGAAAAATTTTCACAACTCTTTAACTTGTCGGGAATTATCAAAACCCTTCCGGGAGCCATTTCCACTGAAAGACATTTTAAACGCCAAATTCTAAACGTCATAACTTAGTCATCCGATGTCGGACCAAGAAAGAAATAATCTTCCGGAGACATTAACTACCCGTAGACTTGGTTCAAAAGAGTACTAAGCTAGGGTTTTCTTACGCTTGACACCTTTTACGGAAAATTTTGCCATAACTTCGTTATAGCATATTTTTCCTCCATTCCACTTGGAATATTTCCACCACATACACATCTATGATTTCATCTTTTGAAATCATACAACAACACATGGACAAACATATATGAAAGTCCATTTATAGTCCTCTATTATCTTGTTTATCCATCCTCATGCTTGGGCTTAAGTTTTATAATTTGATTCACTTGTCATGCATCTTTAGGGTAGTTTAATGAGATTAACTCCTTCAAAACCACCTTATACCTTCAAGATCCATCGTAATCTTCATTTATTCACCAACAACTATCAAATCTAAGAACAAGAATCAAAAGAGATGATAAAGGAGTTGTGGTTTACTAAGCTTACCTCTTGATGATCTTCTTCTTCTTCTTTCTCTCCCTCTCATGTCACTCTCTCTCTCTTTCTATTTCTCTCTTGCTCTCCCAACACTTAAGCAAATAAAATAAAAAGTGAAGATATTGCTTATGATTTTTGGTTATATAAAAGCTACTTTCAATTTTTTATAAATTGGTCACCCAACTAAAGTCGTACAAAGTCTTCCCCCTCATGTTTAATAACTTATTAATCACCCACTTGACTTAGCCTAATCAAACCACAATTAAAACTAACTCAAGGCACTTAATGGCTAAGACCACTTAATGGGGAACCAAGCATTCATGGCTATTCTCTTAGGTGTAGTGAGTCATTTCTCATGACCAGCTAAATGTCCCCCAAAGCCTCTAAAATCCGGCCACTTCATGCCCAAACTGCCCCTCATCTTGCCACCTTGCTAGGTGAGTCACTACAAAATTATACCATGTGGGATAATCACCAACTTTATTAGCTTTGACTCCAAGTCTTTAGGGTTTAATCTGGCTCAACCCTAGCCAAGCCTCTCAAATCCTAGGCTCAAACTTTGGCTCAACCCTAACCACTTTCTAAAATTCTTAGCCAAGCCTCTTAATTCTTAGGCTTAGTTAGTCTAACTAATTCTAGTTAGATTTTGTCTTATCCAGTTAGGTTTCCTAACTTTTTCAGTTACTTTCCGTAATTCGCTCGATTAGCCCAAAAACCGACTTTCGATTTTCAAAAATCTGATTTCGCCACCAATCCCTCTTTTCCAAATAAATGTTATGCCGTAATTCAAAATTTTGAAAAAACAAGTTTGCATTTTTAGCGTGAATAGTGTTTTTACGGCTTTTTCCCAAAAAAAACTTTTATTAGAGATTTCATCTCTCCTCAATTAAACGCTATAACGAACTTCGAAATTCTCAAAAAAGAATGTTTATTAGCTTTTTCTGCGTTTTATGAATAGTGTTTTTATTTTCGTCTTTTACTAAAAACTTTATTTTCCACTTTTACCCTTTAAACACTATTATACGTGCACATATTTCGTAGCGCCATCATATAAACGACCATAAGTCACATAAAATTCAAATTATCCATAAAATCGCATTTTATTAGATAATTTCTTATAATCCTATTTACAAGGATATTCGATCTTATGCGATTCTTACAGAAAATGTTGCCAACAAATCTAGATATCGGCTTCATATTGCAATACCCTAAAAAGTAAGGACTCGGGTTCAAGAATTTGAATTTGCCATAAAAGAATTTCTGCAATTCGACAGTTTGGCAAATCTCAAAAAATGGGAATTCGGATTCAACAAATATAAACATATTGAATAGATTTTTTATGTACATATATATATACACATACATTAAAATTTCAATACCAATTATTCATGATACAATATTAAAAGTTTTTAAAAAACAAAAGGTTAATCTACTAATATTGTCTAGGAATTCAAAAAATATATACCAATTAATCCTTATACTAATTTTGCTGATAGTATTAGGATAGAAAACATTATATTAATTAGTATAGTATATAATATTAGTAGTTTTCCAATTCTTATCATTAGAAAAATACATAAGTATTCCCTTGAAGAATCCATGAAAATGGAATCGGGGGGAATTCAAAAGGATTCAAGAATTCGCTAACCTAGAGAAGAATCCTTACTTCTAAGATGATTCTAAGACTTTGAAGTAGGTTATAAAATAAGTACAAAATATACAATAACCATCCAAAATATTCGATAGCCATATTCGATCATATAGCCGATATTATCAGATATTTGGTTGAATTGGATATTGTTTGTATGCAACGGATACGAGTATAGACACATTTGTATGCGTTAATAACTGTGTTTGCTATAAATAAATATGATATAATATAAATTATATATCGTATTATATAAAAAAACCAAAAAATACAATGATAACGTAAAATATTTAATTTAAATATTCATCTGATACGATACAAACACTATGTCAATTAAAATTTTCAAATACAAATACAACTAAGTCCGTATACAATCATTACAATCGTACCTAGAAGCCAAATTGACAAAGATATGAAATGATACAACTCATAAGCCAGATTTCCCTAAGACCGTTCCTGACATGATTGATTTGAAATGCGACTTAACATATCCGTAGCTGCCAATACTGTAGGAATACCAAGATGTATCAGTGGTGGTTTAAACCCTAATAGAAACGAGTAAAAAAATTTGGTCACACTCTCTATCTCATCCTTTGTCCTAACCGTGTATAGCTTCCATGTATTCGTCTCATCCACTTATTTACCGTTAATATAACCATTATGTTGTTAGTAGATAAGGAATATGTGATAGTTATACAGAAGTGGGACAAAGGATGGGACATAAGGTGGGATAGAATGTTTGGACTGAATAGAAACATTATTCAATGCCATAGTGAGTATTGTACATTAGTATATGTGTATTCATTTTAGTTTACTATAGTGACGGAGGTTATAGTCTATGATTTCAAATGGGCCGTCTGCCAAATCTATGATTCAACCTCACCAATATAGGGATTCCAAAGGAGTTTCTAGTTACGAGTTCTTAGAAGACTTGATTTTCCTTCTTTTTCTCTCTTGTAATTTTAACATACCCAATTTACTAGTCACAAGTAAAATTCTCTTATATCAGCCCCAAACATTACCCTATCAAGCTTAAATCAATCCTAACTCATTCACTATTAATTCAATAGTTTTATCGAAGCCTGCAAACTAATAGGTTGTGCAAAAAAAATCATACTCCCTATTATCCTAGTTACATGAAGATATTAAAGATAAAATTCTTTATGGTATAAAGAATCAAGTGAAAATCTGCACATTCCATGACGGGGACGGGGGTTTTGGGACAAAGGGTTAATATTACACAGACAATTCTCACGCAAAACTCAATCAATTAATCATCTAATGTATACAAATAATGAAGTACATCACTATTTATAATATTCCTAAACAACTTTCCTAACCTAAATTGGACTCTAATATAATAACTACAAATTAAAGAAACTAATTAAAATACAACTTCTAATTCATATAGGCTTCCAAAGCCTTTTATATTGTTATAACCAACTTTCATGGACTCGTCCTACATCATTTCCCCGCCGCTAAAAAAACTCGACTCCGTCGAGCACGTCGGATCACCAAGGAAATCTTTGCAAACTTCAAATTTCGCATGTCGAAAGTGCAAGTACGAGTGAATTTGGTATTGCCCTGAATAGCTATTAGCACGAGCATCATGTTGCGCAAGATGATCTCATTGCCATTTACACCCTAAGATAATGTGACAAATCCTTAAGCCTACCAATGGAAAATGTAATCATACACCTCTAGGTAACCCGCAACTTTGTATCGGTAATCCATGCAGCATCATACGGCTCCGGGTGAGACTCAACTTTTAACTTAACTGCTTCCTCAGAAATAACATATGTACAACTCCCAGTATCAATCACAATAGAGCACACCTGCCCCGCACATATGACTCGTCTGAAAAATTCGTCCACGATGGATTTTAGGATCATCCTTATGTTGTTGGACAACAAGTAAAGGTCGAAGAACACCTAAACATCCTTCCAAATGAGCATCAGCTTCTAAATTTTGCTCATCGGGCTCATATTCGTCGTCTATCGGCTTGCAAACCTCTTCGTTTAAGTCGGCTTTTCCGCACGCTTTGTCAACAATAGCAAGTAGCCTAGAGGGAGAAAAGGCAACATTCATCTTTGAGGAAAGACACTCAAAAGACATGACCAAAACCACGACAATTATAGCACCTAGACGTATGATTGTTGCTAGCATTAGAAGAACTTGGGGTACAATTAGGCTTTCTAGTAGCTGAAGGGCTTGTTGACAATCTTTCCATTGGCCTATTTAAAACAGGCTCCACAAAAGTACGCTCCCTCCGAATTTGGATTTGTATTGGAGGCCTAACAGAATTCCTTTTCAAATTAATCTCTATTTGGGTGGCAACTTGAACTGCATCATCCAAGAGCAAGAGTTTACCTATAACTACACCACCAGACCACCTGCAATCGAGATTAAAACTTCTTCAACCTAAGGAAATTTAGACCGTGTAACCAAACTGTAGAACATTGAAGTATACTCGACTACAGATTTACTTCCTTGTACCAACTCAGTTAACTGCAAACATGTTCACTGCTTATAATCTGAAGGTACAAAATGTCGTATCAATGCAGCTTTCATATCCTCCCATCTTCTAGCAGCTGTATATAAATTTCGTTGATGTTAATCCTGCCAAATACGAGTTGTTCCTTTCAACTTCGCTTCAATAAAAAAAAGTTTTCTTTCATCGGATAATTTATACCAACGAAAGAAGCTCTCCAAACTGTGAATCCAATCGAAGAATGTCTCGGGACCATTATCATCATTGAAATCTCCAACATCTAATTTTGTTCCGCTATCCACTGCATTCATACTAGGATCTGGAACATGATGATTAATTCGTGGATTAGGGTCATACTGCAAGTGTTGTAATATGAACATTTGCAGTAAGTGTTGTGATTGAATCTTCAATCCTTTTGAAACGCTCGTCTTAATGTAACATATAATTATCTAGCTTGACGTTGATTTCTCTAGCATTTACCATGGTTCCTAACTGTAATTTTTCATGAGATATTTTAAATTCAAGATCTGATCTCTCTGATCTCTATTCTATTTTGATTATTATGTTCTATTTCCATTTTTCACGTCATGTGGGAGCAAAAAAGATTTCAGAACTCTGCACAGATGAGGATGGCGTCGGCAACTCTAGCGGCAAGGAATGGTGGCACTGCTGTTTTACTTCTTCTCCTTTTATCTTTCCTTGATTTCGTTTCCTCTCTCTTCTTCTACCTTTCTTTTTGTTGGTCTGTTTGAAACAAGAAAAGTGGGCTGCAATCTAGGGCTCTTTGGTTTGGATGGGGGCTGAAATTTGGGGTTATGAAGGTTAATGATAGTAGTACGTTGTAGCCTTGTAGGCGATGATGTGATGTTACGTTTTGGGTTTTGGGTTTTGGGAGATGGGTTAGGTGCTTCGTTTGGCTGGGCAGTTTTTTTTATGATGATGATGGAACAATAATTTTGGGACAGGTGTATAGGCGGCAGAAGGTGGTTTGGGGTTGGGATCTGATACAAAAATGATGGGACGGGGGTTTTGGGACAAAGGGTTAATATCACAGAGACAATTCTCACGTAAAACTCAATCAATTAATCATTCAATGTCTCCAAATAATGAAGTACATCACTATTTATAATATTCCTAAACAACTTTCCTAACCTAAATTGGACTCTACTATGATAACTACAAATTAAAGAAACTAATTAAAATACAACTTCTAATTCATATAGTCTTCCAAAGCCTTTTATATTGTTATATCCTACATCATTCCACCTTTTCACATACTACATATAGATTTTGGTTAGTTATCTTTAAACTAAATGACATATAAGTCTAGATTTATAAGCAAATGAATTTGATAAATATTTCTTTTTCAAACTTAACTTCAAATGATGAGCTCTTATCCAACATTTCATAGTTATCTTCTGGATATGCTTTCAAAAATCTTCCTCCAGGTGAAAAAAGTGTAATTTAAGTGTTGTCTAGCCAAGTGGATGGACATATTAGCCCCCATCTTACAAAGTTATTTTGTTTGAACCTTATGTTTCAACTAAAGTAAGTATATTATGTATGTTATTGTAAAAGTTTGGGATATCCACATATTATTTCCATAATGGTAACCGCAACAACTTGTGAGGCTAAGAACCAAAAAACTTCAGAAGTTCTAGTTATTTTTCCCATCTCTATATCGATTCTCTTCCTTTCCTCTTCTACTTTTTTCCTTTTGCTGTCCCCTTTGCGTTTCCTATTCCTTATTGTTTCATAACCAAATCGAGCTACAAGTGCAAAAAAACACATACATTTCCGTAAGAAAACTTGAACAACATCAATTATTTTTCCTCAACTTATACCAACTTAAATGTCCAAAAAGATAAGATTACTCTTTATTTTTCAATCTAAAATGTTCCTAACCAACAACATTAAGAAGAGTAAAACCATTAACTATTCGAGTTCTATAACAATCTCTATCTGGATTTAAATTGTCATTTCTTTCATATTTCTTAAGCAATTCAATGGAAATATACACTTAACCCAAAAATACGATAGTTTGAAAACCAAAAACACTTGCTAGAGCCTAGAGGACTGCATCTCAACTAGCAAGCCACAATTCCGATTCTATGACATAAATTGCATGAAACCAAACATAGATCAAGAAATCCCAAACAGCCATAAAGCAATTTTCCAACATTCTAGCTGCTACCTCAACCTGTATACCAAATTTCATAACTTTCTATCCATAGCATAACTCAAAACAATAATAAGATCACAACAAAATAAGCAAAAACAAGTACTCCCTTGGTTCCAAAATATAAGATTATTGACTTTTTTAAGTAACTTAAAACATTTTCAAAATCAAAATTAACATGAATTCCTTTAATTTTAGTCAATACAATGTATTTAATTGTAAACTATCTAACAAGTAGTACTCAATGTACCATTTATTGTTTCATAATTTTCTATGAATCATCTCAATTTTGAGTTTGAAAATATTTCAAATTGACTTTCAAAAGTCAATAATGATCTTAAAATTAGAAACGGAGGTAGTATAATTTTTAAATTAGAGGGAAAAAATCAACCTAATGCCAGCATCAAGTGTTAATTACAAAAATCACTAAAATTATGTCAATATTTGCCAGAAAAAAGAAAATTACGCATAAAACTAGGATACAAACATTGAGATCAAAGACAAGGAAACCCTATCTCGGACTAGTACGTAGAAAAGGATGCTTACAACAACGATGTCGGAGTCGCACCACGGTAGCTGATCGCCGCCGGTGAAAAATGTGCTCACCTTCTCGAAGAATTTGCCAACTTTGGCTTCCATTAGATATACTTGGAGAAGAGATTTGAGGAATAGTTGTTTGGAAAGAAATACAAAGATCAGAAAAGCAGTAGGTGAGAGGTAAGGGGTTAAAGCACAACACTGACGATAGGGTACGAGTCAGCACAACAAATCCCAAACAAAACTTAGCGGTGAAGACTTTCAAAAGAAAAGAATAACAAGGGAAAGAGCATTAACAACAGTTTTCCTAATTAACTCTCTATCCCCAATTTTGAAGGATACATTAATAAATTATTATCCAACAGCTTCCTTATCCTTATTTGACTCTCTATTTTAATTCTTATGTAGGATTTTATTAGCCAAAGTGAGAGAATCAAAAGATTATTCTCTATATATACAAAATGACATTTCACACTCTCATTTAAGCGGACAACTCATCAATTTTTACCTTTTTTAAATAATATCAAAATAATATCAAATCTGACCTGTCTGTTTTAAATGACATAGTTTTGAAAATTAATTTTTAACCAACAAATAGTAACGTGGAATCAAACACTAATTAATTAAAAATGTTTAAAAAATAATAAATAAACAAATAATATTTTCAAAATTCAATCACTAATTAATTAAAAATAAAAATAAAAACATAAATATAAATATAATAAAAACAAGAAGCAACCCAAATTACAAACCTTATTAAACTTAATTAAAACATTGTAAAAACTTAATTAGAAAAAAAATAGATTAACACTCTGTTTCTGAGTTTTGAACAGAAAAGAAAAGAATATAAAACTTAAATTAAAACAGAACAAAAAAAAAAATAGAAAACTTGAAGTTTTCATTTGTGTTGTTTCTGAGTTTTTAATAGAAAATTTAAAATTTTTCTTTTCTTGCGTTTTTTGAGTTCTAATTAAAGTAAAGAAAAATATCACTTTTACAAATTTACTCTTATATTAATTATAACCATTGAACCATGAACAAAATCACTGCACAAAAGCACTTGCAAATCCTATAGAGTGTGATCAAACGAACAAAATCACTGCGCAACTAGAGGCTCTTGGAAATATGAATAACTCATAAAATTGTTAAATGTTTATTCAACCAGATAACACAATATACATATATAGACAAATATATGTGTGAGTTGAAGAGAGATTGCTAAGAGCAAATTGGGAACTATATTTAGGCATAGTTTTACCGAAATAGGAAACAAATCTGCCCGAAAAGTTACCAAAGAGGGGAGATTGGGATGCCGGAGCGCCGGCAAGAAAAATCTAGAGATGAATTTGTTCAGTTACACTGTTGCAAGGAGCTCGGGCTTGAACCGAAGAAGAGAACTTGTTCGCGGCAAGTTATTCACGCCTATACTTTTCTCTTTATCAGATTAGGTTTAGTAGATAAAAATAAATTGATGACATGAATTGTAATTTAAAATTTATTGTATTAAAAATTGAGGATAATATGAGAATTATAAAAATATTACTTATTTTAATTTCTTTTCCGTCCAAATCAGGCCAATCTTGACGGAAAACTTTGGCAGAAAAAGTGGCCAAGTTTTCTATCAATTTCTTTTCTTTTTCGTTTATTAAAAAACTCATAAACATAAAAATTGAAAAGAAAACTTAAATTTTACGTCCATTTCTTTTCTTTTCTGTCTATTTTAAAAACAGAGCGTAAAAGTAAGTTAAAAAGGGGAATAATATATCTTCTTGCATCTATACTTTTCTTCTCCCATCTCCATATCCATTTCCAGCAGTCATTAATGCAATTTATCTCAAACAAAGATGGGAAATATGTTTTTTTATCTCAAACATCTAAATTGTCGACCCATTGGCCTCTTCAATTTATGTCAAACAAAGACATTTTTCTTTGTATCACTATAGGAGATAATGAGAAGATAGAGAAGACCAGAAGTAGAGAGAAGAAAGATTTCCCCTTTGAGCCTATAAAATCGAGTCTATAAAATAGATCGAAGCTATATAACTCTATCATCTCCTCCCCATCTTCTCTCACCTCTCTAACTTTTTCCCCAAATTTCAATTGCCCATCTTCAACCCCAAATTCTCTTTCTTACCACTAATACTGAAAAAAATAGTTAAAAAAATTCTCTCACTTAACTTTAATGTTTAATCAAAAAAATTTGAAATTGGTTGTTTAAAATAGAAAATGTTATAAAACTTTAGCAAAAGTATATAAAGATACTCTTATAATTGCTGCATAAATTTAGAGAGAATAAGTAAGAGAAAAGAGAGAGAACTTCTTCCGAGCGAATTCTAAATATTCATTCAGCAGTATGCCTTTATATAGGCAAGGCAGGAGTCAAGGGGAAGGAGGGAGAATTCAAGAGAGGAAGAGTAGAGGAGAAGGAAGAGTACACACGGGTTCCTTCCTCAGGAGGGAATCTTGTGTATAACACTTCCCCTGATTCCCTACGATAGAAGATTATGTCTCATTAAAAATCTTGTTAAGAAAATCCAGTGGGAAAAACTTAACGAAGGGAAAAAGAGTACATATCTTTTACATAAATATCTTAATTGACTGCCTCGTTAAAACCTTGTCAGGAAAAACCCATTGGGATAAAAATGTGACTAAGGAAAAAGGAGTCAATCTTCTCCTCAAAAAGAATTCATTACTCCTTGATGAAATGTTGTCATAAGTCTTTCAGTCGACACATTCCGATCCTTTTTCCGAAGTTTTTCAAACGTTGCATTTGGTAGCGACTTTGTGAATAAGTCGGCTAGATTATCACATGATCGAATTTGATGCACATCTATATCACCCTTCTTTTGTAGCTCATGTGTGAAGAAGAATTTAGGTGAAATGTGCTTTGTTCTATCTCCCTTGATGTACCCTCCTCTAAGTTGAGCAATGCATGCAGCGTTATCCTCATCTGAAATTGTAGGAATGTCTTTGATTGATGGTAATCCACATGATTTTTGAATATGCTGAATAATTGATCTCAACCAAACACACTCTCTGCTTGCTTCATGTATAGCGAGAATCTCTGAGTGATTTGAAGATGTAGCTGTCATGGTTTGCTTTGTGGATTTCCAGGATATAGCCGTGTCACAATATGTAAATACATAACCTGTTTGTGATCTTCCATTATGTGGATCGATAAATATCCGACATCGGCATATCGACCCAATTGTGACGTTGAATTTCTTGGATAAAATAACCCAAGATCTATACTTCCACGGAGGTATCTCAAAATGTGTTTGATCCCATCCCATGTCTCTTAGTCGGAGAAGAAGCGTATCTTGCTAACAAGTTGACAACAAAAAGTAATATCGGTCGTGTATACAGATTTGCAAGATACATAAGAGCACTATTGCACTTAGGTATGGAACTTGAGTCAAGAACTTCTTCCCCACTTTACAGAGGCGAAATGGATCTTTATCAACTTCTAAAGATCGAACAACCATCGGGGGTAGTCAAAGGATGAGCTTTATCCATATAAAAAGCGATTGAGAATCTTTTTGACATATGTGGATTGATGAACAAAAATTCCGGATGCTAAATGCTCCCTTTGTATTCCCAAATGAAATTTTGTCTTTCAAGATCTTTCATTTCAAATTCATCTTTTAAATAAGTAGCAGTTCTTGTGAGTTCTTGAGGAGTACCTACAAGATTGAAATCATCCACATATCTGACAATAATGGAAAATCCACTTTGTGATTTCTTAATAAAAACACATGGACATACTTGATCATTTATATATCCATCTTTTATTAAATAATCACTAAATCGATTATACCACATCTGACCACAGTATTTTTCACCCATACAATGGCGTTGTAACTTGATTGAATATATGTGGCGTGGCCTTTGTGATTGACCATTTTCAATCCTTGAGGATTCTCATGTAAATCTCACTTGTCGAGTGAGCCGTATATAGTATCTTTATACAACATCCATCGAGGCGTGTTTCCAAACCTTCCATGGTTGCCATACCTATCGAAAAAGCGAAAAGTGACTCCATCCATTCTTTGGAGAGTATGTATCACGATAATCAATACCGGGTTTTGTGAAAACCCTTGAGCTACAAGTCGGGCTTTGTATCTCACAATTTCATTTTTCTCATTTAAACTTTCGTCTGAAATACCCATTTGTTTCCAACAGGGATTACACCCAGTGGTGTTTGGACTCTTGGTCCAAATACTTCTCTTTTCAATAGAGATTGTAGCTTTCGGTTTGAATAACATCTTTCCATTTTGGCCAATCTTTTCTTTTTCCGACATTCTTCCACGTTTTGTGGTTCGGGATCCGTGTCGAGGAATCAAAGTAATATCGATCTTATAGAAAACAAATATATCATCAATCATGACTTTGCTTGATCCCATATTTTCTCATCATGTACATAATTTATTGAGATCTCTTGGTGTTCATCTCTTATCCCTTCATTGAGATTTTGAACCTCTTACTGGGGTATTCCCACTCTTGGAATAAGTCTTTACTTACGGGCGGGTATTCATTCAGGATTCCTTATTTGCTTTTTTTTTTTTAGTGATACAATGTCTTTTGCACCAATCGGTCTTCCACACACTTACAGGCGTGGTTTAGATTCTTCTATTACCTTATTAAATCGATTCTCCGAGAATTAATTTTTCAATAGGTATTTCTATCCTTCTTTGGAGTATTCACTGCGGTGTATGTGACTTTATCACTTTTCTAGCATCATTAAATGCATCGGCATTTGATTTACAATATTTTGTAAATGAATAATTCTTTGAACTTCAATTTCACATTATCACATCTGAGGATCAAGTGAATTTAAATCGATGCATTCCATGATATTTGAGAGGTTTTTATTTAAAACTTTCCTCCTCCTCTAATGGTGGAAATCTGATTCATCAAAATGACAATCTACATAACGTCTTGATAAAAACATCTCCGATTAAAGGTTCAAGATATCGATAATAGAAGGAGAATCAAAACCAACATAAATACCTATTCTTCGTTGGGCTCCCATTTTAGTTCTTTGTGGAGGTGCAATTGGAACATATCTTTTGCACTCCCAAAAACTTCGAAAGTGTGATATGTTGGGTGTCTGTCCAAGAACTAAGCTGCGAGAGGAGAAAATTTATGAAGAGTCGTTGGTCTTACTCGAATGATGGGCTGCGGACATGAAGAATTGCATGACCCCAATGAGGTAGGTAAGTTAGCCCTTATTATTAATGGTCGTGCAATTAGTTGAAGTCTTTTTATTAAAGATTCAGCTAAACCATTTTGTGTATGAATATGAGGAACAGAATGCTCAATGGAGATTCAATAGTCATACAAAAATCATTAAAAGTCATTGATGAAAATTCAATTTGCATTATCAAGTCGAATTGACTTGATTGGATGATCAGAAGCCCGAGCCCATAACTTGATTATTTGAGTAAGAAGTTTTGAGAAGGCAAAATTTGAGAAGAGAAAACAAACATGAGACCATCTAGTTGAAGCATCTATTAAAACCATGAAATATCGAAATGGGCGGAACAATGGGTGAATAGGTCCACAAATGTCTCCTTGAATTCTCTCTAGGAATTTTGGGGCTTCTTTATAAACTTTTACTGGTGATGGTCGAACAATTAATTTTCCTCGAGAACCTGCGACCTGAGGAAATTCACTACTAGGAAAAACCTTTTTATTTTCGAGAGGATGACCAGTAGAATTTTCAATAATACGACGCATCATAGAAGTACCTGGATGACCAAGTCTTTCATGCCAAAGCATAAAGGATTTGGGATCTATGATTTTTGGAATCATAACATTATGAGACTCAATTGCTCTAATTTTCATAGTATATAATCCAGAAGAAATTGAATGAAGTTTTTCTAGGATATTCTTTTTCCCAAAATAGTAGAAGTGATGAGAAGATATTCATTATCATTCTCATTGGTTGTTTCAATGTGAAAACCATTTAGTCGAATATCTTTAAAACTAAGCAAATTTCTTCTTGATTTACTAGAATATAGAGCATTTTTGATAAAAACTTGTGTCTCATTTGGTAGCATGAAACTAGCTTTTCAAAACCTCGATTAAATTTGATGTGCGAGAGATAGTTCTACATTTCCCTTAGCTTTGATCGGTTGTGAAAATATTTCTCACTTGAAGGATTGTATGAGTTGTTGCCTTTGTCTGCTAAACATATATCCTCCATATCCATTAAAATGGTGGGACACATATAAAAACATAAATAAGAAAAGTTACATTTCAAATATAATTTTATTCATGAGAAACACATACCACATATAGAATGAAAACTAATAATATTATACATGCGGGGTGTTTAATTAAAACAAGAAATTAAGCGATATCCCAAAAGATACTTTCGGAAGGTTCGATAATATCAACAACATTTTCCTCATTGTTGGTCATTGGTGGATCATCAACAATATTCAATTGATGATTAACAAAGTTTGTTTACGCCTCCAATACTTTGTTCTTTTGAGACTCACGGAATAAATTAGCGGATGCCTCGGCGTCTGACAGTCTGCGACCAATGCCCATTCATCCTACACCTAAAACAAACATCGGTTTGTTCTTCATCTACATGTTGCATTTTCTTTATTTTTACAGACCCAGGACACTTGCCACTTCGGTGACTGAAATTATCGCGATTACGAAATTTGTTGTTATGATGGCCTCGTTTATTCTTTTCGCCCCAAGGCTTCTTATTATATGACCATCTTTTGTCACGTTTATTACTGCTTTGGAATGACGTCTTTATTAATATCTGGCAATGGGGTAGCACCCGTTGGCGTACTTGATGGTTTTTCAACAACAATTCATTATTCTTTTACTGCAACAGGGAGGATAGACAATAAGTCATTTGAATTTTGTGAACTTACTGCATACATATTGTTGCGACGAGAATCATGTTGGTGGGATGAAAAGTTGAGGCGTTTTCTCTAACATTTGGGTTTGAAAACTGGATCTCACTTTAAAAGCCAAAGTAGAGGTTATTCATAAACATTAGAACTATATTAAAAGTAATTGATTTATAATCTTGTAGCCTTAAATTAAGCCACTCAAATTTGGCATTAGGGAGAACAACCAATTTTGGTGGTCAAATTTCCTTGATTGTGTCCATAAAGACAAAGGATCTTTGGTTTATTAAATACTCGATCTTTAATCCTTCATCAATATGGTGATGAAGAAAAATTATGGCTTTTGCATTTTGTCTGCGAAGTTCTTGTGTATTTCTGATTGATGGTCTTTTCTAACTCATTTGCACTTTGGGTGCGATTACGCATCAAGTGCCCAAGCCAAATAGTTGTCTCGAGAGATTTTTAAAATAGAAAAATCTATTTTTGCCAAGTTTGCCATCTATTGCAGGTTAAAACACAATTTTATTTTTATTAAAACAATAAATAATTGCATGTATGATATAGAAAATAAACTAAGTCACGACCTCAGTGGTGATAAAATGTAAATATAAATATTCTTATATTTACGTTATTAGCATAATGTAAATGGATCTTCACCCAGAAGCATGCGGTAGTTCAGCATAATTTATTCAACGAATAATAATAAATGGAACAGTCATGCGTAAGTAAGCCTTGCAGACGGGATATTAAACGAAATAATAAATAATAGAACGGTCGGTGAAATTACATATGAACAGGATGTTCCAACAATTTAATAAGAAATGAATACAAAGGATTATTCACCGGTATATGATATTTCACATATCTGAGTTATTCCCATAATTTAATAAGCGGTAAAAGGTTCCCACCAAGTCTTGTAAGATCAAAAAGGATAGATGGTACCATTGTAAATAACAGAATTTAAATGCAATTATAAGAATAAAATTATATTATTGGTGGCATAGCCCAACCTGTAGTATAATAATAAATTGCAAGAATTTAATTTTACCATCTCAGTTGGTTAGAGCCTCGTGATGATAACGTGTTATAAAACTTTAGCAAAAGTGTATAAAGATACTCTTATAATTGCTGCATAAATTTAGAGAGAATAAGTAAGAGAAAAGAGAGAGAAATTCTTCCGAGCGAATTTTAAATATTCATTCAGCAGCATGCCTTTATATAGGCAAGGCAAGAGTCAAGGGGAAGGAAGGAGAATTCAAGAGAGGAAGAGTAGAGGAGAAGGAAGAGTACACACGGGTTCCTTCCTCAGGAGGGAATCTTGTGTATAACAGAAAATAAGTATAAGTTTGTTAGTTTTTATAGTCAATTATTATTATTATTTTTGCTTTAAAATATTGTATTTCAAAAGGTCTAACTCGTTTAAATATGAATCTCGTTTAATACAAAATTATCAATTCTCTTCAAAAAATACCCGCATAATAGTGATCTAGTTACAATTTTACTTAAAAATTACATTTTTATCTCTAAATAAAAAAAATAGCAATTTGAAAACTTTTATTTTTAGTGATCAAGGTATGCATGAAGGATGAAAGATAGAGGAATTTTAAAAATAAAAATAGGAATTATTAGAAATTTTAAAGCATCCTTTTTTCCATTGAATTGAATTTACATTTGCATTACTGAACTATTTTTTCTCCCAACTATTTAAAAATCGTTACAAGTGAAATTCAGATAAACACACTTAGAAGGGGGTTGAATAAGTGTGGTAACAAATGATAAGTGGGTTTTATACCTACTTATCGGATATCAATTCACGCGAACTACGCCTATCTTAAGTACATTTTAGTGTGTCTTTAGTTGCATTTTGTTTATTTTGCATTGCATGTACTTAGAACTCCCTTTGGTGCAAAAGTGCAGGAAATGACATAATTTGGTGATGTTAGATGGCATGAGGCTAATGGACGCATGCACCATGAGAACAAGTGGAAATATGCAACTGAGAATGGATGAAGGAAGAGTGACATGACAAAGATCTGCAATGATGAATGAGAAAAGCGATGGCAAAGATGAGAACTAGAATCCAAATCGTAGAATGCCATGGCTTACACAGAAGTCAATACTTTCATGGCATGCGATCACTCGACTTAGCCAGATTTTACATATCTTGCCATGCATGAAGAATCTGACAAAGGAGGAGGCGCCTTGCATGCGATGCTTGAAGTTGTTGATCCGTTTTATTTTATTTTTTAATTTGGAAGAGTTGTAATTTGTTAAAACAATTCTGACTGGTGTTAGACGTATTATTGAGTAGTTTTTACGTGTTTTTGATATTGGAACTAGGGTTTTACACTTTGAGAGGATTCCAACGTAGAACAAAGCCAAAACTTCATATTTTTTTACTTCTTCTTTGGATTTTCAATCATTGTGGAAGACTACTGTTTCTTTGCTGGATTTTAATGCGGAATTAAACGTTACTATTGGATTGTAATCAGCAAATGGGTTTGATCGATTCAATCTTCTCTCTTCCAATTGTTTGTTTATTATCCATATTTTTCTTTGATCCCATGATGGCTTGTGGTTCAGTCATGAACTAAACTCCATTATGGGATTCTAACGGATTTTAATATGTAGTTTAATTGATTGCTTAACTGCTGGACTATTTTACATATTATAAGGAATTTCTATCATGGTTGATTTGCATGCGTGAATGATTGATCACCATTCGTTTTAGTACTTGTATGGAATTGAAAAATAACATGCGGGTATGGATTGTAATCATGATAGCATGCGTATATGGGGCTGTTTTGCTTAGCTTGATATTTCGTGAATCAGATAGACATATAGTGTTTCACCGCACGAGTTAAATAAGGGTTTATGCTTAAATTCAATATTATTGCAAATTCACATAGACATATAGTAATTTTTGTTTTATTGATGATTACATGGTGTCTATTGTATGTAGATGTTATGTAAGTGGGTCATAATACATTGAAAAATGGTTATGTCTACATTAGTGTCCTTGGCTACTTTCCTTTGATATGTGAACAATCTTGCATGATGGTGGTGATTAGATGAATTATTAAATGAAGTTAGGATCTCATTATCTCCAGATTTGATTTATTATATTCTCATTCTTATTTTAGTTATTAATTGCACTTAGAGTAATTCTCAATCATAATTATTAGTTTAAGCATATAAAAATAGTGATAGAATTGATGCATAATAGTTTAATTTAGATAACTTTCTCCGTGGATCGATACTCGACTTACTCTGTATTGGTTGTTGACACATGTATGCTTGCATGAGTTAGAGCTCTTTTGTTAAAACTAAAAAGAGGCAACAACAAACGATGTCTAATTTTTGCAAGTTAAGAAATTTGTCAAAAACTTTCTACTTAAAAAATGCGGTATGTTATATGTGACACCCCAAATTCGGGTGCTTTTAAACCCGAGTCTGATTCTCCACGGTACTACAACATCCACATATATCTAACTATATAATATTAACGACACGAATGTAATTACTATATTAGTACATCATATTCGTTCAATCTTATGTTCTAAATACTTTTACATGTTCAATGCGAGACCCCATATTTTATGAATAAAGATTTAATTTTCTCGAAATATTTTTTTGAATATTATGGTGTGGATTTGAGATAGTGTTATAGTTATGGGTAGTATTTATAAATTTTGAAAAGTATGCAAGTTGTTGTATAATATTCGATTGGTCGGGGAATATTCTTTTTGTCGGGGAATATCCATACGACGATACAATCATTGGTGGACCCCACAACAGAATTATTGTCGGATGGAGAAAACGACAAAAATATTTTTATGAGAATAACGGCGGAAGTTTTACCGTTAAAACTGTTGAACTACTCGGTAGTAAAAGTACAGTAATACGCGTGGTTGCATAGTAGCACACGATATTGATTATTGATGTTTACGTGATAAGTCACTCAGTTTTGTTTTATTAGTATTATTAATGTAATAAAACAGAAAAGCTTTTTATATAAAACAGAATACTTTTATAAAGTTATTCGTTTTATTAGACTATAAATAGAATATATTATATTCTATTATGCATAGTGTTTTGCATAGTAAAATCTTTTTATATAAAATAGAATACTTTTATAAAGTTATTTGTTTTATTAGACTATAAATAGAATATATTATATTTTATTATGTATAGTATTGCATAGTACGTGCATAGTGTTGCATAGTGCCTGCATAGTATTTTGCATAGTAAAATCTTTTTATATAAAACAGAATACTTTTATAAAGTTATTCGTTTTATTAGATTATAAATAGAATATATTATATTTTATTTAAAAGATTTTGTTTTAAATCTGGACCGTTCATGAATTAGTTACTATGCAATCCATTCTTCTATAAATAGAAGCTCATTCCTTCATTATTTCTTACGAATTCACTGAAACTCTAGAGAGAGAAACTATAGAGAGAGTTCTTCTTCTATAATCTTGAGCGTATTTCTTTAGAGTTTAAGAAAGCTTTGAGCGTAGTACAAGTTTTCTTCGAGTATATCCTCGCCCTACCAGTCGGAATACTCTTCTTTCAAAGGTAAGGGATATTATTTGTTGTACTCGTAAGGGGTATCATTTCTTTCGTATTCATGAAGAGAACTTCTGTTATTCCATTCTTATTATTATGTTGGAATAACCTGTATATGCGAAGTACCGCATACATGGTGAAATTCTTCTGTTATTCCATTCTTTATTATTATGTTGGAATAACCTATCTATGCGAAGTACCGCATACATGGTGAAATTCTTCTAATATTCCGTTCTTTATTATTTTGTCGGAATATCCTGTCTGTGCGTTTACACCGGACCTAGTTCCATTATTTATTATTCTATCGGAATATCCTGTTTATGCGTTTACGTCGGACCTGGTTCCATTATTTATTATTCTATTGGAATATCCTGTCTGTGCGTTTATGCCGGACTTGGTTCCATTATTTATTATTCTATTGGGAATAACTTTTATGCGATTCTATCGCATACGCATGGTGAATCATACATTATTCCATTCTTTATTATTCATTGAAATAACTTTGCTATATGGATTGCCACATGCATGGTGAATGACCCTTCATATTCATTTCTTATTAAATTGTGGAAATGAGCTGTCTACGTGGATTACCGCATGGCGAGTGAAAATTCGTTGCAGTTGGTTAAAGTTTTGGCTTCTATACTCCATGAAATTAGTGGAATATCCTTGATATTTGCGTTTCATCCAGTATCTTTTCATGGAAATATTCTTCTAAGCATTCTTGAATTTTTACTCCTGGCGATATCATGTTGACAATTTGGGCGTTATTGGTTCCTAGATAAATTAATTCTTGAACTTGTTTTATTGAATTATTATGTCATTGTCATCATCCTCATGTTTATATTATGTTGAAAGTCATCTGTGGCCTGTAGTGCATAGATGGACTTGGTATGATTATGACTAGGGATTATTCGGTATAATCATGACCGTAATGTTACAAATGATGTGGAAAAAAAAGTCCTTATTGGCCCGTAGTGCATTGATGAACAGTTTTTGGTATGATTATGGCTATGGATTCTCTTCGGCCAAGGGTGCAAAGATGAATTGTTTTATGGCATGATCAGGACCATTGATGAATACACGAATATCCTTGGCCCGTAGTGCATGGATAATTTGTGGTCGTGATACTAATGAATATCCTTGGCCGTAGTGCAGGGATGATGTGGATTATTTATTAAAATTTGAGTCTCAAATGATAAAAGTCATAAAAACCTTTTAAATCATAGAAGATAGTAGATTTTATTCTCTACTTGACTCTTCTAATGGATTGCTTGTTCACCGCAGCTTAAACTTGATGTTTGTTATATTTTATCGCTTTAACAACATTTGAAGGCTAATGATAATTTATTCTGCATTATCTTAGTCATAATATTTCTTACTGGGCTAGTTAAGCTCACCCTTTTGCTTTCATTGTTTTCTTCAAGAAATGAGAACGTAGCAGGGACTAGTCGGAGAACAGAGTGACGGTCCAGATGATAGCATTAGTAGTCCTCACTATTCTATGAAATAGTGTGATAATAAATGTATTGAGGACTTATTTTGAGTTTGAATACTGTCTAGAAGACAATATTTGTATTAAAACTCACAGCTCATGTTGTATATTTAAAGTTGTATTTGTATTCTGTACCATGTATTTGGCGACTCAGAATAGGTGATGTATACCTATTTTGGGGGCGTCACATTCAACATCTCATAATAATAATTATTACATAATAAAACCATACTTTTATATTCTAATCATTCAATTTTCCCTTTTCTTTGTCCTTACCGGAGCTTTCAATCCGTTCGGACTTAGCTAAAAATATTTAATTTAAAGAAAGTATGAGCATTCAACAACTCAACAAGTATAAAGTTTAATAACAACAAAAGCAAGAATCATATCATCTTTATTCATTAACTGAACAATAGTGGTGAAACATTTCGAATAAATAGGAATAATACTTTACTTTCGTTTAAAATATTTTTGAAACGACATATTGAGCGTTCATGAGACCTTGAACTTGTCTTTTTGTTCATAAACATAGTTGTTAGGAATATACATGAGAGTGTTATTCCTATTTATATATGATTTGATTATGATATAAATGAATGAATATGCAAGTATGCTTGCATTAATGAAAGCTGTAAAGTCTTCTGATAGATAATAGGAATATATGTACAAGGACTTAGAATGAATTGATCAAATATGTTAGGTTGATCTTACATAAGTGATAAGTGGATTTAATATACACGAATCGATGTTCATTTCAAGTTTAAATTTGTAGTTATCTTCTTGTTTTGTGTTCGTTTTCACTTGTTTTATGTTCTTTTATGTGTCGGGTGGTCATGGACGCAAGTGGTGAAGAAAGGCGGACTTTTAGAGCAAAGTTGGAAAAATGCATGAAGTCGCAATATTCCTTTAGTAGTAGCCATGCCCGCCGGGGCGGGCCTTATTAGACTAGTACCCCCCGCCGGGGTAGTGGTGCCAAAAACTAAAGACTCCTGCTGCCTTTTGAAGACTGCTGCAACATGGATTTTGGAGGTTTTGGTTAGGCGCCTGGACTCTACAAAAGAGAGATCTCGGCCAGAACATAAGGAGAGAGATATTACGTTGCAAACAACAAATCACACAAGACAAGAAGTAGATTACAGAGAAAAATTCCAGGATTCAAGTGCGAGCTTTGGAGGAGTAATTTGAAGAGATTATCGTGACCGTTGCAATTCTAGGCTACGTGAAGGCTGTTCATTATTCTTCTTCTCTTTAGTCTTTTATTTGTAATTGAAAGGATGATTTCATTAGATTATTCAGTTTTTAATTCATTCGTTATGAACTAATTCGCTTATTAGACTTGTAATGGATCCTTGGGTGAAACGATGATTTTATAACTTTGATTTCCAATTCAATAAAATATTTTCAGTTTATCTATGTTAATTCGAGCGTGAATTTATGAATTTCTTGATCAACAATTCTGTGTGGATTTGAATGGAATCGAGAGAGGATATTCAAATCTAGACCTAGTTAATATAGCATGTGCATGAATTTTGTGAATAGCAGATTTTTGATTATCGTTAAGGTAGAGATATGCTTGACATCACATGTAATCGGATAGAGAACTTAAGCTTAAACCTTCTTTAATTTCAGTTCACATAGAGATATAGTGAGTTGGTTGATTTAGGTGTTTAACTTGTTTCTATCTTAATTGTGGATTTAAGTTAATATGGTATTAGTGCATCGAGAGGTGGCTAGTATTACATTCGTGTTCTTGATTAATAAACTTGGATATTAAATTGAGTTGGAATAAAGGTTTGAAAATCAAAGTGAAGCTTAGGGTGAAATCATAAGTCTAATTCTTCAATAATTGTTTGAAATTCCGGATTTTGATATTAGTGATTGTTTTGTGATAGTTTGTTTATTTATTAATTTAGATTCTATAATTTTAAACCATTGAATTTAATAGTTTAATAGAATTAGGATTAATAGAAAATTGATAATCGTGAAGTTAAAATTCTTGCTAATTTGTCCTCGTGGGAACGATACTTTATTCACTACTATATTACTTGTTGACCACGTACACTTGCGTGTTTTGCGCGTATCAATTTTACCCAATAAGTTTTTGGCGCCGTTGTCGGGGACAATTTAGCCTAGATTTTAATATTTTTACGATATCAGTTTAATTAGTCCAGTTTTACTTAAACATTTTTGTTTTTGTTCTTCCTATTTCAGGTTTTTGACATTGGTTTATGCAAACACGATCCAAACATCTAGACTTGCTTCCTTTTGAGGACGACATTGAAAGGAAATTTCAGAGGTTAAGTAAGTGGATCCAGGAAATGAGGAACGAATTCAAAAACTCTGATAAGGAAGAAGAAATGGCTGCCGAAGACCAGAAAGCGTTGAGGGATTTTGTAACACCTAAGGTGACTGATCTGCAGTCGAGCATCACTAGGCCTGCAATAGCTGCAAATACTTTTGAAATCAAGCCTGGGACCATTCAGATGATGCAGAATTCAGTGCAGTTTGGTGGAATGGCAAATGACGATCCAAATGAGCATTTAATCAGTTTTTTGGAAATGTGCGACACGTTCAAGTACAATGGGGTATCGGATGAGGCAGTGAGACTTCGCTTGTTCCCGTTCACTTTATGGGACAAGGCGAAGAGTTGTACATTCTCTGCCGTTGGGATCGATTACTACGTGGGAAGACTTGGCTCAAAAAATTCTTGCCAAATTTTTCCCACTGGCGAAAAATGCTAAGATTAAGAATGACATAACGATGTTTGAGCAGCAGAATGGGGAGTCGCTATATGAGACATGGGAGACGTACAAGGAATTAATTAGAAAGTACCCACATCATGGATTACCGTTGTGGCTGCAATTGAACACCTTTTACAATGGACTACATGGGAATGTCAGAACCAGTATTGACGCAGCGTCGGGCGGAGCATTCATGGCTAAGAGTTACGAGGAAGCCTACAATTTGATCGAAACCATGGCGGCAAATAACTACCAGTGGCCCACAACAAGAATGACACAGGCAAAGGCGGCTGCGATTTTGGAAGTAGATGGGGTGACAGCTATACAAGCACAGATTTCTGCGATGTCCAAGAAGTTTGATACTATGACAGGGGCTCAAGTTTAGCAGGTTGCGATAGTGTGTGAATTATGTGCGGGTGATCATCCTACATATCAGTGCGCAATTAATCCAGCATCCGTCCAGTTCATAAGTACCTATAACAGAATTCCGCAAAATACATACCAAAACACTTATAACCAGGGGAATAAGAACCACCCAAACTTCTCATGGAGCAATAACCAGCAAACTCAAGCTCCACGACCATCATATCCCCCAGGTTTTCAGAGTCACCAACAACCGGTTCAACATCAGGAAAGGAAATCAGATTTCGAGGAAATGGTGTCGAAGTACATAACTAGAAATGAGGCAACAATTAAAAATCAAGCAATGATAATGAAAAATCAAGAGATGGCAATGAAATCATAAGATTTGGCTATCAAGAATTTGGAAAATCATGTTGGACAGTTGGCGTTAGCATTGAATAATAGACCACAAGGAACGTTACCAAGCGACACTGAGAGAAATTCGACGGGTAGTAATGAGCAATGTCAAGCAGTTATGTTGAGAAGAAGAAAACATCTCGGGGGTAATAATGTAGAAAATTCAGCGACACCGGAGGAAAAATTTGATGATAGCAACGTGGTGGAAGGTAACAAGGGCGAGGAAATAAAGTTAAACAATAAGCCAATTGTTTATCCTCCACCACCGTTTCAGCAGAGGGTTCAAAAATAGAAATCAGATAAGCAGTTCGCAAGGTTTTTAGACGTGTTCAAGAAACTCCAGATTAACATCCTATTCGTAGAGGCCCTAGAGCAAATGCCGAGTTATACGAAGTTTATGAAAGGAATTCCATCGAGGAAAAAGAAATGGGAAGAATTTGTAACAATGGAACTAACAGCGGAGTGTAGTGCGGTGTTACAGCAGAAGCTACCACCAAAACTTAAAGACCCGGGGAGCTTTACTATCCCATGCATGATCGGGAAAATGTCGTTTAACAAATGTTTATGTGATTTGGGGCGAGTGTGAACCTCATGCCATTGTCGGTTATATACTGAAATTGGGTTTGCCGCATGAAAGCCTCTGAATATTTCATTGTAGTTGGCGGATAGGTCAGTCACATATCCGAGAGGCATAGTAGAGGACATTTTGGTTAAAGTGGATAAGTTTATATCCCTACGAACTTTATCATTCTGGATTTCGAGGAGGATAAGAACATACCGATTATCCTAGGGAGACCTTTCTTGGCTACGGGAAGGACACTCGTAGACGTGCAAAAAGGAGAACTTACTATGAGAGTCCAAGATCAAGAAATCAAATTTAATGTGTTCAAGGCCATAAAATTCCCTACGGATGAGGAAAAATGTTTTCGGATGGATTTAATTGAGCAAGTCATCAGTGAAGATATGAGCAAGAGTTTGGTCAACGATCCGTTAGAAACAACTTTATTGGGAGATGAAGAAAAAGACGACCCAAAATTTATGGATTTCTTACAGATGCTAGACTCATTGCCACGAGTTAGCCGATTCAGAGCACCGTTTGAACCTTTGCACACTGAGGAAATAGCTGTAGAAAAACTTAAACCGTCTTTGGAGGAGCCACTAACATTGGAACTTAAGCCACTCCCTAAACATCTCAGGTATACGTACTTAGGCAATTCAAATTCTTTACCTGTAATTATTTCTGCTGCACTTAACAAATTGCAGGAAGAAAAGTTGATGAGGGTGCTTAGGGATCACAAATCAGCGATTGGTTGGACGATTACGGATATAAAGGGAATTAGCCCGTCATTTTGCATGCACAAGATTCTGATGGAGGATGATGCAAGACCGTCGGTGGAGCATCAACGTCGACTTAACCCAATTATGAAGGTAGCGGTAAAGATGGAAATTCTGAAATTACTGGATGCCGGTATCATATATCCAATTTTCGACAGTAAATGGGTTAGTCCGGTTCATTGTGTCTTATAAAAAGTGGGGGAATGATCGTGGAATGTAATGAGGACAACGAGTTAATTCCAACAAGAACAGTGACAGGATGGAGGGTGTGCATCGATTATAGGAGGTTGAATAAGGCAACCCGAAAAGATCATTTCCCGCTACCCTTTATTGATCAAATATTAGACAGATTAGCGGGACATGAGTACTACTGTTTATTGGATGGATACTCGGGCTATAACCAGATTGCCATCGCTCTTGAGGATCAAGAAAAGACAACATTTACATGCCCTTACGACACATTTACATTCAGGAGGATGTCATTCTGGTTATGCAATGAACCTGCAACTTTCCAACGGTGTATGATGGCCATTTTTTTCAGATATGGTGGAGAAAAATGTTGAAGTCTTCATGGACGATTTCTCGGTCTATGGAGACAACTTTGATACTTGCCTAGGGAATCTGGTCATGGTATTGTAGCGATGAAAGGATACAAACCTCATACTCAATTGGGAAAAATGCCACTTTATGGTTGAAGAAGGCATAATTTTGGGCCATAAGGTGTCGGCTCAGGGATTGGAGGTGGACAAAGAAAAGTTGGATACGATCGAGAAACTGCCTCAACCGAGCTCAGTTAAGGGCATTAGAAGTTTTACGGGGCATCTTTGGGTTCTACAAGATGGGTTCATAAAAGACTTCTAAGATTGCAAAACCTCTATACGCCTCTTTTAGAGAAGGATGCCACTTTCGCTTTCTCGCTTGAATGCAAGTCAGCGTTTGAATTATTGAAGAAGAAATTAACTATAGCCCCCGTGATAGTCGCACCAGACTGGAATATGCCATTCGAGCTTATGTGTGATGCGAGCGACTATGCGGTTGGGGCTGTTTTGGGCCAAAGATGAGACAAGGTGTTTCACGCCATATACTATGCAAGCAAAACACTCACAGAGACTCAAATGAATTACGCGGACCATTCGACAATTCGGTACCTAATAGCTTAAAAAGATGCTAAGCCATGCCTTATCCGATGGATTCTCCTACTTCAAGAGTTTGACTTAGAGATTAAAGATAGAAAGGGGACAGAGAATCAAGTTGCCGACCATTTATCAAGGCTGGAAAATCTGGAGAAAAAAGATGAAGATAGATACGCAATCAACGAGTCATTCCTGGATGAGCAATTATTTGGGTTAAATGCAGAATTTCCGTGGTATGCAGACTTCGCGAAATATCTGGTGAGCAACAGAAAAAGAAGTTTCTTCATGACGTCAAGTGGTACATGTGGGATGAGTCTTATTTATTCAAACAGTGCGCTGACAAGATGATTAGAAGGTGTATCCCCTACAGTGAAGTGCACAACATACTGCAGGAATGCCACTCATCGGCATATGGGGAACATTATAGGAGTGAGCGCACCGCGGCAAAAGTACTTCAAGCCGGGTTTTATTGGCCGACATTGTTCAAAGACGCCCACCAATTTGTGAAAATATGTGATAGATGCCAAAGGGTGGGCAACATCTCTAAACGGAATGAGATTTCCTTACAAACAATTCTTGAAGTGGAAATCTTTAATGTATGGGGCATCGGAAATTTCAGAGGTTAAGTAAGTGGATCCAGGAAACGAGGAACAAATTCGAAAACTCTGATAAGGAAGAAGAAATGGTTGCTGAAGACCAGAAAGCGTTGAGGGATTTTGCAACACCTAAGGTGACTGATCTGCAATTGAGCATCACTAGGCCTGCAATAGCTGCGAATAGTTTTGAAATCAAGCCTGGGACCATTCACATGATGTAGAATTCAGTTCAGTTTGGGGGAATGGCAAATGATGATCCGAATGAGCATTTAATCAGTTTTTTGGAAATGTGCTACACTTTCAAGTACAATGGGGTGTCGGATGAGGCAGTGAGTCTTCGCCTGTTCCCATTCACTTTACGGGACAAGGCGAAGAGTTGGTTACATTCTCTGCCGCCGGGATCGATTACTACGTGGGAAGACTTGGCTCAAAAATTTCTTGCCAAATTTTTTCCACCGGCGAAAACTGCTAAAATGAGAAATGATATAACGATGTTTGAGCAACAGAATGGGGAGTCGCTATATGAGGCATGGGAGAGGTACAAGGAATTACTTAGAAAGTGCCCACATCATGGATTGCCCAAGTGGTTGCAAATGAACACCTTTTATAATGGACTAAATGGGAATGTCAGAACTAGTATTGATGCAGCGTCGGGCGGAGCATTCATGGCTAAGAGTTACGAGGAAGCCTACAATTTGATCGAAACCATGGCGGCAAATAACTACCAGTGGCCCATAGCAAGAATGACACAGGCAAAGGCGGCTGGGATTTTGGAAGTAGATGGGGTGACAACTTTATACAAGACATGATTTTTTATACCGTCCAAGAAGTTTGATACTATGACAGGGCTCAAGTTCAAGAAGTCATGCAGTAGTATGTGAATTGTGTGCGGTGATCATCCTACAGATCAGTGCACAATTAATCCAGCATCCATCCAGTTCATAGGTAACTATAACAGAATTTCACAAAATACATTACAAAACACCTACAACCAGGGGAATAGGAACCACCCAAACTTCTCATGGAGCAATAACCAGCAAACTCAAGCTCCGCGACCATCATATCCCCCAGGTTTTCAGAGTCACCAACAACCGGTTCAACATCAGGAAAGGAAATTAGATTTCGAGGAAATAGTGTCGAAGTACATAACTAGCAATGAGGCAACAATGAAAAATCAAGCAATGTTAATGAAAAATCAAGAGATGGCAATGAAATCACAAGATTTGGCTATCAAGAATTTAGAAAATCAGATTGGACAACTGGCGTTAGCATTAAATAATAGACCACAAGGAACGTTACTAAGCGACACTGAGAGAAATGCGAAGGGTAATCATGAGCAATGTCAAGCAGTTATGTTGAGAAGTGGAAAACATCTTGGGGGTAATAGTGCAGAAAATTCAGCGACACTCAAGGAAAAAGTTGATGACAGTAACATGGTGGAAGGTAACAAGGGTGAGGATAAACAAAGTGAGGACATAAAGTTAAACAATAAGCCAATTGTTTATCCTCCACCACCATTTTAGCAGAGGGTTCAAAAACAGAAATCAGAGAAGCAGTTCGCAAAGTTTTTAGAAGTGTTCAAGAAACTCCAGATTAACATCCCATTCGCAAAGGCCTTAGAGAAAATGCCGAGTTATGCGTAGTTTATGAAAGAAATATTGTCAAGGAAAAAGAAATGGGAAGAATTTGAAACAGTGGCACTAATAGAGGAGTGTAGTGCAGTGTTATAGTAGAAGCTACCACAAAAACTTAAAGACCCGGGGAGCTTTACTATCCCATGCACGATCGGGAAAATGTCGTTTAACAAATGATTATGTGATTTGGGGGCGAGTGTGAATCTCATGCCTTTGTCAAGATACGAAATTGGGTTTACTGCGCCCAAAAGCCTACGAATATTTCATTGCGGTTTGGCGGATAGGTCACCACATATCCGAGAGGCATAGTAGAGAGAAATTTTGGTTAAAGTGGATAAGTTTATATTCCCTCGCGGACTTTATCATTCGGATTTCGAGGAGGATAAGAACATACCGATTATCCTAGGGAGACCTTTCTTGTAATCGGAAGGACACTCATGACGACGTAAAAAGGAGAACTTACTATGAGAGTCCAAGATCAAAAATCAAATTTAATGTGTTCAAGGCCATGAAATTCCCTACGGATGAGGAAGAATGTTTTCGGATGGATTTAATTGAGCAAATCATCAATGAAGATATGAGCAAGAGTTTGGTCAATGATCCGTTAAAAACAACCTTATTGGGAGATGAAGAAAAAGACGACCCGCACTTGTGGATTTCTTACGATGCTAGACTCATTGCCACGAAGTTAGCCGATTTAGAGCACCGCTTTGAACCTTTGCACACCGAGGAAATAGTCAGAGAAAAAAGCCAAACCGCTTTTGGAGGAGCCACCAACATTGGAACTTAAGCCACTCCCTAAACATCTCGTATTATGTGCTTAGGCAATTCAAATTCTTTACTCAGAATTATTTCACGCACTTAACGAATTGCGGGAAGAAAAGTTGCTGAGGGTGCTTAGGGATCACAAATCAGCGATTGGTTGGACGATTACGGATATAAAGGGAATTAACCCGTCATTTTGCATGCATAAATTCTGATGGAGGATGATGCAAGACCGTCGGTGGAGCATCAACGTCGACTTAACCCAATTCTGAAGGAAATGGTAAAGAAGGAAATTCAAAAATTATTGGCTACCGGTATCATATATCCAATTTTCGACAGTAAATGGGTTAGTCCGGTTCATTGTGTGCTGAAAAAGGGGGGAATGACTGTGGTACAGAATGAGGATAACGAGTTAATTCCAACAAGAACAGTGACAGGATGGAGGGTGTGCATCGATTATAGGAGGTTGAATAAGGCAACCCAAAAGATCATTTCCGCTACCCTTTATTGATCAAATGTTAGATGAGTTAAGCGGGACATGAGTACTATCATTATTAGATGGATACTGGCTATAACCATATCGCCATCGCCTCCCGAGGATCAAGAAAAGACAACATTTACATGCCCTTGTGACACATTTGCATTCGTGAGGATGTCATTCGGGTTATGCAATGCACCGCAACTTTCCAACGGTGTATGATGGCCATTTTTCGATATGGTGGAGAAAATGTTGAAGTCTTCATGGACGATTTCTCGGCCTATGGAGACAACTTTGATACTTGCTTAGGGAATCTGGTCATGGTATTGCAAAATGTAAGGATACAAACCTCATACTCAATTGGGAAAATGCCACTTCATGGTTGAAGAAGGCATAATTTTGGGCCATAAGGTGTTGGCTCAAGGATTACAATTGGACAAAGCAAAGTCGGATACGATCGAGAAACCGCCTCCACCGAGCTCGCTTAAGGGTATTAGAAGTTTTCTGGGGGCATGATGGGTTCTACAGAGGTTCATAAAAAAGACTTCTCTAAGATTGCAAAACCTCTATGCAAATTTTTTTTAGAGAAGGATACTACTTTCAGCTTTCTGTTGAGAATGCAAGTCAAGATTTGAATTATTGAAGAAGAAATTAACTACTACTTCCCGATAGTCGCATTAGACCCGGAATATGCCATTCGAGCTTATGTGTGATGCAAGCGACTATGCGATTAATGCTTTTTTAAGGCAAAAGATTTGAGACAAGGTGTTTTACGCCATATACTATTCAAGCAAAACACTCACAGAGACTCAAATGAATTACACCACCACGGAAAAGGAATTGCTTGCAGTGGTGTACAAGTTTGACAAATTCCGGGCATAATTGATCGGGACTAAGGTGATAGTCTACATGGACCATTCGGCAATTCGGTACCTAATAGCGAAAAAAGATGCTAAGCCATGCCTTATCCGATGGATTCTCCTACTTCAAGAGTTTGACTTAGAAATTAAAGATAGAAAGGGGATGGAGAATCAAGTTGCCGACCATTTATCAAGGCTGGAAAATCCGGAGAAAAAGGATGAAGATAGATGCACAATCAACGAGTCATTCCCGGATAAACAACTATTTGGGTTAAATGCAGAATTTCCTTGGTATGCAGACTTCGCGAATTATCTAGTGAGCAACATGCTTCCCCCTGATCTTACACAAGAATAGAAAAAGAAGTTTCTTAATGACGTCAAGTGGTACATGTGGGATGAGCCTTATTTATTCAAACAGTGCGCCGACAAGATGATTAGAAGGTGTATCCCCTACAATGAAGTGCACAATATACTGCAGGAATGCCACTCATCGGCATATGGGGGACATTATGGGAGTGAGCACACCGCGGCAAAAGTGCTTTAAGCCGGGTTTTATTGGCCAACATTGTTCAAAGACGCCCACCAATTTGTGCAAATATGTGATAGATGCCAAAGGGTGGGAAACATCTCTAAACGAAATGAGATGCCCCTACAAACAATTCTTGAAGTGGAAATCTTTGATGTATGGGGCATCAATTTCATGGGGCCATTCCCTTCTTCTTTGAGCAATCAGTATATTCTACTCGCGGTGGATTACGTCTCGAAGTGGGTTGAAGCTGCAGCACTACCGTCCAACGTTGCCAAGGTGGTCCTTAAATTCCTACAAAAAAACATTTTCACGAGGTTTGGCACGCCAAGAACAATAATCAGTGATGAAGGTAGTCACTTCTGCAATAAGTCTTTTACAGCTCTGTTGGCTAAGTATGGGGTTAACCACAAGGTGGCTACAACGTATCACCCTCAAACAAATGGACAGGCTGAGGTATCAAACAGAGAAGTTAAGAAGATATTGGAAAAAGTCATAAATTCGAGTCGGAAAGATTGGTCACTTCGGTTGGATGACGCATTATGGGCTTACTGGACTACATACAAAACACCAATCGGGATGTCACCATATCAACTCTTATGCGGAAAAGCATGTCACTTACCGGGGTGGAGCTACAACAGACAAGGCCCATTGGACAATTCTCGAAAATTGAACTTTGATCAATCTGCTGTAGGAGAAAAGAGGCTACTCCAACTAAATGAGCTCGATGAATTCCGACTTCATGCATACGAGAACGCCAAGCTATACAAAGAAAAGGTTAAAAGATGGTACGACCAGAAAATTGTGCATAAAACATTCGAGTTGGGTCAATCAGTCCTCTTGTTCAACTCACGGTTGCGATTGTTCCCAGGAAAGCTTAACTCGAGATGGTCAGGACCATTCACTATAAAGCGAGTATTCCCTCATGGCGCAGTTAAACTCTATAGTCGTAATCCATTAGAGATGTTCAAGGTCAATGGTCAATGGATAAAGCATTACTGGGGTGGAGAATCAAACTGGGATGTCGTCAACATCACCCTCACCGATACACAGTAAAACAGGGAGTAGTCAGGCTAAACGACTTAAAATCAAGCGCTAATTGGGAGGCAACCCAATATTTCGTTATTTTTCATAGTTTTATTTATAATTGTTAGAATGTAGCTTTTATTAAGTATTAGGTAGGTATTATAGAGTAGAAGTTTTGTTGAAACTCTCAATCATACTCCAAGTCGTCAATAATTTAACATCTTGCATGTTTTTGGTTGCAGGAGGAGTCAAAAGTGAGTAAGAGCAACAACGAGCAAGAAAACAAGAAAAATAGGAGAATTTTGCATCAACAAATTTGAAACCAGAAATTTGAAGTCATAATGCCCGTAAAATATGGGTCCCAAATTCAAGCGCATAAGTTAGCTAATTGCTACATACCGCCTTCTTATTTCCTCCATACACGCCTCTCTCTATCTCATTTCTTCACACCAAAACCACCCAGCCTCCATTACAAGAACACCTAACCCACTCCTTCTACCCACGATAACAACTTACTCCTACCCATTACCTAAATCCATTGCACCCACTTCACCCCACGAATTACACTACCCCACACCATCAAGTACACGAATTCCTCTCCCCTACATCACCTCTATATAAACCCTACCACATACCTCCCATATTCATCTCCAAAAATATGAATTCATCAAGAAATTGGGCTACACATAGAGCAATTGAGTGTAAGTTACCTTTCTATTGTGTTTTCATTTTCTCTCAACTGAAGTACCATAGAAACAACCGAGTTTTGGGGGAAGAACGGACTGTGCACACCAAGTGTTTGAAAAATTGAGTGAACCAAGTGTAAGGGGAAGGTATTATGTGATAGCAAGTTTTAGCATCCGAAAATCAATGGCTTCGCAACCGACATCCAAACGCCAAAGGGGAGAGAGTTCACGATCCACGCAACCGACACGAACCTATGATCGTCGAAAATTTGTGAGTGCCACCGCCGCCGATCGGTATGATTACATGCTAACCAAAGCCCTTACGCCGGAGCGGGATTGGCCCCCGAGGGAAATGATGGGGAAATGATGTCTCAAATCTATCAAAAGGGGTGGATCAAACTCATCAAAAATCCAAAACCCGTCGTTGTCAACATTTTCAAGGAGTTTTATGCAAACACCGAAGACAAAGCCCCATTCAATGCGTTTTGTGCGAGGTCCCATGGTCCCGTTCAGTGATGATGCCATTAATTCATATTATTAGTTGCAGGTTCCACGACAGTGTCAGTATGCACAATTGAGGGACTTTGACCCTGACTACGAGGAGGTGATTACAAACATGACAAAGCTGTGAACATCTTGGATTAAAGGTCAAAAGGGAGGTACAGTGTTCCATAGCAAAGACCTTAACCGGTATGGAAAAATATGGTACGCCTTCTTATGCGCTAAATTGCTTCCGTCCCAACACACTTCGGACGTCACCAAAGAGAAGGCGTTCTTTGTTGTACTTTAATTGTGCAAGATTTCATTATTGGCCGGGCTATTATCGGCGCTTTCTCCATCCGCCGGGTGTTTACGTGGAAATTTTTCAGTGACTTGCCACACCCATCACTCATATGTGCGTTGTGTCGTCGCATGCGAGGGGGAGAGATGGTCCGATGATGAGCCTACTCAAATGTCGCTAGCTTTGCTTGATTCTAGAATGATAGCGCGGTATTCTGTATGGGCAGGAGGCGAGTCACATCCACGAGGTCTAGGCTTTATTTTTCCATCAGCGTCGGAAGACGAAGTTGATGCAGAAGATACCTCGGAGGATGAGGATGAAGGTATGGGAGAGCAAGGAACCGAGCAGATACCACAGACCGAGGAAATATCCAGTCCTCAGTTCCTTGAGTTCCAAAATTAGATGACCGCGCACAATAGGGCAGTACGTCGGGAAATGCAGCGATTGGCGATGCGACAAGATCACATGTTTGATGCTATGAATGCATCTTTCGCCTCACTCAACACAACACTCTAAAGCTTCAACCCGACGGCTCAATATCCATATCAATAACCCGGACCACTGCCTCGGTTTCCTCCAAGTGATTCTGATGATGAAGAGCACCAACCACCTCCCCAGACTTAAACGATTGCAGGGAAGTCCTCATGCACTTAATTTTATTTTTCTCCAATGAGGGCATTATGTTACTTAAGTTTGGGGGATTTAATTGCTTATTTGCATGCATTTGTTATTTTTTACATTCTAGTTTGCATAGTAGATTAGGTTTTTGCATAGTAGATTAGGTTATTTTTGATTTTGCATTGTTTTCATTTATGTTATTATCATAAAAATAATAATAATAAAAAAATTTAGTTTAATATTGTGTGTGCATATGTCCAATAGTGCTGCAGTTTATGTTATTTATGGGCCAATGATGAGATTGTGAACAAGTTAACCAATACAGTATTGATTATTAGAACTGTGATACAATTTTTGTTATGAATCGACTCTTGAACTTGTTTGAAACTGTTATAAAAAGGTTAGCACTAATAACATCTTTGTTGACTGGTTAGTTCAAATTGATACATAAATAGTTTCTAAAGGATAATGCTAGGGTAAATGAGAAAACGACAAGGATAGGTAGTAAAGGCTAAAATTAGGCAAGAATCTAAGTTTGGGGGAGTATATGTGGGGTATATAAGCTTTGAAAAAAAAAATAGAAAAAAAATATATGAAACATGTTGAGTTTTGTGGTGGGTTGAGGAGAAACACTCCCCATAAACACAAGCGTGAGATGGAGCGTAAAACGCACTCACCAACCATCTATCTAAAAAAAAGGAATAATGACGGGAAAAGAGCAAAAAGCCCCCGTGTAAAAAAAAGAAGAAGAAGAAAGTATAAGTATCTTGCATGAACCCTTGAATTTGGTATTGTTTAATTTTAGTTGGGTTGTGCCTATCTTTGAAATTTTTGAGATTGCACTGTATGATTCCTTCTAAGAAGTTGCTTATGTATTGAATTTGGGTCCGTATCAGTTATCTTAGATGTTGATCACACACGCACGCTATACCAGTGATAATTGTTCAAGATTTGAGAATTAATACAAAATTGTGGATTAGGTTTGGTGATTCATATTGTAAAGCTGCTTGTTTTCTCTGAGGCCGATGGGATAATTTAAGTTTCTGCGATATTGTTGGATTCTAAAGCATTTAGATTTTATTTATTTCATCTCATTGCATTTGCATAACATGTAGTTTGTTTTGTGCTCGAGGACTAGCACGGTTTAAGTTTGGGGGATTTTGATAAGTGGATTTAATATACATGAATCGATGTTCATTACAAGTTTAAATTTGTAGTTATCTTCTTGTTTTGTGTTCGTTTTCACTTGTTTTATGTTCTTTTATGTGTAGGGTGGTCATGGAGGCAAGTGGTGAAGAAAGGCGGACTTTTGGAGCAAAGTTGGAAAAATGCATGAAGTCGCAATATTCCTTTAGCGATAGCCATGGCCAGGCGGAAGTAGAACCATATTAGATTAGTACCCACCGGCTAAAAGTCGAAAATCAAGACTCTCTGCCGCCTTTTGAAGACTGTTGCAACATGGATTTTGGAGGTTTTGGTTAGGCGCCTGGACTCTACAAAAGAGAGATCTCGGCCAGAACATAAGGAGAGAGATATTACGTTGCAAACAACAAATCACACAAGACAAGAAGTAGATTACAGAGAAAAATTCCAGGATTCAAGTGCGAGCTTTGGAGGAGTAATTTGAAGAGATTATCGTGACCGTTGAAATTCTAGGCTACGTGAAGGCTGTTCATTATTCTTCTTTTCTTTAGTCTTTTATTTGTAATTGAAAGGATAATTTCATTAGATTATTCAGTTTTTAATTCATTCGTTATGAACTAATTCGCTTATTAGACTTGTGATGGATCCTTGGGTGAAACGATGATTTTATAACTTTGATTTCCAATTCAATAAAATATTTTCAGTTTATCTATGTTAATTCAAGCGTGAATTTATGAATTTCTTGATCAACAATTTTGTGTGAATTTGAATGGAATCGAGAGAGGATATTCAAATCTAGACCTAGTTAATATAGCATGTGTCATGAATTTTGTGAATAACAGATTTTTGATTATTGTTAAGGTAGAGATATGCTTTACATCACATGTAATCGGATAGAGAACTTAAGCTTAAACCTTCTTTAATTTCAGTTCACATAGAGATATAGTGAGTTGGTTGATTTAGGTGTTTAACTTGTTTCTATCTTAATTGTGGATTTAAGTTAATATGGTATTAGTGCATCGAGAGGTGGCTAGTATTACATTCGTGTTCTTGATTAATAAACTTGGATATTAAATTGAGTTGGAATAAAGGTTTGAAATCAGAGTGAAGCTTAAGGTGAAATCATAAGTCTAATTCTCCATTAATTGTTTGAAATTCCGGATTTTGATATTAGTGATTGTTTTGTGATAGTTTGTTTATTTATTAATTTAGTTTCTATAATTTTAAACCATTGAATTGAATAGTTTAATAGAATTAGGATTAATAGAAAATTGATAATTGTGAAGTTAAAATTCTTGCTAATTTGTCCTCATGGGAACAATACTTTATTCACTACTATATTACTTGTTGACCACGTACACTTGCGTGTTTTGCGCGTATCGATTTTACCCAACAAGTTTTTGAAGCAAAACAGCTTTGTAAAGTCCTTAAAAATAAATGATGTACAAGGACTATAAATATAGAAAGATCAAGCTTGTTAGGTTGGTCTTATAATGTAATAGATAGGCATGTCTGATCGTCGAACACTGCATCATAAATCGTGGTCTACCAGGAGAGTCAAGGAAAACTCGAGAACTATCAAGGAGAAATCGTAGCCTACAATATTGTAGATCTCAGAGTTCTTAGTCTGCCAGGTGAGACGAGGAAGGATCGTAGTGTATCGAGAAGAACTTTCTCAGAGCCGTAGTCTGTTGAGGAAGTCATGTTCAGAATCATAGAGACAACCTGTCTAAGAGCCAACCGAGCATCTGCCAGAGCCAAATCAAGAATCGTAGGCCACACTTGAAGTAGTGGAGTCTGATGATCATATCAGAGGTAGAGATCGTAGTCGAGCCAGATCAGACGAGGACAACAAGCATAAAGACAGAAATCATAGAGTGTCAAGATTTGATCTCGGAGTCATAGTGTCTGCAGAACCAAAGCTAAATCGTAGTGTGCAGAACTAAGGCTTCAACTTAGGTGCTCACAACGCCAAGGCAGAATTGTAGAGTCAACGCGATTATCAACAAATGAGCATTCCCAGAATATCCAAAGTATGAAGCCTCTGGTCTAAGTTGCGAAGATACATTCCACCTAAAGGAAACCAGAGAACACTCAATGAATGACATGCAAGCTAACAGAAGATCTAAGTGCCAAACCAATCAACATCCAGATTGAGTTATGAAGTCATTCAAGATGAAGTCTTCCCTAAGTCGATCAGAAGAAGACTTCAGTAAAAGTGACTGACTAAAGAAAGTCAGCAAGTGCAGTAGCTGTCAAGAGAACAAGACAATGATCTTGGGATTAACTAGGATCATAGTGTTTGCCAGATTAGAAGCAGAAACTAATGGGATCTATGACACAGACACTGGCTAACCTATACAGAATAGACAAAGAAGATGAAGCATGGGTCAGACCATTGATGATATGTGAATGGGAGATCACAAGGAGAAAGAGACTGAGCATGTCTAACCTGATAAGTCTTAAATTTGAGGAGGGCTAGAGTAATCAGACAAGTTGTCAGTACCTAATATAAGCTAAGGCAAACAAAAGTGATGAAGCACTGCATGAGTGGAGCAAGAGGTGTTCTACATTGAAGATTTAATGAACACTCTTCAGAATCGTAGTGTTGTCTCAACTAGTCAATGAGCAACATTCAACAAGACACACTACGATCAGGTCCAAGAACATTTGCATCAGAATCGTAGAGTTTGGTCATTTGAGGATTGAAGCACGGTTTAATCTGAAGACTGATATTTGAACATTACTAATTGAAAGCATCGATGCAAAAGGACAACTCTTGATGTTCTAATCAAGGAATCAGAGATAAGAAATAAAGATGACTACCTTCCTGACACACCAAAGTGACATCTTTGACGGGGTAGGTGAAATAGTAAACTGTAGTGTCAGAAAAGTGAAAAAGGGGATGTCATATCACATCTCCAATTCTGCAGTCTGCACCAAATAACTTGAGATCTGTGAAGCAATTCAAATAGCTGCCAATGACTATATTCTAACGGGAAGATTGTGAAAGAGTATAAATCAACTAGAGCTTCAAAGATCAAAAGTTGATGAATTGCAGAATCGTTGAGTTGTTGGAATGCTATATTGTTGAATCTACGAGTTCCACCAGAGTTGAATAGAACAAGTCTCAGTGATAGTGAGACTACTAAGGTGGAAGTGAAGCAAATTTGAAGAAGGACTTAAACAAACTAAAGCTTCACTCAACAAGGATAAGAATACCACTGAAGATGGCAGCTAAGCTGAGAGCCGAGAAGGCCAGTAAGATAGCATTCAGAAAAGTGGGAGCACAAAGAAGATCTAGAGAGCCACTCTACGAATCACCATGAACCAAAAACTAAAACAGAACAGATGTAGAACCATGTCTACATACCATTCAAGAAGGGTTCAGGGAATGCTAAGTGCCAAACAAAGTCTACCAAAAGCTCAAAGACTTAACAAAGCTAAATGGTGATAGTGCACAACTGACATCAGAAGAAGATGGGATGAACAGTATAAAGATCAGCTGCACCAGAGAAGAGTTGGTCTAGACTCTACGCAGAATGTAAAGAGGATCATGCCAAGCTGCTAAGTACAAAAGATGTTCAAGCTTCAAGACATCTTAGCAGCTCAGCACCAACAACAACTACAATAACAAAAAGTAGCCATGGCCTAATGGGTCCTTGTCCGAAGGGACTAAATAAAGTTCCAAGCGTGTTGGGCTTGAAGAGTTCTTAGTGAACTAGAGGAGTTCCAAGCCTACTAGGCTTGAAGAGTTCTTAGTGAACTGAAGTTCGCTGGCCTTGAAGGAATCTTAGTGATTCAGGGCGCTGCCCTTCCTTAGTGGAATTCCTACTCGATTAAAGTAGAAGAGTGGATTAGGAGCTTGAGTCTCTGAACCACTTAAAATCCCTTGTGTCTTTTACTTTCTGTCATTTACATTATGTACCTAACTGCTATAAATGGTATGTATGTATTAACTGCTTACAACTAAACTAACTCTACGAACAATGTATGTATGTTCATGAATATATCAATGAAGGGGATCTTTTACTTATTCCGAAGTGCTTGAAAAGATTCTTATGTTTGTCACATGCTAATTAGTTAGCAATACTAAATATACAGGAAAAGTATTTAAAATTAAAAATGATCTATTCAGCCCCCCTTTGTGACGCCCCCAAAATAGGTATACATCACTCATTCTGAGTCGCCAAATACATGGTACAAAATTCAAATACAAACTTAAATTATACAACTGTTAAGTGTCGTGTAAAATACGACAAAACATAAGCTGTTAGTTTTAATACAAATATTGCCTTCTAGACAGTATTCAAACTCAAATGGAGTCCTCATTACATTTATTATCACACTATTTTATAGAATAGTGAGGACTACTAAATCAACAATATGGACCGTTAATCCATTCCCCAACTAGTCCCAGCTATATTCTCATTTCCTGAAGAGAACAGTGAAAGAAAGGGTGAGCTCAACTAGCCCAGTAAGAAATATTATCACTAAGATTATACAGAATAAATTATCCTTAGCCTTCAACAGTATAACAACTGATAGAATATAATAGACAACAAGTTTTAGATCAACAACTGCACCGGAATAGACAATCCATTAGAAGAGTCAAGTAGAGCATGATATCTACTATATTCTATGATTTAAAAAGTTTATCATCAATTTTATCGCTGAGACTCAGCTTAATAAATAATCCACATCATTGAATCATCCCTGCACTACGGGCTAAGGATATTCTTTAGAATCACGACCACGAATTATCCATGCACTACAGGCCCAGGATAATCGTGTTTTCATCAACGGTCATGATCACGCCATAAAACAATTCGTATTTGCGCCCTTGGCCGAAGAGAACCCATGATCATGATTATACCAAAAACTGTTTATCAATGCACTACGAGCCAATGAGGACTTTTACCACATCATTTATAACATTACGGTCATGATTATACCGAATAATCCCTAGTCATAATCATACCAAGTCCATCTATGCACTACGGGCCAAAGATGACTTTCATAACAATATAAGCATGATGATGATGACAATGATATAAGAATTCAATTAAATTAAAGCAAATGATAAATTTTTAAAGATTTATAATTTAATTTATCCAGAATTCAATAATGTCCAAATTGTCAACATGATACTGCTTTGTGGATTAAAATTCAAGAATAATATTGTATCAAAAATGATTTGGACCGAAAAAAAATTAATTTTTATCATGAATAGTACCCCGAGTGAATAGTAACTTAATGAATAGTACCCTGTGAATAGTAACTTCGAGAATAGTAACCCCGTGAATAGTACCCCATCATGAAAAAGTTAAAACTTATCAAGAATGCTCGGAATAATATTTTCATGAAAAGATACTAGATGAAGAACAAATATCAAGGATATTCTACTAATTTTATGAAGTATAGAAGCCAAAACTTAACAAAATGATTATAGAATTCGGAATCTGAAACAAAATAATGTTACTTACATACTACAGAGTATGGAAGAAAATATTATTTCATATGAATACTGAACAAAAATAATATCCCTTACAACTGTTGAACGAAGATAATATTCTTTACGAACATTAAACGAATATAATATTTCTTAAGAATATTAAACGAATATAATATTCCTTACAAATATTAAATGAATATAATATTCTTTATGAATATTGAACGAAAATAATATTCATACGAATACAAAAAAAATATATCTTCTGAATATGAAATAAATAATAATCCTTACCTCAAAAAGAAGAGTATTCCAATTGGTATAGCGGAGATATTCTTGAAGAAAACTTTCACTATTTTCTACACTCAAATCTCCCTAAAACTCGAAAGAAATACGCTCAATATTATAGAAGAAGAATTCTCTGATTCTGGTGTGTTTTTCAATTCTAACTAAGCATCCTATTTATAGGAGAATGGAAATGATACTATTTAGAAAATAAAATCACGGACACACAGTAGCTTTATTCGAACGAATTCACGGGCAGAAATCTGATTTTTACTATTCATTACTATGCAATAAAATATTCTAATAAAACAAACACTTTAAATAAAATATAATATATTCTATTTATAATCTAATAAAATAAAACTTATTATAATATATATATATATATATATATATATATATAAAACACATGTTATATTAGAAACCCACCGTGACAACCTTTAGACTTTCCTCCCCCATAATTATTCCTTCCAACATGCGGGCCCCACCCACATGTCATTATCATATATATATATATATATATATATATATATAAAATTACCCTCCATTTACGTAAACTCCATCCCACCCCAATTTTTAGATTCCAAAGTCACATGTGGGCCCCACATATGGCCCCACCTTTATTGTATTAAATAATTTTCTACCAATTATTTTGAAAAATGGGTGAATGAGAGTTCATAAAATAAGCAAAATTTACATCAAATACTTCATAAAAATCCCCTCAATATTTTAACAACATTTATCATCATTATTATAACTCGCAATATTTAACAACCAGATCGTTCCCAAGAAAGAGGGGGCTTTTTAATAAGGATTTTTTCATATTGGCGTGCAATTAGATGACCTAACATCTCCTTGACAGAACTTCTAGACATTGTTAATTATGCAAATAATAATATGAATAACTTGTCATCTCAATTATTGATTTAATAATATATAAAAATATTGAAAATAATTAAATCAAATAACGCGAGATACTATGCAGCAATTACTGTAATAATAATTGAATAAAACTGAGTGACTTCTCACGTAAGCATCAATAATCAATACCGTGTGCTATTATGCAACCACGCGTATTACTGTACTTTTATCACCGGGTGATTCAACAGTTTAACGGTAAAACTTTTGCCGTTATTTTTATAAAAAGATAATTCTATCGTTTTCTAACTCCGACAGTTATTCCGTTGTGGGGTCCACCAATGATTGTGCCGTCGTACAAATATTTCCTGTTAAAAATGAATATTCCCCGACCAATCGAATATTTTATGACAACTTGCATACTTTGCAAAATTTATAAATACTACCCACAACTATAACATTATATCAAATCCACACCATAATACTTTAAAAAAATATTTTGAGAAAAATTAATCTTTATTCACAAAATTTGAGGTCTTACAATCTCCCCTCCTAATGAAATTTCGCCCTCGAAATTTACGTACGTACTTGGTATGTCAAAGAGGTGAGCATACCTCGTCTAACTCTTGAGGTATAACCTTTGAGCATAGAATATGTTTCTTCTTATCCAAGATTTTAACAGGTACCTCTTCATACGTTAAATCTTCCGTTATCTCGTCCGGTTCTAATTCAATAATGTTGTTCGGGTCGTCCACATATTTACGTAACATCGATATGTGAAAAAAACGTTATGAACACGCGACATACTTAGCGGTAAGGCGAGTCTATAGGCCACAGTTCCTACTCGATCGATGATTTCAAATAGACCAATAAAGTCGAGGGTTGAGATTTCTTCTCTTTGTCGATTCTTTATTCTAGAATAACGCCCTCTTGAACCTTCTTCTTCACATTCATCAGCTCTGAGTCTGTAGCTTGAGCGGCTTTAACTTTATCGATTAAAGTCGGTTCTAATCGTATATTCGCTATTTTCACGTAGGTTCTTGGAGTTTTTAACTCTATCTCCATCTTTTGTAAATTGTACAAATCGGTTTTTGTGTTAACAAAGTCGTACTCGTAAACGTATACGATCTTCTACTCAACGCGTCAGCTACGACGTTCGCTTTTCTAAGATGGTATTGAATGGTATTGTCGTAATCTTTCAACAGCTCGAGCCAACGACTTTGGTGCATGTTACGTTCTTTTTTGATGAAAAATATTTGAGGGTTTTTGTATCGGGTTCAGGGTCGATACAAAATTTGATTTCATGCTCTAGGGGTAGGCTAGAAAGTTCTTCAGGGAATAGGTCAGGAAATTTATTAACAATAAGAATATCATTCAAAACTGAAGTATTTTTGTTTAAATTCGTGACATGAGCTAAGAAAGCTTGACATCCGTTTTTCAATAAACGAATAGCTTTATGGCTTGAGATGACGGTGATTGATTTTAATGGTTTGGTTGCTTGAATTCACATAATAGGTTGGTTAGGAATATGAAAGCTAACAACCTTACGAAAAATAATAAATTTTTGCATGATGAGTAGTTAACTAATCAATCCCTAGAATTACGTCAAATGTAAGTATTTTCAATGAAATAAGATCGACAGGTAATGTGAGGGTACCGATTTGAATCAAATAAGATTTATAAATAGTGGAGGTAACGAAGGTTTCTCATAACGGAGTTTCAACAGATAAGTCAATGTCTAATTTCTCCGGAGTTAAATTTAAACATTGTGCGCAAGTAGGAGAAATAAAAGAGTGGGTAGAACCGGTATCGAATAAGGTATAGACTTCACAAGCGTTTATAATTAACTTACCCGTGATAACTTAGTTCCGGTTCCTCGACAAATGCTCTCACTTAAACTACCGACTTTGACTTGTCTGAGACATCCTTTGGCGTCACCATCCTAGCTGGACTTAACTTCACTACATGACAAAATCGAGCTAGGTGACCTTCTCTTCCGCAATTGAGACACGCTTTGGGTTGATGCGTACAGTTTGGACGGATGTGTCCCTCTTGTCCGCATTTGAAACATACGACCGGTGGTCGTTCTTCTTCCTTGGAAACGGGTGCTTCCGTCTTTCCATCATTATTGAACCTTCTCTTCTTGAAGTTGTTCTTACTTAGTTCACCTTTCCTATTATCCTGGCCATGATTACCACCAAAGTGGTTACCATTTCTGGCATATTGATTCCCTCCACGTTTGTTGTCACCGCTTTGATGACTGCTACAATTGGTATTATCGATTTACCGGTTGCTCTCTCTTGGTTGGGTTGACTCATTATCGTGCTCGAATAACTGAGCCCTATTTACAACATCTGAATACAAACACAGTTTGTGAGAGATAAGGTATTGACGTTTCTCGGGTTTCAAACCTCATAGAAACATTCACGTCATTCTCTCTTCATTATCAACTAAGTGGGACGCAAACCAGGATAACTCGGCAAACTTAGCTTCGTACTGCGACACGGTCATATTGTTTTGCTCCAGCTTGATGAATTCCACCTCCTTCATGTGACGAATACTTTTGGGAAAGTACTTGTCATTGAATAATTCTTGGAACTTCTCTCAAGACATCTTGAGTGCGTCAGGCTGGGTACATTTTACAGATTCCCACCAGTAATCTGCCTCTTCACGCAACATAAAGGTGGCGAAGGAAACCTTTTGCTTCTCTAAGCATTCCAAGACATCAAATATCTTGCTGATCTGCTTTATCCACGTCTTCGCCTTAAGTGGTTCTGGCTTTCTCAAACAATCCGGTGGTCCCAGCTCCTTGAATTGCTTAGCGGTGACCGTCCGAGAGTTGCCAGTGTTTCCACCTGCATTTTGGACAGGAGCCGCTCTCGCCTGATGCTGCATGACTTACATAAAGCCTCTGAACATCCCATCGTTCATCATTTGATCGGTGTTGTTGTTTACTTGAGGATTATTATCTTCCTGTTGCACATTATCCTGGGTATTGATCTGTGGTGACTCAACGGTCTCCTGTGCTCCATTGCTATTCTCAACATTCTCGGATGTCATTTTCAAATACTGCCACAAAACAAGGTTTAATTGACACACCACATATTATCCCTATATTTTGACCGACTAATTAAATAACAAATAAACTTAGGTAGGTCATACTAGCGAAGGAATTACCCGTCTCTCCCCTAGTTCTAGTCTCACATCTTAGCCATGGATCATATCTCTAAGCTTTGATACCAACCGTGACGCCCCTAAAATAGGTATACATCACCCATTCTGAGTCGCCAAATACATGGTACAAAATTCAAATACAAACTTAACTTATACAACTGTTAAGTGTCGTGTAAAATATGACAAAACGTAAGCTGTGAGTTTTAATACAGATATTGTCTTCTAGACAGTATTCAAACTCAAATGGATTCCTCATTATATTTATTATCACACTATTTCACAGAATAGTGAGGACTACTAAAACAACCATCTGGACTGTCAATCCATTCCCCGACTAGTCCCATCTATATTCCTATTTCCTGAAGAGAACAGTGAAAGAAAGGGTGAGCTCAACTATCCTAATAAGAAATATTATGACTAAGATAATTCAGAATAAATTATCCTTAGCCTTCAACAATATAACTACTGATAGAATATAATAGACAATAAGTTTTAGATCAACAACTTCAGCGGAATAGGCAATCCATTAGAAGAGTCAAGTAAAGCATGATATCTACTATCTTCTATGATTTAAAAAGTTTATCATCAATTTTATCGTTGAGACTCAGCTTAATAAATAATCCACATCATCGAATCATCCCTGCACTACGGGCCAAGGATATTCTTTAGAATCACAACCACGAATTATCCATGCACTACATGCCAAAGATAATCGTGTTTTCATCAACGGTCATGAACACGCCATAAAAAAATTCATCTTTGCGCCCTTGGCCGAAGAGAACCCATGGTCATGATCATACCAAAAACTGTCCATCAATGCACTACGGGCCAATGAGGACTTTTACCACATCATTTGTAACATTACTACCATGATTATAATTCGAATAATCCTCGGTCATAATCATACCAAGTCCATCTATGCACTACGGGCCAAAGATGACTTTCATAACAATATAAGTACGAGGATGATGACAATGCTATAAGAATTCAATTAAATGAAAGCAAATGATAAATTTTTAAAGATTTATAATTTAATTTATCCAGAATTCAATAATATCCAAATTGTCAACATGATACTGCTTTGTGGAGAAAAATTTAAGAATAATATTGTATTAAAAATGATTTGGATAGAAAAGAAATCAATTTTTTTCATGAATAGTACCCCAGGTGAATGGTAACTGAGTGGATAGTACCTCGTTAATAGTAACTTCGGGAATAGTAACCCCGTGAATAGTACCCCAGCATGAAAAAGTTAAAACTTATCAAGAATGCTCGGAATAATATTTCCATGAAAAGATACTGGATGTAGCGCAAATATCAAGAATATTCTACTAATTTCATGGAGTATAGAAGCCAAAATTTAACAAAATGATTATAGAATTCAGAATCTGAAACAAAATAATGTTACTTACATACTACAGAGTATGGAATAAAATATTATTTCATATGAATACTGAACAAAAATAATATCCCTTACAACTGTTGAACGAAAATAATATTCCTTACGAACATTAAACGAATATAATATTCCTTACGAATATTAAATGAATATAATATTCCTTACGAATATTAAACGAATATAATATTCTTTATGAATATTGAACGAAATAATATTCATACGAATACAAAAAAATATCTCTTCTGAATATGAAATAAATAATAATCCTTACCTCAAAAAGAAGAGTATTCTAACTGGTATATCGGAGATATTCTTGAAGAAAACTTTCACTATTTTCTACACTCAAAGCTTCCTAAAATTCGAAAGAAATACACTCAATATTATAGAAAAAGAATTCTCTGATTCTGGTGTATTTTTCAATTATAACTAAACATCCTATTTATAGGAGAATGGAAATGATACTATTTAGAAAATAAAATCACGGATGAACAGTAGCTTTATTCGAATGAATTCACGGGCAGAAATCTGATTTTTACTATTCATTACTGTGCAATAAAATATTCTAATAAAACAAACACTTTAAATAAAATATAATATATTCTATCTATAATCTAATAAACAAAACTTATTATAATATATATATATATATATAACAACACATGTTATATTAAAAACCCACCCGTGACAACCTTCAGACTTTCCTCCCCCCATAATTCCTTCTTCCAACATGTGGGCCCCACCCACATGTCATTATCATATATATATATATATATATATATATACAATTACCCTCCATTTACGTAAACTCCCTCCCACCCCCATTTTTAGATTCCAAAGTCACACGTGGGCCCCACATGTGGCACCTTTATTGTATTAAATAATTTTTTACCGATTATTTTGAAAAATGGGTGAATGGGGGTCCATAAAATAAGCAAAATGTACATCAAATACTTCATAAAAATCCCCTCAATAATTTTAGCAACATTTATCATCATTATTATAACTCGCAATATTTAACAACCAGATTGTTCCCAGGAAAGAGGGGGCTTTCCAATAAGAATTTCTCCCTATTGGCACGCAATTAGATGACCTAACCTCTCCTTGACAGAACTTCTAAACATTGTTAATTATGCAAATAATAATATGAATAACTTGTCATCTCAATTATTGATTTAATAATATATAAAAATATTAACAATAATTGAATCAAATAACGCGAGATACTATGCAGTAATTACTGTAACAATAATTGAATAAAATGTAGTGACTTCTCACGTAAGCATCAATAATCAATACCGTGTGCTATTATGCAACCACGCCAGACATCGCATTTCTTTATCATCGGGTGATTCAACAGTTTAACGGTAAAACTTTCACCGTTATTTTTTATAAAAAGATAATTCTGTCGTTTTCTAACTCCGACAGTTATTCCGTTGTGGGGTCCACTAATGATTATGCCGTCGTACGAATATTCCCCGACCAATCGAATATTTTATGACAACTTTCATACTTTTAAAAATTTATAAATACTACCCATAACTATAATATTATATCAAATCCACACCATAATACTTTAAAAAAATATTTTGAGAAAAATTAATCTTTATTCACAAAATTTGGGGTCTTACACCCTTCTAGATCTATTGTGTGCCTACTGGGAACTAACAATTGGTATCAGAGCAGGTTCTCATGCTATATTCAAAAGTTAATCGCTTTGAGTCTGATTCTAGGCACAAACATTGTTCTAAACTTAGTTTAGTACTAAGTCACTTGTAAATGCAGATGAGCTCACACGTTAGAAATATTGTGTACATGTAAATGCATATATACACCTGAAGCTGCTCAGATTGGTCCATGTTCTTAAATGCCATAACAACAAGGCCAATCCTTGGCCACAATCAATCTTGTAGTCTGAAGACCATATATGGGAGCTCAAGAGGCATCAACATCAAAGAGTCAAGCATCCAGCGATCTGAAAGATGAAAAGGCCATATGTGCTAAGAAGTACTTATCCAGAGAAGAAAGAAGAATTTCTCAAATATGTATTTGGCTAACCAGCAGCTGGATGTGAACCTTGAGGTTAAAGGTTGTCAAAGAACTAAGGATGCCAATATTTTCTCAGCTTACATCTTCAAGACTATGACTGATTGATCGAAGGACAACTAGACCAACAAGCTGTCAAAAATGAATGTAAGAATATGCACATCAATGTCTAACCTAATTATATCAAGATAAATGACTATCAAGAAACTGACAGTTAAAAGGTACGGTTCCTCATTAATATAAATATGTACATCATGTTGCATCACCTTATGTACTATAACAATATTCTATCAAGAGACCATACTTTACCTAAAAAGGGGAAGAGAAAAAGTACACTAAGGTTGGAAACTCAACTGCTTACAAACTGTCTCTCTATCCAAGTTTTAGGTTGAAGATAACATCTTGAAAGAAGTCTGAAATAGGTCATAAACATATCAAGATTTATTTAATTTTAAGTGGAGTAATCCTTACTGAGGGGTTAGTATGTATGTACAAACATATGTTCTAGGTTTTTGATAATACATAGAGTCTGATCAGTTCTACAAGAGTATCTTGAAAATTTGTAGAAACTGATCACCTCCATGAATCAACCAGATACAAATAAGTGATAGAGTTGATTCTCACTCTATGAACATTTAAAATCTGTGAACACAACTAAGCAAATGATGAAACCATCAAAGAAATAGAGTGTTTTATTAAAGTGGTTAATCTTACACACTGTAGCGCCCCTGAATCCGGGTCCCGAATCATCGCGGATCCGGTTCGCTATTTCTATAACTGTTGCGGAAGATATAAACATAAATTGTTTATACATTAAACATTATACACTATCCCCAAGGTTGAGTAACCATAACTTATACACAATTTATAACTTATCTAACACATGACCTCATTATCATACAAGACTATTACAAAACTAATCGCGCACATTAACTTTAAAGTCGGAACTCGCTTTTTAACTTTCCTTGTATCCGACGCATTCACCTTAATCTGCAATGTTTTATCATGATATAGCAAGGGTGAGCATGAAAGTTGCCCAACAAGTTTAAATACAATTTAAGGATATATCATGATTGAAAGAGTCTGAATAATAAGCTGGCTATAATTCAAAATGTAGTTGTGAATTAGCATGAACAAACTTTTGACTGAACAAGTATTACATGAACAATATATATCTGGACCAACTGGTAATGAAGGTGATCAGCCTTTCATACTTGACTTATACATACAAGATGTACAGAGTACAATTCTACATGGTAATCGATGAACGATTAACCATAAGCATATCTGAATGAAACACTCTTAGTAGAGTTAAGAAAACAAACTTGCTTGCTTATTTTGATTATCGATACGAAAATATAACTTAGCTTTATCCAAGACCTAATACGATAATACCGATCTCCAAATATTAGAATAATATCATCACAAAGATAAAATAACCTAAACACATTATCACATAATCCTCGGTCTATCATATAAATACATAAGACTTAGCATTAAATCGACTATTTAAGTCTAAGTTGAAACCGACATAATTCAATCATCCCGACGGTCAAATTGGACAATATCGAGTTTAAGTTCAATTAAACTCTGCCTAAACAATTAACAATAATCTTAGATAATCATAGTATCAGTCAAAACATTTTTCATAAACTTGCAAAAAATATCGGATAATTAATATCATTTAACAACATTTTTCAATCATTAATACTGTATTTAAATGAATTAAATATCACAATATTCTAATATCATTAATATTTATTTAATATTAAACATTAATGAAACACATATGTCATAATATTATAACATATTTGTAATATCTCAAAGTATTTTCAATACTTTATTATTTCCTTTAAATGTTTTTAAAGTAATTAAAATATTAATCAATAACCTGATATTAATATAAATACCACATTATTCCTTGATCATTAACATTTATTTAATATTAAATTTTAATGAAAATCATAACATAATATTATAATATAATTATAATATCACAAAGTATTTTAATATCTTAAAATCATATTTATATGATTTTTAAACAACCAAATCCATTATCCGATAATTGCTATAATTATTAAAATATTAATATTTTCATGCCAAAATATCAAAAGTTATATTTTATAACTTAAAATATTTTTATAACACTTGAATCATTTTATATGATTTTTAAATCATAAATTCTATTTTTCCATAATTTATTTAATATATTCATTAAATAAACTAATTATCATTAATAATAAATATTAATGAAAGTCATCAAAAGTCATCAAAAATAACTTAAAATATCTTATAACACCATAATATAATTTTTCATGATTTTTCATGAATTAAAACTATTTTTCAAATAATTTATCTAATATTATAATTAAATAAATAAATACCATTTATATTCTAAAAATATTAAATATTTTCAAATATATTCAAATTAATTAAAAACTATATTTTTAGACTTTAAAATAATTTTTCGAATTTAATATGTATTTTTAATAATTAAAGACTAATTTTTTCTAATTTTTAAATCATTTTCTAATTCCCGAAATTAAAATAATTCAAAACCGTCATAATAGGCTTTAATGACGTAAATCATTGTCTTAGGTGTTCTTCACCAAATTGAATTCCAAAAATCAATCCGAAAGTGGGCTAGTTTCGACCGATTATAATTCTCAATCCATTACGCTTTACGGCAATCTAACACTTAGATCTTGTAGTACTAGTGTAATAATACAATTATCAACAAACATCATGTTTAAACAACATCGATCCGGGGAGATATTGGTCATCAAAACTTCGACAACACCGTTCTTCAACTCAAGAACAATGAGGTGCCTACTTTGGATCCTTATAACTTGCAATCATGTATTGTTTGTGTGATCTATCAATTGCAGCGTGTGACAAACATGTAGGACTACAACTACAAAGCATCATAACACATTAACATCATAGCATGAGAAAGATCTAGCCTAATTGAAGTTCAACACGGAAATTGCTAAAAAAAATTTCAGGTTCGTGTTCTTGCGCTTTGGCCAACGGGTTTTGACCATGAATAACTTCCGATCTATAATGAGATATGAACTTGATTATTTTTTTCATATTAAAGACCACATATCGATCACACATAACAACTTTTAAACAACAAAAATCTTGATCGAGCAAAGATCTATGGCCAACGACATTTGACCGCAGACCAAAATTTTGGTTTTCCCACTTGCTCAAATCTTCAAATTCAGTATACTTTGATGTTATGGGTCTTTGACTTATCAACCCGGATCATCAATTAACATCCTATTACACAACTTTAAACAATCAATTGCAACAAATAACATAGAGTCGAAGGATTTCTAGACTTAGGGTTTTATACCTTTCCTAACTTTGATTTCTTGATTTTTGGCTTCTGATCTGTTGTTTGTGATCGCGGGGTTTTGATTTAGGACCCGATATAGCAACAAGTTTACGTGGGTTTGAGGCTTGAGAGTAATAGCTTGAGTGTTGAACAAATTTTAGTTTACCAAATGATTTTCTCTCTCTTCCAATCCTTTTATAGACAACTTAGATTCATTTATGAGATGTTCTAGAGCTGATGTGCTGGAGTTGTGAGTCACCAAGAGTTAGTGAGGTTAGGTAAGCAACTAAAGTTTTGGACACAACTACAAGTTAGTTCACTAAAACACCCAAAGGGCATTATAGTCATTTCCTTACCATTTTAAATTCTAGATTAGTCATTTGTGAGATATAGGCACATGGCTTAGCTAGGGTTGGTCACCAACCACATACTAGGGCTAGATCTACACTCCATCCCATTAAAATATTCAAGAAGGGTACTTTGGTCATTTGACTTGTAAAGTGAATGGTAACTTGGTAATTGGTCACAACCCTTAGGTTTTAAAATAGAAGATTATAATTAGTGTTCCCTAATTACAATAAAGTTTACTAATCACATTCAAGCTTGCTAATTAGGGTTAAGGCTTCCTAATTAACATTAAACTTTATAAATTAATAATTAGATTTTCTCTAATTGTACATTAGGGTTTCCAACATTAGAAATTAGGGCTTTCTAATTAATCAATTAGGGTTATCTCTAATGATACCTACAATTAATAACATAAAACTCTATACTTAACTTCAAGCTTCCCACTTAGGGTTTTAATATCCCGATTTAGGGTTTTAGACAGAATAATTAGGGTTCAAATTTTTGGAAATTAGGGTTTGCTAAATAATTAAGCTTTACCCTATTAAGCTTATAATTTAAATCACTTGAGCATTATAATTCTCTGGTATATTCCCAGATTAGGGTTTCAAATATTCGAAATCTGAAATTAGGATTTTCAGATATGGTATTAGGGTTTTCTAATACTCAAATAGGGTTTCCAGTAATTCATTAGGGTTTTCCCTAATTAATTTATAATTAATAACGCTAAACCTTATATATAGCATTGCATTCCCAATCTAGGGGTTTTAATATCCGAATTAGGGTTTCGGACTCACGGAACTGAAACTAGGGTTTCCAGAACCGATTGCTAGGTTTTCTTATCAAACGTTAGGGTTTTCTAACTGAACGTTGATGTTCTTAATATAAACTTAGGGTTTGTCACAGATATAATTTATCTGGTCAACCCATGACCCTTAACCACATTCTGAACACATACATAATCATAAACACATAACATATTCACATAAATCCTTAATCCTGAATAATTCACCTAAATCCTTTACAGAATTTTGAAATCCTCAAAATTCCTTCCCAATAACATCAAACGCATACACTTATTTTCTGTCTAAGTCTAATATTTGACCTTAAATCAATCATTTAAGATTTTGTAAAATTGTCTAAATTCTCGGGTTGTCACACACACACACACACACTCACCATCATGCATCTTAAAATGTCATATCTAATTTGGATACATGTATGAATATGATTGTTGGTGATCAATGTGATGAATAATTCAAATATATGAGGAATATGGATTTTAAAAACAAACCTGGCAGGACCCATTTAACCATGGGTACCCAAAAATAGAAATTTATCTAACCTGCAGGTACTTAGTCTATCGGACCACACTAAGGAATACTGAAGTAGATGACTTCAGTCAAGAAGATTCAACCATGTGACGCCCCTAAAAATAGGTATACATCACCCATCTTGAGTTTCCAAATACATGGTACAAAATTCAAATACAACTTAATTATACAATAGTCGTGTAAAATACGACAAAACATAATCTAAGAATTTTAATAAGAATATTGTCATCTAGACAATATCCACACTTAATGGAGTCCTCATTACATTTATTGTCACACTATTTTATAGAACAGTGAGGACTACTAAAACAACCATCTGGACTGTCAATCCATTCTCCGACTCGTCCAAGCTATATTCTCATTTCCTGAAGAGAACAATGAAAGAAAGGGTGAGCTCAACTAGCCCAGTAAGAAATATTATGACTAAGATAATGCAGAATAATTTATTGTTAGCCTTTAACAATGTTAAACTGATAAAATATAACAACCATCAAGTTTAACTGCAGCGGAACAAGCAATCCATTAGAAGAGTCAAGTAGAGAATAAAATATACTATCTTCTATGATTTAAAAGGTTTTTCATCACTTTTATCGCTGAGACAAAACTTAATAAATAAACCACATCATCCCTGCACTGATATTCATTAGTGTCACGACCACAACTTATCCATGAACTATGGGCCAAGGATATTCGTGTATTCATCAATGGTCATGATCATGCCAACAACTGTCCATCAATGCACTACGGCCAATGAGGACTTTTACCACATCATTTGTAACATTACAGTCATAATTATACCGAATAATCCCTGGTCATAATCATACCAAGTCCATCTATGCACTACAGGCCACAAATGACTTTCAACATAATATAAACATGAGGATGATGACAATGATATAAGAATTCAATAAAACAAGTTCAAGGATAAATTTTTAAAGATTTATAATTTAATTTATCCAGAAATCAATAACGTCCAAATTGTCAACATGATACTATTTTGTGGAGTAAAATTCAAGAATGCTCAGAAGAATATTTCCATGAAAAGATACTAGATGAAGTGCAAATATTAAGGATATTCCACTAATTTCATGGAGTATAGAAGCCAAAACTTTAACCAACTGAGTATAATAGAATATATGAAACCGCAAATGGATTTTTGCCCGCCATGCGGTAATCCACGTAGACAGATCATTTTCACGATTTAATAAGGAATGGATACGAATGATCATTCACCATGCATGTGGTAATCCACATAGACATGTTATTCCAACAGAATAATAAAGAATGAAACCAGGTCATGCGTAACCCGCACAGACAGGATATTCCAACATAATAATAAAGAATGGAACCAAGTTATGCGTAATCCGCACAGATAGGATATTCCAACAGAATAACAAAGAATGGAATAACAACAGAATTCACCAGGCATGCGATAGACCGCACAGATAGGTTATTCCAACAGAATAATAAAGAATGGAATAACAACCCTTACGAGTATTGAAAGAAAATAGCTCTCTTCATGAATACTAAAGAAATAATACCCCTTACCTTAGTAGGAGATTTAGATACTGCAATAGTCTAGTAACAGAATACTCTTCTTCTTTCTTTCTTATCCTCTCTATACTTTCTCTCTCTATAGCTTGAATGAATTGGTCAAAAATAATGAAGAAATGAGCTTCTATTTATAGGTTTGGCAGAGTAAGGGTAAAATAGTCTTTTCACCATAATTTATGACATCATCGTTGACATCATCGATCATATTACATCATTGCTTATCTCATCATTTGATGACATCATCGCTTACCTCATCGTCCGATGACATCATTGCTTGCATCATAGGAATTCAAATTCAATTTGTTCTCTTCCACCTCCTTTTACTTTTATACCATGAATTTACTATAATAATGTTACCATTCAAATTATAAAAAACTTACTATTATATAATCACATCATATTACTATAATGTAATATTATAATAATATATTTGAATAAATTATTTTATCGGAAAAGATAAAATACCAACTTTCAACAAATGTCACAGGCTAAAAAATTCCTTAGTTTAAATCCACGTTGAATAAATATTTTTTTATCATATATATCAATAATTAATTATTCACAAATAATATTACCAAATTACAATATCGAAAACCAGGTCGTTCCCAGGAAAGAGGGAGCTTTCCGATAAGGATTTCTCCCTATTGGCGCGCAATTAGGTGACCAAATCCCTTTCCTCGACAGAACTTTCTAGACATTGTCAATAATACAAATAATAATATTATTCAAATAATATGAATTATTGATTCGATAATTTGAAATACTTTGCAATGACAATTATTGAATCAATAATATAAAATATCAACGTAACAATTATTGAATCAATAAAATAAAATATTGAACAGTAATTACTGTAACAATTATTGGGTAGTGACTTCTTACGTAAGTATCAATAATCCAAGATACTGTATAATACCGTGTGCTACTATGCAACTACGCCAGACATCGCATTTTTTACCACCGGGTATTTCAACAGCTTAATCTGTAAAACTTTCGCCGTTATTTTTATAAAAAGATAATTTTGTCATTTTTTAACTCCGAAAATAATTTTGTTGTGGGGTCCACCAATGATTGTGTCGTCGTACGAATATTCCCTGACAAAAAGAATATTCCCCGACCAAACGAATATTTTATAACCACTTACTTATTTTGTAAATTTATAAATATTACCCACAACTATAATATTATATCAATTTTACTCTATAATATTCAAAAATGATATTTAATAGAAACTTCATCTTTATTCATAAAAGTCGGGGTCTTACAACCTCCTCTTCTTATGAAATTTCGCTGTCGAAATTAGGGTACGTACCTGGTATGTCGAAGAGGTATAGATACCTTGATTTCATTTCAGATTCTAACTCCCAGGTCATTTCCTCAACATCGTGGTTTCTCCACAAAACTTTGACTTGAGGTATAACCTTGAAGCGTAAAATATGCTCCTTCTTATCCAAGATTTTAACAGGAAACTCTTCATACGTTAAATCTTCCGCTATTTTGTCCGGTTCTAACTCAATAATGTTGTTTGGGTCTTTCACATATTTACGTAACATGGATATGTGAAAAATGTTATAAACACGAGATATATTTGGCGGTAAAGCGAGTCAATAAGCCACAGTTCCTACTCGATCGAGGATTAAAAATGGGCCAATGAATACAGAATTGAGCTTTTCTCTCTTTCCAAATCTTGTAACTCCATTCCATGGAGCAACACGTAACAACACATGATCTCCAATATCGAATTCCACGTCCTTTCGATGGAGATCAGCATAACTCTTTTGTCGGTCTTGTGAGGTTTTTATACGTTTTCAGATCGTTTGAATCTTTTTCGTAGTCATATGTACCAACTCCGGTCCCAATAACTTTGCTTCACCCACCTCATCCCAGCATACTGGAGAACGACACTTTCTTCCATACAACGCCTCGAATGGAGTTATGCTAATACTTGCTTGATAACTATTGTTGTAGGAAAACTCCACCAATGGTAAGAACTTATCCCAACTTCCCTTGAAGTCAAGGACACAGAGTCTTAATAGATCTTCAAGAGTTTGAATAGTCCTCTCCGATCGCTTCGTCGTGCATCGAGGATGATATGCCGAGCTAAATCAGAACCGCGCCCATAGCTTTCTCGCAAACTAACCCAAAATCGTGAAGTGAATCTTGGGTCTCGATCAGAAACTATGGATACTGGCATACCATGCAATCTTATAATCTCGTTTATGTACATACGATCAAGACGTTCAAGTGTATAAGTTTCTCGTATAGGTAAGAAATGAGCCGACTTGGTCAATCTATCAACAATGACCTAAATCGCATCTATGCCTTGAGAAACCTTGGGAAGACCGGTAACAAAATCCATGGTAATTTGCTCCCACTTCCATTCTGGAATCTCAAGTGGTTGCAATGGACCTTTTGGTACTTGATGCTCCGCCTTGACTCGTTGACAAGTTAGACACCTTGAGATAAACTCCGCGATCTCTCTCTTCATATTGCTCCACCAAAATGTATCTCGAAGATCATGATACATTTTGGTACTCCCAGGATGGATTTCAAATGGTGTATTGTGCGCCTCCATCATGATTTTATACTTTAAATCAGGGTCGTTAGGAACACAAAGTCTGGAGTTGACTCGAAGTATTCCTTCTTCATCGATTCTTGCTTCCCGTAGATAGCACATTCTTGCACTTTCTTCGTCATACGCATCAGCTCCAGGTCTGTAGCTTGAGCACCTTTAACTTTATCGATTAAAGTTGGTTCTACTCGTATATTCGCTATCATCACATGGGTCCCTGGAGTCTTTAACTCTATCTCCATCCTTTGTAAGTCATACAAAATGGGCCTTTGTGTTGATAATATTGCACTCATACCATTCATATGATCTTCTTCTACTCAATGCGTACCTACTACGTTCATTTACCCAGATGGTATTGAATGGTATGATCATAATCTTTCAATAGTTCAAGCCAACGTCGTTGCTGCATGTTGAGTTCCTTTTGGGTGAAAAAATATTTAAGGCTTTTATGATCCGTAAAGATCTCCACTTTCTCCCCATACAAGTAATGCCTCCAAATTTTAAGTGCGAAGACAACAACTGCCAACTCTAGATCATGAGTAGGATAATTCCTCTCATATTCTTTGAGTTGCCAAGAGGCATAGGCTATGACTTTTCCATGTTGCATGAGAACACATACTAACCCTTTGCCCGAAGCATCACTGTAGATGACATATCCCTCCGAGCCAGATGGTATTGTCAGAACAGGTGCTGAAATGAGTCTTCTCTTGAGTTGTTGAAAACTCTTCTCATATTCCACGCTCCAATCGAATTTTATATCTTTCCGAGTCAGCTGAGTTAATGGAGTAGTGATTCGAGAAAATCCTTCCATGAATCTCCGATAATAACCACTTTCCCGTAAAAAGCTACGATTTCTAGAATCGACTTAGGTTGCTCCCAGCTTTGAATTGCTTCAATCTTTGTCGGGTCAACAGATATTCTATGACTTGATACTACGTGCCCAAGGAATGCTATTTCCTCAAGCCAAAACTCGCATTTCTTCAACTTGACATAAAGCTTGTTTTCACGAAGGTTTTGGAGTAACAGCCTCAAGTGTTTCTCATGATCTTCACGGCTTTTGGAATATATGAGGATGTCATAAATAAAGACGACCACAAAGTGATCCAAATATTCCTTGAATACTCGGTTCATCATATCTATGAAGGCAGCAGGAGCATTAGTCAATCCAAAAGACATGACTAGGAATTAATAATGCCCGTACCGAGTTCTGAAAGCCGTCTTTGGAATGTCATCGGTTCTAATATTTAAATGATGATATCCGGAATGAAGATCGATCTTTGAAATGAATTTGACTCCTTGCAACTGGTCAAACAGGTCATCAATACGTGGCAATGGGTACCTATTCTTGATGGTGACATGATTCAACTCCCGATAATTAATACAAAGTCACATACTCCTATATTTCTTCTTCACGAATAGAACAGGAGCACCCCAAGGAGACGTACTAGGACGAATGAAACTGATGTCTAACAATTCCTTCAATTGGGTCTTTAACTCCTGAAGTTCAATAGGAGCCATTCAATATGGGGATTTGGAAAGGGGTTTTATACCGGATTCAAGGTCGATACAAAATTCAATTTCACGCTCTGGGGGTAGGCCAGGAAGTTCTTTAGGGAATATGTCAGGAAATTTATTAACAATAGAAATATCATTCAAAACTGACATATTTTTGTTTAAATCCGTGACATGAGCTAAGAAAGCTTGACATCCATTTTTCAATAAACGAATAGCTTTATGGCTTGAGATAACAGTGATTGATTTTAATGGTTTGGTTGCTTGAATTCAAATAATAGGTTGGTTAGGAATATGAAAGCTAACAACCCACGAAAAACAATCAATTTTTGCATGATGAGTAGTTAACCAATCAATCCCTAGAATTACGCCAAATGCAAGTATTTTCAATGAAATAAGATCGATGGTGTAATGTGAGGGTACCGATTTGAACCAAATAAGACTTATTAACAATGGGATGTAATGAAGGTTTCTCCCAATGGAGTTTCCACAGATAAGTCAAAGTCTAATTTCTCCTGAGTCAAATTTAAACGTTGAGCGCAAGTAGGAGAAATAAAAGAATGGGTAGAACCGGTATCAAATAAGGTATAGACTTTGCTAGAGTTTATGATAAGCTTACCTGTGATGACCTCGTTCAGGTTTCTTGCTTTCTGGGAGGTCACAACAAACTCTCTCCCTTGAACTACTGGTTTTGACTTTTCTGAGACGGCCTTTGGTGCCTCCATCCCAGCTGGACTTGCCTTCCTTGAACGACAAAATCGAGCTAGGTGACCTTCTCTTCCACAATTGTAACACGTTTTGGACTTCTACGCACAGTTTGGACTGATATGTCCCTCTCCTCCGCATTTGAAGCATATGATAGGTGGTCGTTCTCCTTCCTTAACAACGGGTGTTGATGCTGACGTCTTTCCATCATTGTTGAATGTCCTCTTCTTGAAATGTCCATTCTTATTGTCTTGGCCATGATTACCACCGAAGTGGTTACCACCGAAGTGGTTACCATTTCTGCCATGTTGATTCCCTCTACTTTTGTTGTCACTGCTTCGATGACTGCTACCACTGATATTATCATTTTGTCGGCTGCTCTCTCTTAGTTGGGTTAACTCGTTGTTGTGCTCCAATAACTGAGCCCTATTTATAACATCTGAATACAAACACAGTTTATGAAAAATTAGATATTGACGTATCTCGGGTTTCAAACCTCTTAGAAACATCCACGTCATTCTCTCCTCATTATCAACCAAGTGAGACGCAAACCGGGACAACTCGGCAAACTTAGCTTCGTACTGTGACATGGTCATATTATTCTGCTCCAACTTGATGAACTCTACCTCTTTCACGTGATGAATACTTTCAGGAAAGTACTTGTCGTTGAATAGTTCTTGGAAGTTCTCCCAAGACATCATCAGTGCGGTATGTTGAGTACATTTTACCGATTCCCACCAGTAATCTGCCTCTCCTCGCAACATAAAGGTAGCAAAGGGAACCTTTTGCTCCTCGGAGCATCCCAAGACATCAAATATCTTGGTGATCTTCTTTATCCACGTTTCCGCCTTAAGTGGTTTTGGCTCTCCAATAAACTCCAGTGGTCCCAGCTCCTTGAACTGTTTAGCGGTGACCGTCCGAGAATTTCCAGTGTTTCCACCTACATTTTGGACAGGAGCCGCTCTCTCCTGTTATTGCATGAATTTCATAAAGCCTCTGAACATTCTATCGTTCATCATTTGATCGTTGTTGTTTACCTGAGGATTATTGTCTTCCTGTTGCACATTATCCTGGGTATTGATCTGTGGTGACTCAACGCTCTCCTGTGCTCCATTGCTATTCTCAATATTCTCAGATGTCATTTTCAAATACTGCCACAAAACAAGGGTTAAATGACATGCACCATATTATCCTTATACTCTGACTGACCAATTAAATACCAATTAAACTTAGGTAGGTCATATTAGTGAAGGAATTCCCCGTCTCTCCCCTCCTAGTTCTTGTCTCACATCTCAGCCAAGGATCATATCCCTAAGCTTTGATACCAACTGTGACGCCCCCAAAAATAGGTATACATCACACATCTTGAGTCGCCAAATACATGGTACAAAATTCAAATACAACTTAATTATACAACAGTCGTGTAAAATACGACAACACATAATCTAAGAGTTTTAATAAGAATATTGTCATCTAGACAATATCCACACTCAAAGGAGTCATTACATTTATTGTCACACTATTTTATAGAATAGTGAGGACTACTAAAACAACCATCTGGACCGTCAATCCGTTCCCCGACTCCTCCCAGCTATATTCTCATTACCTGAAGTGAACAATGAAAGTAAGGGTGAGCTCACCTAGCCCAGTAAGAAATATTATGACTAAGATAATGCAAAATAATTTATCGTTAGCCTTTAACAGTGTTAAACTGATAAATTATAACAACCATCAAATTTAACTGCAGCGGAACAAGCAATCCATTAGAAGAGTCAAGTAGAGAATAAAATCTACTATCTTCTATGATTTAAAAGGTTTTTCATCACTTTTATCGTTGAGACTCAACTTAATAAATAAACCACATCATCCCTGCACTACGACCAAGGATATTCATTAGTGTCACGACCACAACTTATCCATGCACTACGTGCCAAGGATATTCGTGTATTCATCAATGGTCATTGTGACGCCCCCAAAAATTGGTATACATCACCCATCTTGAGTCCCCAAATACATGGTACAAAATTCAAATACAACTTAATTATACAACAGTCGTGTAAAATACGACAAAATATAATCTAAGAGTTTTAATAAGAATATTGTCATCTAGACAATATCCACACTCAATGGAGTCCTCATTACATTTATTGTCACGCTATTTTATAGAATAGTGAGGACTACTAAAACAACAATCTGGACCGTCAATCCGTTCCCCGACTTGTCCCAGCTATATTCTCGTTTCTTGATGAGAACAGTGAAAGAAAGGGTGAGCTCAACTAGCCCAGTAAGAAATATTATGACTAAGATAATCCAGAATAATTTATCGTTAGCCTTCAACAGTGTTAAAGTGATAAAATATAACAACCATAAAGTTTAACTGCAGCAGAACAAGCAATCCATTAGAAGAGTCAAGTAGAGAATAAAATCTACCATCTTCTATGATTTAAAAGGTTTTTTTTATCACTTTTATCGTTGAGACTCAGCTTAATAAATAAACCACATCATCCCTGCACTACGGCCAATGATATTCATTAGTGTAATGACCACAACTTATCCATGCACTACGGGCCAAGGATATTCGTGTATTCATCAATGGTCATGATCATGCCAACAACTGTCCATTAATGCACTATGGCCAATGAGGACTTTTACCACATCATTTGTAACATTACGGTCATGATTATATCGAATAATCCCTGGTCATAATCATACCAAGTCCATCTATGCACTACAGGCCATAGATGACTTTCAACATATTATAAACATGCGGATGATGATAATGATATAAGAATTCAATAAAACAAGTTCAAGTATAAATTTTTAAAGATTTATAATTTAATTTATCCAGAAATCAATAACGTCCAAATTGTCAACATGATACTATTTTGTAGAGTAAAATTCAAGAATGCTCAGAAGAATATTTCCATGCAAAGATATTAGATGAAGCGCAAATATCAAGGATATTCCACTAATTTATTAATCACATAATAATATCATCGCGATTGAACATAAGTGATAGTTGAAACTCTGCTACGCACGAGCCGACATCAATCGAACGACGTCAGTAATCATCAAGCGGACGACCTAATCGACCGAGGTTAGGCCCTCGCTGACGTCGATGTCTAGTATCTGTATGTTTAATATAGTTATGATATTGTCAATGAATGTATAATATAGTTATGAAAAACACGTTATTGAGCCAAAATAAGAAATCAACTCACTAGCATTTGAAGACGACCTGCCCTGGGAGACGTCGCCCGATCCGGAGCGGCCGCCACCACGGCCACCTCCACCGCTATGTCGAGGCATAAATACTTTCATCAAATAATGTACATAGATACGATGACATTAATTAAATTTCATTGCAATTATTATATCTAATTTCGTTGTATAATATTTACAAAACACCAATTAGTGAAGTAGAATATTCCTTAGAAAGAAGTAAGTCGTAGAATGCGACACTGAATGATGAATGTGTTGAATAAGTAAGAAAAGAGATTTTAAAGTGAGAAGGAGATTAGTTATCAAAGAATAATGTAAAACTTTTAATAGAAAAGTTAATAATTGTAGAATGATCTTTGTGGAAAGAAAGTGGTTATAGAAACCAATGAATGAATGAAGTATTAACGTAAAATCTATTTTTGTTAGATTGAATAAATAAAATTTCGAGGACAAAATTCTTAGAAGAAATGGTGAATGTAATATCCCGAGTGTTTATGATAGCGATCCTTAGAAAAGGAAATGAATGGGTTAAGAATATAATACTCAGAATATAATTGAGTTCAAGTGAAAGTTATGAAATGAAACCTAGATTTTGTTAAAGTAATGAATGTAGTAGGAAATATAAAACCTATATTTAGATAAAATGATGACAGATTACTCTGAGTTATTTGTTTAATTTGTGTCTTCGATTCTGGGGACAGAATCTTTGTAAGTAGGGAAGATTGTAACGAATGAGTGGTTTGAGTTGTGATTCTGAGGACATAATCCTTGTAAGGAGGGAGTGATGTAACAATCTAGATTTTTAATTAAATATTTATTGAATTATATAAATATTTAATGGATGTGTTTATCGTTGAATAAGTATTTGTTTAATTGATTTGATTTGATGTGATTTGATTATTTATTTGTTTAATAAATAATTAATGAGTTAAGGAAAGTAATTATTTTAAAATAGTAATCTAATTTAATTTAATAATTAAGTTAGAGAGTTTATAATGATTAAATAAATTATTATATTATGCAATGAATTATTATTAGAATTAATTAAATTAAGTATGAAAACTTAATTAATTAGAAGTGTGACAAATAACTTTATTATAAGTGGTTATTAAAATAAATTAAAGTGATTTTAATTTAGTTTTACCAAACAAGGCTTAAATATATTAAGTCTTTAATTTTAAATGGGTTTTCCCAAACAGAGCCTTATGGCTTTTGTATAAATTTGATTTATTAATAATATAAAATAAATAAATAAAATATAAATAATATATAATAATTATGGTAACCGCTGAATTAATAAGGCCATTAGTAGTGTCGATTTTAAACGTTTGAATAAGACTTGCGTTTGGGTTAGTTTTAGTTTACGTATAATGCATTTGGCTTAAGCCTAAGAAGAAAAATAGAAATTTTCTGAGAAGGAGAATTACAGAGGGTTTGAGAGAGAAGTATCAGAGAAAATTGAGAGAAAGGGTTCTGTAATTCCAAAACGTTTCTTAGTGATTAGCAAGTAATTTCAAAACAACAAAAGGTATATTTTATAATCTTAACATATATCTTTTATAGTATAATTCCTTAGTCTCTGTGTTCTTGAAATTCACTCACTGAGGTATAATATGTTTACAAAAATTTTCTGTAATCCATATGTTTTACTAATTGATGATGAAATCATATGTTTTGATAATAACTAGCATATATATATGATTGTAGTTTACGAATACATTCAAAGAGAAACGAAATTGGTTTTACAGTGGACATATGAGGATGAACATGAACATGTTTTGGAGTATAACAAAATTAGTATGTGATTGTATGCTAATTGTGAAATTGAAGCTTATGTATGTTAATTGGGTAAGAACTTAATGAGAACGTAGTTCAAAGGAACGAATTCGTTGGATAATTGTGGTTTACAGTGTTAAACCTTGTAAAACAACGTCAACAATGGAGTTGGGCTTTAGGCTATGGTTTCAAGAATTTAAATTATTGTTTAATTGCTTTAAATTGGTATATGTATGATAAGTAAATGTTTATGAGTAATTTGTATAAGTTTTACGTCTTAATTTAGATGTTAGTAGTAGTAATTAGTCCAGAATTTAGTTATTCTGTTCTTCGTGGGTCGGGTTACGTAAGTTTTGGCAAATACCAAAAATCTAGCGCCTAATCGTGATTTTCGCGCCCAAATACCAGAATTCAGCTACCAACACTCAAATTTCTCACCAAATACCATTGTATGACTTAATCCTCGCTCCCCCAGCGCCGAAATTGTAGTCTGAGTCGGACAGTTTTGACCTCCTGTAGTAAAATGGCCACAACTTTCTCATACGAACTTCAATTGAGGTGATTCAAGATGATCCGGAACGAGGACGAATAGACCTACAACTTTCATGCTCTTAGTGTTTTAATTTGAGGTCTGTAACAGTAGTCAAAATGGTCATCTTTAGGACTATTGTGTTTTCTTGGGGCAATCGAGAGGCGTCAGGCACGCATATATATGCATGTGTAGTGCTCTGACGATAAAAGATGATGTCCTAAGTTATAAAACATGAATATTAGTAAATATAATGATGCTTAACATTAATAAATAATGTATTAGATAAGTTATAGAAGCATAGTAAGCATACACAAGAAAGGCAATCCAAGCGTGTGATTTAATAAACGTCAAACACCGTGCAAGTGTTAATGATCTTAAAAGTGTTTCAATTCAATTGAAATGAATATTATAAGATATGTAATGGATTTAATATAAAACCAATAAGTAGTCCTAGCAAGACTTAAGCACTTGAATGAACTTGAATATGAAATATAAATGAGATATAAGTCGAAAAGTTAACACAATCTAATTGAACATTGTGTGCTAATTAATAGGAAAGATTATGAGATGTGGAGTAGAGTTTACATTACAGTTACTATGTGTTGTTATGAGACTAATAATTGATGTGTATGATTATATAAATGTGTAGGGCACGTGAAGTGCAAATAATTGTAAGCTGTTAATCTATTATTGGTAAACAACGATCAAGGCAAGTCTTTCAGTTCCTATTTGCTATGTGAACTTGATGATGAACTGTTTTACATATTTGTTGCAAAGAGCATGATGTGTTCTATATATATTGAAAGTATGAAATGTTAAAGTCAATTTATGACTACGTTGATTGAATAATGCATGTTGATTGAGTAAGGAACTCAATCTTTATACTTTTTATATGAAATGCAGCATGTATGTTGTGTTAGTCCAATGTTTATGAGATATATGTTGAGTATGTTATTATGTGCTATGTGATGCATGGAAACTGTTAGATTTTGCTGGGCTGTCGAGCTCAACCTTGCAAATAACCATTTTTGTAGGTTAAAGATTTAAGGTAAGGATATGTGCTACGTGAATTATAGAGATCCATATTCACGAAGATTACTTATGTTTTATGGGAAATATATTTAATATTTTGAATGTAATATGTTGTTGAATTGTAAGTTGAGTTATCCGGTGTATATGGATATCTATTGATGATGTAAGACTTTGTATAGTCATTTTGTTGTAACGATTCATGATATAAAATTGAATCAAAGAGATGTAATGTAAAGGTTGCGATTCAGGGAAAGAAAGAAGGAAATGTATAAAAGTTTTAAATATTCCGCAATTTTATTAAGTTTAACATCGAATAATGATGTAAAATTAGAGATTTAATGTATGGTTAACGACCGAAGTTGAGATTTAAATTGTATGGATTTTGGGGTCGTTACAGTCATGATTATAGCGAATAATTCCTGGTCATAATTATACCAAGTCCATCTATGCACTACAGGCCACAAATGGCTTTCAACATATTATAGACATGAGGATGGTGACAATGACATAAGATTTAAAGATTTATAATTTAATTTATCCAGAAATCAATAACGTCCAAATTGTTAACATGATACTGTTTTGTGGATTAAAATTCAAGAATGCTCAGAAGAATATTTCCATGAAAAGATACTAGATGAAGAGCAAATATCAAGGATATTCCACTAATTTCATGGAGTATAAATGAGCTTCTATTTATAGGCTTGGCAGAGTAAGGGTAAAATAGTCTTTTCGCCATAATTTATGACATCATCGCTGATATCATTGATTATACTACATCATTGCTTACCTCATCGTCTCGATGACATCATTGCTTACCTCATCACCTCATCGCCGAATTCAAATTCAATTTGTTCTCTTCCACATCATACCATGAATTTACTATAATAATGTTACCATTCAAATTATAAAAATGTACATTATATAATCACATCATTTGTTCTACAATTTAATTCTCGACTTGACCTTAAAAATACTTTTTTTACATCATTAAACGATATACCATTGAATTTAATTAAAATTTTCTATACAAACTATCCTCGCTCCCAAAACCTTCATTCATCTAAATATCTCGTAATCAAAACTACAATAGTACATTCATTATATTACAATCACATCATTCTTAGACAACAAGAATAACAACTTAGCTAGGATATTAAATCTTCATATATCAATTTTGGTCATAACAATCAAGATAGCACATAATTCTTCAATTCTTGAATCTTGGTTATTTGCAAGAATGAAATACACTCTAACACGTCTAATTTTAATCATAAACAAACATAGCATATCATTAACAACTATAAAGATTGAGTTCCTTACTCAATCAACATTCATAGTTCAATCATGATAATTTCCTTTCTTTTCATACTTTTGATATATATAATTCATACACTAAAATTTTAAAGAAGATCTTCATCATGTTCACATATCTTGCTCTTTTACCGCGTTTTTACCAACAAAACTAATACTTCAACAACCTTCAGTATTTGAGATTGATAATAAATAAAATCATCTTAATCTCATGGTCAAATTTATTCTAAGACCTTACTTTATCTTATTATCCTTTATAATGTCTTTATAGACATCTAACTATTTTATATACAACTCGATTTTATTTTTCATTTTCATCACCACACATGCAATCACACTTGTAGTTTAACGTTATCACACCATTTTATTATACCATCTTATTGTAAAATGATTTTATTAAATTAAATAATAATAAAATCATATTCCATTAGCCATTAGTTATACCTTCATTATCAAGATGGTTGTCATTGTATAACCTATTGATGTTAGAATATATAAGTAGTATTTGAGCTACGTGGATGAATTAAAGTGTTTGAATTTCCAAGACTGAAAATAAAGTTTTTCGAGAAATTTTTGAAAAACACTATTCATCGATATTTGCTTGGGATATAATTTTGAGATTCCAGAAATACGTAATGATGGAATAACAAGGTAAGATGGATTATGTAATAAAAATCTAGTTATGGAAAATGTAATAATTAAACATGGACTTAATTTATAAACGTTAAGTAAAGCGAAATGTTAAAGAATAAGTAATAATGGTATGATACTTGGTATTGTGCAAAGTAATGAAAAGCAGTATATACTCTGAAGTATTATACGAGTTTGTATGAAGGATGAAATATAGTATATAAATTCTATATGAATTAGAATACGAAAATAATACATGAACTATATATATGTGTATTAAGAAATGTTAATGGACTTGGATGATTGGTTAAACAATTATATACAAGTCCAAGTGAATTAAAGAGAAAAGCCCAACTATTAATTAATGAACCAACTAGTGTTTGTTAATATAAGGCCCAAGGATTTATTAATCCAAGCCCAAGCTAGAATCCATGGATTGGTATGACCCATGGGGCAAACCATATTGATATGGTTAATGTGTGGTGACCAAGTAATGTGACCAAGTGATGTGGTGATCAAGTATGTGTGATGATCAAGTAGGAGTATTGACCAAGACTTTGAAGTAATGACCAAGTGTAGGATAAGTTTTGTGCCTTGCAAGTAATGAATAGTAAGGAGGTGCATTAGGAGGTGGGATGATTTAATGACCAATCTACCTAACCTTGGAAAGTCTATAAATAGAAGAGCTTTACAAGCCATTTGTTGGTTGATCAATTAATCTAACACTTCTAAAAGTGCTTAAGTGTTAGAGAGAGAAGCTAGCTAGCAATAAGTCATTTCCATAAGCTAAGAAGAAGAAGAAAGCTACTTACCAAGACTACAAAAGTAAGACTTCTTCTCCAATTATCTTCTATCTCTATTCATGATGGGATGCTAAGAAAAGTTGGATTAAGAAACATGAATGAGTAAGAAATGAACTTCAGCCAATTAAGTTGGTAATAAGTCATTTAAGCTAGCATAAGTTATAAACTTATGTGAAAATAATATGAACTTGTAAGAAGTTTATTAAGAGAAATGATATGAATGTAAAAGAATTTATATGATCATATGTATCATGTATACCTAAGTAAAGATATATGTGAAGAGCATGTAAAATATGATGATTAAGAAACCTTAATTGTCATAAGTCATTAACAATCAAATCTTAAGTAGTTTATAATTTGACAAGTTATAAGTTCATGAAGAATAAAGTCAAAATCCAACAATGAATATAAGTTGTTGTATTAAGTATGTTGAGATGTTCACATGATGAATGAAGTTCATTTGTAATGTTGATCAAATCATAAGAATGAAGAATTAGCTTAGAATTTGCGATTGGACGATAAGCGTCGAATCGTAAAATTCTCGGAATGGAAGTCAAATTTTGTGTTTGATCACGAGACCATTGTTTTCCAATAGAGACAAGTCATAATTGGCATTTAAGAGTTGCGGACTCAAAAATGGCCGGATTCGACTTAGAATGAAGAAACGTAGCGTTGAGCGTTCACGAGCGTTTATCGTTTTCGTTAAAAATGAACCAATAGGTGAATTTTTAGCAAACAAAAGTCAAATAGATAAAATTCTTGAATGATCATATAGATTACATAATTTGTGAACCGTAGGCTTTTGAGCAGAGCCAATTCGGACTTATAACAAAGAAGTTATCGTCAGGAAGTTCACAAAATTTCAAAAGCTGAAATTAATATCTGGTGCACAAGTTGTTGGCACCAGGCAACAAACCCTAGGAAAAAAGACCAGCATGTGCATGGCAGAAGCGATAATTGAGCATCTCTCTCAAGAGTTATGCATGGCATGAACCTTAATTCAATAAGTGGCGCCAGCATGCCATGAATGAACAATGACAAAATCCTGCAGAGTGTGGCGCATGCATGCGACCCATTAAGTAAGGACTCAGCGCGCAGCATAAAGTCCGGACAATGGGCATTAAGAGCTCACGCCATAGCGTGTCTTGAGATGTAAGTATAAAGTTTGGCGCCAGCACTAGATCTCGAAACAAAGATAGTAATGAAAGGTTTCTAAGTACAAAAAAAAGAAAAGAAAATGGATTCAAAGTAAACATAACTTAAGGAAGGTAATGTAACATTGTTTAAACTTTGTTAAACCTTAAGGAATGTAATATAAAGGTTGAGATAACCTAGTCAAATATAATGCAAGCATAATGACAAACCGGAATGAATAGTAACTGAATCTAATACACAATTAGATTGAAATGAAGGGTATGATATAGTCATATATATACTTGATTATATGTGACCTAATCTAAGGCATTATGTGATCATGTATTATAGAGACTTGAGCGACTTGAACATAAAGTTAATTTACCGTAGCGAGAGCCTTTAAAGGCAAGTATTCTAACTCTTGTCTCGATTCAATCTGAACAAGTTTTTGAGGTTCATGTATTCTTTCACATGAATTGAGGTATGTTGAAGTTGAAACCAATTCCTTTGGCTAAACTTGATGAATTGATAATTTATTCATGTATTATCAAATGTTGCTATCTTTTGTCAACTACTTGATATGGTTTTCAAAAGAAATGTGAAATGTTAAACAAATGTTTTTCGGTAAAAGCAGCGAGCACGTGAGGTTGCCAAATGCTTAAACGTGCATCGTTTAATGGATGTAGTGTTGATCAACATAGAGTACAATAGGTTTGATCACCTAGAAGTGCTCGTAAGTGATATCGGACTTACGGACTTGCTTTCGGGTTGTCCTTTTCAATAAAGAATGAATACTCGAGGTCTCGGCCAGGAGTGAATGTTTTACTAAATATTGTTGTTATTGTAAAACATTTTTTGAAAGAAAAGATGAAGTGCTATTTTTTGAATTATCAATAGTACTTCATAACTATTGTTTAGATTATCGAAGATATCGATTTGTATGTGTCAAGCATGTTGTTATTAAATTGTTATACTTGTTGAGCTAGTTATGCTCACTCTTGCTTGAACCATATGAATGCAACTAAGATTGAGCGTCCAGAAGGATCGAAAAGGATAAAAGGGAAAAGCTAAAGGCGATTACTAAGCATCTTGTAATAGTATAGAGTCTATTGTTGTAATTTAAGCGATATTATGACAAAGAACCTTTGTAATGGGTTTAGAACTTGGGAAATGTAAATATTACTTTAAATATATAGAAGTTATATTAGTTTCTTTGAGACTTTTCAATTGAATGAATGTATGAATGTTATCTGATATAGCACCATCATCGGGTTGGAAGATACCCGGATTTGGGGGCGCTATAAGTTGATATCAAAGCCTAGGTTATAAAACTTAAGGGGAAAGTAGAACCTTAAGTCATAACCTTACGAAAGAATAAAGAAGTAAAAGATGGAAAGTAACCTTATAAAAATGCATTATATTATGTTATGTATTTTTATTATTTTCTTGACGATGTACTAATCAAACTATATTGTTTTATTGTAGATGTCGGGAGAAAATGATATGTATAGAGATATATATGTAGTAAGCGAGATTGAGTTAATCGGTAGAGATACTACCAAATCCGTGGCCAGTAGAACCGAGTTGGTGACCATCGAGTCGGGAGACTCGGGCGATTTAGACTACATGTCTATATTTGATGGCATGCTAGAGAGAGGAGGTGGGCGTGATGTCTTTGACCGAGTTCCACCTACAGAGGACCGAGTTCCACCTACGAGGAAATGTCTATGGGGGAATCAATGAAGGCAGCTATTTATGTCGGTATTGGATAGGAATGTCCATTCTTTGCCAAGAGGTTAAGGAGTTGAAAGAGGAACTCCAAGTTTGTGTCAAGTGAGGACAAGACTACTAGTATGGAAGGAATGTGGGAAGAGGAGCACGATGATAGAGTCCTAGCTATGGACAAAGTCCAGAGATTTGAGGGTGAAGTCTTTGAGCTCAAGCAAGAGCTAAAGACTAAGAAGCGGAAGTTGGAGAGGATGTCCTATATTCATAGGAGTTCTCATGTAGATTTCCAGCAGCAGGTAGCTGGATATCAGGTAGAAGCAGGACAGACCCGTCATACCATCAGTAGAGATGTTATTGTCGGTTTGGCCAGAGCAGATTTTGAGAATGCCTTACGGCAGATGTAATCTAGCAATAGCTAGAGTAGAATAGATATGTAAATATTATGTATCTAGTAGTGACGTAAAACCCTCTTTTGTATAACAAAGGGTAGTCTTTTGTAAATCCCAATTTTTGGAAAGTAATTGCGGGATGGAAATGTAATCGACTAAAAATTTGAGTAATGTAAACAATGTAGTATTATACTACAAGTTATGAATCAATATAAATCTTTTTATGGAATATGTTGAGTAATGAGTATGAGTTGTTGTTTTATTACAAATAATAACAAACCAACAAGAATAAAGTAATAATGATGTGTTGTTTTCTTAACAGCAAAATGCCGCCAAGAAGGAGACAACGAAATCAGGGCGCTAATGTTAACCAACCGGAGGGTGGTCAGGTTAATCAATGCGGGAGTTCGTTAATCTTTTAACTTGCATTTTTAATAGAACGAGGGCTAATGTACCCGTAATTCACAGAGTAATCTGAGCTACTACTTTTAAGGATTTTAAAAGTGTAGGTCATGGAGTTCAAGGAACTACGGACCTATAGAAGCCCAGACATGGGTAAAAGAAATTGAGAAAGCATTTGTAATAGCAAATGTTGAGGAGGTCAAAAGGTTGCCTTTGCAACCTATTTGATGAAGGAGAGGCCAACTTACGGTGGGAGGCAAACCCGAGGCTAGGGCGATATAGGAAACCTAACGTGGGAGAGGTTCGAGGAGATTTTCTTGAGAACTATTTTCCCACAGTAGTATCTGAGGAGGATGGAGATGAGGTTTCTAGAATTGAGACAAGGGGATATGACGGGTTCCCGATATCTTGCCAAGTTTAATGAAGCTAGCACGATTAAGCTCCACATCAAGTGGACCTTTGAAGTGAGAAAGGCTAGAAGGTTTGACGGGGCTTGAAACCACAGCTCTATAGCCGAATCTACGTGTTCCAAAAGTACTTCCTTTGGAACCATACTAGAAAAAGGCAATAATTGCGAAGGTGGGAATGAGGCTCTTAGCCATTACCACAAAGATAAGAAGACCAAAGGCAGGGTTGATGGAGGAACCAAGGCCAGGGGAGCAGATGGAAGTGGCGGCGGTCGAGAAGGAAGGGCTTTAACTCAGGGAATATCGAGTGAAACAAGGGACTCTAGAGGAGGATGGAGGCTGTAAAACTGCAGGGAAGACTCACTTAGGAGTCTGTCTCAAAAGGTAAGCGGTATGTTATAATTGTGGATAGGAAGGGCACATTTATTAAGTCCCCAATCGAAAAAAAAATCACGGATGCTTTGTATGTGGATCAATGACCACACATAGCAAAAAGCTGCCCGAAGAAGGGGATATAGAAGGAAATAAAGGGACTAATAGCGGGAAGTTAGCTATTAGTGGTCCAACTCAATAAGGAAATCAATGGCCCACACTTTTAATATAACGGTCCAAGATCACGCGGTGGCATCGGGGATGTAGTTGCGGTATTATTCCGATCAACAATATAAATGCATCGTCTTTATTTGATTCGGGTGCTACTTGTTAGATTTATAGCATGTGATTTTGCTAGGCGACTAGAATTATTTCTGAAAAATTGCCTATACCTTTGAACATTAAGGTAGCAAACGAAGAGATAATTCATGTTGAAGATATTCATAGGAGTTGTTGCGTAGATGTACGTGGTTGTAAGTTATCGGTAGATTTAATCTGGATAAAGTTAGGAGAATTGACGTAATTCTCGGAATGGATTGGTTGATTAACCATGGAGCAATTATAGATTGCCAAAAGAAATGTGTGAGCATCGGGGGACGTTGAAGCAACCTCACAGTAGTATTTTACGGTAGTAAATTGCGGGGACGTCCGTGTTGCCTTACGATGACACAAACTAGAAAACTTTTAAGGAAGGGTTGTGTAGGTTATCTATGCCATGTTGTTGATACCCGAGTGGGAGCAACCATGGAACAAATACCTATAATAAACGAATTCATGGATGTATTTCCAAGTGAGTTCTGGGGTTTCTGCCGGGGATAGGAGAGATCGAATTTGTGATGAACATTTGTGCGAGGAACACACCGGGTCTCGAAGAGGCACTTGCGTCTGCGTATGGCGCTGTGGAAATGAAAGAACTAATGGTTCAACTACGGGAACTATTGGACAAGAAGTACATTCAACCAAGTGTTTTTCCAGTGGGGAGCACCGGTGTTGTTTTTGTCGAAGAAGAAAGAGCGGATCGTTAAGGCTTTGTATCGACTATCGGGAGTTGAACAAGTTAACGATAAAGAATAAATACCCATTGCCGGAGGATCGATGATCTCTTTGATCAATTGAAAGGGCAAAAGTATTTTCTAAAATAGATTTCTTGAGATGGGGTATCATCGGTTGAAGGTTAGGAAGGAAGATGTACCAAAGATTTGCATTCGGGACTCGTTATGGTCATTACGAGTTTACGGTGATGTCATTTGGGTTGTGAATGCACTTCTTTGCATTTATGGATATGATGAAATAGTGTTCAAACTATATTTGGACAAGTTAGGTAATTGGTGTTTATCGATGATATTCTAGTCTATTCTAAGGCGCCGAAAGATCATCTTAGAACACTTAAGATTAGTGTTGGAGACACTAAGGAAGGAGAAGTTATATCTGAAATTCACCAAATGTGAATTTTGGTGGAAAAAATGTGATTTTTAGGTCATGTCATTGACGAGAGGGATTCGATGGGATCCGGCGAAGGTGGAAGCGAGTAATGAATTGGGAACAACCAAAATGCCGGCGAGGTGCGGAGTTTCCTAGGGTTAGCGAGTCTTATCGAAGATTTATCCAAGATTTTTCAAGATAGCTACCTCGTTGACTAACTTAACAAGGAAGGCGGTGAAATACGTATGGACGGATAAATGTGAAGATGGTTTTCAAAAAGCGAAGAAGAGATTAAGTGAAGCTCTGTTTTGTCATTGCCGGATGACACGGGAAATTTTAGTAGTGTATAGTGATGCTTCATATAAAGGACTTGGTTGTGTGCTTATGCGGCATGGAAAAGTCATTGCGTATGCATCTCGGCGATTGAAGGATTATGAGAAAGTTTACCTACTCATGATGCAGAACTGGCGCGGTATGTTTGCCACTAAAGATATGGAGACATTATCTTTATGGGGAAAAATGTGAGATATATCTGGACCATAAAAGTCTAAAGTATATCTTCACTCGAAGGAGTTGAATATGAGACAGAGAAGATGGCTGGAGTTGATAAAGGATTATGATTGTGAAATCTGTATCACCTGGAAAAAAGCGATGTAGTTCTTAGGCGCCTTAAGTAGGAAGGGTTAGGGAAAAGTTGTCTATGTTAACGGCTCAAAATGAGTTAATAACGAGAGATGGCTAGGATGGAAATAGAAGTGAAGATGCTTAGAGTGATTAAGGCGATTACTCTTTGCGACGGAGATGCAATCTACCATCGTAGAAAGAGTCGAGGAGGTACAACTCAAGGCGGATGAGTGTAACCAAATGAAGAAGCGGTTATCAGAAGGAAGATGTTAAGTATAGTCTTGATAATGAGGATTATTAAGATTTGAGGGAAGAATTTGGGTTAGAATGAGGCGAAATTAAAGGAGCAAGTGTTACAAAAGCTCATAGTTAAAGGTACTCGATACATCTGGTAGCACTAAGATGTATCAAGACCTTGACGAGAGTTTTTTGGTGGCCAAACATGAAGAGAGAAATAGCGAGTATGTGTGTAGGTGCTTAACTTGTCAAAAAGTTAAAGTAGAACATCAACGACCAGTGGTTTATTACGGTCATTGGAGATTCCAGAATGGAAGTGGGAGCATATCACGATGGACTTACGGTGGGACTTAGACGCGACGCGAAAAAAGATGCGATTCGATTTGGGTAATAGTGGACCGGTTGACGAAGTCGGCTCACTTTTTACCAATTAGGGTCAAGTATAACTTAGACCAGTTAGCTAAACTTTATGTTAAGAAAATCATTTCCAGACATGGAGTACCGGTATCGATTGTGTCAGATCGTGATCCACGATTCACATCGAACTTTTGGAGGAGTTTGCAAGAGCAGTTGGGAACACAGTTGAGGTTAAGCACGACTTATCATCCACAAACCGATGGGCAAAGCGAAAGGACAATTGAGACGTTAGAAGACATGTGTGAGGTCTTGCGTCATGGATTTCAAGGGTAGTTGGGATGATCACCTACCACTAGTAGAGTTTGCATATAACAACAGTTATCATGCAAGCATAGGCATGTTACCATATGAAGCTTTGTATGGGAGAAAGTGCAGAACACCTTTATGTTGGGATGAGGTGGGAGAAGCAGCAGGATGCTAGGACGAGAATTGGTGCGGCCAGGCGGCGGATGTGATAAAGTTAATTCGGATCGTCTCGTCACGGCTCGGAATGAGGCGGAAGAAGTATCTTGGACTCCACATAGACTAAGTCGAGAGTTTGAGGTGGGCTCGTATGTGTTTCTAAAGGTATCTCCACGGAAAGGAAAGATACGCTTTGGAAAGAAGGAAAGTTAAGTCCAAGGTTTATAGGACCTTTTGAAGTATTAAAAAAGCGGGTGGGAGAGGTAGCGTATATGATAGCATTACCTCCGGACCTAGAAACGAATACATAACGTGTTTCACGTATCGTATTACGTCCATATAAGCCGGGACTATAAGCATGTAATCGGTATGAGCGATTCATATCGAGAAAGACTTATCATATGAAGAGTCATGGAGTCACGGATCATTGATAGAAAGGAACAAGTTAGAGGAACAAGGTAATACCATCGAAAAGTATTATGGAAGAACCACGATCTTTGAAGAAGCAGCGTGGAACTAGAAGAAAAGATGAAGAAAAATTTTCCTCATCTATTTGATTAAAGTAAGGCGAGATTACGGGGACAAAATCTTTATAAGGGGGAAGAATGTAACGATGAGAAATTGGATCTTATTGTAAAATGATTTTATTAAATTAAATAATAATAAAATCATATTCCATGTGTTATCAAGATGGTTGTCATTGTATAACCTATTGATGTTAGAATATAAGTAGTATTTGAGCTACGTGGATGAATTAAAGTGTTTGAATTTCCAAGGCGAAAATAAAAGTTTTTTAGAAATTTTCTAAAAAAACACTATTCATCGGTATTTGCTTGGGATATAATTTTGAGATTTAGAAATATAATGTGATGATGGAATAACAAGGTAAGATGGATTATGTAATAAAAATCTAGTTATGGAAAATGTAATAATTAAACATGGACTTAATTTATAAGCGTTAAGTAAAAGCGAAATGTTAAAGAATAAGTAATAATGGTATGATACTTGGTATTGTACAAAGTAATGAAAAGCAGTATAATATGAAGTATTATCTGAGTTTATATGAAGGATGAAATATAGTATATAAATTCTATATGAATTAGAATACGAAAATAATACATCAACTATATATGTGTATTAAGAAATGTTAATGGACTTGGATGATTGGTTAAACAATTATATACAAGTCCAAGTGAATTAAAGAGAAAAGCCCAACTATTAATTAATGAACCAACTAGTGTTTGTTAATATAAAAGCCCAAGGATTTATTAATCCAAGCCCAAGCTAGAATCCATGGATTGTATTGACCCATGGGGCAAACCATATTGATATGGTTGAATTGGTGACCAATGTGTGTGTGACCAAGTGATGATGTGTGATGATCAAGTAAGTGTGATGATCAAGTAGGAGTATTGACCAAGACTTTGAAGTAATGACCAAGTGTAGGATAAGTTTTGTGCCTTGCAAGTAATGAATAGTAAGGAGGTGGCTTGAGGAGGTGGGATGATTTAATGACCAAAACTACCTAACCTTGGAAAGTCTATAAATAGAAGAGCTTTACAAGCCATTTGTTGGTTGATCAATTAATCCAACACATCTAAAGTGCTTAAGTGTTAGAGAGAATAAGCTACACATAAGTCATTCCATAAGTAAGAAGAAGAAGCAAGCTACTTACCAAGACTACAAAAGTAAGACTTCTTCTCAATTATCTTCTCTCTCTACCATGATAGGATGATAAGAAAAGTTGGATTAAGAAACATGAATGAGTAAGTAATGAACTTAAGCCAATTAAGTTGGTAATAATTCATTTAAGCTAGCATAAGTTATAAACTTATGTGAAAATAATATGAACTTGTAAGAAGTTTATTAAGAGAAATGATATGAATGTAAAAGAATTTATATGATCATATGATATATGTATCATGTATACCTAAGTAAAGTTATATGTGAAGAACATGTAAAAATATGATGATTAAGAAACCTTAATTGTCATAAGTCATTAATAATCAAATCTTAAGTAGTTTATAATTTGACAAGTTATAAACTCATGAAGAATAAGTCAAAATCCAACAATGAATATAAGTTGTTGTATTAAGTATGTTAAGATGTTCACATGATGAATGAAGTTCATTTGTAATGTTGAACAAATCATAAGAATGAAGAATTGCGAAATTTGCGATTGGACGATAAGCGTCGAATACGTAAAATTCTCGGAATGGAAGTCAAATTTTGTGTTTGATCACGAGACCATTGTTTTCCAATAGAGACAAGTCATAATTGGCATTTAAGAGTTGCGGACTCAAAAATGGCCGGATTAAACTTAGAGCGAAGAAAGCGGCGTTGAGCGTTCCGCGAGCGTTTATCGTTTTACGTTAAAAATGAACCAATAGGTGAATTTTTAGCAAACAAAGTCAAATAGATAAAATTCTTGAATGGTCATGTAGATTACGTAATTTGTGAACCGTAGGCTTTTGAGCGAGCCAATTCGGACTTATAACTTGAAGAAGTTATCGTCAGGAAGTTCACAAAATTTCAAAAGCTGAAATTGATATACGGTGCCTGAGTTGGCGCAGCATGGCTTCAACCCTAAACAAAAAGACCCATGTTGCATGTACGCAGAACGATAATCAAGCCCTCTGCAAGAGTTCATGCATGCGTGAACCTTAGTTCAATAAGTGGCGTCATGTATTGCCATGAAACGATGACAAAATCCTCTGGAGTGTGGCGCGCATTGACATGACCCATTAAATAAGGACTCATGTGCATGACATAAGTCAGGAGACAATGGTATATAATTAAGCTCATGCCATGATGCGAGATGTAAATATAAAAATTTGGCGCCCATGATGCTGATCTCGAAACAAAGATAGTAATGAAGGTTTTCTAAGTACAAAAGAAAAGAAAACCTAAATGGATTCAAAAAACATAACTTAAGGAAGGTAATGTAACATTGTTTAAACTTTGTTAAACCTTAAGGATGTAATGTAAAGGTTGAGATAACCTAGTCAAATATAATGCAAGCATAATGATAAACCGGGAAATGAAATAGTAAATGAATCTAATACACATTAGATTGAAATGAAGGGTATGATATAGTCATATACATACTTGATTATATGTGACCTAATGTAAGGCATTATGTGATCATGTATTGTAGAGACTTGAATGACTTGAACATAAAGTTAAAATTACCATGTAGCAGGCCGCTAAAAGGCAAGTATTCTAACTCTTGTCTCGATTCAATCTGAACAAGTTTTTTGAGGTTCATGTATTCTTTACATGAATTGAGTATGTTGAAGTTGAAGCCAATTCCTTTGGCTAGACTTGATGAATTGATAATCTATTCATGTATTATCAAATGTTGCTATCTTTTGTCAACTACTTGATATGGTTTTCAAAAAAAAATGAAATGTTAAACAAATGTTTTGTCGGTAAAAGCAGCGAACGCGTGAGGTTGCCAAATGCTTAAGCGTGCATCGTTTAATGGATGTAGTGTTGATCAACATAGAGTACAATAGGTTGATCACCTAGAAGTGCCTTCGTAAGTGATATCGAGACTTCTGGACTTGCTTTTTAGGGTTGTCCTTTTCAATAAAGAATGAATACTCGAGGTCTCGGCCGGGAGTGAATGTTTTACTAAATATTGTTGTTATTGTAAAACATTTTGAAAGAAAAGATGAAGTGCTATTTTGAATTATCAATAGTACTTCATAACTATTATTTGATTATCGAAGATATCTGATTTGTATGTGTCGAAGCATGTTGTTATTAAATTGTTATACTTGTTTGAGCTAGTTATGCTCACTCTTGCTTGAACCATATGAATGCGACTAAAATGAGCGTCCAGAAGGATCGAAAAAGGATAAAGGAAAAGCTAAAATGCGATTACTAAGGCTGTCTTGTAATAGTATAGGTCTATTGTTGTAATTTAAGCGATATTATGACAAAAGAACCTTTATAATGGGTTTAGAACTTGGGAAATGTAAATATTACTTTAAATATATAGAAGTTATATTAGTTCTTTGAGACTTTTCAATTGAATGAATGTATGAATGTTATGCAATATAGCACCATCTGTCGGGTTGGAAGATACACGGATTTGAAGCGCTTACAAGTTGGTATCAAAGCCTAGGTTATAAAACTTAAGGGGAAAGTAGAACCTTAAGTCATAACCTTACGAAAAAGAATAAAAAAGTAAAAGATGGAAAGTAACCTTATAAAAATGCATTATATTATGTTATGTATTTTTATTATTTTCTTGACGTGTACTAATCAAACTATATTGTTTTATTGTAGATGTCGGGAGAAAATGATATGTATAGAGATATACATGTAGTAGCGAGATTGATTAATCGGGTAGAGATACTACCAAATCCAGTGGCCAGTAGAACGAGAGTTGGTGACCATCGAGTCGGGAGACTCGGGCGACTTAGACTACATGTCTATATTTGATGGCATGCTTGAGGAGGAGGTGGGCGTGATGTCCTTTGACGGGTTCCACCTCTGAGACCCGAGTTCCACCTACTGGAGGAAATGTCTGCGGGGGAATCAATGAAGGCCTTTGTTTATGTCGGTATTGGATAGGAATGTCCATTCTTGCCAAGAGGTTAAGGAGTTGAAAGAGGAACTCCAGAAATGTGTCAGTGAGGACAAGACTAGTATGGAAGGAATGTGGGAAGAGGAGCACGATGATAGAGTCCTAGCTATGGACAAAGTCAAGAGATTTGAGAGGTGAAGTCTTTGAGCTCAAGCGGGGAGCTAAAGACTAAGAAGCGGAAGTTGGAGAGGATGTCCTATATTCATAGGAGTTCTCATGTAGATTTCAATGACGTAGGCGGATGTCGGTGAAAAGCGGAGACGGACCCGTCATACCATCGATAGAGATGTTATTCTTTGGTTTGGCGGGCAAGATTTTGAGAATGCCTTACGGCGAGATGTAATCTAGCAATAGCTAGAGTAGAATAGATATGTAAATATTATGTATCTAGTAGTGACGTAAAACCCTCTTTTGTATAACAAAGGGTAGTCTTTTGTAAATCCCAATTTTGGAAAGTAATTGCGGGATGGAAATGTAATCGGCTAAAAATTTGAGTAATGTAAACAATGTAGTATTATACTACAAGTTATGAATCAATATAAATCTTTTTATGGAATATGTTGAGTAATGAGTATGAGTTGTTGTTTTATTACAAATAATAACAAACCAACAAGAATAAAGTAATAATGATGTGTTTGTTTTCTTAACGACAAAATGCATGCGAAAGAGACAACGAAATCGGTAGCGCTAATGTTAACCAATGGAGGTGGTCCAGTTAATCAATCTGAGAGTTCGTTAATCTTTTAGCAGGTTGCATTTAATAGAACGAGGGGCTAATGTACCCGTAATTCACAGAGTAATCTGAGCTACTACTTTTAAGGATTTTAAAAGTGTAGGTCATGGGAGTTCAAGGAACTACGGACCTATAGAAGCCCAGACATGGGTAAAAGAAATTGAAAAGCATTTGTAATAGCAAATGTTGAGGAGGTCAAAGGTTGCCTTTGCAACCTATTTGATGAAGGAGAGCCAACTTACGGTGGGAGGCAAACCGGGGCTAGGGTAGATATAGGAAACCTAACGTGGGAGAGGTTCAAGAGATTTTCTTGAGAACTATTTTCCCACAGTATCTGAGGAGGATGGAGATGAGGTTTCTAGAATTGAGACAAGGGGATATGACGGTTCCCGATATCTTTGCCAAGTTTAATGAACTAGCACGATTCGCTCCACATCAGTGGACCTTTGAAGTGAGAAAGGCTAGAAGGTTGACGGGGCTTGAAACCACAGCTCTATAAGCCAATCTCTGTGTTCCAAAGTACTTCCTTTGGAACCATACTAGAAAAAGCAATAATTGCGAAGGTGGGAATGAGGCTCTTAGCGATTACCACAAAGATAAGAAGACCAAAGGCGGGGGTTGATGGAGGAACCAAGGCCAGGGGAGCGAGTGGAAGTGGCGGCGGTCGGAAGAAGGAAGGGCTTTAACTGCAGGAATACGGGAGTGAAACAAGGGGACTCAAGAGAGGAGGATGGAGGCTGTAAAACACAGGGAAGACTCACTTAGGAGTCTGTCTCAAAATGGTAAGGCGGTATGTTATAATTGTGGGCCGGGAAGGGCACATTTACTTCTTGTCCCAATCCAAAGAAAAGAATCACGGATGCTTTGTATGTGGATCAATGACCACATAGCAAAGAAGCTGCTTAGAAGAAGGGATAGAAGGAAATAAAGGGACCTAATAGCGGGAAGTTAGCTATTAGTGGTCCCATTTCATTCAATTAGGGAAATCAATGGCCCGCACTTTTAATATATGATCGTCCAAGATGCGGTGGCATCGGGGATGTAGTTCGGTATTATTCCGATCAACAATATAAATGCATACGTCTTTATTTGATTGAGGTGCTACTTGTTTGTTTATAGCATGTGATTTTGCTAGGCGATTAGAATTATTTCTAGAAAAATTGCCTATACCTTTGAACATTAAGGTAGCAAGCGAAGAGATAATTCATGTTGAAGATATTCATAGGAGTTGTTGCGTAGATATGCGTGGTTGTAAGTTATCGGTAGATTTAATCTGGATAAAGTTAGGAGAATTGACGTAATTCTCGGAATGGATTGGTTGATTAACCATGGAGCAATTATAGATTGCCATAGGAAAAGTGTGAGCATCAGGACGTTGAAGCAATCTCCTGTAGTATTTTACGGTAGTAAATTGCTGCGACGTCCGTGTTGCCTTACGATAACACAAACTAGAAAACTTTTAAGAACGGGTTGTGTAGGTTACCTATGCCATGTTGTTGATACCCGAGAGAGTGGGAGCAACCATGGAACAAATACCTATAATAAATGAATTCATGGATGTATTTCCAAGTGAGTTCTGGGTTTCTGCATGGGATAGGGAGATCAATTTGTGATAGAACCTTTGTGCGAGGGCGGCACTTGGTCTCAAGAACACCGTCTCATTATGGCGCTGCGCGGTGGAAATGAAAGAACTAATGGTTCGACTCACGAAACTATTGGACAAAAAGTACATTCAACCAAGTGTTTTTCGGTAGTAGGAACACCGGTGTTGTTTGTCGAAAGAAAAGCGGATCGTTAAGGCTTTGTATCGACTATCGGGAGTTGAACAAGTTAACGATAAAGAATAAATACCCATTGCCGGGATCGATGATCTCTTTGATCAATTGAAAGGGGCAAAGTATTTTTTAAAAATAGATTTGAATGGGGTATCATCGGTTGAAGGTTAGGAAGGAAGATGTACCAAAGGCGCATTCGGGACTCGTTATGGTCATTCGAGTTTTACGGTGATGTCATTTGGGTTGTGAATGCACCGGTTGCATTTATGGATATGATGAGCAGTGTTCAAACTATATTTGGACAAGTTAAATCGTGGTGTTTATCGATGATATTCTAGTCTATTCTAAGGCGCGGAAAGATCATCTTAGAACACTAAGATTAGTGTTGGAACCACTAAGAAAGGAGAAGTTATATCTGAAATTCACCAAATGTGAATTTTGGTTTGGAAAAAGTCTGCGATTTTAGGTCATGTCATTGACGAGAGAGGATTCGATGGATCCGGTGAAGGTGGAAGCGATAATGAATTAGGAACAACCAAAAATGCGCCGGTGAGGTGCGGAGTTTCTAGGGTTAGCGAAGTCTTATCGAAGATTTATCCAAGATTTTTGAAGATAGCTACCTCGTTGACTAACTTAACAAGGAAGGCGGTGAAATCGTATGGACGGATAAATGTGAAGACAGTTTTCAAAAGCGAAGAAGAGATTAAGTAAAGCTCCTGTTTTTTCATTGCCAGATGACACGGGAAATTTTGTAGTGTATAGTGATGCTTCGCATAAAGGACTTGGTTGTGTGCTTATGCAGCATGGCAAAGTCATTGCGTATGCATCTCGGCAGTTGAAGGATTATGAGAAAGTTTACCCTACTCATGATGCAGAAGCTGGCGGCGATGATGTTTGCTTTAAAAGATATGGAGACATTATCTTTATGGGGAAAAATGTGAGATATATATCTGGACCATAAAAGTCTAAAGTATATCTTCACTTCGAGAAGGAGTTGAATATGAGACAGAGAAGATGGTGGAGTTGATAAAGGATTATGATTGTGAAATCTGTATCACCTGGAAAAAAAGCCAATGTAGTTCTTAAGCGCGCTTTAAGTAGGAAGGGTTAGGGAAAAGTTGTCTATGTTAACGACTCAAAATGAGTTAATAACGAGAGATGGCTAGGATGGAAATAGAAGTGAAGATCTTAGAGTGATTATTGAGGCGATTACTCTTTTGCGACGGAGATGCAATCTACCATCGTAGAAAAGAGTCGAGAGAGTCTGACTCAAGGCGGATGAGTGTAACCAAATGAAGAAGCGGTTATCAAGAAGGAAGATGTTAAGTATAGTCTTGATAATGAGGATTATTAAGATTTGAGGGAAGAATTTGGGTTAGAATGAGGCGAAATTAAAGGAGCAAGTGTTACAAAGAAGCTCATAGTTAAGGTACTCGATACATCTGGTAGCACTAAGATGTATCAAGACCTTGACGAGTTTTTTGGTGGCCAAACATGAAGAGAAAATAGCGAGTATGTGGTAGGTGCTTAACTTGTCAAAAGTTAAGGTAGAACATCAACGACCAGATGGTTTATTACGATCATTGGAGATTCGAGAATGGAAGTGGGAGCATATCACGATGGACTTATGGGTGGGACTTCCACGACGCAAAAAAGGATGCGATTCATTTTGGGTAATAGTGGACGGTTGGCGAAATCGGCTCACTTTTGCCAATTAGGGTCAAGTATAACTTAGACCGATTAGCTAAACTTTATGTTAAGAAAATCATTTCCGGACATGGAGTACCGATATCGATTGTGTCGGATCGTGATCCACGATTCACATCGAACTTTTGGAGGAGTTTGCAAGAAGCGATTGGGAACACGGTGAGGTTAAGCACGACTTATCATCCACTGGCCCGATGGGCGTGAAGCGAAAGGACAATTCAGACGTTAGAAGACATGTTGAGGTCTTGCGTCATGGATTTCAAGGGTAGTTGGGATGATCACCTACCACTAGTAGAGTTTGCATATAACAACAGTTATCATGCAAGCATAGGCATCTTGCCGTGTATATGAAGCTTTGTATGGGAGAAAGTCGAGAACACCTTTATGTTGGGATGAGGTGGGAGAAGCGTTGGGATGCTAGGACGAGAATTGGTGCGGCGGGGCGGCGGATGTGATAAAGTTTAATTCGGATCGTCTCGTCACATTTCGGGATGAAACGGAAAGAAAGTATCTGCGGACTCACATAGACTAAGTCGAGAGTTTGAGGTGGGCTCGTATGTGTTTCTAAAAGGTATCTCCACGGAAAGGAAAGATACGCTTTGGAAAGAAGGAAAGTTAAGTCCAAGGTTTATAGGACCTTTTGAAGTATTAAAGCGGGTGGGAGAGGTAGCGTATATGATAGCATTACCTCCGGACCTAGAAACGAATACATAACGTGTTTCACGTATATCGTATTACGTCCATATAAAAGTGGACTATAAGCATGTAATCGGTATGAGCGATTCATATCGAGAAAGACTTATCATATGAAGAGTCGTAGATGCGGATCATTGATAGAAAGGAACAAGTTACGAGGAACAAGGTAATACCATCGGTAAAAAGTATTATGGAAGAACCACGATCTTTGAAGAAAAGCGGCGTGGGAACTAGAAGAAAAAGATGAAGAAAAATTTTCCTCATCTATTTGATTAAAGTAAGGCGAGATTACGGGACAAAATCTTTATAAGGGGGAAGAATGTAACGATAGAAATTTGGATCTTATTATAAAATGATTTTATTAAATTAAATAATAATAAAATCATATTCCATGTATTTATCAAGATGGTTGTCATTGTATAACCTATTGATGTTAGAATATAAGTAGTATTTGAGCTACGTGGATGAATTAAAGTGTTTGAATTTCCAAGAGCGAAAATAAAAGTTTTCGAGAAATTTTTCTAAAAACACTATTCATCGGTATTTTGCTTGGGATATAATTTTGAGATTAGAAAAATACGTGATGATGGAATAACAAGGTAAGATGGATTATGTAATAAAAATCTAGTTATGGAAAATGTAATAATTAAACATGGACTTAATTTATAAGCGTTAAGTAAAGCGAAATGTTAAAGAATAAGTAATAATGGTATGATACTTGGTATTGTACAAAGTAATAAAAAGAGTATAATACAGTATTATACGAGTTTGTATGAAGGATGAAATATAGTATATAAATTCTATATGAATTATAATACGAAAATAATATACATGAACTATATATATGTGTATTAAGAAATGTTAATGGACTTAGATGATTGGTTAAACAATTATATACAAGTCCAAGTGAATTAAAGAGAAAGCCCAACTATAAATTAATGAACCAACTAGTGTTTGTTAATATAAGGCCCAAGGATTTATTAATCCAAGCCCAAGCTAGAATCCATGGATTGTATAACCCATGGGGCAAACCATATTGATATGGTTAATGTGTGACCAAGTGATGTGTCCAAGTGACCAAGTGATGTGGTGATCAAGTAAGTGTGATGATCAAGTAGGAGTATTGACCAAGACTTTGAAGTAATGACCAAGTGTAGGATAAGTTTTGTGCCTTGCAAGTAATGAATAGTAAGGAGGTGCATGAGGAGGTGGGATGATTTAATGACCAATCTACCTAACCTTGGAAAGTCTATAAATAGAAGAGCTTTACAAGCCATTTGTTGGTTGATCAATTAATCCAACACTTCTAAAGTGCTTAAGTGTTAGAGAGAATAAGCTACAATAAGTCATTTCCATAAGTAAGAAGAAGAAGCAAGCTACTTACCAAGACTACAAAAGAGTAAGACTTCTTCTCAATTATCTTCTATCTCTACCATGATAGGATGATAAGAAAAGTTGGATTAAGAAACATGAATGAGTAAGTAATGAACTTAAGCCAATTAAGTTGGTAATAATTCATTTAAGCTAGCATAAGTTATAAACTTATGTGAAAATAATATGAACTTGTAAGAAGTTTATTAAGAGAAATGATATGAATGTAAAAGAATTTATATGATCATATGTATCATGTATACCTAAGTAAAGATATATGTGAAGAGTATGTAAAAATATGATGATTAAGAAACCTTAATTGTCATAAGTCATTAATAATAATCAAATCTTAAGTAGTTTATAATTTGACAAGTTATAAGCTCATGAAGAATAAGTCAAAATCCAACAATGAATATAAGTTGTTGTATTAAGTATGTTAAGATGTTCACATGATGAATGAAGTTCATTTGTAATGTTGAACAAATCATAAGAATGAAGAATTGCGAATTTGCGATTGGACGATAATAAATCGAATCGTAAAATTCTCGGAATGGAAGTCAAATTTTGTGTTTGATCACGAGACCCATTGTTTTCAATAGAGACAAGTCATAATTGGCATTTAAGAGTTGCGGACTCGAAAAAATGGCCAGGATTAAACTTAGAATGAAGAAAGCGAGCGTTGAGCGTTCCACGAGCGTTTATCGTTTTCGTTAAAAATGAACCAATAGGTGAATTTTTAGCAAACAAGTCAAATAGATAAAATTCTTGAATGATCATATAGATTACGTAATTTGTGAACCGTAGGCTTTTGAGCAGAGCCAATTCGGACTTATAACTTGAAGAAGTTATGCGTCAGGAAGTTCACAAAATTTCAAAAGCGAAATTGATATCTGGTGCCTGAGTTGGTCTGCAGCGCTGGCAACCCTAACACAAAAAAACCCAGCGCTAGCAGGCGTGGAATAATGTAGAAAGCCTCTCTTGCAAGAGTTCATGCCGCGTGATGAACCTTAGTTCAATAAGTGGCGCCGCGCATTTCCATGAAACGATGACAAAATCCTCTGGGTGTGTGCGCATGCATGCCACGACCCATTAAATAAGGACTTCATGCATGTGACACAAGTCCGGGACAATGGCATTAAGAAGCTCATGCCATGGCGAGATGTAAGCATAAAATTTGGCGCCCATGACTTGAGTCTCGAAACAAAGATAGTAATGAAGGTTTTCTAAGTACAAAAAAAAGAAAACCTAAATGGATTCAAAGTAAACATAACTTAAGGAAGGTAATGATAACATTGTTTAAACTTTGTTAAACCTTAAGGATGTAATGTAAAGGTTGAGATAACCTAGTCAAATATAATGCAAGCATAATGATAAAACCGAAGAGCGAATAGTAAATGAATCTAATACACAATTAGATTGAAATGAAGGGTATGATATAGTCATATACATACTGGATTATATGTGACCTAATCTAAGGCATTATGTGATCATGTATTGTAGAGACTTGAACGACTTGAACATAAAGTTAAAATCTGGTAGTGAGGCAACAAAAAGCAAGTATTCTAACTCTTGTCTCAGTTCAATCTGAACAAGTTTTGAGGTTCATGTATTCTTTCGCATGAATTGAGGTATGTTGAAGTTGAAGCCAATTCCTTTGGCTAGACTTGATGAATTGATAATCTATTCATGTATTATCAAATGTTGCTATCTTTTGTCAACTACTTGATATGGTTTTCAAAAGAAATGAAATGTTAAACAAATATTTTGTCGGTAAAGCAGCGAGCGCGTGAGGTTGCCAAATGCTTAAGCGTGCATACGTTTAATGGATGTAGTGTTGATCAACATAAAGTACAATAGGTTGATCACCTAGAAGTGCTCGTAAGTGATATCGGACTTCGGACTTGCTTTTGGGTTGTCCTTTTCAATAAAGAATGAATACTCGAGGTCTCGGCCAGGAGTGAATGTTTTACTAAATATTGTTGTTATTGTAAAACATTTTGAAAGAAAAGATGAAGTGCTATTTTGAATTATCAATAGTACTTCATAACTATTATTCGATTATCGAAGATATCTGATTTGTATGTGTCGAAGCATGTTGTTATTAAATTGTTATACTTGTTTGAGCTAGTTATGCTCACTCTTGCTTGAACCATATGAATGCGATTAAGGCTGAGCGTCCGAAGGATCGAAAAAGGATAAAGGGAAAAGCTAAAGGCGGATTACTAAGTTATCTTGTAATAGTATAGGTCTATTGTTGTAATTTAAGCGATATTATGACAAAGAACCTTTATAGCAGGTTTAGAACTTGGGAAATGTAAATATTACTTTAAATATATAGAAGTTATATTTTGAGATTCTTTGAGACTTTTCAATTGAATGAATGTATGAATGTTATATATACAAAGTATAGCACCATCAGGCATTTTATCGGGTTGGACGCATTTCTTTCTTCTAGCTCATCTCAATTCCTCTATTTCTCTATATCTCTCTCAATTTCTCAATACAACTTGTATATAACCATTATCCTACATTATGAAGAACATAAAAATATAATTAAAATAAGGAATTTAGAATATAGCCTTATTAGTATGAATTTAAGAGAGAGATGAAGATGATGATGATGGGGCTTGTTTTGTCTTCTCAAAGCTTTTCCTTCTTCTTCTTTTTCGTTTTCTTCTTCTTCTTCTTCTTCTTCTTTTTCTTCTTCTTCTTCTTCTTCTTCTTCTTCTTCTTTTTCTTCCTCTTCTTCTTCTCCTACAACTCTCTCTAACTCTCTTCTTCTTTCTTTGGTTTGTTTTCTAAAACCAACATACTAACTTGTAGTATATACATATAATATACAATACTAGTAATATATAATATATGTAACTCCTAGTAATTATTAGATATACTAATTACTAGTTAATAATACATAGGTTACACCAATTTGAACTTGAAAAGCCTAAGACCATGTTTGGCAAATACTCAATTATTTTAATTAATCAATAAATTAACATAAATCAATCTCATCAAATTGTCACATAATTATATTTACTTGTTAATTATAATTTTGTGTAACAATCATCACATAACTCATCTAATTTAATTATCTCAATTAAATTAGAACTATAACATAAAATTATTATATTAATTAAATTAAATACTAAATATTAATTTAATTAATCAACTACACTAATTACATCACTCTATAATCAAAACCAAATTTATTTATTTAACTCAATAAATAATTCAATTAAATATTTATATATATTAAAATTAATATATAACATTCTTTTCACATCAATTCACATATTCTACAATATAAGACATAAACATATTTACACCCAACATATCTCATAAATAATACTTTTATTTATAAAATTCTCATTTATAAATTCTAAAAATGCAGGATGTCACAATACTACTATAGTGTAATATTATAATAATATATTAGAATAAATTATTTTATCGAAAAAGATAAAATACCAACTTTCACCAAATGTCAAATGCTAAAAAAATTCCTCAGTTTAAATCCACATTGAATAAATATTTTCTTATCATATATATTAATAATTAATTATTCATAAATAATATTACCAAATTACAATATCGACAACCAGGTCGTTCTCAGGAAAGAGGGGGCTTTCATTTAAGGATTTCTCCCTATTGGCGCGCAATTAGGTGACCAAACCCCTTTCTCCGATAGAACTTTCTAGACATTGTCAATAATGCAAATAATAATATTATTCAAATAATATGAATTATTGATTTGATAATTTGAAATACTGTGCAATGACAGTTATTGAATCAATAATATAAAATATCAACGTAGCAATTACTGAATCAATAAAATATAGAAACGATAATTACATGCAACTGTTATTAGTAGTGAATTCTTACGTAAGCATCAATAATCCAAGATCTTTGTATAATGCCTGGTAATACTACTATGCAACCACGCCGTATTCTTTGTACTTTACCACCGGTATTTCAACAATTAACCAGTAAAACTTTCGCCGTTATTTTTATAAAAAGATAATTTTGTCGTTTTCTAACTTCAACAATAATTACATTGTGAGGTCCACTAATGATTGTGTAATAGTCAAATACGAATATTCCCAGACAAAAAGAATATTCCCCGACCAAACGAATATTTTATAACCACGTACTTATTTTGCAAAATTTATAAATATTACCCATAACTATAACATTATATCAAATTCACCCCATAATATTCAAAAATGATATTTATAGAAAATTCATCATTATTCATAAAAGTTGGGGTCTTACGATCATGATCATGCTAACAATGTCCATCAATGCACTACGGGCAATGAGGACTTTACCACATCATTTGTAACATTACTATTAATGATTATACTAGAATAATCCACAGTCATAATCATACCAAGTCCATCTATGCACTACAGGCCACAAATGACTTTCAACATATTATAAACATGAGGATGGTGACAATGATATAAGAATTCAATTAAACAAGTTCAAGGATAAATTTTTAAAGATTTATAATTTAATTTATCCAGAAATCAATAACGTCCAAATTGTTAACATGATACTGTTTTGTAGAGTAAATTCAAGAATGCTCAGAAGAATATTTCCATGAAAAGATACTAGATGAAGCACAAATATCAAGGATATTCTACTAATTTCATGGAGTATAGAAGCCAAAACTTTAACCAACTGAGTATAATAGAATATATGAAACCGCAAATGGATTTTTACCCGCCATACGGTAATCCGCGTAGACAGATCATTTCCACGATTTAATAAGGAATGAATACGAAGGATCATTCACCATGCATGTGGTAATCAACATAGACATGTTATTCCAACAAAATAATAAAGAATGGAACCAGGTCATGCGTAACCCGCACAGACAGGATATTCCAACAAAATAATAAAGAATGGAACTAGGTCATGCGTAATCCGCACAGACAGGATATTCCAACAGAATAATAAAGAATGGAATAACAACATAATTCACCAGGCATGTGATAGACCGCACAGACAGGTTATTCCAACAGAATAATAAAGAATGAAATAACAACCCTTACGAGTATTGAAAGAAAATAACTCTCTTCATGAATACGAAAGAAATAATACCCCTTACCTTAGTAGGAGATTTAGATACTGCAATAGTGTAGTAACAGAATACTCTTCTTCTTTCTTTCTTATTCTCTCTATACTTTCTCTCTCTATAGCTTGAATGAATTGGTGAAAAATAATGAAGAAATGAGATTCTATTTATAGGCTTGGCAGAGTAAGGGTAAAATAGTCTTTTTGCCATAATTTATGACATCATCGCTGACATCATCGATCATATTACATCATTACTTACCTCATCGTCTGATGACATCATCGCTTACCTCATCGTTCGATGACATCATCGCTTGCATCATAGGAATTCAAATTCAATTTGTTCTCTTCCACCTCTTTTTACTTTTATACCATGAATTTACTATAATAATGTTACCATTCAAATTATAAAAAATGTACTATTATATAATCACATCATACTACTATAATGTAATATTATAATAATATATTAGAATAAATTATTTTATCGGAAAAGATAAAATACCAACTTTCAACAAATGTCGAATGCTAAAAAATTCCTCGGTTTAAATCCACATTGAATAAAAAATTTTCTTATCATATATATCAATAATTAATTATTCACAAATAATATTACCAAATTACAATATCGACAACCGAATTCGTTCCCGGAAAGAGGGGGCTTTCAGATAAGGATTTCTCCTATTAGCGTGCAATTAGGTGACCAAACCCTTTCATCGATGTAACTTTCTAGACATTGTCAATAATAATGCAAATAATAATATTATTCAAATAATATGAATTATTGATTTGATAATTTGAAATCTTGTCTGCAATGCATGGTTATTGAATCAATAATATAAAATATCAACGTAGCAATTCTTGAATCAATAAAATAAAATATAGAACAGTAATTACTGTAACCATTAATGAGTAATGACTTCTTACGTAAGCATCAATAATCCAAGATACTGTATAATACCGTTTGCTACTATGCAACCACACATATTACTGTACTTTTACCACCGAGTATTTCAACAGTTAACGGTAAAACTTTCGCCGTTATTTTTATAAAAAGATAATTTTGTCGTTTTCTAACTCCGACAATAATTCTGTTGTGGGGTCCACCAATGATTGTGTCGTTGTACGAATATTCTCAGATAAAAAGAATATTCCCCGACCAAACGAATATTTTATAACCACTAACTTATTTTGCAAAATTTATAAATATTACCCACAACTATAACATTATATCAAATTCATTCCATAATATTCAAAAATGATATTTATAGAAAATTCATCATTATTCATAAAAGTTGGGGTCTTACAGTCATGATCATGCCAACAACTGTCCATCAAAGCACTACGGGCAATGAGGACTTTTACCACATCATTTGTAACATTACGGTCATGATTATACCAAATAATCCCTGGTCATAATCATACCAAGTCCATCTATGCACTACAGGCCACAAATGACTTTCAACATATTATAAACATGAGGATGGTGACAATGATATAAGAATTCAATAAAACAAGTTCAAGGATAAATTTTTAAAGATTTATAATTTAATTTATCCAGAAATCAATAACGTCCAAATTGTTAACATGATACTGTTTTGTGGAGTAAAATTCAAGAATGCTCAGAAGAATATTTCCATGAAAAGATACTAGATGAAGCGCAAATATCAAGGATATTCCACTAATTTCATGGAGTATAGAAGCCAAAACTTTAACCAACTAAGTATAATAGAATATATGAAACCGCAAATGGATTTTAGCCCGCCATGCGGTAATCCACGTAGACAGATCATTTCCACGATTTAATAAGGAATGAATACGAAGGATCATTCACCATGCATGTGGTAATCCACATAGACAGGTTATTCTAACAAAATAATAAAGAATGGAACCGGTCATCGTAACTTAACATAGGGCGGGATATTCCAACAAAATAATAAAGAATGGAACTAGGTCATACGTAATCCGCATTGCATGTGATATTCCAACAGAATAATAAAGAATGGAATAACAACAGAATTCACCAGGCATGTGATAGACCGCACAGACAGGTTATTCCAACAGAATAATAAAGAATAAAATAACAACCCTTACGAGTATTGAAAGAAAATAACTCTTCATGAATCTGAAAGAAATAATACCCTTTACCTTAGTAGGAGATTTAGATACTGCAATAGTGTAGTAACAGAATACTCTTCTTCTTTCTTTCTTATTCTCTCTATACTTTCTCTCTCTATAGCTTGAATGAATTGGTGAAAAATAATGAAGAAATGAGCTTCTATTTATAGGCTTGGCAGAGTAAGGGTAAAATAGTCTTTTCGCCATAATTTATGACATCATCGCTGACATCATTGATCATATTACATCACTACTTACCTCATCGTCCGATGACATCATCGCTTACCTCATCGTCCGAGGACATCATCGCTTGCTTCATAGGAATTCAAATTCAATTTGTTCTCTTCCACCTCTTTTTACTTTTATACCATGAATTTACTATAATAATGTTACCATTCAAATTATAAAAAATGTACTATTATATAATCACATCATACTACTATAATGTAATATTATAATAATATATTAGAATAAATTATTTTATCGGAAAAGATAAAATACCAACTTTCAACAAATGTCAAATGCTAAAAAAATTCCTCAGTTTAAATCCACATTGAATAAAAATTTTCTTATCATATATATCAATAATTAATTATTCACAAATAATATTACCAAATTACAATATCGACAACCAGGTCGTTCCCAGGAAAGAGGGGGCTTTCCGATAAGGATTTCTCCCTATTAGCGTGCAATTAGGTGACCAAACCCCTTTCATCGACAGAACTTTCTAGACATTGTCAATAATGCAAATAATAATATTATTCAAATAATATGAATTATTGATTTGATAATTTGAAATACTGTGCAATGACAATTATTGAATCAATAATATAAAATATCAACGTATCAATTATTGAATGAATGAAATAAAATATTGAACAGTAATTACTGTAACAATTATTGGGTAGTGACTTCTTACGTAAGCATCAATAATCCAAGATACTGTATAATACCGTGTGTTACTATGCAACCACGCGTATTACTGTACTTTTACCACCGGATATTTCAATAGTTAACTGTAAAACTTTCGCCTTTATTTTTATAAAAAGATAATTTTGTCATTTTCTAACTCCGACAATAATTACATTGTAGGGTCCCACTGATTATTATGCGTGCATTTAATATTTCCACACAAAAAGAATATTCCCCGACCAAACAAATATTTTATAACCACTTGCTTATTTTGCAAAATTTATAAATATTACCCACAACTATAACATTATATCAAATTTACTCCATAATATTCAAAAATGATATTTATAGAAACTTCATCTTTATTCATAAAAGTTGGGGTCTTAAAAACCAGCTGGAGGCTAAAGACATTTCAGAAATGTTCAAGACAAATTCATTCTCTATCAAAGCCTGTTCTTGACGACTTGTTGAGCTAAGATGAATGAAGCTCACATGGTTGCTGATCTCCTTATGGAAGCAGACCATTCACGCTAAGATGAAAATGGTCTTATATGCTCATTCATACAAAGCGTATCATTTGAGAATAATCCTTGAGAAAGTTCACATCAGAGGATCATCGAGTATTAATCATGAGGAACTCATTATAGAAGCAAAACTCCACAAGTACAATCTATCAAAGAGGACAACGTTCGTAGTTCTGTTAACAATCGTAGAGTGATTAGTCCTGAAGATATCTATTTCTATGATCCAAGGAGGTTTAAATGATAGTGATGATTCCAGTCAGAAGGAGATATACAAGGCTTCCTTCTGAAGCATATGAAGAAGAAAAACTCACACCTCTCTGAGAAGATAGTATCAACTATGGGGGAGCAGTGATCTATTAAAGAACAACATCACTAAAAGTATCAGAAGTGCACTATGAAGCAACATACCAGTTATAAAGTCCCAAAACCTTGTGGTTGATGAACCAAATGAAGATCTATAATAATGTCTCAAAATGTGCCATTGATAACCATATTAACCACCCAACTCAAAATCATAGAGTGCCTACGATCAAACATCTGATCGTAGTCTAAGAGCATGAGGACACCACGATTACAACCAACACAAATGTCTAAAGTTCTTCATCTAGTAAGCGCCTCAGGGACAAACCTGACCCTTATCACTAAGCTAAGAGGTTGTGTGACTCCCCCAAAAAAGGTATACATCACCCATTCTGAGTCGTCAAATACATGGTACCGAATTTAAAAATAAACTTCTTTTATACAATACGACAAAAGCGTAACTGAGAGTTTTTACATGAATATTGTCTTCTAGACATTATCCAAACTCAAATGGAGTCCTTATTATATTTATTATCACATTATTTCATAGAATAGTGAGGACTACAATAGCCACCATCTTGGATGATCACTCTGTTCCCCGACTAGTTCCGGCTACGTTCTCATTTCCTAAAGAGAACAATGAAAATAAAAGGGTGAGCTCAACTAGACCAGTAAGAAATATTATGATTAAGATAATGCAGAATAAATTATCGTTAGCTTTCAACAGTGTTAAACTGAAAATAAACAACAAGTTTAACTGCAGCGAAACAAGCAATCCATTAGAAGAGTTAAGTAGAGCATGATATCTACTATCTTCTATGATATAAAAAGTTTATCATCAACTTTATCGCTATGACTTAACTCAATAAATAATCCACATCACTGAATTATCCATGCACTACGGGCCAATGATATTCATTAGTATCACGTCCACGAATTATCTATGCACTACGGGTCAAGGATATTCGTGTAATCACCAATGGTCATGATCATGCCAATAACTGTCCATCAATGCAATACGGGCCAATGAGGACATTTACCACATCATTTGTAACATTACAGGTCATGATTATACCGAGTAATCCCTGGTCATAATCATACCAATCAACAGTCCATCTATGCACTACTGGCCAAAGATGACTTTCATCACAATATAAACATGAGGATGATGACAATGATATAAGAATTTAATTAAAAGAAAGCAAATGATAAATTTTTAAAGATTTATAATTTAATTTATCCAGAAGTCAATAATGTCCAAATTGTCAACATGATACTGCTTTGTGGAGTAAAATTCAAGAATAATATTGTATCAAAAATGATTTGGACATAAAATAAATCAATTTTTGTCATGAATAGTACCCCGGGTGAATAGTACCCGAGTGAATAGTACCCCATGAATAGTATTCCAGCATGAAAAACTTAAAATTTAACAAGAATGTTCAGAAAAATATCCTTGTGAAACGATACTAGATGAAACGCAAATTTCAAGGATATTCGACTAATTTCACGGAGTATAGAAGCAATACTTTAACAAAATGAGGGTAGAATTAGGAATACACAACGAAATAATATTACTTACATACTACAGAGTATGGAAGAAAATATTATTTCATACAAATATTGAACAAAAATAATATCCGTTACGAATAAGAAATAAATAACATCATTTACCTTAGTAGAAGACTGGATACTGGAATAGTGAAATAGCAGAATACTCTTCTTCTTCCTCTCTATAGTTTCTCTTTCTATAGTTGCTCTTGTGAGTCTTAATGAATGTGTGAGAATGAAAGAAGAAATGCACATCTATTTATAGGAAAACATAGTTTCGATAATTGCACGTTTAGTGTGACGCCACCAAAACCGGGTCCTCTGACCTTGATTTGGTCATCACGATAAAATACAAACATTCACCTCTAAATAATATACGATAACTAAAATACGAAAAATAATAAACGCACGTCGTTCATTCAAAAGGTATTACTAGTCCCAAGATTCGATAACCTTAATACAATCTTACAAACATACCCTATAATAGTAATTAGGGTTCATAATACATAGCAGTAATTTAAATTAAGCATAAGACAAATTTTGCTCCTTGTAACTATCCTAAATATTTCCTTTACCCTTATCCTTTCCTGAGGTCTCGGGCTTAGCTGCAATATAATTCATTATATAGAAAAGATGAGCAACAAGTTTACTCAACAAGTTTAGATACAACAATAAGGATATATCATGATGAAAGGAAAATATATGACAAAGAATTCAACAATATGAATATCTGAAGGATTCAACAATATGAATATTAGAAGCAAAGATAATGATTACTTTTAGAATAACTGCTAGTCAAGTAAACTTTGAACTATAACACTCCAATGGAATCAATCGCTAATTGACCCTTTGGTTACTGGCTACAGAATAAGTACTTGAGGGGATCAGCCTCGCGTACACCATGTACATGCATAACATTTAAATCTGTTCTTTGTATCTTATATTAGATACCTGGGGTACTCCCCTATCATAAAAGGGGTGTTCTTTCAGTCTAAGAATCCTTACCATCAATTGGTTTGGATGGCTTTTATAAAACTTCATACACTTTTCTGACCGAACAAAGGTTCAGACTCTATCTAACATAGTTCAAGAATTATATAACTTCAAACGATGTACAAGTCCAAGACTCTACGAACTCCAATGCACTAAGTGTGAATATCAAAATATCAATGTGGAGGAATTTGTAAAGTAATTAAACCACTTAATAATATGCTTGGGAATCAAGTTCAAGCTTAAATGAATAACTTTTAATTCAAGAATAACTTGCTCAATATAATATGAAAAGGATAGGAAACTTTCATAATCAAAGAGTGAAGTTTGGAAACTTTTTCAATATAAATTTGAATAAGGTTAGGTAACATGCAACACAATAAAAATAGTGTTCAGATACTTGCTCAAGTAAAAGATTAAGAATTAAGGAACTTGCCTGTTTGCTCAGCTACAATTAATTCTAGCTTTAATTAACTTGCGTTGAAATGACCCATCGTTAACAAGTCGGTCTTTCCAGTTAATACGTGTAAACTAATATGAGTCTATACTTACAAGAATTCATCACATAGCATGTTTCTCAACACATATATGGCATATTAGTCACATATTACAAGGTAAAGAAATCATATAAGCATGCCTTGAATTTCAGAAACAAAACAGATTTGCTTTCGATCGCGGAATTCAGCAATTGCTTTGGTCTGGGCTTAGGGATCGGTGCAACCTGCTACATCCCCTAGCTGCACTCAGTTTGAGCTTTGCTATCCTGACTGTAGCCCATCTCTAACACACCCCTATACATACATATTAACATACATATATGCTAGAGGTCTCACATGACACATATACGTACTTGAATTTACCTTTATAAGTTTTTAGCTTATAAAGTACATGGTGCTTTAGGAATAAAAAGTCATGTGGTTATCATGCTTCGCAACTTGGTTAAACAATATTCAGTAGTCATTCTTGTATATAGACAACACATGCATACTTTACTCACATAGTTCATATTTTAGAAAATTCCTTTTTTTATGACTATGTGTGCATAAGTGAAAACCATACATTAACCAAATGATGTTCATGCCAATATATCTATAGGCATAATGAGTCCTAATATACATGCTTGCATGGTCATAATGTACTTTACTCAATCCTTGATGACATTAGCTTTCTCATTGTAACTTTCTTTGAATTTTACACTAAGTTAACTTAGCATATACAAGGCATCTTAACATATAACTCTCATGCATTTACAACATATATGAAAGCCACATACGCATGCTCAAATGGTCAGAACTTACAAGATAAAGGTCTTGGTCAAGTTCACCTTGAAAAGTCCTAAATTTCTCATCTTTGAAATAGTCTTAACTTTCAATCATGTATGCTAGTGTGTTTAATCACTTTAGACTTGCATTTCATGTCAATATAAACCATATTATCATTTTTATAAAGTCAGAATGCTCGCATGATGTGTTCGTGACAAAGTCCACTTTTGAAACTATAATTTCATTTCAAAACCATAAGGATTGTGTCAATCATATGTACTAATATTGTTATACTCGATCATACTACATACATATGCTTATGTGTGAGTGCTAAACAGTTTTCATGCTTGCTATAACCAGGTGCCAACAAGTTAGCACAACATAAACAAAACAGAAAGCATCAGTGCAGTGCGAGTTCTGGCAATTGATTATTTGCACCCTAGTACAAATAGGGAAGCAATTAAGCCGTATACAGACCCGAAGCGATGAGTCGCTTTGTTACGCAAAGTACTAACCAACTTCGATTTACTTGATTAAAACATGTTCCAATCCATCACTTAAGAGTTCAAACATGTAAACATACTTCATAAACATATCATGCCATGTTAATTCACATTGATTAACAAAGAATTCTAGTAATTCCTAAGAATTTGACAAAACCCAACTAAGAACACAAGTTAGGGTTTTCATACCTCTTGACTCAATTCATCTGTAATACACTCACTCCTTACAAGCTCCATAGAAATTAATTCGCAGCAATTGTAATGAGGAAGGTGAAGGTCTCATTTATAGGAGAATGGTTACATGGATAATGTTATTACCTCACAAATCAAACCATTGGAATTCAAGAATGTATAATGGGTAGTAAAGAGTTGGTAATTTCAATCATGAATCCCACTCCCCATCCACTTATTGCTCTAGGTTTGTTGAATTTGAGATGAAGATAGGCTAGCTAGCTTTTCATGTGGGAAGAATGAAGTGGGCTCTTAATATGGGACAAGGGGAAAATCTCAGCACTTGCCAAATACTACTAATGTAACATTTGGCTTATACTATATCTACACATAATATATACTTTGGTTATATAATATTTATACACAATTCATTTCATATAAACAATATGATTATTCAACTCTCATGAATGCAAATAATCCTTAATATATACGTAATATATAGACATATTAATATGCCACCTTGGACTATATAAATAATATAGTTAACTACCATATAATAAAGATTTACTATTTTGTATGCTTGAACAAATTAGTTGAGTAAATATAATTATACAATAATTATTAGTGACTCCTTTTAATCATATTATAAATTCACATAACCACATAAGGTTTAAATAGACTAACAAAACTAACTCATTTAAAAATTAAATCACATATTTAATTAAATAAGGACTTTAAAATTCACGGTAATTACATCCCTCCCCCTTATAAAAATTCCGTCCTCGGAATTGTAAAAATAAGGTTACTCAAATAAAAATGGATAATTCGCTCTCATCTTCTCTTCTAGCTCCCACGTAGCTTCTTCGATTGCGTGATTCCTCCAGAGAATCTTAATGGAATGGATGATTTTATTCCTCAACTTATGTTCCTTCCTATCAAGTATCTGGACAGGAACCTCCACGTACGATAAGTCTTTCTCGACTTGGATTGGTTCATAGGAGATAACGTGCTTGTAGTCCGATTTATACTGCCGTAATACTGACACATGAAACACGTTGTGAATGTGCTCAAGTTCAGGAGGTAACGCTACCTCATACACCACTTCACCGACTTGCCTCAAAATCTCGAACGGTCCTATGAACCTAGGGCTCAACTTTCCCTTCTTCCCAAAACAAATCTTCCCTTTCCAGGGAGATACTTTCAGAAATGTATAGCTTCCTAATTTAAAATCTTCCTTCTTGCGATGTAAGTCCACATACTTCTTCTGGCGATCTTGAGCTGCTACTAGTCGGGCTCTTATCACCTTGACGATCTCCACCGTCTGTTGTACTAACTCTGGTCCCAACAGTCGACGTTCTCCAACTTCATCCAAACATAAGGGCGTTCTATATTTCCTCCCATACAGTTCTTCGTACGATGGCATTCCAATACTGGGGTGATAACTATTGTTATACACTAACTCTACTAATGGAAGGTGATCCTCCCAACTACCCTTGAAGTCCACCACACAAGCTCGAAGCATGTCTTCAAGTGTTTAAATTTGTCTTCTCTCTTTGTCCATCGGTCTGCGGATGATACGTGGTACTCATTCGTAGTTGTGTCCCCATTCTTTCTTGAAGACTCTTCCAGAAGTTTGACGTGAATCACGGATCTCTATCTGATACAATAGATACCGACACCCCATGCCTCGAGATAATTTCCTTGACATATAATTTGGCTAACTAGTCCAAACTATACTAAATCTTAATCGGCAGAAAGTGAGCTGACTTAGTAAGACGATCTACAATCACCCATATGGCGTCGTGCCTATTTTGCGTTGCCGGAAGTCCCACCACGAAGTCCATTGTGATGTGCTCCGATTTCCATTCTAGAATCTCTAATGGTTGTAATAACCCGCTTGGTCGTTGGTGCTCTGCCTTAACTCTCTAAAAAGTTAGACATCTACTTACGCATTCCGCAACCTCTCTCTTCATGTTTGACCACCAGAAGTGGTGACGCAAATCTTGGTACATCTTCGTGCTTCCTGGGTGTATCGAGTATCTCGTACTGTGCACTTCTTGCAAAATCTCCTCTCTCAGTTTTGGTTCTAAATGTGACGACCCCAAAATAGGTATACATCACCCATTCTGAGTCGCCAAATACATGGTACAGGAACAAATATAACTTCAGTAATACAATTATCGTGCAAAATACGACAACATATATATTGTGAGTTTAAATACAAATATTGTCTAATAGACAGTATACAAACTCAAAAGGAGTCCTCATTAAAATTATTGATACACCATTTTATAAAATAGTGAGGACTACTAAAACAACTATCCTGAACCATCACTCCATACCCCGACTAGTTCCTACTATGTTCTCACCTCCTGAGGAGAAAAATGGAACAAAAAGGAAAAGGGTGAACTCAACTAGCCCAGTAAAGAATATTATGATTAAGATAATATACAATAGATTATCATTAGTCTTCAACAGGGAAAAATATGATAGAATATAATAGACAACAAGTTTTAGATCAACAACTGCAGCGAAAACAACAATCCATTAGAAGAGTCAAGTATAGAATGAATTCTACTATCTTCTAAGATTTAAAAGTCCATCATCAATATTTTATCCCTGTAACATCAATCAATATACTTCTTGAATCAAATATTCATCTTTGCACTACAGGCCAAAGATATTCATTTGTATCACCAGTTGGTCATGTTCATCTCAACACCTGTTCATCTTTGCACCACGGGCCAAAGATATTCATCAATTAATCATTCATCTTTGCACTACAGGCCAAAGATATTCAGTACTATCATCACTTAGGACTGAGGATGATGAAAAATATCTTAAAGAAAACGAATCTAGTGAGATGAAAAATCAAAGATTAGGGATTCGTTCTTTAGTTTATCCAAGTTCAAAAATACCTTATGATAATCAATTGTGGAGAAAAATTCAAGAATGAAGATCAAAACATGGATACAAAAAAAAGACAACTTGGACAAAGAAAAGAAAATTTCATTTTTTCTGTGAATAGTGCCGTATACGTGAATAGTAACCCCGACATAAAAAAGGTAGAAATTCCACAATAAAATCCATATCAATATTTCGGTATAATGATATTTAAAGAATAACATCATTATGAAGAAAATAACATCCCTTACCTCAAAAGAATAGTACTTCTGGCTGAAATATCAGGTATAAGGTTGAACGAAACTTGCACTGAATAGAAACTCACAAAGTATCTAAATACTCACAAAATACGCTCGATAATATATAGAGAGAAAGCTTATGATTCTGGTGTGATTTTCATTTCTAACTAAGCACCCTATTTATAGGAAAATACTTAGAACGCCATAGCAGACTAACCAGCTACCTGATGGCTTTATCTGCTACTATTCACGCCCACCATTTTTGAAATAAAATTTCAGCATATTTTTTCACCAACCAAAAGTGGGGCTCACCCATGTTTTTAATAAAAAAAATAGTTATTTCCGAAACTTGAATAATTCATAATAAATAACCCTTTTATCAGAAAAATACGAATTTTATGTCCATTCCATAGGAAATTAAATTCTCTACAACTTTGTAGAAGAAAGTTTTTCCAAATTCCAAACAGAAAATGCCCGAAATCCCCATACGGACGATTTTAATACCTCAATTCAGACAAAATACTGATAAAACATGTCAACATTAATTCCATCATTTATAACCACAATAAATATATCCATCATTTATATCCACATAAAATAAATATTTCCTTATCATATAAATCAATAATTAATTATTCATAAATAATATTACAGAATCACAATAATGACAACCAGGTCGTTCCCAGGAAAGATGGGGCTTTTCGATAAGGATTTCTCCTTATTGGCGCGCAATTAGGTGACCAAACCCCTTTTCTAGACAGAACTTCCTTAGACATTGCCAATAATGCTATCTAACAATATTATTCAAATAATATGAATTATTCATCTGATAATGGAGATCTCATGCGTGTGACAATTATTGAAACAACAATAATATAAAATATCAACGAAGCAATTATTGAATCAATAAAATAAAATATTGAACATTAATTACTGTAACAATTATTGAGTAGTGTCTTCTTACGTAAGAATCAATAATTCAAAAATACTATGCAATACCGTGAGCTACTGTGCAACCACGCGTATTACTATATTTTAACCCTTGGGTATTCCAATAGTGTTAACTGTAATAACTACGCCATTATTTACAAAAACTCAAACTTATCATTTTCTTCATCCGACCGTTTTCCGTTATGGGGCCCACAAATGGCTGCGCCGTCGTACGAATATTCCCCGACAATAAGAATATTCCATGACCAAACGAATATTGTGACGCCCACAAAATAGGTATACATCGCCCATTCTGAGTCGCCAAATACATGGTACATGATACAAATACAAACTTAAATATACAACATGAGCTATGAGTTTTAATACAAATATTATCTTCTAGTCAGTATTCAAACTCAAAATAAGTCCTCAATACATTTATTATCACACTATTTCATAGAATAGTGAGGACTACTAATGCAAACATCTGGACCGTCACTTCGTTCCCCAACTAGTCCCAACTATATTCTCATTTCCTGAAGAGAACAATGAAAGAAAAGGGTGAGCTCAACTAGCCCAGTAAGAAATATTATGACTAAGATAATGCAGAATAAATTATCGTTAGTCTTCAACAATGTTAAACTGATAAAATATAATAAACATCAAGTTTAACTACAGCGGAACAAGAAATCCATCAGAAGAGTCAAGTAGAGTATAAAATCAACTATCTTCTATGATTTAAAAGGTTTTCATCACTTTTATCGCTGAGACTCAGCTTAATAAATAATCCACATCATCGAATCACCCTTGCACTACGGCCAATGATATTCTTAAGTATCACGACCACAAATTATCCATGCACTACGGGCCAAGGTTATTCGCGTATTCACCAATGGTCATGATCATGCCAACAACTATCCATCAATGCACTACGAGCCAATGAGGACTTTTACCACATCATTTGTAATATTACTTACCACGATTATTATAATAATAATCCTCGGTCATAATCATACCAAGTCCATCTATGCACTACGGGCCAAAGATGACTTTCATAACAATATAAGCATGAGGATGATGACAAGGATATAAGAATTCAATTAATTGAATGTAAAGGATAAATTTTAAGGATTTATAATTTAATTTATCCAGAATTCAATAATGTCCAAATTATCAACATGATACTGCTTTGTGGAGTAAAATTCAAGAATAATATTATATCAAAAAATGATTTGGACCGAAAAGAAATCAATTTTTGTCATTAATTGTACCCCGGGTGAATTGTAACCGAGTGATTAGTTTCTGTGAATAGTAACTTTAGGAATAGTAACCCTGTGGATAGTACCCCGACATAAAAAAGTTAAAACTTATCAAGAATGCTCAGAATAATATTTTCATGAAAAGATACTGGATGAAGCGCAAATATCAAGGATATTCCACTAATTTCATGGAGTATAGAAGCCAAAACTTTAACAAAATGAGTATAGAATTTGGAATCTGAAACGAAATAATATTACTTACATACTATAGAGTATGGAAGAAAATATTATTTCATATGAATATTTAACAAAAATAACATCCCTTACCTTGAAAAGAAGAGTATTCCAACTGGTATAGCGGAGATATTCTTGAAGAAAACTTTCACTATTTTCTACACTCAAAGCTTTCTAAAACTCGAAAGAAATACGCTCAATATTATAGAAGAAGAATTCTTTGATTCTAGTGTGATTTTCAATTCTAACTAAGCATCCTATTTATAGGATAATGAAAATGATACTATTTGAATTAGAAAATCACGGACTCCACAGTGTTTTCAAAAAAATTACGGACGACGCCAGTTATTTTTTTAATTTTTTTTTAGATTTTACTATGCTGCACTATGCACAATAAAATATAATATATTCTATTTTTTCATAAAAAACAAAACTTATTATAATATATATATATATATATATAATATATATACATATATCAAAATGTTGTCCCCCCCTCCGTGACCTTCCCAGGAAATCTTCCAAGACTTTCATTTTTCTTTTTAGTATTCCCATGTGGCCCCACCTTTTATTATATTAAATAATTTTCTCTGATTATTTTGAAAAAAGGGTAAATGGGGGTCCATAAAATACACCAATATTTACAATACTTCATAAAAATTACCTCAATATTTTTAACAACATTTATCATCATTATTATAATTCGCAATATTTAACAACCAATGTCGTTCCCGGAAAGAGGGGCTTTTCAATAAGGATTTCTCCCTATTGGCCGCAATTAGGTGACCATACCTCTCGATGTAACTTCTAGACATCGTCAATATTGCAAATAATAATATTAATAACTTTGTCATCTCAATTATTGATTTAATAATATAAAATATTATGCGGATGATACTGTGATAATAATTGAATTTATAATATGAGAGATATGATGCATCAATTACTGTAGTAATAATTGAGTGACTTCTCACGTAAGCATCAATAATCAATACTGTGTGCTACTATGCAACCACACGACATCTTGTTTTTTTAACACCGATTATTTCAACAGCTTAACGGTAAAACTTCCAAGTTATTTTCATAAAAGATATTTCGTCATTTTCTCATTCCAAAAATAATTACGTTGTGGGGTCCACCAATGATTGTGCCGTCGTAAGAATATTCCCTGTTAAAATGAATATTTTTCGACCAATCGAATATTATATAACAACTTGCTTACTTTGCAAAATTTATAAATATTACCCACAATTATAACTTTATAACAAATTCAAACCTTTAATATTCATAAATTAAATTTATAGAAAAATTCATCTTTATTCATAAAAGTTGGGCTCTTACAACCTCCCTTCTTATGAAATTTTGCCCTCGAAATTAGGGTACATACCTGGTGTGATGAAGAGGTAAGGATACCTTGATTTCATTTCAGATTCTAACTCCCAGGTCATTTCCTCAACATCGTGGTTTCTCCACAAAACCTTGACTTGAGGTATAACCTTGGAGCGTAGAATATGCTCCTTCTTATCCAAGATTTTAACAAGTACCTCTTCATACGTTAAATCTTCTGCTATTTCGTCCGGTTCTAACTCAATAATGTGGTTCGGGTCTTTCAAATATTTACATAGCATAGATATGTGAAAAACGTTATGGACACGAGACATACTTAGCGGTAAGGCGAGTCTATAGGCCACAGTTCCTACTCGGTCAAGTATTTCAAATGGTCCAATGAATCGAGGATTGAGCTTTCCTCGCTTTCCAAATATCGTAACTCCTTTCCATGGTGCCAAACGTAACAACACATGCTCTCCAACATTGAATTCCACATCTTTTCGATGAAAATCAGCATAACTCTTTTGTCGATCTTGTGAGGTCTTTATACGCTGTCGGATCATTTGAATCTTTTCTGTAGTCATACGTACCAAATCCAGTCCCAACAAAGTTGCTTCACCCACCTCATCCCAGCATACTGGAGAACGACACTTGCGCCCATACAACGCCTCGAATGGAGCCATGCCAATACTTGCTTGATAACTATTGTTATAGGAAAATTCCACCAATAGCAAGAACTTGTCCCAACTTCCTTTGAAGTCAAGGACACATAGTCTTAATAAATCTTCAAGAGTTTGAATAGTCGTCTCTGACTACCCATCCGTTTGAGGATGATATGCCAAACTGAATCGCAAATCTGTTCCCATAGCTTTTTGCAAACTAACCAAAACCGTGAAGTGAATCTTGGGTCTCGATCAAAAACTATGGTTACTGGCATACCATGCAGTCTTACAATCTCATTTATGTACATACGAGCTAGACATTCAAGTGTATAAGTTTATCATATAGGTAAGAAATGAGCAGACTTGGTCAATCTATCAACAATGACCCAAATTGCATCTATGCCTTGAGAAACCTTGGGAAGACCAGTAACGAAATCCATGATAATGTGCTCCCACTTCCATTCTAGAATTTCAAGTGGTTGCAATGGAACTTTTGGTACTTTCTTTCTCATACGCATCAGCTCTAGGTCTGTAGTTTGAGCAACTTTAACTTTATCGATTAAAGTCGGTTCTACTTGTATGTTAGCCATCATCACATGGGTCCCTGGAGTCTTTAATTCTATCTCCATCCTTTGCAAGTCATATAAAATGGGCCTTTGCGTTGACAATAACGCACTCGTACCTACATATGATCTTTTACTCAATGCGTCAGCTACTACGTTCGCTTTTCCAGGATGGTATTGAATAGTATGATCATAATCTTTCAATAGTTCGAGCCAACGTCATTGCCGCATGTTGAGTTCCTTTTGATTGAAGAAATATTTGAGGCTTTTATGATCCGTATAGATCTCCACCTTCTCCCCATACAGGTAATGCCTCCAAATTTGAAGTGCGAAGACAACAGCTGCCAACTCTAGATCATGAGTACGATAATTCCTCTCGTATTCTTTGAGTTGTCGAGAGGCATAGGCTATGATTTTCCCATGTTGTATGAGAACACATCCTAACCCTTTGCCTGAAGCATCATTGTAGATGACAAATCCCTCTGAACCAGATGGTATTGTCAGAACAGGTGCTGAAATGAGTCTCCTCATGAGTTCTTGAAAACTCTTCTCACATTCCTCGCTCCAACCGAATTTTGTATCTTTCCGAGTCAGCTGAGTTAATGGAGTAGAAATTCGAGAAAACCCTTCTACGAATCTCTGATAATAACCAGCTAAGCCGAGTAAGCTACGTACTTCGGTCACTGATTTAGGTTGCTCCCATCTTTGTATTGCTTCAATCTTTGCTGGGTCAACAGATATTCCATGACTTGATACTATGTGCCCAAGGAATGATACTTTCTCAAGACAGAACTCTCATTTCTTCAACTTGGCATAAAGCTTGTTTTCACGAAGCTTTTGGAGTATCAGCCTCAAGTGTTGCTCATGATCTTCACGGCTTTTGGAATATATGAGAATGTCATCAATAAAGACAACCAAAAAAGTATCCAAATATTCCTTGAATACTCGGTTCATCATATCCATGAAGGCAACAGGAGAATTAGTCAATCCAAAGGACATGACTAAGAATTCATAATGCCCGTATCGAGTTCTAAAAGCCGTCTTTGGAATGTTATCGGTTTTAATCTTTAACTGATGATATCCAAAACGAAGATTGATCTTTGAAAAGAATTTGGCACCTTGCAACTGGTCAAACAGGTCATCAATGCGTGGCAACGGGTACCTATTTTTGATGCTGACATGGTTAAATTCCCGATAATTAATACAAAGTCGCATACTTCCATCTTTCTTTTTCACAAATAGGATAGGTGCACCCCAAGGAGATGTACTAGGACGAATAAAACCGATGTCTAACAATTTCTGCAGTTGGGTCTTTAACTCCTGTAGTTCAATAGGAGCCATTCGATATAGGGCTTTAGAAATGGGTTTTGTACCAGGTTCAAGGTCGATAAAAAATTCAACTTCATGCTCTGGGGGTAGGCCAGAAAGTTCTTCAGGGAATACGCCAGGAAATTTATTAACAATAAAAATATCATTCAAAACTGACGTATTTTTGTTTAAATTCGTGACATAAGCTAAGAAAGCTTGACATCCATTTTTCAATAAACGAATAACTTTATGGCTTGAGATTACAGTGATTGATTTTAATGGTTTGGTTGCTTGAATTCACATAATAGGTTTGTTAGGAATATGAAAGCTAACAACCTTACGAAAACAATTAATTTTTGCATGATGAGTAGTTAACCAATCAATCCCTAGAATTACATCAAACAAAAGTCTTTTTAATGAAATCAGATCGACAGGTAATGTGAGGGTACCGATTTGAACCGAACAATACTTATAAACAGTGGATGTAATGAAGGTTTCTCCCAACGGAGTTTCAACAGATAAGTCAAAGTCTAATTCCTCCGGAGTCAAATTTAAACGTTGAGCGCAAGTAGGAGAAAAGAATTGGAAGAACCGATATCAAATAAGGAATATACTTCGCTAGAGTTTATGATAAGCTTACCCGTGATGACCTCGTTCGAGTTCCTTGCTTTCTGGAAGGTCACAACAAACGCTCTCCCTTGAACTACTAGTTTTGACTTATCTGGGACGACATTTGGTGTCATCGTTCCAACTGGACTTGGCTTCTCAGTATGATAAAATCTAGCTAGGTGACCTTCTCTTCCACAATTATAACACGTTTTGGACTATTGCGCACAATTTGGACTGATGTGTCCCTCCCCTCTATATTTGAAGCATATGATAGGTGGTTGTTCTCTTTCCTTAACAACGGGTGCTAGTGATGACATCTTTCCATCATTGTTGAATCTCCTCTTCTTGAAATGTCCACTTTTATTGTCTTGGCCATGATTACCACCGAAGTGGTTACCATTTCTGGGGTGTTGATTCCCTCCACGTTTGTTGTCACCGCTTCGATGACTATTACCACTGGTATTATCATTTTGCCGGCTGCTTTCTCTTGGTTGGGTTGACTCGTTATCGTGCTCCAATAACTGAGCCTTATTTACAACATCTGAATACAAACACAATTTATGAGAAATTAGATATTGACATATCTCGGGTTTTAAACCTCTTAGAAACATCCACGTCATTCTCTCCTCATTATCAACCAAGTGGGACGCAAACCGGGACAACTCGGCAAACTTAGCTTCGTACTGTGACACGGTCATATTGTTCTGATCCAGCTTTATGAATTCTACCTCCTTCATGTGATGAATACTTTCGGGAAATTACTTGTCGTTGAACAGTTCTTGGAACTTCTCCCAAGACATTTTGAGTGCGGCAAGCTGGGTATGCTTTACAGATTCCCACCAGTAATCTACCTTTCCTCGCAATATAAAGGTGGCAAAGGGAACCTTGTGCTCCTCGGAGCATCCCAAAACATCAAATATCTTTGTGATATACTTTATCCACGTCTCCGCCTTAAGTGGTTTTGGCTCTCCAATAAACTCCGGTGGTCCCAGCTCCTTGAACTTCTTAGCGGTGACCGTCCGAGAGTTGCGAGTGTTTCCACCTGCATTTTGGACATAAATCTCTCTCACCTGATGTTACATGAATTACAAAAAGCCCCTAAACATTCTGTCGTTCATCATTTGGTCGGTGTTATTGTTTGCATGAGGATTAATGCCTTCTTGGTGCACATTTTCTTGGTTATTGATCGTTGGTGATTCAACGGTCTCCTGTGCTCCATTGCTATTATCAACATTATCGGATGTCATTTTTAAATACTGCCACAAAACAAGGGTTAATTGACATGCCACATATTATCCCTATATTCTGACCGACCAATTAAATAACAAATAAACTTAGGTAGGTCATACTAGTGAAGGATTTCCCCGTCTCTCCCTCCTAGTTCTAGTCTCACATCTTAGCCAGGGATCATATCCCTAAGCTTTGATACCAACTGTGATGCCCCCAAAATAGGTATACATCACCCATTCTGAGTCACCAAATACATGGTACAAGATACAAATACAAACTTAAATATACAACATGAGCTATGAGTTTTAATACAAATATTATCTTCTAGACAGTATTCAAACTCAAAATAAGTCCTCAATACATTTATTATCACACTAGTTCACAGAATAGTCAGGACTACTAATGCAAACATCTAGACCGTCACTCCGTTCCCCGACTAGTCCCAACTATATTCTCATTTCTTGAAGAGAACACTGAAAGAAAAGTGTGAGCTCAACTAGCCCAGTAAGAAATATTATGACTAAGATAATGCAGAATAAATTATTGTTAGTCTTCAACAGTGTTAAACTGATAAAATATAATAAACATCAAGTTTAACTGCAGCGGAACAAGCAATCCATTAGAAGAGTCAAATAGAGTATAAAATGTACTATCTTCTATGATTTAAAAGATTTTTCATCACTTTTATCGCTGAGACTCAGCTTAATAAATAATCCACATCATTGAATCACCCTTGCACTATGACCAAGGATATTCTTAAGTAACACGACCATAAATTATCCATGCACTACGGGCCAAGGATATTCGTGTATTCACCAATGATCATGATCATGCCAACAACTGTCCATCAATGCACTACGGGCCAATGAGGACTTTTACCACATCATTTATAACATTACAGTCATGATTATACCGAATAATCCCTGGTCATAATCATACCAAGTCCATCTATGTACTACGAGCCAAAGATGACTTTCATAACAATATAATCATGAGGATGATGACAATGATATAAGAATTCAATTAAATGAAAGTAAAGGATAAATTTTAAAGATTTATAATTTAATTTATCCAGAATTCAATAATGTCCAAATTGTAAACATGATACTGCTTTGTGGAGTAAAATTCAAGAATAATATTATATCAAAAATGATTTAGACCGAAAAGAAATCAATTTTTGTCATGAATAGTACTCTGGGTGAATAGTACCCTTGAATAGTAACTGTTAGTTCCTAGTAGGCATAAGTTATCTAGAAGAGGGGGTTGAATAGATATTTGAAAATCTTTCCTTTTTAAACTTGTTCTTAGATAATGATTAAAACTTAGCGGAATTAGTATTTGTTTTAATCTCCTTTACCAAGCAATGGAGTTATGAGCGAGTAAGGCAGTTATGGCAGATATAGTAGATATAACATGAATGTAAACGACAAGTTATTTTTAAGTGGTTCAGAGCACTCAAAGCTCCTAGTCCACTCTTCTCCTCAACGAGTAGGATATCCACTAAGGATGTCTTTTACAATCTTCTGAATCACACAGATTCCTTCTAGACCAGCAGTCTAGGAACTTCTCTTGTTCACTCTTGAACTCTTCAAGTCCAGCACACTTGGCTTTCTTACAGTTCACTACGAAATCTTGAAGACCAGCAGACTTGGTACTCTTCTTTAGTTGATTGATAGTTGTTGAGTTCTTGATGGTTGCTACTCAGTTGCTGTGTAAGCACTGGTTTGTTAAGAACTGAGTAACTGAGCAAGCTTTGCAATATCTCAGATCGTAGAGTTGAGCTTAAGAGATGTTCACGTTGTTTGATTAATGTTTGCATGGTTCTCCCCCATCTGTCTGATCTGTATATATGTGATGTTGAAAACTATCCGTTGGATCCATCCGTTGTGGCATTAAATGCATCTGAACTTTCTGTACTGTGATGGAGACATTTCTGCACATCTTCTGAATTCTGTATTCTGGCCCACTGACACTGTAGGCTGCTTTCTCACCTACCACCTGAAAAGGTGTTTTGTCCCTCTTACCCATGGTACTATCCTTAGCTTCTTCAATACGCTTCTTTGTTGCATACTAAGGATATTTCATATATTCTGGGACTGATGAGCACTGCAGCATCTGGGATCCATTCCTCACTTGTTGAAAACATAGATCATGAGGCTCGACGTTTTCTGACATGAGACAGATGATGCTCTACGATTTGTATCGTGGTGTTCTACAATTTAGATCGTAGCGTCTTTGACATCTTTGCACACTATGATGCTATCAGTCGAGAGCACTACGATTTCCCTTAAACCCTTGCACACTATGATCTTCACTTGCTCGTGTTGTTGACTCTACGTTCCCGAGAGCACACTACGATCGTTGACTTGTAAACTTCATGCTTCCTTCAACATACTACGATCGTGGAGTTGGCTCGGCAAATGTTGGAACCACTCTATGATTTCCTAAGAGTCCCCTTCAAGGCAGGCACACTACGATCTTCAGGCTCTACATTTTTTGTCTTGACTCCTTAATGTTGATCAGATTGATGCACTACGATTTCTTCAAGACTAATCTATTACATCTTAAGATCAACCTAACAGTTTTGATCTTTCTATCTATACATTCTTTATCAGAATGGTACATGTTGAAAGATTAGATCAACCTAACAACTTTGATCTATCACTAAGTCCTTGTACATATATTCATTTAAGGACCTTACAAATAATCATGAACATATACATTAAAACATCAAATCATAATATGCATTCTCCCAACAATCTCCCCATATTTGATTTTGACATAACTAAGGAGATTTGTTGTCATGATTATTAGTGACTAGATGTATTTGTAGGAAATTTAAACATGACATAGTATTTCAGTGAGCAGCTGAAATTTCTAGAGAATAAGCATGAATTTATTGATGATCAGAAGATATTACAATTCAACATTACATCAATAGGAAATTTAAGTTTCAACTTATCTCTGTTTCCTTGACCTCTTTAGTGGAGGTGGGTTGGCGTACTCCTCAGCCCTTCTTTTTCTTTGAGCTTCCTCGTTTCTGGCTAACTCTTCCAGCTCGCTTAGACTTAGTATTGGATTCTCCTCATGCCTGTGCATGAATGCAGGATCTCCAGTTGGCATTCTTATGCGTACAATAGACACATCTTGTGAGCTGGGAGTTGACTCCTGACGGCTTAATGGTATAGCCATTATAATTCTCTGTTGATCAGAACGTTGAGTCTGACTGTGGAATTATCTTGTAGGAGGGCTTCGTGATGCTTGAGCTTGATATTGTCCTTTTCCCCTTTCTTGAGTTCCATGACCTCCTCCGCCTCTTCCTTGGCCTCCCTGACCTTCTTGATCTCCTTTCCCTTTATTCTCCTCCTTTATGTTAGCATCAAGGGTTCGAATATCGGCAGACAGTCAATTAACACCTTGGACAAGCTCGTTTAGTTGTCTTTGTGTCTGAGCAATGTCCTCTCTATTTTCCTTGATCTATTTTTCAGATCTTGCTTCTTTATTTTGGAGAACTGATAGAATCATATCATTATGTTTCTCCTGATTTGCATAAGATTTTTGGAAGTCGTAGACAGAAGCTTTCAAGTTGAGGATGTTATCCAGCATAATTTTATATTGAAGGTCTTGGTGTTTCTGCATTTCGAGTACAGCCTCTCGTTGCTGGGCAGCTCTCTAGAAGTGGATCTCATCTTTGTCCGACATACTCTTCAGAATCTCTTTGATGATTTCTCTTAGCCTCTTTGTAAGCTCAGTATTCATAGTGCCAGGGAAATTATTTACAGCTGTGATCATTTGATTCAGCCGGATATTGATGAGATCAGAGTGAGTTTCCAAACTTGCTTCTATAGACTTGACCATTTTCTCGAGTGTCTTTCAAGTCATCCTTGGTAGTGTGCTCTGGGAAAGTATCATTTGCTTGAGGTTGTTCATTGGAGGGTTCTCGGTTGAGATTGATCTTGCAAATTGTAAAGAGCGAGATCAAGATCAAGTAGTCATGTGATGAGGAGGATGGTATATCACCGGAGGGCTTGGGTTTGGATGTCTGGGATAGGTGACTCTACGATTTCAATGTTGGATTCTACGATATGGCTGGAGTCTGGAATCGTAGAGTTAGTGATTTGTGGGAGCAGGGTAAGGTTGACTTCTTTTGGTTCTTCAGTTATAGAATTTTGAGATTACAGAATCGAAAACCCGATCGAGTGGGTGAAGAATCACTTCCATCCATCGAGGAAATTCATAGAATTGACTGAATGAAGATGATGGAAAGTGATTAACTTTGAATAGATCAGGAATAGTCAATACCTCAAGTTTATCCTTGGATGAGGAATGGTTGGTAAGCAGCTTCTTGGCAAAGATGACTTTCCCTGGAAATCCATGAGCCAGAACTGAGATTGCTGGATATTCCTTGAAGCTCCAGAACATGTGATCCCATGAGTTCAGGATTTGAGCTTGATAGTATGCCATCATGGGTAGGTAGGAAAATAGTTGAGTGTACAGATAGCTCCTATATCCATCTTTCCCTACACCAGTGATTTCAAGCTCATCATCATCATTTTCTTCCTCTTCTTTGGTCTCTTCTGAAGATTCCATTATCTCAATGGTCTCTGGAAAGTTTGGCATTGATTCAACTTTATCTTGGGCAGGAACCTCTTCTTCTGCCATTGGGATATCACGAGGCTCCCCTCGGCAGATGGTCATCCTCTTGTAGATTCGAAAAAGTCCCCTCACCGGAACATCTTCTTGAGAGATCAGAAACTCCCCCTCAGCTGGAACATCTTCTTGAGTTGTAGACTTCTCCCCCTCAGTCGGTGTATACTCAATCATGAGAATTTGAGGATCTCCCCTCGGTTTGAGCCTTCGTCCTCTTTATTTTCTTGGGACTGTTCCTCTTTTGCAGCCACACTCTTGGCTTCCTTTTTCAGCACCTTTTCATTCTCAAGAATATACTTCTTGACCAGCTTTCTTTTTGCTTTGCTGGGTTTAGCCACAACTTCTGGACTCTCTTGAGTCTTAGCTTTGTCATGTTGAACAACCACTATTCTTGAAGCAGCTTCTTCCATTTCTGCCACACTTGGCCTGGTTTTAGAGAACAACAGAGACTCTACGATTGAAGAAACTGTTGGTCTTTTGAACTTATGACCAGTTTTGTTCTTCTTTAGGATTTGTGATATGGTGGCTTGATCCTCTTCACTTCTTCTTCTCATTGCTGCTTCTTTCTTAGCCTCCTTAGAGTCTCTATATCAGAGGACTCTACAGGAATGTCAGTTGTAGATCCTTGAGGCTCTTCGATTTGTCTTGCCCTTAGCTTTCTCTTGCCCTTGCTTTTTCTGGCAAAAACAGAGTGTTCTCCCTTGTCTGCTTCTCCTTCTTCTTCAACTTCCCTGATAACAGACATGTTTCCTGGAATGCCTGCGTTCTTCAGATCCCCAGTTCTTCCACTGGACTCAGTCATCATTCTTACATACTCAGTAGGGTTCCTTTCCCAGTTCTTAAACAACTGTTGTGTCATTCTTCGATTTGGGTTGATGGCTTCTCCCTTTTCATCCTCAATTTTGTCACCCAGTGCTGATTGTAGAATGATACTTATGAAACGCCCATATAGCATCTTTAGAGGGCTTTTTGATTTCTTCGAGTTGAGGATTGATCTGTCGATCCACTCAAGTAATACAGCTCCATAGTTGAGTTGTATGCCATAAAATATGGCCGTCATGAGCCTTAGTTGAGCTTCATTTACTGAGTCATGACCCGAGCTCTTACAGCAGATGCATTTCCCAATAATGTCAGCCAAAAATTCATACCTTTGTGGAAACTCCTTCTTTTTGTATCCTTTTACAGAGGGGTTTTTCTTGTGATGCATTTTCCTTAGACCCTCTTGGAAGTTTATTCTGTCTAAGAATGGGTGCCCTTCATTCTTGAAACCTAGGGCCAGATTGAAGTCCTCTTCCCTTAGTCATATTTCTACTCCCTTTACTCGAGTAGTGATGGTGTTGTGTTCGAACACACCATTCTTATAGAACTCCTTCACTGGCTTGGGATAGATGAGTGTATCGGTGCTCAACGCCTCTTCAAGACCTGCCTTCTTCAGTAAGGCCAGCGTCTTGTGAAATTTTGGTGGAACTGTCTTGAACTCGTCGAAGCAGAGTCTGTAGCCTGAAACAACATTTGAAGCAACCATTGATTCTGTAGTTGGAGGTGAGATACGACTGAGCTTTCTGCTGATTTAGGGTTTTTCTTTGAGAGAGAGAGAGAATGAGAGAGATAGTCTTTTGAACTTTAGATTTCAAAAACACGGTTTTAATTTGTGCTTGTAACTTCCCTCTCTCTTTTTGACTTAGTGGGACAGGTGTCGCCTTTTGCTTGGCTCTACGATTTTGACTGTGTAGGAATGTACTGATTTATCCTTTGTGTCTTCAGAGCTGAGGTGACTTTGGGATGACTACGATCGTAGAGGTAGTCTTCTGTTCGTTGAGTCTGTCCTACGATCGTCGAGTCTGTCCTGCGATCGTCGAGTCTGTCCTTTGATCGTCGAGTTTGTCCGGATCCTTGTGATGAGTTTTTGACAAAGCATTCTTTGTAAGGTAGATCAGGAAGGGCCAACCTCTTGATGTGATTCAAGGGTTAGTTTTGTCCCTGAGGCACCTCTTAGAGAGATTGCTTTGTTATGAAGTTTGTCATTACAGGATGCACTTTGCTTGTTGAAAGGGTTTTTGTCATCGTCGAGTCTGCACTATGATAGTTGAGTCTTTGCTACGATTGTTGAGGTAGTTGTCCTTTCAGCTCTACGATCGTGGACTTTCCTTGATCATGTCTACGATTTTGAGTTCAGCCTTTATATCTGTCATGGTTAGCACAATCTAGAGCATACATTTCATGGTTGAAGATTTAGCATGCCTAGCTCACTTATTAATTTATTAAATTTGGATTCATTTAGTGGTTTTGTAAAAACATCAGCAAGTTGATTTTCAGTAGGGATATATTGTAAAGATATAGTTTCATTTTGCACATGATCCCTAATGAAGTGATACCTTATTTCTATATGCTTGGTCCTAGAATGCATGACAGGATTATGATTTATTGCTATGGCACTAGTGTTTATCACAGTGTATGGGAATATATTTGAAATCAAACCCATAGTCAGCTAGCTGATTTCTCATCCATAGGATCTGAAAGACAAGAAATTTGCCAAAGAACAATATATTCAACTTGGTGATTGAAGTAGACACCTAGTTTTGCTTTTTGCTAAACCATGACACAAGTCTGCTTCCAAGAAGTTGATAGGTGCCATTTGGTACTTTTTTCTATTAATTTTGCATCCTGCAAAATCAAAGATCTGTGTATCCTATTAGTTCAAATGAGGATTCCTTGGGGATACCACATTTGCAGTAGGGTGTACCTTGAGATACTGAAGATCCTCTTTACAAAGCAGTAGACAAGTGTGACTCTTTAGGGTTAGCTCTGAAATCTAGCACATATGCATGTTGCAAACATTATATCTGGGTCTCATGGCGCTTAGGTATAAAAGAGACCTATCATACCTCTCAGATTGAGTGATATCAATACTTTTACCTTTCTCATCCTTGTCAAGCTTGGTTGCAGGAGCAATTGGTGTTTTCATGGGAGAGGCTGCTTCCATGCCATACTTTTTTAGTAGGTCTTTGATGTACTTGGCTTGGTTTATGAAAATTCCTTCTTCAGTCTGCTTTACTTGCAGTCCAAGGAAGAAGTTCAGCTCACCCATCATGCTCATTTCAAACTTGCTCTACATTAGCTTAGAGAATCTCTTGCATAACTTTTCGTCAGTAGAACCAAAGATAATGTCATCAACATAGATTTGAACTAGTAAGACTTTGTCTTTACGCTTTCTAAGAAACAGTGTGTTATCTACTCTACCTCTAGTGAACCCATTTTCGATTAAGAAGTTAGTCAGTGTTTCATACCATGCTCTAGGTGCTTGTTTAAGACCATATAAGGCTTTATCTAATCTATAGACATAATTGGAAAGAGATGGATTGATGAAACCTGGAGGTTGCTCTACATAGACTTCTTCTTGGAGTTCTCCATTTAGAAATGCACTCTTGACATCCATCTAGAAGACTTTGAACTTCATGTGAGTCGCAAAGGCATGAAAGATTCTGATGGCTTCTAGTCTGGCAACAGGTGCAAATGTCTCATCGTAGTCGATACCTTCTTCTTGAGAATAACCCTTTGCCATTAATCTTGCCTTGTTTTTGTTTATGACCCCATCCATTTTTTTTTCTGAAGACCCAGTTAGTTCCTATCACAGGATGACTCTTTGGTCTTGGTACCAATCTCTATACTTTACTTCGTTCAAATTGGTTGAGCTCCTCCTGCATTGCTTCTATCCAGCTGGAATGCTCCATATCATCCTCTATCTTCTTTGGCTCTATTTGTGACAGGAAGCTTAGATAAAAACATTCATTCTGAGTAGCAGCTCTTGTTTTGACTCTAGCACTTGGATCTCCAATGATTAGATCCTGAGTGTGATCTCTTGCCCATCTGTTACTAGTTGGGACATCTGTCCTGATGCCTTCCTATCTTAAATCTTCAAGGTCTATTTCTTCTTCTTGGAGTGGAGGCTCGCTGTCTTGGATGGACCTCTCTACGATTTCATTATCATGCTCTACGATTTCACTATCTAGCACTACGATCGTAGTATTGAGCTCGACGACTTCATTCGTAGTGTTTGCACTATCGGTCGTAGTGTCTTGAGGCACTGCTTTGTCTAAGTCAGTTTCATCAAAGATGATGTGTATTGAGACTTCGACATTCAGTGTCTTCTTGTTAAACACCCTATAAGCTTTGCTGTGTGTGGCATATCCAAGAAAAATCTCTTCGTCTGACTTGGGCTGGAATTTTGTCAGATACTGCTTTCCATTATTGAGAATATAGCATGCACAGCCAAAGACATGGAAATAGTCGACACTCGGCTTCTTCCTTCCTTTCCACGTTCAGTAGGGTGTCTTCTTGATCGTAGAGTGAATTAATGATCTATTCTCCGTAGCATTCAGATTGTTGTAATTTCCTTACCTGAAGTATTCAGCGGAATAAGTTCTTTGCTAGTAGAGTCCTTCCAGCCTCTATCAGGGTTCTGTTCTTTCTTTCAGCAACTCCATTTTGTTGAGGAGTTTGTGGAGCTGAGAAGTTATGACTGATGCCATTGTCTGAGCAGAACTTGTCTATTTCTGAGAAATCGAATTCTCTTCCATGATCACTCCTTGTGGCCTTGATTTTCTCTCCTTTCTCATTCATCACCAGTCTGAACATCTTGATTAATTCGGAGCTTGTCTCATCCTTTGAGGATAAGAAAAATACCCATGTGAATCTGGTGTAGTCGTTGACTATGACTAGAGAGTATCTTTTTCCTCCAAGACTAGTTGTTGGGATTGGCCCAAAGAGATCCATGTGGAGTAGATGCAGGGGTTTGTCAATGGAGTTGGCAGTCTTGCTCTTGAATGAGCTTCTGGTTTGCTTTCCAAGCTGGCAGGAATTGCATGACCTTTCCATCACAAAGTTGAACTTGGGTAGACCAGCTACGAGGTCTTTTGATGCCAGTTTGGACATGCTTTTGAAGTTTAAGTGGGACAGCCTTCTATGACATAGCCAGCTCATTTCCTCGGATGCTTTTGCCAGAAAACATATTGTCTCATTAGATCTCAGTTAACCAAGATCTACTGTGTAGACATTTCCTTCTCTTATTATGGTCAGCTTTATGGCAGATGTTTTCAAATCTCTGACTAGACATTGGTTGTTAAGAAATGTTACTTGGTCACCCTTGTCGTAGAGTTGGCTGATAGTTAGAAGGTTGTGTTGGAGTCCTTCCACATAAGCTACTTTGCTGAAAGATACTGTACCATTGCCAGCAGAGCCAAATCCTCTTATCTTGCCCGAGCCGTTATCTCCAAAGATGACTGAGGGACCCTCCTTTTCTACATAGTTAGATAGTAGAGCTTTGTTCCCTGTCATATTCCTTGAGCATCCACTGTCCAGATACCATGTTGAGGTCGTGGAGCTCTTTTCCTGTCAAAACATTTGAACCTTCATTTTGGTACCCATATTTGCATGGGTCCTTCATTGATAGTGCCTTTGGGGACCCAAATTTGTCTAATCTTGGGTCTCACATGCATGGAGTTATAATAACACTTTGTAGCCCTATGACCATATTTATTGCATATGAAACATCTATTATGATGCATGCCTGTGTGTGTGTGGTGATTCATCTTCCACTTGGACTTGTGTGGTTCCTTAGTTAATCTTCTCTTAAACTGATTCTCTTTCTTCCACGTGTCCTTAGGTTTCATAAATAGTGATGAGTGTGCCTTACCTCTACTGTACCTTCCCAGTTGATTCGTAAAGTTGGTTTTGCTTGACTCTACGATTCTTCGAGGTTCGTGAGTAGAGGTTGGGTTACTCTTCTCCTTTATGAAACCCAGACCAACGTGAGATCCTTTACTTCTCTGAATATAACTAGAAACAGTAGAACAAGGTTGAACTGGCTCTTCCAACTGTGAGGATTTCACAAAGGTAATGCCTCTACCAAAACTTGATGCATTACTAGTGCTAGTTTCCATTGTCTTTTCCACACAAGGTTCTGAGATGAATTCCCCAAAGCCTAGACCTGCTCTATCGAATATGCTTCTCTGACTAGAGAGCAGGCAGTCCATGGATGATGAGGATTTGTTCCATGCAGAGATAGTCTTCTCTAGATCCTCAATTTTAGAGGTTAGCTTAGACTCTCTTTGTGCATTGAGTGTGTTTGTCTGTTTTAAAGTTAATTCTCAGCCTCAAGCTTGGACAGAAGATTGGTACTTAGAAGGGTTGTTTCAAGCTCTTCTTGAACTCTCTTCTTTTTCTCTTGAAGAAGTGAATGATCTTTAGACAAAACTCTGAACCACTTCATGTATTGATATAGATCAGTGGTTATGCCATACAAAGCAGTTCTTAAGTCACTTATATCTACATCAGGAGAATTAAAATCAAATACCTCATCGAGACTTACATAATGTATGTTTAGGCTTTGTTTGTCCATTGTATGTTTGGCCATTAAGCACAGATTGGCCATATGTGGTTCTTCCTCATCTCCGGAGTCTGCATTTGAGTCATTATTTGAATCACTCCACGATCCTCTAAAGAACCGTGCCTTTGTCTCTTTTTCTCGAGGCCTCTTGGTTCCTTTTGTATTCTTTCTTTGCATGAGATTTCTTCTTTAGTTCTTCTTTGATAGGCTTGTTGCGGTTTGGCAATGAAATGACCATGTTTCTTGCGCTTGTAGCATAAATCATTCATTTGTTCTGGTAGACGTAGTTCTTTGACTTTCTTTTTGGCTTGCTTGCTCGCCTTGTCGCATGAACCTTCTTAGTCTCTTCTGAAAGATAGCAAAGTCATCGCCATCGCCATCATCATCATCATCGAGTCAATCTCGGTGATGACTTTTGATACACCTTCATTTGCCTTGAGAGCAACACCTTTATCCTTTCTTCTTCCTTCCGATAAGGTTTGGTAGGCGCGTTGGGTCACCCAGCTTGTAGGTCGAGATTTCCATACGATTGTTGAATCGTCATCTCATTAAGATTCTTTGATTCTCTTATTGCCGGTCTTTGCATCCCACCGCTTTCGGTAGGGCTCTTATGAACTTTATGGTTAGATCCTTGTTAGGATAGATCTTCCCATACGCTTCATAGAGAGTTGAAGCGTAACGTTGAATCTTTCATAGGTTGCAGATCACGTTTTCTCCTTGCATATGAGCTAACATTTCATCATCAACGTGTCGAGAGACCTGTTTGTTCTCTCTCGACTTCTTCGCCTTCCTTCGTGCATGATCATCGGTGATTCCCAAACCTCCTTAGCATTTTTTTTCTTTGCTTATAACATTTTCAAACAGATCGTCCTCTAAGGATTGGAACAGGATGTTCTTGCCTTCTTATCAAGTTGATGACTCTCTTCTCGTTGTTCATCCCACTCTTCTTTAACTTTGATCTGTATATGGTTTGGATCGTCAGTGGTTGGTGCAAGCTTGGTTGGAATGTAGGGCCCATTTTGAACGGTCTCAAATAGATCTTCATCTATTGAGTCCATGTATGCTTGCATCTTGACTTTTCAGTTAGCAAATTTATCCTTGTTGCACATTGGTGGCTTGCTGCCTCCCCCAGTCCTGGATTCGCTTGGTACGAGTGCCATTGGATCTACTAAAGCTTGTAAGCTGTAAAATAGAACCTGCTCTGATACCAATTGTTAGTTCCTAGTAGGCATAAGTTATCTAGAAGGGGGGGTTGAATAGATATTTGAAAATCTTTCCCTTTTAAACTTGTTCTTAGATAATGATTAAAACTTAGCGGAATTAGTATTTGTTTTAATCTCCTTTACCAAGTAATGGAGTTATGAACGAGTAAGGCAGTCATGGCAGATATAGCAGATATAGAATGAATGTAAATGACATAGTTGTTTTTAAGTGGTTCAGAGCACTCAAAGCTCCTAGTCCACTCTTCTACTCAACGAGTAAGATATCCACTAAGGATGTCTTTTACAATCTTCTGAATCACACAGATTCCTTCTAGACCAGCTGTGACGCCCCCAAATCCGGGTACTTGAAACCCGAACTCGGTGCTTCACGATACCATTTCTATAAAATTTGAATAATACAAATAATAATACATTCAAACTTAATTTACATACATCAAAGTTTATTTCTAGGTACGAGACCTTCAAATACATTCCTTACAATACTTGAATAGAACCCAATACCGACTATAACCATTAACTCATAATATAAACTCATTTGAGCAACTTTTCCTTTCCCTTGTTTGTGCTTGAGCCTTGTGTTGCTCATACATAACCTGAAAACATTTAATTTAAGCAAGGTGAGCATTTGAGTGCCCAAAGTAATAGCAATTATATATATAAGTTTGAAAGAATATAAGTATTCTCTTTACATAACACTTCTACAACGAATTAAAAGTTGTGAAGTAATCATCTTGATAAAAAATTCACATAACAACTCTCTTTTTCAAATTATTGAAATTTGGCTCTACCCATGAATAGGGTTTAAGAAACATACTATGAACATTCTTTTCATTTTCGAAAAGGTTTAGCGTAAATCCATTCAAGAAATCGTCATAACTTACTAGACACTGAGTGTGATCACCCAGATTGTACCACTGTGACGATCAATACTACATAACTTTGAACGAAATTCATCGCTCACTCTATCCGCCTTGGGCACAAAAATTTTCCCATATAGGGATGTTCATACATGTCTGGTTCCAAACCTGAAGGTTTTTAATCTTGCTCAACAATAATATGTAATTCAACATATATATATATATGGGTAATTGACAAAGGTGTATCAACATGTGAATAAATACCATGATTATCCAAGTAGGGACACTTGTATAACCATTTAGAAATTAATGAACAGAATATATATCTGAGCTAAATGTTGATAATCAAAGAGTACATAATCTGTATAGGAATAGAATAATTCTGAAATTTCTTACTCATGTCCATTGCATAAAGGAAATGCAAAGGTAAGATACTTGCCTGATTCGCTGATTACAAATCTCAACTTAGGTTCTATCTCTTTATATCACAACCTATCATTAATCAGATCATTCGTTCGATTAGAACAATATATAATAATATATAATCGCCTATATTACAATTGAAGACATAGTCTAATCACATCATCACATATATCTACGATCATTACGTCCTAAACAATCATTAACACATTCAAATATCTAAGTTCGGTCAATTTACGATAATTGTCGATTGTCGGCAAGCACTTTATCGAGTAAATCTTCGAGTCTAAGACTCTTATTCTGTACCTCAACATCAGTAAATATCACCATTTTATTTTTAAATGACTTAAATAATTTTAAACCACTTATTAAAATTTATCATGCATTTTCAAACATCTAATCATAATTAAATGATTTAAACATCAAACAATACTATTATTAATAATATTGTATTATTTATACAAATATTAAAAGTCATTAATTATAACTTAAAATATTTTTAAATCCTTAATATCCTTTTTAAATGATTTTAAATAAATAAAACCATTTTTAAACTATTTATTAAATAAACTTAATATCACAAATCATTAACTAAATATCATTAATATATAATTATTAATGAAATTATCTTCTAAATATTAAAAGTTATATTTTATAACTCAAAATATCTTTAAACACTTTATTTTCATTTAAAATGATTTTTAAAATAATAAAATCATTTTTAAACTAATTATTTAATATAATCAATAAATAACTTCAATATCATTAATAATACTTAATTAATGAAATTCATCCCAAAATATTAAAAGTCATCACAAATAACTCATTTACATAACCAATTCCAAGCCAAAATAAACATAGTAAACTAACTAGTTTATTAACAAAACTAACTAAACTTCAAAAATTCAAACTTTTACTAACAACTAAATACAATATTTAAAATAACAACATTACAAAAAAATTAAATTAGAAACATACCCGAAAATACAAATTCCATAAACTGAATACGTACTCGACCAAGATTTAACTAAGGAGATCTTTATAAAAAGTCCTCCCACAACAAAGCATTTCTCAAAATTGGATGCCTTATTGTTGGTGAATGAAACAAAGGCCAAGCCCTTCTATTTATAGGTTTAGAAAATGGTGAAGTTCTCAATTTAGTCGATGTGAGACTTGGTTTATACTAATTTTTTAATAGCTCACTTTGCGATTTTCTCACGCCTTGCTCATTTTTCAGAAAATTCCCAATTTTGGATATGTTATACATGGTATACCAAAGTATTTTTAAAAAATATAACCCAGTAATTTCGGATCTCTTAGGAAGCCTAAAACAGACCCATATCTCATAACTGAGTTTAATAATTAGGGTTTCACAGCACGGTAATATGCTATGACCTAATGGACCGCCATTGCTAAACTTTATCTGTTCGCACATACACAGTACATATTTATGATACTGTAAAATCATAATATAGATAATATAAAATTATTATTCTCATCTCTTGATCACAATCCCAATTCAGGGTTTGGATTCCATATCTGACTTATTCTTCGTACACAACATCAATAATCAAGTTAAAATAATTAACTTAAATATTCTGACAATTCATATAATAAAATATTTATTATATAAATCTAATTATCACTTCATATATTATTTCCAATCATGTTTTCATGGAAAATAATTAATAAAAACATTTCGACTTACAGAAATTAATTACCATACAATATAATTTGTAGTAATTAATAATTCCAAAATTATTTCTAATTTTTTAAGTAATAAATATATTTGCGTTTATCGTTCACATTACTTGACACTTATTCTCGTCATTAAATAAATAAAAAAAAATTATATGCAAAATTTCTTATTTATTTTATATAGAAAATCTCGGGTTATTACACCAACATTCTAGGAACTTCTCTAGTTCACTCTTAAACTCTTCAAGTCCAGCAGACTTGGCTTTCTTACAGTTCACTACGAACTCTTCAAGTCTAGCAGACTTGGTACTCTTCTTCAGTTGATTGATAGTTGTTGTGTTCTTGATGGTTGATACTCAGTTGCTGTGTAAGCACTCGTTCATTAAGAACGGAGTAGCTGAGCAAGCTTTGCAATATCTCAGATCGTAGAGTTAAGCTTGAGAGATGTTCACGTTGTTTGATTAATGCTTGCTTGGTTCTCTCTCATCTGTCTGATCTGTATTATGTGATATTGAAAACTATCCGTTGGATCCATCCGTTGTGGCATTAAATGCATCTGAAATTTCTGTATTGTGATGGAGACATTTCGCGCATCTTCCGAATTCGCATTATTCCCAATGACACTCGCAGCAGTCGCTTTCTCACCTACCACCTGAAAAGGTGTTTTGTCCCTCTTACCCATGGTACTATCCTTAGCTTTTTCAATATGCTTCTTTGTTGCATACTAAGGATATTTCATATATTCTGGGACTGATGAGCACTGCAGCATCTGGGATCCATTCCTCACTTGTTGAAAACACAGATCATGAGGCTCGACGTTTTCTGACATGAGACAGATGATGCTCTACAATTTGGATCGTGGTGTTCTACGATTTAGATCGTAGCGTCTTTGACATCTTTGCACACTACGATGCTATCAGTCGAGAGCACTACGATTTCCCTTAAACCCTTGCACACTACGATCTTCACTTGCTCGTGTTGTTGACTCTACGTTCCCGAGAGCACACTACGATCGTTGACTTGTAAACTTCATGTTTCCTTCAGCATACTGCGATCGTGGAGTTGGCTCGGCAAACGTTGGGACCACTCTATGATTTCCAAAGAGTCCCCTTCAAGGCAGGCACACTACGATCTTCAGGCTCTACGTTTTCTGCCTTGACTCCTGCAATGTTGATCAGATTGATGCACTATGATTTCTTCAAGACTAATCTATTACATCTTAAGATCAACCTAACAGTTTTGATCTTTCTATCTATACATTCTTTATCAGAATGGTACATGTTGAAAGATTAGATCAACCTAACAACTTTGATCTATCACTAAGTCCTTGTACATATATTCATTTAAGGACCTTACAAATAATCATGAACATATACATTAAAACATCAAATCATAATAGCATTCTCCCAATAGTAACTTTGGGAATAGTAACCCCGTGAATAGTACCCCGACATGAAAAAGTTAAAACTTATCAAGAATGCTCAGAATAATATTTCTATGAAAAGATACTAGATGAAGCGCAAATATCAATGATATTCTACTAATTTCATGGAGTATAGAAGCCAAAACTTTAACAAAATGAGTATAGAATTCATAATCTGAAATGAAATAATATTACTTACATACTACAGAGTATGGAAGAAAATATTATTTCATATGAATATTTAACAAAAATAACATCCCTTACCTTGAAAAGAAGAGTATTCCAACTGGTATAGCAGGGATATTCTTGAAGAAAACTTTCACTATTTTCTACACTCAAAGCTTTCTAAAACTCGAAAGAAATACGCTCAATATTATAGAAGAAGAATTCTCTAATTCTGGTGTGATTTTCAATTCTAACTAAGCATCCTATTTATAGGAGAATGGAAAGGATACTATTTGAATTAGAAAATCACGGACTGCATAGTGTTTTCAAAAAAATCACGGATGACGCCGGCTATTTTTTTTAAAAAAATTTTGATTTTACTATGCTGCAGTATGCATAATAAAATATAATATATTCTATTTTTTCATAAAAAACAAAACTTATTATAATATATATATATATATCAAAATGTTGTCCCCCCCTCCGTGACCTTCCCAAGAAATCTTCCAAGACTTTCATTTTTCTTTTAGTGGCCCCCACATGTGGCCCCACCTTTATTATATTAAATAATTTTCTATAGATTATTTTGAAAAAAGGGTAAATGGGGGTCCATAAAATACGCCAATATTTACAATACTTCATAAAAATTACCTCAATATTTTTAACAACATTTATCATCATTATTATAATTCGAAATATTTAACAACCAGGTCGTTCCCAGGAAAGAGAGGGCTTTTCAATAAGGATTTCTCCCTATTGGCGCGCAATTAGGTGACCAAACATCTCCTTGACAGAACTTCTAGACATAGTCAATATTGCAAATAATAATATTAATAACTTTTTCGTCTCAATTATTGATTTAATAATATAAAATATTATGCAGATGATACTGTGACAATAATTGAATCAATAAAATGAGAGATATGATGCAATAATTACTGTAGCAATAATTGAGTATAACTAAGTGACTTCTCACGCAAGCATCAATAATCAATATCGTGTACTACTATATAACCACGCATATTACTGTACTTTTAACACCGGTTATTTCAACAGTTAACGGTAAAACTTCCGCCGTTATTTTCATAAAAAGATATTTCTGTCGTTTTCTCATTCCGACAATAATTACGTTGTGGGGTCAACCAATGATTGTGCCGTCGTACGAATATTTTCTGTTAAAATGAATATTTCCCGACCAATCGAATATTATATAACAACTTGTTTACTTTGCAAAATTTATAAATATTACTCACAATTATAACTTTATAACAAATTCAAACCTTTAATATTAAAAAATTATATTTATAGAAAAATTCATCTTTATTCATAAAAGTTGGGGTCTTACAAATATTCCATGACAACAATGAATATTTTATAACCATTTGTTTAATTTTGCAAAATTTTCATATTTCACCCATAACCAAAGCATTATATCAAATTAACACCTTATTATTCAAAATAATAATTAGAGAAAATTTGATTTTATTTATAAAAAGTTGGGGTCTTACAACCTCCCCTCATGAAATTTTGTCCTCAAAATTGACGTACGTACCTGGTATTTCGAAAAGGTGAGGATACCTCGTTTTCATTTCTAATTCCAACTCCCAGGTCATTTCTTCAATAACATGGTTCCTCCACAAAACCTTAACTTTGTGGTATAACCTTGGTGCGTAGGACATGCTCTTTCCTATCCAAGATCTTAACAGGTACTTCCTCGTACGTTCAATCTTCAGCTATCTCGTTTGGTTCTAACTCAATAATGTGATTCGGGTCTTTCACATATTTACGAAGCATAGATATGTGAAAAACATTATGAACACGAGACATGCTTGGAGGTAATGTGAGTCTATAGGCCACATTTCTTATTCGGTCAAGAATCTCAAATGGACCAACAAATCATGGATTAAGCTTTCCTCTCTTCCCAAATCTTACAACTCCCTTCCATGGAGCAATACGTAACAATACATGATCCCCAATATTAATTTCCACGTCCTTTCGATGAAGATCTGCATAACTCTTTTGTCGATCCTATGCCGTTTGTATACGTTGTCGAATTATTTGGATCTTCTCTGTAGTCATTCGTACCAACTTTGGTCCCAACAACGTTGCTTCTCCCACCTCATCCTAGCATACTGGAGAGCGACACTTTCGTCCATACAATGCTTCAAATTGAGCCACACCTATACTTTCTTGATAACTGTTGTTATAGGAGAATTCCACCAATGGTAGGTACTTATCCCAACTCCCTTTGAAATCTAGGACACAGAGTCTTAATAGATCTTCAAGAGTTTGAATAGTGTTCTCTGATTGTTCGTCCGTTTGAGGATGGTATGCCGAACTGAATCGTAAATCCGTGCCCTTAGCTTTCTGCAAGATAACCCAAAATCATGAAGTGAATCTTGGGTCACGATCCGAAACTATAGATACTGGCATGCCATGCAATCTCATAATTTAATTCACGTACATACGAGCAAGCAAGACGTTCAAGGGAATAAGTCTCCCGTATAGGCAAGAAATGAGTAGACTTGGTTAATCTATCAACAATGACCGAAATCGCATCTATGCCTTGAGAAACCTTGGGAAGACCCGTAACGAAATTCATAGTAATGTGTTCCCACTTCCATTTCAGAATCTCAAGTGGTTGCAATGTACCCTTTGGCACTTGATGCTCCGCCTTTACACGTTGACAAGTTAAACACCTCGAGATAAACTCCGCGATCTCTCTCTTTATATTGTTCCACCAAAATGTATGCTAAATATCATGATACATTTTGATACTACCAGGATGGATTGCAAATGGTGTGTTGTGTGCCTCCATCATGATTTTATGTTTCAAGTCAGAATCGTTAGGAACACAAAGTCTGGAGTTAACTTAAAGTATTCCTTCTTCATCGATTCTTCCTTCTGGAACATCACCTTCTTGCACTTTCTTCTTCATACGCATCAGCTCCATGTCCGTAGCTTAAACAACTTTAACTTTATCGATTAAAGTCGGTTCTACTCGTATGCTTGATATCATCACATGGGTACTTGGAGCCTTTACCTCTATCTCCATCCTTTGCAAGTCATACAAAATGGGCCTTTGTGTTAACAACATTACACTCGTACCCACATATGATCTTCTACTCAATGTGTCAACTACCATGTTTGCTTTTCCAGGATGATATTGGATGGTATGATCGTAATCTTTCAACAGCTCGAGCCAATGTCGTTGCCGCATGTTGAGTTCCTTTTGGGTGAAGAAATATTTGAGGCTTTTATGATCTGTATAGATCTCAACTTTCTCCCCATACAGGTAGTGTCTCCAGATCTTCAACATGAAAACGAATGCTGGAAATTCCAAATCATGAGTAGAATAATTCCTCTCATATTCTTTAAGTTATCACGAGGCATAGGCTATGACTTTCCCATGTTGCATGAGAACACATCCTAACCCTTTTCCTGAAGCATCGTTGTAGATAACAAATCCATCCGAACTAGATGGTATTGTCAGAACAGGTGCCAAAATGAGTCTCATCTTGAGTTCTTGAACTCTTCTCACAATCCTCGCTCCAACCGAATTTTATATCTTTACGAGTCAGCTGAGTTAACAGAGTAGCGATTCGAGAAAATCCTTCCATGAATCTCTGATAGTAACCAGCTAAGCCCAGAAAGCTACGTACTTCAGTCACCGACTTCGGTTGATCCCAACTTTGTATTGCTTTAATCTTTGTCGGGTCAACAGATACTCCATGTTTTGACACCACGTGCCCAAGGACTGCTACTTCCTCAAGCCAGAACTCGTATTTCTTCAGCTTGGCATATAGCTTGTTGTCACGAAGCCTTTGAAGTACCAACTTCAAATGGTGCTCATGATCTTCACGGCTTTTGGAATAGACGAGGATGTCATCAATAAAGACAACAACGAACTGATCCAAATATTCCTTGAACATACGGTTCATCATATCCATGAAAGCAGTAGGAGCATTAGTCAATCCAAAAGACATGACTAAGAATTCATAATGCCCATACCGAGTTCTGAAGGCAGTCTTTGGAATATCCTCAGTTTTAATCTTCAGTTGATGATATCCAGAACGAAGATCGATATTTGAATAGAATTGTGCTCCTTGCAATTGGTTAAACATGTCATCAATACGAGGTAGAGGATACCTATTCTTGATGGTGACATGGTTAAATACCTGGTAGTCAATACAAAGTCATATACTCTTGTCTTTCTTCTTCACGAATAACACAGGAGCACCCCAAGGAGATGTACTAGGACGAATGAAACCGATGTCTAACAACTCTTGAAGTTAGACCTTTAACTCCTGAAGTTCAATAAGAGCCATTCGATATGGAATTTTAGAAATGGGCTTTGTACCAGGTTCAAGGTCAATAAAGAATTCAACTTCACGTTCTGGGGGTAGACCGGGAAGTTCTTCAGGAAATACGTCAGGAAATTCACTAACAATAGAAATATTATTCAAATCTGACATGTTTTTGTTCAAGTCCGTGACATGGGCTAAGAAAGCTTGACATCCGTTTTTCAATAAACGAATAGCTTTATGGCTTGATATGACAGTGATTGAATTTAGTGGTTTGGTTGTTTGAATTCGCATAACAGGTTTTGTTAGGAATATGAAAACTAACAACCTTACGAAAATAATCAATTTTAGCATGATGAGTGGTTAACCAATCAATCCATAAAATCACATCAAATGCAAGTATTTTTAGCGAAATAAGATCGTCAGGTAATGTGATGGTTCCAACTTGAATCAAGCAAGATTTATAAATAGTAGATGAAATGAAAGTTTCTCCTAACGGAGTCTCAACAGATAAGTCAAGGTCTAACTTCTTCGGAGTCAAGTTCAAACGTTGAGCACAAACAGGAGAGATAAAAGAATGGGTAGAATCTGTATCTAATAAGGTATAAACTTCGCAAGAGTTTATGATTAGCTTACCCATGATCACCTCGTTTGGGTTCCTCGCATTTTGGGCAGTCACGACAAATGCCCTTCCAGGAACCACCAACTTTGATTTGTCCGGAACAGCCTTCAGAGTCACCATTCTTGTTGGACTTGGTTTCGCTACAAGACAGTCTCTAGCTATATGACCTTCCTTTCCACAGTTATAACACACCTTGGATTATTATGGGCAATTTGGGCTGATATGTCCCTCTTTCTCGCATTTGTAACATATGACCGGTGGTCATTCTCCTCCCCTAGAAATAGTTGATGTTGGTGTTGACGTCTTCACGTTATCATTGTTGTACATTCTCTTTTTGAAATCTCCTCCTGACTCGCTTCTTCTATTATCATGACCACGATTACCACCAGAGTGGTTACTGCTTTTTTTCAATGTTTTCCTCCTCCTCATTTGGTTGTCATTGCTCGATGATGGCGCCACCAAGATGACCACAGTTTGTGGTCCTTGGTTGAACATACTCATTATCTCGCTCTAATAATTGAGCCCTGTTTACAACATCTGAATATAAAGAAAATTTATGAGAGATAAGATATTTTCGAATCTTGGGTTTTAGACCTCTCAGAAACATCTGCGTCATTCGTTCCTCATTATCTACCAAATGAGGTGCAAACCTGGATAACTCTGTGAACTTCGCCTCGTACTGGGATACCGTCATGTTGTTTTGTTCTAGTCTAATAAACTCTACCTCCTTCATATGACAAATACTATCAGGAAAGTACTTGTCATTAAATAGTTTCTGAAACGTTTCCCAAGACATGTTGAGTCTTGGTAGGTTGGTGCGCTTCACAGATTACCACCGATGTCTGCCTCACCACGTAACATAAAGGTGGCGAATGGAACCTTCTATTCCTCCGCATCCAAGATATCAAATATCTTGGTAATTTGTTTAACCCACGTTTACGCCTTGATCGGATCCGCTTCCCATTAAATTCGGTGGTCCCAACTCTTTGAACTACTTGGCTATGACAATGCCATTCATTGCTATCATTTCCACCCGTATTTTGTACACGAGTCTCCCTCGTCTGATTTTGCATGAACTGCAAAAAGCTTCTAAACATCCCATCATTCATCATTTGTTCGGTAGTGTTGTTTATAGGAGGAATATTGACTTCCTGTTGCACGTTCCCCTAGGTGGTGATTAAAGGTGTCTCCACGGTCTCATTCAATCCATTGTTAATATTTCCAGTTGCCATTTTCAAATACCACTATAAAACAAGGGTTAATTAACAAATTAACATATCACATATTAACCATATGCTCCGACTAACCAACCAAATAAGCTTAGGTATAAACGATCTCCGCCAGAGACCATATCCATATGCTCTGATACCTACTGTGATGCCCCCAAAATAGGTATACATCACCCATTCTGAGTCGCCAAATACATGATACATAAACAAATACAACTTCAGTAATACAATTGTAGTGCAAAATACGACAACATATATACTGTGAGTTTAAATACAAATATTGTCTAATAGACAGTATACAAACTCAAAAGGAGTCCTCATTACAATTATTGATACACTATTTTACAAAATAGTGAGGACTACTAAATCAATTATCCTGAACCATCACTCCATACCCCGGCTTGTTCCTGCTATGTTCTCACCTCTTGGGAAGAAAAATTGAACAAAAAGGAAAAGGGTGATCTCAACTAGTCCAGTAAAGAATATTATGACTAAGATAATATACAACAAATTATCATTAGTCTTCAACAGGGAAAAATATGATAGAATATAATAGACAACAAGTTTTAAATCAACAACTGCAGTGGAAACATCAATCCATTAGAAGAGTCAAGTAGAGAATGAATTCTACTATCTTCTAAGATTTAAAAGTCCATCATCAATATTTTATCCATGTAACATTAATCAATATACTTCTTGAATCAAATATTTATCTTTGCACTACAGGTCAGAGATATTCATTTGTATCACCAGTTGGTCATGTTCATCTCAACACCTGTTCATCTTTGCACCACGGGCCAAAGATATTCATCAATTAATCATTCATCTTTGCACTACAGGCAAAAGATATTCAGTACTATCATCACTTAGGACTGAGGATGATGAAAAATATCTTAAAGAAAACGAATCTAGTGATATAAAAGATCAAAGATTAGGGATTCATTCTTTAGTTTATCCAAGTTCAAAAATACCTTATAATAATCAATTGTGGAGCAAAATTCAAGAATGAAGATCAAAACATGGATACAATCAAAGATAATAACCATAATAGACAACTTGGACAAAGAAAAGACAATTTTATTTTTTTTCTCATGAATAGTCTGTGTATCGTGAATAAAGGTCAGATATCGTGAATAGTAACCCCGACATAAAAAAGGTAGAAATTCCACAATAAAATCCATATCAATATTTCGGTATAATGATATTGAAATAATAACATCATTATAAAGAAAATAACATCCCTTACCTCAAAAGAATTAGTACTTTTGGTTGAAATATCAGGTATAACTTGACCCTTATCCTCTTCTTTGGATTTCAATACCCCTTCCTTAACACTCTCATTATCATCCAATATCTCCTTAACACTCTCATCTTGATCATCATCCAATACCCCCTTAACACTCTCATCCAATATCACAGAATCCTCTCCGAGCGGCTTCGCACCTTCACTATCCTCTTTCTTAGAAAAAGTGAGCCACCGGTTCAGGTACAAGATACTATCATTACCGCCTGGACAATTAGACATCCAAATTCCAGGACATCGAGTCATCGAAGTCAGAGTCCCCGGCGTAGTTCCTTTTCAAAGATGAGTCCGAGTGTGAGTCTGTGCGGGCAATCCATTTTTTTTCTCATTCACAGCTATCTCATATAGGAGAGTGCGTATAGTTTTGGACATCTATTGACTTTCCTGAATTCCTTAAAGTTTATTAATGCGATTGACTTGCCCAAACTAGCAGTCACCCCACCTGTAGTAGGAGATGTAAGGATTGGTACATAGAATAACTTTTTATTTGATTGATAATCATATAAAGCAGAAGGCTGAACGAAACTTGCACTCAATAATTCAAATAATATGAATTATTGATCTGATAATAGAGATACTGTGCAGTGACAATTATTGAAACAAAAATAATATAAAAGATCAACGAAGCAATTATTGAATCAATAAAATAAAATATTGAATAGTAATTACTGTAACAATTATTGAGTAGTGCCTTCTTACGTAAGAATCAATAATTCAAAATATCGCGTAATACCGCTAATACTTCTTGTGCAACCACGCGTATTACTGTATTTTAACCACTGAGTATTCCAACAGTGTTAATGGTAACAACTAAGCCATTATTTATAAAAACTCAAACTTGTCATTTTCTTTATCTGACCGTTTTCCGTTATGGGGCCCACAAATGGCTGCGCTGTTGTACAAATATTCCCCGACAATAAGAATATTTCACGACCAAACAACTATTCCCCGACAACAATGAATATTTTATAAGCACTTGTTTAATTTTGCAAAATTTCATATTTCACCCATAACCAAAGCATTATATCAAATTAACACCTTATTATTCAAAATAATAATTAGAGAAAATTCGATTTTATTTATAAAAAGTTGGGGTCTTACACTAACGGTACCCAAATTTTTCCTTCAAATCTTAGCAGTCCAGTGCTATTAACCTTAAATTTCAATTCATCACCTACAATCAATCGTTTCTTGATGGTATTGTAACCTTTGTCCTTTTTTTGTTCCTCTTTCACCTTATCCAATAGAGTCGGGCTCGCTGTCATGGTAAATAATTGCTTATCGGTCTCCATCGGATACATAATTTCCAAGTCTAGTCTAGTCGTTTGAATGGTCAACTTCAATAACTTCTCTCTGCCTTTTCTGCTCAAGGCATCTGCCACTACATTTGCTTTGCCTGGATGGTACAGAATCTCACAATCATAATTTTTGATTAATTCTAACCATCGGCGATGCCTCATGTTTAACTCTCTCTGCGTGAAGATATACTTCAGACTTTTGTGATCCGTATATATCTCACACTTCTCGCCATACAAATAATGCCTCCAAATCTTTAAGGCAAAAACTACCGCTGCTAACTCCAGGTCATGAGTCGGATATCCCTTCTCATAATCTTTCAACTGACATGAAGCGTACGCAATGACCCTGTCGTGTTGCATTAGTACATATCCAAGACCCTTGTGTGACGCATCACTATACACTATAAACCCTCCTATGTTGTCCGGTAAGGCCAACATAGGTGCTTGACTAAGCCTCTTCTTATATTCTAGGAAACTTTCCTCGCACTTCTCCGTCCAAACGAACTTAACTGTCTTTTTGGTAAGATTGGTTAATGACGATGCTAATTTCGAAAAATCCTGAATAAATCTTCGATAGTATCCCACCAATCCTAACAAACTCCAAATCTCTGTCAGCATCTTCGACTCTTCCCAATTGATAACCGCTTCTACCTTCGCTGGATCCACCGAAACACCATTCTTGTCGATAACGTGCCCTAAAAACTGCACTCTCTGCAACCAAAACTCACACTTAAAGAATTTTGCATACAACTTCTCCCTCCTTAATGTCTCCAACACTATCCGAAGATGTTCGGCGTGTTCTTCCCCCGTCTCTGAATACACTAGGATGTCATCTATGAATACGACAACAAACTTATCCAAATGTTGTTTACACACTCTGTTCATCAAATCCATAAATATTGCTGGCGCATTCGTCAATCCAAATGACATTACCAGAAACTCAAAGTGTCCATACCGAGTTCTGAATGCCGTCTTTGGAATGTCTTTCGGCTTCACTTTCAGTTGGTGATAACCGGTCCTCAAGTCGATTTTTGAAAATTACTTTGTCCCCTTCAACTGATCTAAAAAATCATCTATCCTGGGCAACGGATACTTATTCTTAATGGTGACCTTGTTCAACTCTCGGTAGTCGATACAAAGTCTTAGCGACCCATCTTACTTCTTTACGAATAAGGCTGGTGCTCCCCACGGTGATACGCTCGGTTGAATGTATCCCTTATCTAACAACTCTTGTAATTGAGCCATCAGTTCTTTCATCTCTACTAGTGCCATACGATACGATGCTTTGTATATCAGTGCTGTCCTCGGTGCCAAATCAATAACAAACTCAATCTCTCTATCCGGTGGCAATCCCGAAAGCTCTTCTTGGAAGACATCAACGAAATCCCTTACAATAGGTATCTGACTCAGTTCACCCTCAACTCTTTGAGTATCAACCACGTGAGCCAAATAACCTATAAAACCCTTTCTAAGCAATCTCTGCGCTTGCACCATCGTCAGACAATGAGGTTGTCTCAGCGATTTATTACCCTAGAATACCACCTTTGACTTATTCAGAGTCTTAAGGTGTACACACTTCTTCTGACAGTCTATAACTGCTCGGTAAATCGATAACCAATCCATTCCAAGGATTACATCGAACTCCCCCAAATGAATCGGTATCAAATCCACTTTGAGCTTAAATCCTCATAATTCGGCATAACAATTCCTATGAATGTATTCTATGGGAATAATTTCCTTGTTCGCTACTTCTACGTTCATAGGGTGATCTAATCTCTCACGGGGTAAGTCTAACTGTTTGGCAAATTCTTTGGAAACAAAAGAGCAGGTAGCACCCGAATCAAATAACATGTATGCATCTATATCATTGATCAGAATGATTCCTGACACCACGTCCTTAGATTCCACCGCATCATGTACGGTCATGTTGAACGTTCGTGCCGTTGGTTTGTTGGCTTAACTGGCTGACCCTCTAATGTTTAGCCCATTGTTGTTATTGTTGTTGCGGTTGCCGCTAGCTGCATCGCCCTTTTTCTTCGGGCAGTCCTTGATTTGATGGTCTATGGCTTCACACAAGAAACATCCTCCCTTCTGCTTATTCGGACACTGAGGAGCCATGTGCCCCGGTTGTCCGCAACGATAACAAACACTTTTTCCCTTCATGCACTCCCCCGAGTGGTTCCTCCCACAGTTGTTGCACTTCATATTTTTCTTGGCCTCCCCCTGAACTTATTACCTCCCGAGGATTGGCTCTCCGTCCATTTATGCTTGTTGGGGTTGTTTCCTCCGCTACTTCCCCCTTTCTGTCCATCCTGACCGGTCTTCTTCTCTTGTTTGAATCGAGCGATGGCTTCATTGCCTCCTTCAGTAATGATAGCCCTTTCCAAAAGATCAGAGTAAGTCTTAATCTTCAATACGACCACCTTGCACCCATTGTTTCAGTCCTAATTCGAACCTCCTTGCCTTCCTGGCCTCCGTGTCAACTTTATGTGATGCGAATCGGGCCAACTCGTTAAATCTTGCCGCGTACTTTACGACAATCATACTACCTTGCTTCAGTTCCATAAAATTAACTTCCATATCCTGTTGCGTATTCTCTGAGAAGTAATTCTCAAGGAATAGCTCCTTCAATCTATCCTAAGGAATAACTCCTTCGTCTGCTCATCCCTTATTGGCTTTCCACCAATAATAGCTTCGCCCTTCATCATGAAAGTGGCAAAACTCGTCTTCTGTGCTTCGGCCACTCGTGCGACCTCAAACACCTTCTCCATTTCTTCTATCCATGTCTAGGCTTCAATTGGGTCCAAGGTTCCCTGGAACTCCGGTGGTCCTACCAATTTAAAGTCCTTAAAGCTAGCCAAGTGCTGTCCTAGCTGCCTTGCTTCAGGCGGGGGCCTATTTTGCATTGGCTCAGTTAACAAGTTAACGAAGTTCTGCATTGGATCAACATTTTCCCCTCCATCATTGTTAACGGATCGGTCCTCCCTCTGATTCCGTTGAAGTCTCCTATGCGGCATGATCTGGGGAAAGGAAGAAAAAATTAGGCTTTATGTGATATGCTATTCATGTTAGCATTAAGAAGTTTAAGACGTCTATCAATCACTTTTGATTTAAATAAAACACTTCAATATCACAATAAAGCTCGATGGATTTCCTCACCCCATCACCTACATACACTTCTTGAATTTTCTACTAAGGTTATAACCTAGGTTTCACATTCCTAATGTTTATAACCTAGGATTTGATACCAACCTGTGATGCCCCCGAAACCGAGTCCTTTGACCCCGGTTCGGTCATCACGATAAAATATAACCATCCACCTCTAAACAACATACGATAACTAAAATGCAGAAAATAATAAATGTACGTTGTTCATTCAAAAGGTATTAGTAGTCCCAAGATTCGATAACCTTAATACAATCTTACAAATATACCCTATAATTTTAATTAGGGTTCATAATATATAACAATAATTTAAATTAAGCATAAGACAAATTCTGCTCCTTAAAACTATCCTACATCTTTCCTTTACCCTTGTCCTTTCCTGAGGTCTAGGGCTTAGCTGCAATATAATTCATGATATAGCAAGGATGAGCAACAAGTTTGCTCAACAAGTTTAAATACAACAATAAGGATATATCATGATGAAAGGAAAATATCTGACAAAGAATTCAACAATATGAATATCTGAAGGATTCAACAATATGAATATTAGAAACAAAGATAATGATTGCTTTTAGATTAATTGCTAGTCAAGTAGACTTTGAACTATAACACTCATGTGGAATCAATCGCTAATTGACCCTTTGGTTACTGGCTACAGAATAAGTACTTGAGGGGATCAGCCTCGCGTACACCATGTATATGCATAACATTTAAATCTGTTCTTTGTATCTTATATTAGATACCTGGGTTACTCCCCTATCGTAAAAAGGGTGTTCTTTCAGTCTAAGAATCCTTACCATCAATTAGTTTGGATGGCTTTTATAAAACTTCATACACTTGTCTGATCGAACAAAGGTTCAGACTCTATCTGACATAGTTCAAGAATTATAGAACTTTAAATGATGTACAAGTCCAAGACTGTACGAACTCCAATGCACTAAGTGCGAATATCAAAATATCGATGTGGAGGAATTCGTAAAGTAATTAAACCACTTAATAGTATGCTTGGGAATAAAGTTCAAGCTTAAATGAATAACTTTCAATTCAACAATAACTTGCTCAATATAATATGAAAAGGATATGAAACTTTCAAAATCAAAGAGTGAAGTTCAGAAACTTGCTCAATATAAATTTGAGTAAGGTTAGGTAACTTGTAACATAATAAAAATACTGTTCGGATACTTGCTCAAGTAAAAGAGTAAGAATTAAGGAACTTGCCTGTTTTCTCAGCTACAATTAATTATAGCTTTAATTAACTTGCATTGAAACGACCTATCGTTAACAAGTCGGTCTTTCCAATTAATATGTTTAAACTAATATGAGTCTACACTTACAAGAATTCATCACATAGAATATTTCTCAACATATATATGGCATATTAGTCACATATTACAAGGTAAAGAAATCATATAAGCATACCTTGAATTTTAGAAACAAAACAGGATCTGCTTTCACGATCATAGGATTTGCCAAGCAGCTGCTACCGGGTCTAAGCTTAGGGGGACACATCTTCACCATGCCCCCTGGCTGCACTGTGTTTGAGCTTTGCTATCCTGATTGCAGCCCATCTCTAACACACCCCTATACATATATATTAATATACATACATGCTAGAGGTCTCACATGACACATGTACGTACTTGAATTTACCTTTGTAAGTTTTTAGCTTATAAAGTACATGGTGCTTTAGGAATAAAAAGTCATGTGGTTATCATGCTTCGCAACTTGGTTAAACAATATCTAGTAGTCATGCTTGTATATAGACAACACATGCATACTTTACTCACATAGATCATATTTTAGAAAATTCTTTTATTTTATTTTATGACTATGTGTGCATAAGTGAAAACCATACATTAACCAAACGACATTCATGCCAATATATCTATAGGCATAATGAGTCCTAATATACATTCTTGCATGGTCATAACGTACTTTACTCAATCCTTGATGACATTAGCTTTCTCATTCTAACTTTCTTTGAATTTTACACTTAGTTAACTTAGCATATACAAGGCATCTTAACATATAACTCTCATGCATTTACAACATATATGAAAGCCACATACACATTCTCAAATGGTCAGAACTTACAAGACAAAGGTCTTTGTCAAGTTCACCTTGAAAAGTCCTAAATTTCTCATCTTTGAAATAGTCTTAACTTTCAATCATGTATGCTAGTCTGTTTAATCACTTTAGACTTACATTTCATGTCAATATAAACCATATTATCATGTTCATAAAGTTAGAATGCTCGCATGATGTGTTCATGACAAAGTCCACTTTTGAAACTATAATTTCATTTAAAAACCATAAGGGTTGTGTTAATCATATGTACTAATATTGTTATACTCGATCATATTACATGCATATGCTTATGTGTGAGTGCTAAACAGTTTTTATGCTTGCTCTAACTAGGTGCCAACAAGTTAACACAACAGAAACAAAATAGAAAGCATCATATCTCAGTGCGAGGCCTAAGCAGCAATTGTTCACAAGCACCCTAGTACAAATATATGCGCAGCCTACGCCCGTGTCGATACCGTATGATAGCTACTACATTACAGAAGCACTAACCAACTTCGATTTACTTGATTAAAACATGTTCCAATCCATCACTTAAGAGTTCAAACATGTAAACATACTTCATAAACATATCATGGCATGTTAATTCACATTGATTAACAAAGAATTCTAGTAATTCCTAAGAATTTGACAAAACCCAACTAAGAACACAAGTTAGGGTTTTCATACCTCTTGACTCAATTCAGCTGCAATACACTCATTCCTTACAAGCTCCTTAGAAATTAATTCTCAGCAATTTTAATGAGGAAGGTGAAGGTCTCATTTATAGGAGAATGGTTACATGGATAATGTCATTACCTCACAAATCAAACCATTGAATTTCAAGAATGTATAATGGGTAGGAGAGAGTTGGTGAGAGTTTGTAATTTCAATCATGAAACCCACTCCCCATCCACTTATTGCTCTAGGTTTGTTGAATTTGAGATGGAGATAGGCTAGCTAGCTTTTCATGTGGGAAGAATGAAGTGGGCTCTTAATATGGGACAAGGGGAAAATCTCAGCACTTGCCAAATACTACTAATGCAACATTTGGCTTATACTATATCTACACATAATATATACTTTGGTTATATAATATGTATACACAATTCATTTCATATAAATAATATGATTATTCAACTCCCATGAATGCAAATAATCCTTACTATATACATAATATATAGACATATTAATATGCCACCTTGGACTATATAAAATATATAGTTAACTACCATATAATAAAGATTTACTATTTTGTATGCTTGCACAAATTAGTTGAGTAAATATAATTATATAATAATTATAAATCTCTTATTCATTAATTATTATTTATTCATAATAATTATTAATCAACACATTATTAATTAATTAATATTATCTAACCAGTGTACACACATAATTTATTTCCCCAATTTCTCGGATACACATATATTTAATTATTCTTGTATAAAATCACTTATGATTTTATTGTACTACTTAATACTCCATTAGAATATATTCTTATTATATGATTTTATGTATGTCACACATATAATATTAATGCTCCAATTCAGTGCTACAGTAGAAACTCACTTGCTCGGGATCGAACACTCACAAGATCTCATGCCATTTTATCTTCTTTGGGGACTACGTAGCATTCTGCCTGGTCCCCCTCGGTCGTGCCAAAATGGGTTAACTTCAAGCCATTTCTAAATCATAACACCACACAAGTCTCATATGATATAATTTAATTCGATAGTGGTGATATACTCATAATTGAAATGAATCAATATGTTTAAAATCTATAACTATATTCAAATGGATTGAATATTTAATCATTAAGAATTCTAAAAATTCTTTGATACCAAACTCTTAGGGTTTGTCCACCAATTTAAATAACCATTAGTGACTCCCTTTAATCATATTATAAATTCACATAACCACATAAGGTTTAAATAGACTCACAAAACTAACTCATTTAAAAATTAAATCACATATTTAATTAAATAAGGAGTTTAAAATTCACGGTCATTACATTTAGGGGCTCAAATTATTATAGTATAGTACCTTCATCTTTACCTCTATTTTTAATTTAGTCTTGCAAGTATTATCAATCTTGCACCATCTCCCCTAATAGAACATGCATGTGAACCAATAGTTCCATACATGTGAACCAACAATAATTTGTATGTGAACCAATAGTAATTAATTGCTCATTTATCCGATTAATCGTCAATTTGGTTAATAAATATTAACCAGCCAATCACAGAAATACCTCCTTTGAGGGTAATTGGGTCACGGAAGAATTAAAGAAAACTAAATGAACAAACATCTTTAATCAACACGAACTTATTCATCATTAATATTATAACTCACAATATTTAACAACCAGATCATTCTCAGGAAAGAGGGAGCTTTCCGATAAGGATTTCTCCCTATTGACGCACAATTAGGTGACCAAACCCCTTTCCTCGACAGAACTTTCTAGACATCGTCAATAATGCAAATAATAATATGAATAACTTTGTCGTCTCAATTATTGATTTAATAATATAAAATATTCTGCAGATGATACTGTGACAATAATTGAATCAATAATATGAGAGATACTATGCAGCAATTACCATGGCAATAATTGAATAAAATTGAGTGACTTCTCACGTAAACATCAATAATCCAAGATACTGTACAATACCGTGTGCTACTATGCAACCACACGTATTACTGTACTTTTACAACCAAGTATTTTAACAGTTTAACGGTAAAACTTTCACCGTTATTTTTATAAAAAGATATTTATGTCATTTTCTAACTTCAACAATACTTCTGTTGTAGGGTCCACCAATGATTGTGTCGTCGTACGGATATTCCATATTAAAACGAATATTCCCCGACCAATCGAATATTTTATAAACAATTGCTTACTTTGAAAAATTTATAAATATTACCCACAACTATTATATCAAATCCACACCATAATATTCAAAAATATATTTCAAAAAAAAATAATCTTTATTCATAAAAGTTGGGGTCTTACAGGTTGGCCCTTCCTGAGCTACCTTAACCCAGAAGGAATGCTAAGTCAAAGTTCATCACAAGAACCAAGACAGACAATAACCGTAGAGTATTTTCAGCAGTACTCAACTGTGATAACCCGAGATTTCGAATAATCCGAATTTTTGAATAATTTTTTTTAATATTAATATTGATTATTAATATTGTGCAGTGTATCTGTGATACGAGTCTCGAGAAGTTGTCAATTTGTGTATTGCCTGAGAAACCCTAACCTTAGTTACGGATATGGATTCGATAGAAAATATAATTAAAATAATTATATTGTTGAGTACGTGTTTGTACTGTATGGAATTATTTATCAATGATTGATCGGGTAGGGTACAATATTAGTAAACCCTAAAATGAGATTAAAAACCTTAATCTCAGATCTAGAAACCCTAACGCACAGTTAGGAACTCTAATCGAAAGTCGGGAAATCCTAATTTTAAATTCGGGAATCCTAAACCCTAATTAGAACCCTAATCCTAATTAGTAAGCCCTAAAGTGATTAGTAAACTTTAGTGTGATTAGTAACCTTTAATATAATTAAGAGATTTGCAAGATCTAGTGAGTCATCACTTTGGGATTAGACCATGTGCTGGGATTCAATACAAATCTGATCCATATCTTGCCACCTTGCACACTTGGATTCATTGCATCTAAGTTATAAGTGATTTAGGAGAGATAAAGTTCACCAAAAGTACACATTTGCTCTCTAACTCTTAACAACTCTCTCTCACCAAACCTCCGAAATTGCTAAGTATTTCAGTCCCTAGTAAAGCCTCTAACTCACCAAAATCAGTTAAGGATATCAAGGATCAAAGATTGGACAAGAGAGGTATAAACCCTAACTCACCATTTGATCTTGTAAGCTAAGAAAATATTTGTGTTTATGAGTTTAGATTCATGCTAGAAGGTGTTTTAAGATGATCTATGATGATCCATCACAGATCCATGGCATCAAAAGGCTTTAAAATGGAGTTTTTGAAAAACTGTCCAAGAACACAAAAGGTGGCCTGACAAACGAATGTCAGTGGCCCTAGATTCTTTTCTGTTTTTGATTTTTGTTGTTTTAAAGTTTTAATTTGTAGCTTGTCATGTGGTCTTTGATTTGAAAGTGGAATCACAGTCATCCCATGTCCATATCATGAGTTATTAACGGTCAAAACCCGTTGACCGAGATTGACCGGGTGAATTCTGGGTAACCCAAAAAGCCATTAACAGGGTCTGTCAAGTTTTTCTAAGGCCTTGATCTGTCAGTTGTTAAGTTGTTTGATGATTTTGTTGTATGTATGTTGTAGCCTGTAATATGGACTTTAGATCCTTGACTTTATATCCTAGAAAAAGTCAACAGAATTGAAGTAATGGGTGGTCAAACTAGACCACTCGGCACTGACTTGTAGTTTTTGGAAAACCCAGAAACCGGATGAACTTATTTCTGTCATACATTGACCGGATGAAATCTTGCGATTATGCTATAGAGGGACTGATTTGTTGTTATGGTAATGTTCCTTGACACAAGGACTATATATTTGAACCTTAAGAACACTGATTCAATGACCAGAACTTACACGAAATCGAGCCCCAAAATGGACCCTCGAAGTTGCTGGGTTTCTGGGTTACCCAGAAAACCCAGGAGCTGTCTGACAGCGACTTTGGGAGATCTAATCTTCTTGTTGTTTTGTGGTATGACCAAGATGATGGTTGGTTGTTGTAGTGTTATATAAACACTACGCGATCATAGTTCAAGCTAGCCTAGAACCTGATTACGCTGAGAATCAAAGGCCGTCAAAGTTGACCCCTTGAAAGCTGACTGTCAGTGTTCTTGTGCACCGAACACCTACATCGACAGAAAGTGTCGCTATAGAAATAGAAATAGAAAATAAATTCTAAAAATTACAAAAATAGTTTTAAAAATTATTTTAAATTATGAAAAATAACTTTTGACTATTTGGGATATTTTTCATTAATATTTATAATTATTTGGATATTAATGATATTTAATTTATTTAATTAGTGTATTAAATAAATTAGAGAAAATGATTTTAATATTATAAAAATCATTTTAAATAAGAATAAAGTGTTTAAAAATATTTTGAATTATAAAATATAATTTTCAATATTTTTGGAGAATTCTCATTAATAAATTAATATTAATATTAATGATATTATATTTATTTAACTATTATATTAAATAAATGATAGAAAATAATTTTATTGATTTAAAATTATTTAAAAATGAGAAAAATATTTTAAGTTATAATTAATGACTTTTGATATTTTTATGATAAATTCATATTAATGATGATGGAATTAATTAGTATTTAAATCATTTAAAAATGATTTCGATGTTTGAAAAGTTATTATAAATTATAATAATTGTTTATAAATTATTAAAAGCTTCCGAAAAATATTATAAATGATATATGACTCATCTAAAATAATATTAAAGCTTTGAGACCGAGTTTAAGTGACAATAAATGTGTAAATTGTCGAATAAGGCGACCAAGGCACCGAGATGAGACCGAAGTCCAACCAGACCGAACTAGTTAGACTTAATAAGTATTTATATAGGTATTAAACACTAATGTGGCTATGTGGCTATGTGGTAATGTGCCTAGGAGAAAGACTGACTGTAAATTACAGTGTTACGTGTTGTGATTAATTGTTCTAATTGTGAGACCGATATTGTGATTATAGGTCTTGTGAACGCATATAAGTATATTGTGTAGCAGTAATCAACGCGAAAGGCAAGTTTCCTTAACTCAACCTTGAGTTATACTTTTTAAATATTATAGTGGTTAATTATTGTTGATTAGACCACGTTTGAGAATTATTATTAATTATTCACAGTTAGTGCATGTTTATTAATTCAAATTGAAGTAGTTATTCTGAAAATATACTTGGAGAATAATCGTTGTGGGATACTTACACCCGTAGAAGCTATTATTAATAGTACAGATAATTCATGTCTATTGTTGAATTGTTTTGAGAAATGTCTTAGCTAATTCTTCTGGCTAGACGAACATCTGTTAAAACTTGATAGGTTTGAGAATAGAAGAGAAGAGAAGTGATTAGATATTGAAATCATTGTATTTCGTTGTTAATATAACTTCATTTGTAAGGTAAAGAAGAACAACCTTTTATATAAAAGGGAAACCTTTTGATCGATATATTAAAAGCTTATTATAGCGTTTTGAGTATTATTCATAATATAGGGTACAAGGAGTTGGCCGCTCTAAGTACTTGATGAGGGGTATAATTTAATCATTATGGTTATCTGATACACCTGGGTATATCAAAGTTCAATCTTTGATAGTTACTCGAGAAGAGAAGTTCAAGATCCAACAGATTGCTCAGTATAAATCTGGAAAACATTCCACTTTGTTATTGCGTAGAATTGATTCTTGATTATTCAATAGAATATCGTAGAAACTTTGAAAGAGTTGTACTCTTTCATTTATCAGATTATTGTGTTGTATAGAATGCGAGAAGACTTGTTAGTTATTATAGATTTGTTCAGCTATTTCAAAGTTTCCCGAACTTTGGTGTTATTCTATCAAATTAGATAGTCTGTTAATCTTGATTCTTATACTTTTATTGTATGTCTTAACTTGCGGGGCAAATCTGTTGCTCACCCTTGCTAAATAAAACATTTCAGATAGAGAAGAAGATGCCAGCGGGTCTAAGAAGAACAAAGGCAAAATGCTGGAGTAGTTATAATGAACTTATTATTATGTTGTACTCGTAAACCCTTTTTGTATATCTAAAAGGGTAAGTTTGTAATGTTAAGGTTAGATAACCTGGGATGATGTTGTTAACCTATTAATTAATGTTATATAAGTTTATATTCATCAATGAATGGGTAGTTAGATGTTGTTATATTGTGGATCGTGAGCAACAAACTCGGGAGTCAGGTAACCCGGATTTAGGGGCGTCATAGGTTGGTATAAAAGCTATAGGTTATAAACCTTAAGTGGGGTGGGAAAACCCTAGGATTTTAACCATACGCGAAATCTAGAAAACTCATTTAGAGTTATAGGTGAGGGATTGCCGAAGTGCATCAATAGTAAGATATGTGGACACATAGTGTGATAAGTTCGTACTGGTGAAGTACTAACCAAGTTGTTTAAACTGATTGTAGGATATCTGGAGAAGATGAGATGAGTAAAAAGAGGCTAGCGGCTGTTGCACCAGTGCCAGTAGCAGAGGTGCCAGCGCAAAGCGAATTAGTTGAGAAGGTGGGAAAAGATGAACTGATGATTAATCTTGGGAGTGATCATGACGATTATCCCGAGATGTATCTGAGTGGTGATGAGGAGGCGGAGTCCGAAGAAGCTAAGGTGGAGAAAGGGAATAAGAAAAAAGTTGGAGAGAAAGATCACAAATCTGCAGAAGTTCAAGAACTTCGGAGTAAAGTGTTTCTCTTGGAGGAGTTATGGACGACAGGGCGAGCGTTACGCGAAATGACTGAAGAACAGAATGAGCTAAAAGCGCAGGTAGAAAGGACGAAGACTGAAGGTGGGGGATCGTCTGAAGGAACAATCAAGTAGAAGAAAGGCAAGAAAAAGAGAAAAAGGGACAACGAAAGTGATAATTCTGAAAATTCAAACCCGAAGAAGAAGCAAGTCTGTAGAAAGTGTGGAAAAGACTCACGCAGGAGAATGCATGATGTGGAAGAACGTCTGCTTCAATTGTAAGAAGGAAGGACATATTTTCCTACATTGTCCTAAGCCGAATATGAGGAAGTGTTTTTCATGTGGGAGAACGGGTCACGTATTCAACAAGTGTCCCAGTAAGAAGAAGATCAGAGAAGGGAGTGAACGGTAGATTGCTTAAGTATAAGCATTAATATCTTTTGATAGTAAGAAGTGATATTAACGGTTGTAATAGCGAGAACGATGTATAAGCATATGTAAATATATATATGTTTTTATGAATGAAATCTTTATTTTCTATATGAATATAAGATTAAGATTAATTTATGTGTTCTTAAAACTCATACTTATGGTAAGTTCATGACTCATAATTATATGAAATGTTTTGAACCCCTCAACGAATGGACACCAAAGGTCTGATTAGGATAAGTTCATACACTCATATAATTGTGGCAAGTTCCTGAATTCATAAGTGTGGTAAGTTTGATGAACCGGGAATAGTTATGTGAAAATGGAAAATGACAACTTTTTGTGTAAAGTTGGAGAATTACAACTTTTTGTGTAAAGTTTTGTTGTTAATCCTGATATTATTTAAAAAGGGATAGTAATATGCGTTAAGTACTAAATGTACTATGTGCTATTTGAATAAATATGCGATTATATGAGAAATATGTGTTGAATTCTTATTGTGTTAAGAATTTATGTAGAGAAAGAGAATTAATGTAAGATTTTTATTTAAATCAGATCATGCCGCCTAGACGACATAATCGAAATCAAAGAGAAGAGAAATCAGTGAATAATGAAGGAGGTCAAGCTGACTCGATGCAAAACTTTGCAAATATGATAGCCGAAGCTATGGGGAATAGAGTGCCAGCAGTAAGAGGAAGAGCGAGAGAACATCCAGCTGATAGATTGGCTAATTTCAAGGACTTTAAAGCGGTAGGACCGCCAAAATTTAAGGGGACTACAGATCTGATTGAAGCCCAAACTTGGGTGAAAGAAATGGAGAAAGCATTAATTATTGCGGGTGTGGAAGAAGAGCAAAAGACAGCTTTTACTACATATCTGATGAAGGGAGAAGTCAATTACTGGTGGGAGACTAATCAAGCGAGAGCTGGTACAGCTGTGGTGACTTGGACAAGATTCAAAGAGTTATTCTTTGAGAACTACTTTTCACCGAGTATGCAATCCAGGATGGAAGTCAAATTTCTAGAATTGAAGCAGGAGAACATGTCGGTTTCTGAGTATGCTGCAAAATTCAACGAGTTGGCTAGATTTGCACCTCTTCAGGTGGATACGGAGCTACAAAAAGCGAGAAGATTTGAGAATGGACTGAAGCTGAGGATATACAATAAGGTAACGGTATTGCAGATCAATACATTTACGGCTTTAATGGAAAAAGTGTTAATTACTGAAGGAGGGAGCGAAGCGGCATCTCGATTTCATCAAGAGAAGAAGAAGAAGACAAGTGATGGAGGAAGCAGTGGTGGTAGTAACCCTAACAAGAGAAAGTGGAGCGAGAATACCCAGTCAGGTAACAAGACAGAAGAAAATAGGAAAGGGAGGGAGCCATGTATGACTTGTGGGAAGAAGCATTCTGGAGTTTGTTTGAAGAAGAGGGGAGTTTGTTACAACTGCAGGCAAGAGGGGCACATGTCGCCCAATTGTCCCAATCCAAAGAAGATACAAGGTTACTTTGCATGTGGATCGACTGATCATCTGGTTCGGAACTGTCCGAAGAGAAATGCGGAGAAGGAAAGTGGCAACAAGGGACCCGGTAGTGGAACCTTGGCGATTCAAGGACCTGCACAGCCAGGAGGACCAACCGCCCGTGCATTCAACATGACGGTGCAGGATACAATGGATGCTCAGGAAGTAGCAGCAGGTAATGATTTCATTTAGAAATTTAATTACGCGAGTAATATTGAGTTAGATAATGCTGTGAATAGTTTCTTTTATAGATCAAAGTCACGGGTTAGAATATGAGACACAAATTAATATTGTGTTGATAAGAATGAATTGATGATACAACTTTAAAAGATTGTAGGTGTGACACCCCCAAATCCGGGTATCTTCCAACCCGACAGATGGTGCTACACGGTATTACAATTTATACAGTCATTCCATTGAAATAACAACAAAATGATTGTATTTACTATATTCTTATTATAATTGTAATAAATTCTTTCCCAGGTTCATAAACTGAATACATTCTTCATTTCTCATAGGTATATTACATACAAATACTCTAGTTTATTACAGGATAATCAAATATCCATCTTAGCCTTGCCCTTATCTCTCTTAGAGCTCTCAGTTCGTTCGGCTTTTGCTGCAATCATATAATTTAAGCAAGAAGTGAGGATAACTAACTCAGCAAGTCTAACAAAGTATATTATGAATACCACCTCGAGAATTATATGATCTTCTTCCATAGCTGAACAAATAGCTATGAAGTACTATGAAACATTGACTAGCACTTCTCATTTCATAACAATGATTCCAATGTATATATAATAGATTAGGAATTCTGAACCGGTCAAAAGACCATGAACATACTCTTTTCATTATCATACTTGAAAAGGACATCCGGCTCTAAGGCCATCCATCCGACATTACTTACGAGCACTTCTAGGTGATCAGCCTATAGTACTCTATGTTGATCAACACTCGTCCGTTAAACGTATTTATATTTAAGTTTTGGCAACCTCACGTTCCCATCGAATACTCGATGAAAATACTTTTGTTTGTTCATAGACAAACTTACCTTTACATCCGTACCAAATACTTGGCATATGATAGCATTAACAGTTCTATATCGAAATACTTCTAAACAAATTAATCTAACTCTTAAGATTAGTCTAGCCGAGTTAAAATAGGCATCGACTCTTTCTCTAAAATCATTCATGAATTGCAGAACATGAATCATAGAAACTTGACTAACACGGAGGTTAGACAAGCGTTAAGAAAACTTGCCTTCAAGCGTCTTCAAATATACTATTCAACAATTCTCAGTCTTTATAGGATCTACATGATATATTCACATAACACACTGTAATTAGCTACCAAACAAATTTACTTTATTTGTTTTAACCAACTTCTTTCTCTTCTATTTCTTACTTGAATTTATCCCATTAGTAATGTCAATTCGACTTACAATACTTCGTTACGGCTTGTTTAACGTTCTTACATTATTAACCGACACTTGATCGTCATTGGTGATATACCAACGTTGAAAACCATTCACGGTTTACTGGCTTACACTTTTGCGTTCTTCGTTTAATTCTTATTAAAACATACTTAATCTTCTAACGTTATCACTTTATAAGTGAGTAAAAGTCATCCCTATAATATAAATTAAGTACACTCATGTCTTAACTTTGCTTTACATTCAAATTAAATAAAAACCTAACTTGGTCAACTATTCTACACTATCGTACGTTAAATAAAGCATCTCTTTAGTATAGTAATGACTGTTTGCGTCACTCTCGAGTGGTTTTTGCCCAGGACTAAGACCTTGCTACATGCGAGTCCTTGCACTAACTCTCGCGTTGCGGCATGACTCTCTAGACGATTTTGGTTTCTCTCGGCCATGCTTGGCAATCGCAGTCACGTGACAAATAACCTTTGGTTGGCGGCTGCGATCATCCCCTATCATCGATTAGTTTTGACATTGGTTTTCCAACGAACTTCCTACCGCATAACTTATTCGTTTTACATCCGAATTGGCTCATTCAAAAGCCCACAACTCACAAATTACATACTCTAGGTGTTCATATAAGAATTTTTATTTTTTCGAATCCGTTAACTCGAAATTCACCTTTTGGTTCATTTTGAGCGTTCGTTTATCATTTTCGAGCGTTCAATACTCGTTTTCTTCGTTATAAGTCGGAATTCGACGATTCTTGTGTCCACGACTCTTAAATACCTTATCTCACGTGTTGACATTGAAAACCGAAGTTTCCAAGTCACACGATAACTTTTGACCCTTAATCTGAGATTTCTACGATTTCGACGTTTAATGTCTATTTTCGCAAAATTCGCCATAACTTCGTTACTCGTGTTCTATAAGCCAAATCAAATGGAACACTGCATTGATTCATCATCTACACCCTAACCAAACAATATGCACATACCCTAGCTATGCTGGTTTTTAAATCATCCAATCACAACTAAGTTAACGTTCATGACTTTCTACGATTTTAACTTACGTAAACACTTACGATTTCTATTCGATCATGACTTATCAATGTTTTCATTATTAATAGTCATCCTTATTCTTCCTCACTAAACATGCTCCACCAATCTACGATTCTCTACGAGAAAAAAATCGAAAAAGATGAAGATGACCGTTTACGAACTATTACCTTTGTCGTTCTTCGCGTTCTTGGTAAACTTCTTATGTTTTTCTTGGAAGTAGCTTGATTATGTGTTTCTAGCTCTTTCTCTCTCTCAATATAGGTTGGAAAAAGTTTACAAAACTCTAATTGACCAACACAAGCTTTCTATTTATAGGAAATCAAATGGAGGGAAAAATGGTCTAAGTCCACCTCCTTACTATTTCCCACCTCCTCAACAACTTAGCCACCAAGTAATCACTTTACTTGGTGGCCAAGTGGCCGGCCCACCTCCATGGATCTTCCCATGGAAAGTATACGTGGTCAACAAGTAATATAATAGTAAGTATAATATCGTTCCCTCAGAGACTCAGCAAGAAATTAACTTCACAATTACCAATTTTCTATTAATCCTAATTTTATCAAACTAATCAAATTCCAGTTTATAGTAAAAAAAAATAATAAAAATCAAATAAAAATCAACAAACCCTAAAATTGAATTTTCAAATAAATATTGGAGAATTAGGCTTATAACTTCACTCTAAGCATCACTCTACTTATATTATACCTTATTCTAGTTTAATTCACTATCCCAGTTTATTAATCAAGAACACATAAGTAGTACTAACCACCTCTCGATGTACTAATACTGTATTAACCCAAATCCATAAACACCTTAATCAACTAACTCACTATATCTCTATGTGAATTACACTTAAAGAAGGTTTAAGTTCAAGTTCTTCATATGATTACATGCGATGTCAAGCATATCTCTACCCTAACATACATCAAGATTCTGTTCATTCACATAAATCAAGAACACATGCTATATTAATTAAGTCTAGATTCATATTTCATCTCTCGAGTTCATACAAATCCACATAAAATTGTTGATCAGGCAATTCATAAATTCAAGATCAAATTAATATAGATAAACTGCATAATAGCTTATTAAACTAAAAACCAAAGATTACATAATCATCGTTCCACTCAAAGATCCATTATAAGCCTAATAAGTAATTTAGTTCATAACTAATGAATTAAATACTGAATAAATAAAAGAAAACATCATCCCAATTACACAATTTGAAATAAAAGGAGATTAGTAATACACCACCCTTTTCGCCTTTCAAATCTGAAATCTTCGTGAAATTATTATTCTTCTTTGTTCCTCCAAGCTTTTGCCTTTCAATATCGTTCTCGAAGTGTGTCCGAATGTCTCCCCCTTTTTCCAACACCTAACATAAAAATGGCCTCAACTCAGGTTCATACCACCAATCCTAATCCAACTCTAACTCATCACATAGAAATCTAAATCCTTTTCAACACCAACAAGTCATTAGTCAAAGACTCCCACAAAATGAAATAACAACCATCCCACAATCCTATTATGATCATATTACATAAAGAATTAATAGCTCCTAGAATGCCCATCTTCCAATATATAATTACTTTTTGCCCAGATCAGGTGCCGACTCAGCGTGCCCCACACTACACATTGTTCTTTGGCATACGGTCCGCTGCCATCGTACCAGAGAGAAGTCCATGCACTAAGCGCCTGCGCTATGTTAATCAACACCACAATACATACTATATTATGTAGTCAGAAAGTCCAAAAATTGCTTGAAAACTCCTTCCAATGCTAGCATTCTGATAGGCACACTGATTATCCTACAACAAGCACAAAACCCATCAAAATTAACATGAAAGTTCCAAAAACTAACAATATAACAAGCTAAACGAACATAAATCATAGGTTGAAAACCTACTCATCAGTTGCCCCATGGGTTTTACCCACCCCGTGACCCGCCGGTTCTATTCGCAGTTCGGTTTCATGGATTGGGCTTGTCTTATTTAACATTGGGCCTTTACTTGGGCTTGATTCCATACTTCATTGGGTTTGCTATTAGTCCAAGTACAATTTGATTATCCAAAGTCCTTAACTCATAATCCAATTAGAACTTCTCATATTCTACGCGTATAAATCACGTATTCTCTTCATTTATTATCCATACGATATTTGTATTATATGTCGTACAATTATTCATACTATACTCGTACATCATACATATAATAACCAAAATGGTTATTCACATTACATTTCCCTTTCGGAAATCACTTTCACTAAACCTTAAGTTTTAAGTCCGCAGACGAAAACTTCATTTTCCATAACTGTATTATTAAATATTCCATTATATCTTCATATTCTATCATTACGCGTTTCTCGGAATTTCAAAATTAATCTCCGAGCGAAATCGAATGAATAGTGTTTTTACAGGAAAATTCTCGAAAAACCTTTATTTTCGTCTTGATAATTCAAAACAATTAATCCTAGCTCATAGCCAGAATACTAACCACATCCACACATTCTAGGTTATAAAACGACCTTCAAATATCTTATTCACATAATTAATCAATTAAATTCATTTAATCCACATAATCAAATAAAAATTTAATTCATTCAAAATCCGAAATTCTCAAGCATTAAGAGGGGGAGTAAGAAGCGGTGATTAGGGACGGAATCCTTATAAGGAGGGGAGAATGTGATAAACCGGGATTTTGAATAATCCAAATTTTTCGAATAAATTTTTTTAATTATTAATATTGATATTGATTATTAATATTATGCGGTGTATTTGTGATACGAGTCTTGAGAAGTGGTCAATTGGTGTATTGACTGAGAAAATAAGAGTAGAGTTGTGCTTAACAGATTTAGAAACCCTAACCCTAGTTACGGATAGAGATTCGATAGAAAATATATTTAAAATTATTATATTGTTGAGTACGTATTTGTACTGTATGGAATTATTGATCAATGATTGATCGGGTAGGGTACAATATTAGTAAACCCTACAATGAGATTAGAAACCCTAATCTCAGATCTAAAAACCCTAACACACAGTTAGGAACCCTAATCGAAAGCCAGGAAACCCTAATTTTAAATTCAGGAATCTTAAACCCTAATTAGGAAACCCTAATTCTAATTAGTAAGCCCTAAAGTGATTAGTAAACGTTAGTGTGATTAGTAACCTTTAATATAATTAGGAAACACTCATTATATTTTAGAAATCTTACTTTTCTATTTTAAAACCCTAATTTAGAAAATCGTAGAAGCTAAGGTTATAAAACCTAAGGGTTAGAACCTTAAGGTTAAACCCTAAGGGTTTGGCAAGTTACATATATGCCATTAAAATTTCATGTCCAATGTCCAAAATACCCTTTACTTAGATTTTAAGTAAAGAGATTTGCAAGATCTAGTGATTCATCACTTTGGGATAAGACCATGTGCTAGAATTCAATACAAATCTGATCCATATCTTGCCACCTTGCACACTTGGATTCATTGCATCTAAGTTATAAGTGATTTAGGAGACATAAAGTTCACCAAAAGTACACATTTGCTCTCTAACTCTTAACAACTCTCTCTCTCACCAAACCTCCAAAATTGCTAAGTATTTCAGTCCCTAGTAAAGCCTATAACTCACCAAAATCAGTTAAGGAGATCAAGGATCAAAGATTGGACAAGAGAGGTATAAACCCTAACTCACCATTTGATCTTATATGCTAAGAAAATATTTGTTTTTATGTGTTTAGATTCATGCTAGAAGGTGTTTTAAGATGATCCATCATAGATCCATGGCATCAAAAGTATTTAAAATGTTGTTTTTGAAAAACTGTCCAAGAACACAAAAGGTGGCCTGACAACCGAATGTTAGTGGCCCTAGATTCTTTTCTGTTTTTGATTTTTGTTGTTTTAAAGTTTTAATCTCATTAATAAATTAATATAAATGATATTATATTTATTTAACTATTAAATTTAATAAATGATAGAAAAATGATTTTATTGATTTAAAAATCATTTAAAAATTAGAAAAATGATTAAAAATATTTTAAGCTATAATTAATGACTTTTGATATTTTTATGATAAATTTATATTAACGATGATGCAATTAATTAGTATTTAAATCATTTAAAAATGATTTCGGTAATTAAAAAATTATTATAAATTATAATAATTGTTTATAAATTATTGAAAGCTTCCGAAAAATATTAAAAATGATATATGACTTATCTAAAATAATATTGAAGCTTTGAGACCGAGTTTAATTGACAATAAATGTGTAAATTGTCGGATAAGGTGACCAAAGCACCGAGATGAGACCGAAGTCCAACCAAACCGAACTAGTTAGACTTAATAATTCTCGAAAAACCTTTATTTTCGTCTTGATAATTCAAAACAATTAATCCTAGCTCATAGCCAGAATACTAACCACATCCACACATTCTAGGTTATAAAATTACCTTCAAATATCTTATTCACATAATTAATCAATTAAATTCATTTAATCCACATAATCAAATAAAAATTTAATTCATTCAAAATCCGAAATTCTAGGGCGTTACAGTAGGGAGTAAGGAAGCAGTGATTCCGAGGACGGAATCCTTATAAGGAGGGGAGAATGTGATAAACCGGGATTTTGAATAATCCAAAATTTTCGAATAAATTTTTTTAATTATTAATATTGATATTGATTATTAATATTATGCGGTGTATTTGTGAAACGAGTCTTGAGAAGTGGTCAATTGGTGTATTGGCTGAGAAAATAAGAGTAGAGTTGTGCTTAACAGATTTAGAAACCCTAACCCTAGTTACGGATAGAGATTCGATATAAAATATATTTAAAATAATTATATTGTTGAGTACCTGTTTGTAATGTATGGAATTATTGATCAATGATTGATCGAGTAGGGTACAATATTAGTAAACCCTACAATGAGATTAGAAACCCTAATCTCAGATCTAAAAACCCTAACACACAGTTAGGAACCCTAATCGAAAGCCAGGAAACCCTGTGAGGTCCCCAAATCCGGATACTTGAAACCCGAACTCGGTACATCACGATACCATTTCTATGAGCGGAATAATACTAATAATAATCACAATAATATAAAACTTAACTTAAGTTTACATATACATCAGAGTCTTTCTCCCAAGTACGTAACCTTTAAACATTCATTACATGTCATAATATATATATATATATATATCATAGTCTTCATAGTCTTATAAAACTATTACAAATACTGCCGCAATTCTTATTTGGTTAGCTTTCCTTTTCCTTTGTCTCGGCCTGAACTTTCTGGTCCTTCACGCTTAGCTGAAAACATTTAAATTAAGCAAGGATGAGCATTTGAGTGCCCAGCAAGTATTATATATATATATATAGGCTGAAAGAATTTAAATGTTTTCTTAATAATATTCTTCTACAACTAGTCAGTAGTTGTGAAGTAATCTGTACCAATAATAATAACATAACAACCCTCATTCAAATTTTTGAAACTACGTATTGACTGTATATGGGGTTTCTGTGACATACCATGAACATTGTTTTTCATTTTCGAAAAAGGTTTAAACAGAAATTCATCTGTAAACCGTCATGACTTACGGGTACGGAGGGTGATCGGCCCTGTTGTACCTTGTATTGATCAATACTACATTTACATGAATGATGTTATCGTTCGCTCTGTCCGCCTTGGGCGCATAAAATTTTCCCATTTTCGGGATGTTCATATCTGTCGGGTTTTCTTAACAAAGGTTTTATATAATTCAACATATATGTATATCAAAGGAGTATCAACATGCGATGAAAAACAATGATTTTCTAAGTGGGGACACTTGTATAATCATTTATAGAAATTAACGAACAGAATATATTTATCCGAATTATCATATACTAGCATGTTGATAATCAATGGGCATATATAATATAGGCTTAACAATCTGTATAATAATATAACTTTGAAACATTCTTACACTTGTCCATTGCATAAAGAAAATGCAAAGTTAGGATACTTGCCTGATGCGCTGCTTACACTTTGTAACTTAGTTTTATCTTTTATGAAATCAACTAACATTAATCAGATCATTCTACTGATTAGTACATCATAACGTAATACATAACACTGCCTATTGCAGTCAGCACATAACCTAATCACCTTATCACACATGTTTAACAATCGTTGACTCATAATCAAACATTAACACCTTCCTAATCACATTGTCATACAACCTTAACAACCATTGAATCACAAATAAACAATTAACTAACTAAATTTCTAAGTCCAGATCAATTTCTGAAATATGTCGATCTACCGACAGCTTTTTCGGGTAATTATCGAGTCTAAGACTCTAAACCGTAGTTCAATATCCATTTGGATAACTTAAACATTAGTCACACTATTTTTCATGGCCTTATAATAATTATTAAATAATTATTATCATTTATCATAATTTTTGAAATATCAGAATCATTATTAAATTATTTAAGTATTACATAATTCTATTATCATTAAAATTTAATCAATATTAAATTATTAATGAAACCATTGTCAAAATATTAAAGTTATGTATAATAACTCAAAATATTTTTAATACATTTATATTACCCTTAAATGATTTTTAAAACATTTAAAATCATTATTAAATAATTACCATTAATATTTAAATATTAATGAACTATTATCTAAATATTAAAAGTCATTAATTATAACTTAAAATATTTTTAATCCATTAATATCCTTTTAAATGATTTTTAAATAAATAAAACCATTTTTAAACTATTTATTTAATATAATTATTAAATAAATTTAATATCATTTATAATAATTTAATAATTAAATTATTAAAGAAATTATCCTTTAAATATTAAAAGTTATATTTTATAACTTAAAATATCTTTAAACACTTTATTTTTATTTAAAATGATTATTATAATAATAAAATCATTTTTAAACTAAATTATTTAATTTAGTTATTAAATAACTTTATTATCATTAATCATAATTAATTAATGAAATTTACCTTTAAATATTAAAAATTATATTTTATAACTTAAAATATTTTTAAATACCTTCTTATTATTTAAAATGATTTTTAATATAATAAAATCATTTTTTAATTCATTTATTTAATTCATTTAATAAATAACTTAATTATCATTAATATTTATTTATTAATGAAAATTATCACATAATATTAAAAGTTATTAAAATAACTTAAAATATTTTTTCTTATATCATAATATAATTTTAAATGATTTTTCATGAATTAAAATCATTTTTAAATAATTTATTTAATATTATAATTAAATAAATTAATTACTTTTAATATTCCAAAAATATTGAATATTTATGAAATATATTTAAAATAATTAAAATATAATTTTTTTTGATATTAAAATAATTTTTAATAATTTATTTTGTATTTTTAATAATTTAAAACTAATTTTCTATAATTATTAATTAATTTCAGGAAAATAAATTATTTTACGTCATTAAAGAAATTATAAGACACTTTACTTTCGCTATAGGTGTTCTTGAGCTCAAGAACAACGATGTGGTCGATGTTCGAGTTACTTCCTTTTGTTACCTACCAGAAAAGCGCGATCGATCATGATTTGGTCTATCTCAAGCATTGATATTATACGCGAGATGCAATACTACAACTATCAACAATTAACTAGGTCATACATCAAACACACAAGAAGATCTGAGCTCACAAACCTCCTATCGAGCATTCCCGGGTTTTCCGAAAACCCGTGATCAACCAGCCACTTTCATGCCTAAATATCTAAGTGTTCTACTCAACATTTATGTCATCTAAAGGTTTAAATCTATAGACTATATGTCAAGGTACAAGTTCATAACATCAAAACACCATATCATCAAAACACGTGTAAGATCTGGCATGGTCAAACCATGTCAGAAATCTGTTCTTCTTGATTTCTGGAAATTCCCAGAATTGCCGATTCAATGATAATGGTCTACTTTGACCGCTTGACACGTTTGATCTATTGATTTTTTTTATGGGATATTACTACATAAATCTACTTTCCACATTACCAGCTACAAATTGAATACAACAACAGCAACAAAAATCATCAAATCTGTCAGATATAGAAGCTTGAAATATTGTCAGACGTTGGAAAATTTTCTGGGTTACCCAGATTCCTTCCTGGTCATGGTCGATCAACGACCTTTGACCATTAATAACTTCATATTTAAAACAGGTCTAGCTTTAATTCTTGCTACAGATGAAAGATCTCATACAAAGTTACAACATCAAACACTTAAACAACAAAAATATTAAACACACAACAATCTACAGCGTTTGACATTTGATGTCAGAACACAAAAAAATAATTTTCTAGATTTTGAAAATCTTTAATTTCGAGCACTTTAATGTTATGGATCTGAATACTACCAACCCAGATCATCACTAGAGACTAAATACAACATATTACAACAACAAAAACTAACATCTAACACAAAAAAAATTGGACAGAATTTGAACTAGGGTTTTGTACCTTTTATGCTCAATTCTGATTTTCTGGCTATTGATTTGTTGTTGGATTTCGTGGGGCTTCAATAATAGACTGAATAACTATATATTTTCGTTGGTTCTAGTGGGAGAAGTTCTTGATTGAGTGTTGGACAATTTTAGGTTAGTAAACTTACTTTCTCTCTCCTTCAATCCTTAAATAGACCCACAAAGGTGCATGAATGACTGATCTAGGAGCTGATTTGCTGGTAAATTCGTGCATATTGAGTTGTTGGGAGTTGTTGATTTGGTGAACCACTCTCTCCTATTGTCAAAACCTATGTCTAGCTTCTTTAATGCTAAAAAGGGCATTTTGGTCCTTTAATAATTTATTTTATGGCAAAATTGTAACTTACCAAACCCTTAGGGTTAGGGTTTAATTTAGGGTTTAGGGTTTGAGCCAATTTGGGTAAACAAAAATCTAGGATTTCCAATTTAGGGTTTGCACACAAAAAATAATTTAATAACTTTTAGTTTCTAAAATTTTGCAAAATAAATTTGTTAATTAAATTAAGTTTGTAATTACATGAACATTAGGGTTTATTACCCTTAATCATAATGAACTTTGCTAATAAAGCAATTAGGGTTTAAAATATCGATAATTACGGTTTCTAGAAATACAATTAGGGTTTCTAGAAATTAAATTAGGGTTCTAGGTTTTAGGGTTTGAATTTACTAATTAAGTTTATTTTAATTAGCAATTAAAGTCTAACACACGTGTTATTAATCACTGTAACACAACTCTTGACAGATCAAACCTCCAGTTTAGGTTTTACGGATTAGGGTTTCTAATATTGGAAATTAGGGTTTAACATTATTAGGGTTTCCAGAATTTTAATTAGGGTTTACCTAATTAATACATTTAATACACGACATAAATGGTATTACATGCTTATAAAACAATCTCACACTCTAATTTGGATCTCAAATTAGGGTTTAACATTATTACTAGGGTTTGGTCAAAATACAATAGTAATTGACCAACTATGATTATCAATCTGGACATACCGTATATATTCATAAAATCAAAAAATCAAAATATATGTAATACTATATTATTATTCTCATACCTTGACAATAAATCCAAAATTAGGGTTTGGATTCCATATCCGATTATTCTTCAATATTTAACCTTAATAATTAAGGTAAACTAATTAACTTAATAATCAGTACAAAAATTCATAAGATAAAATAATTATTATATTTATTCTAAAAATCACTTCATATATTATTTAAGTAATATATGATTATATATTCATGGAAAATAATTAATAAAAATATTTCTATCTTAAAATTAATTATTATAAAAATATACTTTATAATAATCAATCATTCTAAAATAAATTTACTTGTAAATATTCATGTAATAAATATATTTTTATTTACCACATAAATACATATACACATAATCTTGTACAAATCCTCATCCTTAAAATAAAAAAAAATTTATACGCAAAATTTAAGATTTATTTATATAGAAAATATCAGGTTGTCACAAACCCTAATTTTAAATTCAAGAATCTTAAAACCTAATTAGGAAACCCTAATTCTAATTAGTAAGCCCTAAAGTGATTAGTAAACGTTAGTGTGATTAGTAACCTTTAATATAATTAGGAAACACTCATTATATTTTAGAAATCTTACTTTTCTATTTTAAAACCCTAATTTAGAAAATCGTAGAAGCTAAGGTTATAAAACCTAAGGGTTAGAACCTTAAGGTTAAACCCTAAGGGTTTGGCAAGTTACATATATGCCATTAAAATCATGTTCAATGTCCAAAATACCCTTTACTTAGATTTTAAGTAAAGAGATTTGCAAGATCTAGTGATTCATCACTTTTGGATAAGACCATGTGCTGTAATTCAATACAAATCTGATCCATATCTTGCCACCTTGCACACTTGGATTCATTGCATCTAAGTTATAAGTGATTTAGGAGAGATAAAGTTCACCAAAAGTACACATTTACTCTCTAACTCTTAACAACTCTCTCTCTAACTCTTAACAACTCTCTCTCTCTCACCAAACCTCCAAAATTGCTAAGTATTTCAGTCCCTAGTAAAGCCTATAACTCACCAAAATCAGTTAAGGAGATCAAGGATCAAAGATTGGACAAGAGAGGTATAAACCCAAACTCACCATTTGATCTTATATGCTAAGAAAATATTTGTGTTTATGTGTTTAGATTCATGCTAGAAGGTGTTTTAAGATGATCTATGATGATCCATCATAGATCCATGGCATCAAAAGTATTTAAAATGTTGTTTTTGAAAAACTGTCCAAGAACACAAAAGGTGGCCTGACAACCGAATATTAGTGGCCCTAGATTCTTTTCTGTTTTTGATTTTTGATGTTTTAAAGTTTTAATCTCATTAATCTCATTAATATAAATGATATTATATTTATTTAACTATTAAATTTAATAAATGATAGAAAAATGATTTTATTGATTTAAAAATCATTTAAAAATTAGAAAAATGATTAAAAATATTTTAAGCTATAATTAATGACTTTTGATATTTTTATGATAAATTTATATTAACGATGATGCAATTAATTAGTATTTAAATCATTTAAAAATGATTTCGGTGTTTAAAAAATTATTATAAATTATAATAATTGTTTATAAATTATTGAAAGCTTCCGAAAAATATTATAAATGATATATGACTTATCTAAAATAATATTGAAGCTTTGAGGCCGAGTTTAAGTGACAATAAATGTGTAAATTGTCGGATAAGGTGACCAAGGCACCGAGATGAGACCGAAGTCCAACCAGACCGAACTAGTTAGACTTAATAATTGTTTATATAGGTTTTAGACACTGATGTGGCTATGTGGTAATGTGCCTAGGAGAAAGATTGACTGTAAATTATAGTGTTACATGTTGTGATTAATTGTTCTAATTGTGAGACCGATATTGTGATTATAGGTCTTGTGAACGCATATAAGTATATTGTGTAGCAGTAATCAATGCGAAAGGCAAGTTTCCTTAACTCAACCTTGAGTTATACTTTTTAAATATTATAGTGGTTAATTATTGTTGATTAGACCACGTCTGAGAATTATTATGAATTATTCGCATTTAGTGCATGTTTATTAATTCAAATTGAATTAGTGATTCTAAAAATATACTTGGAGAATAATTGTTGTGGGATACTTACATCCGTAGAAGCTATTATTAATAGTACAGATAATTCCTGTCTATTGTTGAATCGTGTTGAGAAATGTCTTAGCTAATTGTTCTGGCTAGAAGAACATCTGTTAAAACTTGATAGGTTTGAGAAGAGAAGAGAAGAGAAGAGAAGTGATTAGATATTGAAATCATTGTATTTCATTGTTAATACAATTTCTATTTATAAAACTGAGAAGATCAACCTTTTTATATAAAAGGGAAACCTTTTGGTCGTATATTCGGCTATTGCACGCGTTTTGAGTATTATGCATAATATAGGGTACAAGGAGTTGGACGCTCTAAGTACTTGCAGAGGGGTATAATTTAATCATTATGGTTATCTGATACACTTGGGTATATCAAAGTCCAATCTTTGATAGTTACTTGAGAAGAGAAGTTCAAGATCCAATGGATCGCTCAAAATAAATCTGGAAAACATTCCACTTTGTTATTGCGTAGAATTGATTCTTGATTATTCAATAGAATATCGTAGAAACTTTGAAAGCGTTGTACTCTTTCATTTATCAGATTATTGTGTTGCATAGAATGCGAGAAGACTTGTTAGTTATTAAAGATTTGTTCAGCTATTTCAAAGTTCCCCTAACTTTGGTGTTATTCTATCAAATTAGATAGTCTGTTAATCTTGATTTTTATACATTTATTGTATGTCTTAACTTGCGGGGCAAATCTGTTGCTCACTCTTGCGAAATAAAACATTTCAGCTAGAGAAGAAGAGGCCAGCGGTTCTAAGAAGAACAAAGGCAAAGGCAAAATGTTGGAGTAGTTATAATGAACTTATTATTATGTTGTATTTGCAAACCCTTTTTGTATATCTAAAGGGTAAGTTTGTAATGTTAAGGTTAGATGACCTAGGATGATGTTGTTAACCTATTAATTAATGTTATGTAAGTTTATATTCATCAATGAATGGGTAGATATATGTTGTTATATTATGAATCGTGAGTACCAAACTCGGGAGTCAGGTAACCAAGATTTGGGGGCGTCACAGACGATCGTAGAGTAGCCTCGACGATCGCAGTCTTCCCAAAGGATACACTAACTCTTGGGGAGCTTAGCAGAACTTGTCACATGCTAAACTATTTAGATCATATGGAGGGAAGTTACGAATAAAGTGTGGAAAGACGTCTTGCAAATTTACTTCAGAATTTCAGTGCCCGAACTCTTTCGGGGCGCATCAGTGGTTAAGCCTTGCAACTCCAAGATGAGGATTAGTGTCAAAACGCTCACTGAAGCATCTCTCAGAAGATAATCGTTGAGTTTTCAAAGAAAATCTTAGAGTATATAACAATCTCATCAAGCTACTCTACGTACTGGAAAAGTCAACGATTAGTCTAAGTCAGTAATACTTATTTTGTTAAAGAGAAAATTAAAACTGAAAAACTAATCAGTTTATGGGGAGTTACAACTTCTTACTGGGCATCGTGCAACCAATAGTTTTTTTGACACATCACAGCTTATGCAGAGTCAAAAGGAACTGTCACAAAGAAAAATTCAAAATCTTCAAACAGTTATCTGAAGCCATCAAATGTCTCTCCCTCCCTTTTTCAAACCCTAAAATCCTCTTCAAAGCCTGAATCCATTAAACCTCGAGCTTCATCCAAATCACATTCAACTAACTCTCATAAGACTCCTGAAGTTAAATATCTATACACTTAGAACTCTTCGAATGGTAGATTGACGAGTAATCACTGGCATTCAGCTCGGAACCAAGACGTTTGAGAAATCCGAGAAGAAGTTCGGAGATATTCTTGAACTTGTAAAGAAGGCTCGATTCTCAGAATGTCTTAAGGCAAATACTCGAATATATGTTAACCTAGTTAAAGAATTTCACTCCAACGCAACCATAAATTCTGGAACCCTTTCTACCAAGGTCAAAGGTCAGATTATGAAGCTAAAATCTTCTGACATCAATCAATGCTTAGGTTTTCCTGACATAGGTATGAAAAGCCTTGATGGGATCAACACTAAAAAAGCTAAGAAGATTATGCAATACAGAAGAAACCCTAGTCTGAAAGATATGAAGAAAAAGGAGTTTCCTGAAGAATTCGAGTTCCTTGCAGAGATAGTAGGCAAATGTATCATATTTAAGGAAACTGTACATGACTCAGTGAGTGATCAAAAACTAAAGATCATGTCTGCAATAGTTCTGAAGAAGCATATCAACTTTGGAGTTATCTTGCTTGACCAAATATCCAAATGGCTGGATAAGGAAGAGAAGAAAAGATTAATAGGAAAACCCCTCATGAAGGTTTTCCATGGAAGGTTCTTGAGTATCATTTTGAAGAAGAAGCTGAAGAATAAAATTAAGGATGATGAAGGTGAAGTCCTTAATAATCATAAAGTGATGAATACATAACTTTTTGTAAATTGGAAGAAGAACCCAATGGAGAACAAAAAGCTGATGATATGTGGTAGCATCAATAAAAGCACTACGAAGAAAAGGAAGACAAGTGCTATAAAAAAGGAGGAGGTGACATTCACTGAATATTCATACATCTCTCAGTCCAAATCTGTGAGGCCACCGAAGAAGAAAACTAAGGTGATAAAGAAATCCGATCCAGTTCCCCAAAGAAGTCTATCTACGAAAGAAGAGAACGTAGAGTCAGAAAATGAGAAGGGAACTGAGAGCTTCAAGGATGAATCCTCAAGGAGTAAGTCCACTAATGAAGAAGAAGTTGAATCTAAGAAGGAGAAAGCTGAAACTATGAAAGGAATAGCTAAATCTGGTAAATGAAGAAGAATGTACAAGTCATATAAATAACACTCAGAGTAGCCACTCTACTGATGAAGAAAGTTTGAAAGATGAAACAATTGGATCTCCTGCTGCTAAAGCTCAAACAAATTCATCTGATGGTTCAAAAGATGTTGAGTAAAAAGAAGAAAGACATGTTCCTACTATTGTTGAACATCAAGGAAGCCTATCTGATGATTTAGAGGCTTCAGATTCTGAAGAATGAGAAGAGTCTGAAACTTATGAAGCCTAACCCTCAAGAAGAAGGAAGAGCAGCATACTGATTGCTTAAATAGTTTCAAAAAGGGGAGAATTGTTTCCTAAGATAATTGAAATCAGTGATGATGAGGCTGAATCTAAGGGATAAGATGCTAAGGGAAAAAGGAAGAAAATATCAGCAATGGCTAGCAATAAAAAGCTCAAAACTGCGGAGCTAGAAGAGGCTAGTGAATTTGCAAAGACTAGCTCTGATAAGGATAATGATGATCAAATGAAGGAACAAACTGATGAGTCCGTTGAAGGAAGTCTACACAGGTTTTACTCCAATTCAGGACAGAGAGAAGGTGGAAAAGACTCCAGTTCTGCAGAAGAAGAACTAGAAGATTTTCACATTCCCTACCTTGTTCATCACAAGAGAAGAATTATAGTGGAAGTTAATGAAGAACCACTAGATGTGCTTCCCGACAGATGGATTAATCATGGAGATGAAAGGCTAAATGTGGTGATGATAACCTCAGAAAATTTGCTCAACAATCGTAAGGCTATGATCTTTTCAACTTCATACAGCCTTAATAAGTGGTTTATGAGCACGAAGTGAAGAATCAAGACAATAACTATGGTTTTACTCTCATATGCCATGAGTAAAAAGCATCCCTGGCGATCAAAGACAACAACTATCTCAAACATGGGTCTTCTTTCACCTTCCCAACATGCAAATTTGGTGTACGGAGACAACTGATGCTTAAGTTCTCACCAGATAATCTGATTAAATTTCATATAAGAGTAAAGATATAAGTTTGTATCTCAACACTATGATCACTAATTGATGATCAGAAGACCATGAGAGTGTTATCTCGTTTAAAGATCTATAAACATAAAATTTTATAAACTATGACACTTTATATCCTGGATCCAGAACACACCTAACTAGATAACAATGTATGGCTCCATGTGTGTCTCCAGAATGTCTGTTGATCAGTTACTCATCTACTCCACTTTTTCTTCTTTTCTCTGCTCCCCCTCAGATTCCGTGTTCATAGGATCATCATCCTTTGGCTCCCCCTTAGAAGATGATGTTTCTTTTGTTGCTGTTGTCTCCTTCTCCTCCTTTGCCTTTCTGGTCTTGGCCTTCTTTTCTGCTTTCATTCTTTTCTCCTTGCTCTTCCTTGAGTGCCTCTTTCTATGTCTCTTTTTCACCCCCTTTTTGTCATTAATCACTTTTGAGAGTTGCTCCACGTTTGACATTATTTTCCCCATCAGGTAAGATGAGTTACCAACCTCAATCTTGAGTTCTTGTTGGCTTAGCTCAAGTTATAGGGAAAGAGACCGATTTAGATTGTCAATCTTGTCAGACAGAGAGAGAGAGAGAATTAGCTCTTCATTTGCCTTCTGAGCTCGTAGAGCTTCTTCCTTCTGATCATTCATAGTCTTCAGAAAAACTTGATCCTTTTGTTGAATCTTAAGGGATATATCTGAGAGGCGGGCTTAAGCCCTCTTGGATAGCTCATTGTCTTCTCTTATTGACATGTCCTTGACTTCTGCACCAATGAGAGATATATCCTCAATCAATTCTTAAGATTTCTTTAGCAACTCTTGATCTTGAGGAGTTTGGTCATTTGGTTGGGCAGACTCCAGCTGAACACCAAATTGGACTCCACGATTTTCGTTCTTGGACAGTTTTTCAAAAGTAGTGAGAATTTGATAAATCGTTGAGTGCAAATCACTGTTGGCGGATGAAGGAACATCAAACACTTCTGCTTAAGCAGTGTAGAGCTTCTCAGTTTGTGACAACCTAAAAATTCGGATTGTCCAGAATTTAAGTTTAAAGAATTAGTTATTAATAAAATGAATTGTTATTAATACTATTCTATGCAATGTGTTTCTTGATTGTTCTATAACTTAGGATGATTATAAATTGGAAGGATTCTAGCTACGAGCTAGGCTGAACGAGTAAGAATTTTCAAGACGAAAATAAAAAATTTCCGGGAACAAAAATATTTTTAGGGAAAAGACAAAATAGACACTATTCACCCGACGAAACCCTAAGGGATAGGGTTTAAATAATCTAAGTCTTTTTGAGAGTTCGGTATGTCGAAATGACATTCTATCAAAAAATTTGATGATAATATATCGTAAAAAGTTAAGTAAGCCAATAAAAGTTTTTCTCGAAAAACGAGCAAAAATCAGACGAAATAAAAACGACAATAAATACTACTATGTACTTTTCACTCGTTTAACTACATTAGGGGAAAACATGAAGGAAAACACTTAATGCCAAAATGTGTTTTTCAATTTTTCTAAAATTCGAAGAATACGTAAAAGTCAATCGGTAAAGGAAAAATGAAATATCCAAAAATATTTGGATTTCGAGAATTTCAGTTTTCGAACTGTCGAACGAATTCTGCAAGACGGAAGCACGAAGCTTCCGAGGAAAGCTACGTTAATAGTAAGGAGGTGGAATGAGGAGGTGTGAATAGTAAAGAGGTTGGGTCAAAATGACTAAAATACCCCTAACCTTGGTTTTCTATGAATAAGAAGCTTATTTCATTTGTTTGGAATTTTGAAAATTGTCCAACATTTGAGAGAGAGAGAGAGAGATTTTGGATGAGGGCCCGGGAGAAGAGGAAAAGGAGGAGGAAAAGCTTGCTCGTGTGCAAACTTTGTCCGACGGAAATAGATTAAAGAAGAAAGGTATCGAAAATCTAACTTATAAATTAATTTTCTTTAAGTTTTATATGTTTAAAACATAACTTAATGAAGATAAGAAGTAGATGATGTTAGAGATGATTTCATATGTTTGAAATCATGAGAAAAGAAGAAATAAGAAATTTGAAGTTTATGTTAAAAAATTTCTTAAGGAAGTATAAGATTCGTAATGAATTTGAACGATCCAAGTGGATTAAATGAATGAGTAGGTAAAATAAGTAAGGAATGATGTTCTATAACATTAAATTCTAAGAAAAAGTGAAATCATAATAAAAATATCGATTAAAAATAAAGAACGAACGAAGAACACGCGAAGAACACGAAAAACATTGTTGATGGACAAATTTAAAACCATCGTAGGATAATTGTTGTTGATGGACAAGTTTAAAACCATCGCGTATAAGTTAGATGATTATTTCTTGGTTAGGAATGATAGAAATGTTCATGAAGAATGGATTAAAACTGAGCTATAACGAAGTTATGGTGGAAAATTTCGTAAAAGATGAACTAGAATTAGAAAGTTAGTAAATGAACCCGAACGTGTAGGGTGAAAACGTGAGTTGTGGACTCAAGAACGAATGAGTTCCAAGTTCGGATGACCGAATTAAGGACGAACGAACAAAGAACGTTAAAAATGAAAAACGAATGAAGGGTGAAGATTAAGCCAATCGAATGGCACGTTAACGGATTCAGAATGAATTTTTGTCTGAGGGGTATTGAAGTACATAAGATAAGGAAAAGAATGGCTTGGGAATGACCTCGTTTTGAGTTATAACGAAGGAGTTATTAGATCGGGAAGTAAGCGTCTCAAATTGGATTTAACACTTAGAAAAATTTTCTAGGGTTAAGGCTTGGCACCGTGGCGCCAGACATGCCTTGTTGAGTGGCGTTGTCGTGGCGGAATCGGAGGCCGACAATCGAGTCTTGGGCACAGCAAGAGGAATAGAGAAGGAGTGGCCATGCGCAATGCCGCTTCAAGGAAAAGCCAGAGAAGAGCTTTTGATTGCTCAACTCTTAGGGGGAAACGTAAGGGAAGATAAAGAACATAATGTTCAACTAATGTAACACTTAATCAAATGTTTTAAACATTTAGTACAGGTTAAACGAAATGGTTGAAAGGCATTAACAGAGCAAAAAGGTAATGAATGTAAACGTAACGCAGTTGCAAGCAGTCTTAGCATACAACAAACGGTATGACTTCGACATTAGAAATGAGTAATGAACGTAATGTTCCTATAATGAATAACGAAAGTATTATGTAAGATACGAATGGTATCAAGAAAGCTATAACGAACGGTAATAAGATTATTGAAAGCCTAATGGGAGTCGAATAAATAATGTTAAAATGAAAAGTAATCGTTAAATACTTTAATCGACGTGAGGGGTGAGTGTACGTGAATATTAAACGGGCAGAGCCTACATCCCGTGTATAGTTTGACCGTATGATAATAAAGATCAATAATTAAACCAGGAATGGTAAAGAACTAAATTAAGATAATGACATTAACATAACGAAGCTGAGTTAATGATTAACTTGAATGATCGCTTTGAGTATATAAAAGACTGTATGAGTTGGACGATAAAGAATGAATCCAGAGGTATGAAATTTAGTTGCCAGAAAGCCGTAAGGAATAAGAAATTGACTTAACGAATGTTATAGTTAATGGTTCGGATAAGTTAGGTTATGGTACAATCATAACCTTTGATGGTTGACATATGGGAGCTGGGCTAAACAATTCCTTCAGAGAGTGAAGGTATATACGAAACTGACAACCGATCTAACTCACTGTAATGGCAGTGTAGATGAGATGAGAACTTGTTTGTTGGTTATTTATGGGAAACCACTCAGAGTACCATATGGACTACTAGCAGAGAAGCGATGTGTGATGAGTCCTATAGATGTTATAAGAAGAAGATAAGAATGTAAATCATCAAAGATGATGAACATTTTGAGTAAGACATCTCTATATATCTTGAAGCCGTAAACTGGTAATGAAAGTTGGTCGCATAAATTTACATTGCAAGAACGCGAACCCTAAGAAGTAAAATTAAGTAAACCAATGCGTAAGTTAGATATACATGACTAATTAGTGTATGTGTTGTTTTCCTGATGTGCTACATAAGAATTGGAATGAGTAGTTCGGCGTAAGCTGTAGCTTTGCGTAAGGCAAGTTTCCTAACTTCATTCATATTCTAAATGAATTCTAGTTTCTTAAACTTCTCATATGTTGAACTTGAGAAGTTCTGTCTATGTTCGAATGTGTGTTTTTTGTACAAGGCGGTAGAACGTATGAGGCCTTGTGCCACAATGTGAACACTTTGGTGTTTCTATGAGATGAACTATTCTGTGATTAAACTGTTCAATATGAGAATGCTCTGTTTATACATGATCCGTTATTGTTAAGTCTATGCAAATGATTCTAGCCAGACAGAATGTGTATGAAAAAGGTAGAAGAATGAAAGTATTTCAAAGTGAAATTGAATATTGTTTTAAAATGATAGGAATCGAGAGTATTCTTTTTATTCAAGCTGCTTCATAACCTTTGTTCGGTTATTAAAGTTCTAAAGGAATGTTTGAATTCTTGAAGTTGTTTGTTCAACTTTTATGACTTGCTGGGCAATTGAATGCTCACACTTGCTTTAAATGAAAAATATTTTTAGCGAATGATGTTAGAAGAACTTAAGGATCCCGTAAAGATCAAGCTGACGGTATCCAGATGAAGTGCCATTTAGAATGTGAATGAGAGAGAAGATCAAGTGATGACTTATAATATAGAAAGATGAAATTGAACTATAAAATAGGTTAATGAACTATTATGTATCCTTGGTGGCGGATAAAAGTCACTCTTATAAGATGAAATGAATAATATATTTATCATTATTTGTAATGAAAGGGGTTATAAGGTTTTTAGAAATTGGGATTTGAGAATGTATGTTGTTATATTTCAATATATAATGATGTATGTTGGATGAATGATGTACTCATGACGTACGGAATCCGAGTGTGAAGATAGACCAGATTTCAGGGTGTTACAAGTTGGTATCAGAGCTGATAGGTTATAAACCTTAGGTATGAGTATATAAGACTATAATCATAGAGAGAAGGATAAGAAGATCATCACGTGATCATAGAGAATCGTAGTAACAGATGAGCTATTAAACGATGAATGATTTATAGCAAATTTTATGAATGAATGGTAGTATGAAGTAGTACGGGAAGAAGAACTTAGATTGAATATTGAAGGATAACATACGAATTAAAGAAAATTCGTATTAGGTAAAGAGAAATTTAGAAGTTGTAAATTTCAATTGAGGACTCATGTGATAGCTGAGTTGTATGAACCTCTGTTATGGACTGGATGTTTGTGCTTTGGTGTAACAACTGCTTAGCTTATTACAGTGATAATCATTGGAATATGTCATGCTATCAATATGTATATGACGAGAATGTGAATCTTTTCTCATGCATATACTTGATAGGTAGAGAACGATAAGTTAGGTGCGAGTTCTTGAAACTCATACTTATGAAAAATTTGTGACTCATAGTTATATGCTATGTTTCTGAGCCCTGAGCATATGGATAGTCCTTTATTTATTCTTGGATTACATATTGCGAAGATAAGTTCTTAAACACATATGGTTGTGGAAAGTTCCTAAACACATAAAGTGTGGTATGTTGATGGACTATACTAAGGTATAGGAATGTTTAGACTGAAAGTAAGTATTTTCAGTAGACTTAACATTGAAGGTGCTAGAGAGGATTAAGTATTGTCGCAAGCAAGACAATGAAGGAAGATGGATAATAGGATATTCCAATTCATCTAGCTATGCTAGATTTTGAAATTTATTGAAATCGTGCTTATGTGTGCGCGTTGTGAAAAAGAAAGAATTGGTTCGACTTTTGGAACCAATGGATTTTAAAAGAGCCATTTTTTGTATGTTTATGCTAATTATTTCGGCTAGACAGAAATTGATTTAAAATATCAAAATGAATTTTATATCATATGTGCATTTGATGCAAGGATGGTAAAAAGATGGAGTTATTAATGCAATTGAACCCGGTGTTGGATGTGATCTTAGGATCAATAACCCTCTATGGTATGATTTATAATGACAAAGTCATAGACTGACGAAGTCCTCAACGTACTGTTAAAAGTACGGTATCATGACGTCATAAAACATTTTGATATATTATAAAAGAATTTAAAGTAGTCGATGTCAATTGAGTTGACTAGACGAATGTTTCAAGTTGATATCCAATTTATTGGTATGGTCTAAGCTACTTGATTTAGCTAGACAAATGATATGTCAAGTTTAAACGAAAATCGAGCTTTCTTTGAAGAGTTGTGCCAAACCAAAATGTTTTGGTGCATAATTTAATGATTAAGTCTGAGGTGAACACACCCAGAAATGGGGTTATACAATGAGTTGATCGCCTATGTATGAAAGAAGTAGTTTACCTTCTTGGTGATTATAAAATGACCGTGGAAGAAGGGTTACATCGTCATGCTGTTAAACCTAGTAAGAGTTCATGGTGAATTTGACCCCTCAGCAAAAGTATGAAATGTTTTAAAGGAATTCTTATGTTCCTCGTTGTTCATTCTACTTCATAATTCTTGATAAGTTATGAAGGTGAGAGAATGTTGGAGAAATAAGAACTTCTTTGAAGAGAAGTTGTGAGGGCCCCGAATCCGAGGTCCCGAATCACCGCGGATCCGGTTTAATCATTCTATCACGATTACTATATTTGTGAAAGATATAAACATAAATTATTTATACAATAAAATTTACACACTATTTCCCCAAGGTCGAGTAACCTTAACTTAATATACAAAATTCATAACTTATTTAACACATAACATTATTATTATACAACTACTACAAAACTAATCGCGTACATTAACTTTAAGCTGGAACTGTCTTTAACCTTTCCTTGTATCCGACGCATTAGTCTTAATCTGCAATGTTTTATCATGATATAGCAAGGGTGAGCATAAGGATTTCCTAACAAGTTTAAATTCGATAATATAATGATATATCATGATTAAAAGAATCTGAATAATAAGCTGGCTATAATTCAACAATATAATTGTGAATTAGCAGGAACAAACTTTTGACTGAACAAGTATATAACATGAACAAATATATCTGAACCAACTGGTAATGAAGGTGATCAGTCTTTCATACCTGACTTATACATGCAATATGTATAGAGTACAATTCATGGCAACCAGCAATGATTAACCATAAGCTTATCCGAATGAAACAACTCTTAGTAGAGTTAAGTAAAAATAAACTTGCCTGAACCGTTGATTACCGCTATGCAATTTATAACGCTTTATCCGAAGACCTAATATTAGTAATGTAGATCTCCAATATTAGAATAATATCATCACATTATAATACTACTATATATATAAACATAGAATAACCTAAACACAAAACACATAATCCTATTAGTCTATAACAAACATAAGACTCAGTATCAGGTCAAACTATTTCAGTCTGACTTGAGTTCGACAAAGTTCTAACGTCCCGACGGTCTAGTCGGACAATATTTCGAGTTTAAGTTCAATTAAACTCTGTCTAACACTTAACACTTAACTTAAATAATTTTAATAACTGTCGAAATATTTTTCGTAAGCTCATAATAATTTTTAAATAATTATTACTAATTATCATGAATTTTCAATCATCAATGTCGTATTTAAATAATATAAATACCACATAATTCTTTTATCATTAATATTTATTTATTATCAAATATTAATGAAATACATGCCATAATATTATAATATATTTATAATATCACAAAGTATTTTTAATACTTTAAAATCATATTTATATGATTTTTAAACACTTAAATCCATTATCCGATAATTGCTTTTAATATTAAAAATATTAATATTTTCATGAATAAATATCATAAGTTATATTTTTAACTTAAAATATTTTTATAACACTTAAATCATTTTTATATGATTTTTAAATCATTTATTCTATTTTTCCATAATTTATTTAATATATTATTTAAATAAACTAATTATCTTTAATATTAATTAATTAATAAAATTCATCACAAAATATTAAAAGTCACTAAAAATAAGTTAAAATATTTTCTTATATCATAATATTATTTTTTCATGATTTTTCATGTATTAAAATCATTTTAAACCATTTATTTAATATTATAATTAAATAAATTAAATACCATTTATATTCCAAAAATATTAAATATTTATGAAATATACTCAAAATAATTAATAACTATTTTTAGACTTTAAAATAATTTTTGGAATTTATTTTGTATTTTTAATAATTAAAAATCATTTTTATCTATTTATTAATTAATTTCTGGAATATTCAGAAAATAAAATAAATAAAACCGTCGCTAATGGCCTATAGCAAAACTTAGCATCGCTGTTGGTATTCTTGAGCCTCAAGAACACTGACAACTTCGTGTTCAAAGTGCTCGGTTTGACCAGCGTTATTTATCAATCCATGCATGTTATGGACTTGTTTAAACATTGATTATGTAGTATCTATATAACACTACATGCAGTAATCATCATATATATCACACAATCATAAACCATGAAGATCCAGCTCCTTAAACTTACTGTCAAACATCACCTGGGTTTTCCAGAAACCCAGGCAGTTCGAGTGGCCCATTTCGAGCTCAATTATCTAAGTGTTCTGGTCATTAGTTTGGTTATTTCTTGGTTCATACTCGTAGTATACATGACAAGGACTAACGACATATCAAGAGCTCAGTCCGAATACATCACAGGTTCAAGATTCAGCTCGGTCAAACCTTGTCAGAGAGCTAACTCACACGGTTTCTGGAGATTCCAGAAACGTGATCCGTGTTCGTCTGGCCTACTTTGACCATTCAATACACTCGATATGTTATCTGTTTGTGGAACGTAAAACCATGGATCTAGAGTACATACAACAGACTATAACCAGTATATAATAACATCATCATATCACATAACAAATGTCAAATCTATTGCTTAACAAATCTTGTCAAACGTTGAAAAATTACATTCCGGGTTACCCAGATTTTGGCTTTCGATAAGCTTTCGGTCAATGTTGTTCACCAGAATAAAATGAAATCTAGAAATCCAATGACTGAAGTTTCACTTCCAGATGAAAGATCTCATACCAAATTACAGAACCCAAACATAAAACAACAAGAATCATAAACAGACACGAATTTGTGGCGCCTAACATTAGCTTGTCAGACCACAAACCATGTTCTTGACAGTTTTGGAAAAACTCAATTTTAAATCATTTTGATGCTATGGATCTATGTTATATCAACATAGATCATCATTAAACATCATCTAGCAAAGATCTAAACACATAAACATAAAATGTTTCTTAGCAACTTGGATCAAAAATAAAAATTAGGTTTATACCTTTTCTTAAATATGCTTTGATCTTAGATCTCCTTAGTTGTTCTTGGTGATCTAGGGACTTATTATGTAACTGATTCACTTATGATTTTCGTAGGTTTAGGAGAGAGAGAGAGAGTCAGAGAGCAAGAGACTAAATGAGCCAAATATGTATACTTTCTCTCTCCCAAATCAATATATAACTTGTATGTAATGTTATGGCTGGCATGTAGGATTGATTTCAGTCACATGGCTGGTCAATAATGGTTCACCAACTCCAAATATTGCAAGATATACAAGCAACCTTCAATAATGCAACAAAGGGCATTTTAGTCATTTATTTTCTAAATTTAATGGCATTCTAGTAATTGGTCAAACCCTTAGGGTTTAGGGTTTGGGTTAGGGTTTAGGGTTTGGAAAACCTTAGGGTTTAGGATTTGGAACCCTTAGGGTTTGCAATTTAATTTTCTAAAATTTCCAATTTAGGTTTTAAAAATAGAAAATTAATATTTCAAAATTATAATTAGAATTTCTAATTATATTAAAATTCCTTAATCATACTTTAAATCTTACTAATTAGGATTAGTATTTCCTAATTAAAATCGCTAATTTAGCAATTAGGGTCAAAATGGTCATTAGGGTTTATAACCCTAAAATTAATGGTCATTAGGGTTTATAACCCTAAAATTAGGGTTTCTAATATAAAAATAATTTTTTAATTTAGTAATTAGATTAGGGTTTTCTAATTACTTAACTTGAAAATTAGAATAAATATATCCTAATTAACATTAAAACTATTTAATTAACACTTACGTTTTCCCTAATTATAAATTAGGGTTCCTAAACAAGAAATTAGGGTTTAACAAATTTTAGGGTTTGCTAACTAATTAAGCTTTACCCTAATTAATATGATAACGAATATCACTTATGTAATATAATAATCATTTAAGTTCCCATAATAGGGTTTCATAAATCGAATTAGGGTTTTGAATTCCCGGAACTGAAATTAGGGTTTCCAAAATCGGTTTCTAGGGTTCCTTGTTAATCACTAGGATTTTCTAACCGAACGTTGATGTTCTTAATATATTTTTAGGGTTTGTTACAGATATCGTTTATCTAACAACCTTGACCCTGAACCACATACTGTACACATATACACAGAACATAAACGCGTATTCCCTTAATCCTGAATAATTCACTTAAATCCTTCACAGAATTTTGAAATCCTCAAAATTCATTCTTAAAAATATTAAATGCATACACTAATTTTCTGTCTAGGTTCTAATTTTGAACATTAAATAAATTAATAAAATTTTTAAAAATATTCAAAATTCTCGGGTTGTCACATTCACCCCTTCTTCTAAAAATTTTGTCCCCGAAATTTACCTTACACCTTACACCATACTGCTTACACCATTCACACATATCATCACATGCTACCCAATACACCACTCACAAGAGTAAAAATTTTCAAAATTTCCTGAGGAGTCATATAGACTATTTGTCTGACATTTTCGCAAAGGTTTTATGGAAATTTATCCGCAAACCGTCATAACTTACAGACACAAAGGGTGATTAGCTGGATATATGTCCATCTTGCCAAGTACTGATTTTATCTGTTTCTCTTCACTGCCATAGGCACAAAATTCTACCTCAGTCTTATTGGATTCCGCACCAAAATAATTTGGTTTGGGAAAATTTCTTTTAATGAACACTTAGAGTTTTCATATATGTTTGTCTAGCTGAATCGAATAGCATAGACTCATATCAATAATTCAATTGAATCGAATTATTTAAGTGTAGCCAAACCCCGTTCGCAAATTAAAATTTTTGAAAATATTTCTGAGAATGACGTCATGATGTCGTACTGTATTAACAGTCGGTTTGAGGATGCCGTCATTGTATGACTTTGTCATAAAACATCATACTATAGTGGAACAATGATTTTCATATCGAATTCGCACTAAGTATTTCTGCATTTACAACTCTATCAACTTTTATCATCTCTGCACCAGGTTACATGGTACATGAGTGATAAATAAAATATATTTTGATATTTCAAATCATTTGCGTCTAGCTGAAATAAGTAGCATAGACTATACTTTAAACCGTTTCAAATATGATTACGAGTCTACATATTTTTTTTAAAGGCACATAGTGCGTATTTAGCTTAATGTCAAACTTTCGAAGTCTAGCATAACTAGGAGTTTTGGAAAACTTAATTCTTCACTAATAATCATTTGCTTAAACAGTCTCTATTCTTATTATCCTTAATACTCCATTTACACATAACTATACCCAGTTCGTAAAATAACACTTATGAGTCCATAAATTGCCACAATCATATTAGTTTACGAACTTCCCTAGACAGACCTTTGGCGTCCATTCGCTGAGGGGTTCATAAACATTTCATATAACTATGAATCAAGAATGTCACATATGTATCAGTTTTAAGAACTTGTACTTAATCCTATATCCTCTACCTATGACCTATCTATCTATTATACAAATTAGAAAGGAATCACCCTCTTAACATGCATATATCAAATAGTGCGACAAAAACATTTCAATGATTATCATTGCCAGAACTAAGTAGTTTTTACACCAAGTACAATTCCCCGCCCACACAAGGAATCATACAACTCAGTTGCCGACATGAATCCTCAATTGAATCCCCACCTAACACTAACTCCCTTCTCAATACGAATTTCATTTAACTCGTATTCATAATCCTTTCCTGAATCTGTACCAATTCATAGTACAACTGACACCCATCAATCTTGCTGTAAACTGTTCAATCATTAGATTGATTCTTCTTCATACTATAACCTTATCCGATCACGGAGTGATCTCATCGTATATATATTACGATTCATTTGTATGTCTTGATTGTTTTGTTTTACGATCTATTATCACTGTACTTTTAGTCTTTTAGACTATCTATTCACCACTACTGTTCAACTTTATTATCAGAGTTAGAGAATTCTGTGTCTTTTACCCCGCCGAGATTCGTCTTTGAATCTTACCGACCAACTAACTCTACGTGAGTTAGTACTTATCCTAATCACTACGGTTATTAGTCTCAGGTATTCCTACCTAAGGTTCATAACCTACAACTTTGATACCAACTGTGAGGGCCCCGAATCCGAGGTCCTGAATCACCGCGGATCTGGTTCAATCATTCTATCACTATTACTATATTTGCGGAAGATATAAACATAAATTGTTTATAAAACAAAATTTACACACTATTTCCCCAAGGTCGAGTAACCTTAACTTAATATACAAAATTCATAAATTATTTAACACATAACATTATTATTATACAACTATTACAAAACTAATCGCGCACATTAACTTTAAGCTGGAACTGTCTTTAACCTTTTCTTGTATCCGACGCATTCGTCTTAATCTGTAATGTTTTATCATGATATAGCAAGGGTGAGCATAAGGATTGCCCAGCAAGTTTAAATTCAATAATATAACGATATATCATGATTGAAAGAATCTGAATAATAAGCTGGCTATAATTCAACAATATAATTGTGAACTAGCAGGAACAAACTTTTGACTGAACAAGTATATAACATGAACAAATATATCTGAACCAACTGGTAATGAAGGTGATCAGCCTTTCATACCTGACTTATACATGCAATATTTATATAGTATAATTCATGGAAACCAGCAATGATTAACCATAAGCTTATCCGAATGAAACAACTCTTAGTAGAGTTAAATAAAAACAAACTTGCCTGAATCGTTGATTACCGCTACACAATTTATAACGCTTTATCTGAAGACCTAATATTAGTAATGTAGATCTCCAATATTAGAATAATATCATCACATTATACTACTACTATATATATAAACATAGAATAACCTAAACACATAACACATAATCCTATTAGTCTATAACACACATAAGACTCAAATTATCGTCATCAAACTATTTCATACCATACTTAAGTTCTATATAAAGTTCTAACGTCCTTTTAATACCTTAAATCATTCATGCCTGGATTAATATTTAAATTATTTTTATATGATTTTTAAATCATTTATTCTATTTTCCCATAATTTATTTAATATATTTATTAAATAAAATAATTATCATTAATATTAATTAATTAATGAAATTCATCACAAAATATTAAAAGTCATTGAAAATATCTTAAAATATTTTCTTATATCATAATATTATTTTTCATGTATTAAAATCATTTTTAAACCATTTATTTAATATTATAATTAAATAAATTAAATACCATTTATATTCCAAAAATATTAAATATTTATGAAATATACTCAAAGTATTAAAAACTATTTTTCAAACTTTAAATAATTTTTTGAAATTTATTTTGTATTTTTAATAATTAAAAACAATTTTTATCTATTTATTAATTAATTTCCGGAATATTCAGAAAATAAAATAAATAAAACCGTCGCTAATGGCCTATAGCGACACTTAGCATCACTGTTGGTGTTCTTGAGCCTCAAGAACACTGACAACTTCGTGTTCAAAGTACTCGGTTTGACTAGCGTTATCTATCAATCCATTCATGTTATGGACTTGTTTAAACATTGATTATGTAGTATCTATGTAACACTACATACAGCAATCATCATATATATCAGTTCGAGTGGCCCATTTTGAGCTCAATTATCTAAGTGTCCTGGTCATTAGTTTGGTTATTTCTTGGTTCATACTCGTAGTATACATGACAAGGACTAACGACATATCAAGAGCTCAGTCCGAATACATCACAGGTTCAAGATTCAGCTCGGTCAAACCTTGTCAGAGAGCTAACTCACACGGTTTCTGGAGATTCCAGAAATGTGATCCGTGTTCGTCTGGCCTACTTTGACCATTCAATACACTCGATATGTTATCTGTTGGTGGAACGTAAAACCATGGATCTAGAGTACATACAACAGACTATAACCAGTATATAATAACATCATCATATCACATAACAAATGTCAAATCTATTGCTTAACAAATCTTGTCAGACGTTGAAAAATTACATTCCGGGTTACCCAGATTTCGGCCGGTCAAGCTCGGTCAGCGGTGTTTGATCAGGAATAAAATGAAATCTAGAAATCCAATGACTAAAGTTTCACTTCCAGATGAAAGATCTCATACCAAATTACAGAACCCAAACATAAAACAACAAGAATCATAAACAGACACGAATTTGTGGCGCCTAACATTAGCTTGTCAGACCACAAACCATGTTCTTGACAGTTTTGGAAAAACTCAATTTTAAATCATTTTGATGCTATGGATCTATGTTATATCAACATAGATCATCATTAAACATCATCTAGCAAAGATCTAAACACATAAACATAAAATGTTTCTTAGTAACTTGGATCAAAAATAAAAATTAGGTTTATACCTTTTCTTGAATATGCTTTGATCTTAGATCTCCTTAGTTGTTCTTGGTGATCTAGGGACTTATTATGTAACTGATTCACTTATGATTTTCGTAGGTTTAGGAGAGAGAGAGAGTTGGTGAGAGCAAGAGACTAAATGAGCCAAATATGTATACTTTCTTTCTCCCAAATCAATATATAACTTGTATGTAATGTTATGGTCGCACGTAGGATCGATTTCAGGTCATAATGGTCAGTCAATAATGGTTCACCAACTCCAAATATTGCAAGATATACAAGCAACCTTCAATAATGCAACAAAGGGCATTTTAGTCATTTATTTTCTAAATTTAATGGCATTCTAGTAATTGGTCAAACCCTTAGGGTTTGCAATTTAATTTTCTAAAATTTTCAATTTAGGTTTTAAAAATAGAAAATTAATATTTCAAAATTATAATTATAATTTCTAATTATATTAAAATTCCTTAATCATACTTTAAATCTTACTAATTAGGATTAATATTTCCTAATTAAAATTGCTAATTTAGCAATTACGGTCAAAATGGTCATTAGGGTTTATAACCCTAAAATTAGGGTTTCTAATATAAAAATAATCATGATCATGTCATACACCTATTCATCTTCGCACTACGGGTCAAAGCTATCAAACAACATAACATCTTTGCGCTACAGGCCAAAGATATTCAACAACATATCATCTTTTTACTACAAAAGCAAAGACATACAACTATAAAAACCAATAACCAACAATATAATAAAGAATGAAATAATAAAAGAATTTCACCATGTATGCGATTATTGCCATAGACAAAGTTATTCCAACATAATAATAAAGAATGGAATAATAAAAGAATTTCACCATGTATGCAAGATTGCCAGATGGGCAGGTTATTCCAACATAATAATAAAGAATGGAATAATGTAAGAATTTCACAATGCATGCGTAATCCGCATGCATACGGGTTATTCCCAATGAGAATAATAAATAATGGATCCGTGTCCCAAGCGAAAGCGATGCATATGATATATTCGGCTAATAATAAAGAACGGAATATTAGAAGAATTTCACCAAGTATGCGGAACTTCGCATAAACAGGTTATTCCAACATAATGATAAAGAATGGAATAACAGAATAATTTTATCATGTATACGGTACTTCGCATAAACAGGTTATTCGAACATAATGATAAAGAATGGAATAATAGAAGAATTTCACCATGTATAGGGTATCCGTACAGATCTGAGTTATTCCAATGTAATAATAAAGAATGGAATAACAGAAGTTCTCTTCACGAATAAGAAAGAAAGAATACCCCTTACGAGTACAACAAATAATATCCCTTACCGTAAAAGAAGAGTATTTTGACTGGTAGGGCGAGGATATACTCGAAGAAAACTTGTACTACGCTCAAATTTTTCTTAAACTCTAAAGAAATACGCTCAAGATTATAGAAGATGAACTCTCTCTATAGTTTCTCTCTAGAGTTTCAGTGAATTCGTAAGAAATAATGAAGGAATGAGCTTCTATTTATAAAAGAATGGACTGCATAGTAACTAATTCATGAACGGTCCAGATTGATTTACTTTTAATCGGACGGTTCATATTTAAAGAAAAATCTTTTAAATAAAATATAATATATTCTATTTATAATCTAATAAAACGAATAACTTTATAAAAGTATTCTATTTTATATAAAAAGATTTTATAATGCAAAACACTATGCAGAGGCACTATGCAACACTATGCATAATAAAATATAATATATTCTATTTATAGAATAATTATATAAAAGTATTTTGTTGTATATAAAAAGATTTTACTATGCAAAACACTATGCATAATAGAATATAATATATTCTATTTATAGAATAACTTTATAAAAGTATTCTGTTTTATATAAAAAGATTTTACTATTAAAACATTAAACCAACGACCCATATTGATTTACTATTATAATTTTAACCAACAGTCTGAAAAATTAGCACATCTCCTCATGGAATAATATTGTACCCAAAAATGATTTGGACCGAAAAGAAATATATTTTTCAGGTGAATAGTACTTCGAGAATAGTACCCTGTGAATAGTACCCCGACACAAAAAGTGTCCCAAATACCCAAGTGAACAATACTAGAGTGAATAGTAATCGGGTATTTTATGACAACTTGTCTACTTTGAAAATTTTTCACATATCACCCTTAACTTTAACCTTTTATCAATTTAACCATTTTTCAAAATAGAAAAATTGAATACTTTTATTTCATAAAATTCGGGGTCTCACATCTCATACCAAATTACATAACCCAAACATAAAACAACAAGAATCATAAACAGACACGAATTTGTGGCGCCTGACATTAGCTTGTCAGACCACAAACCATGTTCTTGACAGTTTTGGAAAAACTCAATTTTAAATCATTTTGATGCTATGGATCTATGTTATATCAACATAGATCATCATTAAACATCATCTAGCAAAGATATAAACATATAAACATAAAATGTTTCATAGCAACTTGGATCAAAAATAAAAATTAGGTTTATACCTTTTCTTGAATATGCTTTGATCTTAGATCTCATGAGTTGTTCTTGGTGATCTAGGGACTGATTATGTAACTGATTCACTTATGATTTTCGTAGGTTTAGGAGAGAGAGAGAGAGAGTTGGTGAGAGCAAGAGACTAAATGAGCCAAATATGTATACTTTCTCTCTCCCAAATCAATATATAACTTGTATGTAATGTTATGGCTGGCATGTAGGACTGATTTCAGTCACATGGCTGGTCAATAATGGTTCACCAACTCCAAATATTGCAAGATATACAAGCAACCTTCAATAATGCAACAAAGGGTATTTTAGTCATTTATTTTCTAAATTTAATGGCATTCTAGTAATTGGTCAAACCCTTAGGGTTTAGGGTTTGGGTTAGGGTTTAGGGTTTGAAAAACCTTAGGGTTTAGGATTTGGAACCCTTAGGGTTTGCAATTTAATTTTCTAAAATTTCCAATTTAGGTTTTAAAAATTGAAAATTAATATTTCAAAATTATAATTAGAATTTTCTAATTATATTAAAAGTCCTTAATCATACTTTAAATCTTACTAATTAGGATTAGTATTTCCTAATTAAAATTGCTAATTTAGCAATTAGGGTCAAAATGGTCATTAGGGTTTCTAATATAAAAATAATTTTCTAATTTGGTAATTAGATTAGGGTTTTCTAATTACTTAAATTGAAAATTAGAATTAATATATCCTAATTAACATTGAAACTATTTAATTAACACTTAGGTTTTCCCTAATTATAAATTAGGGTTCCTAAACCAAAAAGTAAGGTATAACAAATTTTAGGGTTTGCTAACTAATTTAGCTTTACCCTAATTAATACTACCTCCGTCCCATAATAAGTGTTTTTTTAGCTTAAATCACACATACCAATACACAAGCTAAAATGACAAAAATACCCTTAATATATTTTCTTTGAAGTTGAAGAGTTAATGAGTGTCATTTAATTGTAGTGATGGTAAGATGCAATAAATTCCATTGAATGCATAAGGGCATATATGAGAAAATATTGCAAAAATTGTATCGGAGTTCTAACACATCACTTATTTTGGAAAAAAATATTAAACCTAAAAAAGCACTTATTGTGGGACGGAGGTAGTATTATAATTAATATCACTTATGCAATATAATAATCATTTAAGTTCCCAGATTAGGGTTTCATACATCGAATTAGGGTTTCAAATTCCCAGAACTAAAATTAGGGTTTCCAGAACCGGTTTCTAGGGTTCCTTGTTAATCGCTAGGGTTTTCTAACCGAACATTGACGTTCTTAATATATTCTTAGGTTGTGTTACATATATCGTTTATCTGGTCAATCCTTGACCCTGAACCACATATTGTACACATATACACAGAACATAAACGCGTATTCCCTTAATCCTGAATAATTCACTTAAATCCTTCACAAAATTTTGAAATCCTCAAAATTCATTCTTAAAAATATTAAACGCATACACTAATTTTCTGTCTAGGTTCTAATTTTGAACCTTAAATAAATTAATAAAATTCTTAAAAATATTCAAAATTTTCAGGTTGTCACAGAAGTTGAGAAGAAGGGTAGGCTAAAATTTCGAGGATGAAATTCTGTGAAGAAGGGGTGAATGTGATGACCCGGGTATGGGTGTGGTTTTAAGAAATTCCGAGGACGGAATTTTTATAAGGGGGGAAGGATGTGACAACTCGGAAATTTGGATTGTCCAGAATTTAAATTTAAAGAATTAGTTATTAATAAAAATGAATTGTTATTAATACTATTATGTGCTATATGTTTCTTAATCGTTCTATAACTTAGGATGATTATAAATCTGGAGGATTCTGGCTACGAGCTAGACTGAAAGAGTAAGAATTTTCAAGACCAAAATAAAATATTTCCGAGAATAAAAATATTTCTGGGGAAAAAGACGAAATAAGCACTATTCACCTGACGAAACTCTAAGGGTTAGGGTTTGAATAACCTAAGCCTTTTCGAGAGTTCGGTATGTCGAAATGACATTCCGTCGAAAGATTTGACGATAATATATCGTGAAAAGTTAAGTAAGCCGATAAAAGTTTTTCTCGAAAATTTGCAGAAATCGGACGAAATAAAAATGACGAAAAGTACTGCTATTTACTTTTCACTCGTTTAACAACGTTAGGGGAAAACGTGAAGGAAAACAGTTAACGCCAAAAAGTGTTTTTCAATTATTTGGAAATCCGAAGAATACGTAAAAGTTAATCGGTAAAAGAAAGACGAAATATCCAAAAATATTTGGATTCCGAGAATTTTAGTTTTTGAACTGTCGAACGAATTCCGCAAGACGAAATCACGAAGCTTCTAAGGAAAGCTACGTGAATAGTAAGGAGGTGGAATGATGAGGTGTGACTAGTAAGGAGGTTGGGGCAAAATGACTAAAATACCCCTAACCTTGGTTTTCTATAAATAGGAAGCTTATTTCATTTGTTTGGAATTTTGAAAATTGTCCAACATTTGAGAGAGAGAGAGAGAGAGATTTTGGATGAGGGAGAAGAGGAATAGGAGGAGGAAAAGCTTGCTCGTGTGCAAATTTTGTCCGACAGAAAGAGATTAAAGAAGAAAGATATCGAAAATCTAACTTATAAATTAATTTTCTTTAAGTTTTATATGTTTAAAACATAACTTAATGAAGATAAGAAGTAGATGATGTTAGAGATGATTTCATATGGTTGAAATCATGAGAAAAGAAGAAATAAGAAATTTGAAGTTTATGTTAAAAAATTTCTTAAGGAAGTATACGATTCGTAATGAATTTAAACGAACCGAGTGGATTAAATGAATGAGTAGGTAAAATAAGTAAGGAATGGTGTTCTATAACATCAATTTCCAAGAAAAAGTTAAATCATAATCAAAATATCGATTAAAAATGAAGAACGAACGAAGAACACACGAAGAACACGAAGAACGTTGTTGATGGAGAAATTTAAAACCCTCGTAGGATAATTGTTGTTGATGGAGAAGTTTAAAACCATCGCGTATAAGTTAGATGATTATTGCTTGGTTAGGAACGGTAGAAACGTTCATGAAGAACGAATTAAAACTGAGTTGTAACGAAGTTATGGCGGAGAATTTCGTAAAAGACGAACGAGAATTAGAAAGTTAGTAAATGAACCCGAACGTGTAGGGTTTCATAAGAAAGTAAGAGAATGTAGAATACGTGAGTTGTGGACTCAAGAACGAACGAGTTCTGAGTTTGGATGACCAAATTAAGTACGAACGAACGAAGAGCGTTAAAAACGTAAAACAAACAAATGTGAAGATTATGTCAATCGAATGGCACGTTAACGGATTCAGAACGAATTTCTATCCGAGGGGTATTGAAGTACGTAAGATAAGGAAGAGAATGGCTTTGGAAAGTCCTCATTGTGACAACCCGAGAATTTAGATGATTATTTAAATCTTAAAAGATTGAATTAAAGTTAAATAATTAACCTAGACAGAAAATAAGTGAATGGATTTGACTATTTTGAGAAGGAATTTTAAGGATTTCAAAATCTTTTGGGGTGAATTATTCAGGATTAAGGATATAAATGTATATGTTCTGTGTATATAGTTGTATATGTGTACAGTATGTAGTTAAGGGTCAAGGGTTGACCAGATAACCTATATCAGTGGCAAACCCTAGTATCATATTAAGAACATCAACGTTCAGTTAGAAAATTCTTACAATTTATAAGAAACCTTAAACCGGTTTTGGAAACCTAATTTCAGTTCCAGAAATTCGAAACCCTAATTCGAAAAATGAAACTCTAATTTGGAAATTCAAAGGCTAAATTTAATTATTTAAGTATTTGTGGTTATAAATATAATTAGGGATAACCCTAATTGACTATTTAGAAAACCCTAATTCTTGGGTTATAAACCCTAATCCCCATTTTGGGGAAAACCCTAATTATTATTTAAAATTTTTAATTAGGAAATATTAATCCTAATTAGCAAGCTTGAATTATGGTTAGGAAATCTTAATATATTTAGAGAAGATCCTAATTATAATTTAGAAATATTAATTTTTTATTTTGAAAACCTAAATTATAAATTCTAGATATTTGATTTTTTTAAGAACCTTAGGGTTAAACCCTAAGGGTCAAACCCTAAGGGGTCAAACCCTAAGGGTTGTGCAAGTTACCAACATGCCCTTAAAATGGAAAGCTAAATGACATTAATACCCTTTTCTTAAAAGTTAAGTAAAAGATATGGCAAATCTTTGGTGAGTCATCTATATAGATATCATATGTGCTCTAAATGAGTAAGTTGTCAGCCAATACATTGCCACCTAGCAACTAGATTCAATGGATCAAAGAGATAAAAGATTTAAAGTAAAGAAAATCTAACTTTACTTAACATACTTGCCAAAACCATTCTCTCTCTAAAAATTCGGAACTTAGAGTGAGAGGGAGTGATAAACTAAGCCAATATCATGTATTAGCTTGCCAAGAACAGGATCCAAGGACAGAAATCAAGAATCAAAGCTAGAAAGGTATAAACCCTAAAATTTCAAAATCATGTGAGTGTTATATGTTGTAATTTGTTGGGTAAAGTTGTGTATTAGGGTGTCTTTTAATGATCTGGGTTGCTATATAGTGAATCCATAACATCTATATGCACGAATTAGAAGTTTTCAAAAATCTGGAAAATTTTGTAAAGTTGTCTGACAGTCGAATGCCAGGTCTCCTAGACCTGTCTTTGTTAATGTTATTAGTGTTTTAAAGGTTTGTATTTGTAGTATGTTATGTTGGCTTTGATCTAAAACTCGAATCAGGGTCAGATCATGTACGAATTTAAAGTTATTGTTGGTAAAAACCCGTTGACCGGCCATGACTTTACGTTTTCTAGGTAACCCATATTTTCCCAGGAAGCCTCTAACAACATCTTTATGGCCACTGATCTTGCTTCTGTTAACACGTTTGACCATGTTGTAGTTATAGTTATGTAGATTGACATGTAGGCTACCTATTCATGCCTCTAGAACTCCCAAATCATACATTGGATCAAAGTTATGCAAGGTTAAAGTAGCGTTGACCATCCGTTTTGGTAATTTTCTGAAAAACCTAGAAAGTTGTTGAGCATATTTTCTGACATGGATTGACCATGCTAGATCTTGCTCATGTAATGATGTTATTATGTTATGATGTTTTATATTTGTACCCTGTCATGTGTTCTACAACATTGAACCATTAAATCTCATAAAGAAGATCAGGAGTGCAAGTTATTGAGATCTAAAATAGGCACTATAAGCTGTTCTTTATTTCTAGAAAACCCAAAAATGAAGAACAGTGTCTGACAACTTGTTTGATGCCTTATATCTTCTTGATATGATGCATTCTAGCCATGAACCTTGTTTGGGGTTATAGTATTACATAAATACTATAACATGAACTTCATTTCAAACCCAGAAACGTTAGGATCAAAGAGTTATAACCGGTCAAACTAGTAACCTTGTTGCCTTCGACACGAGTTTCTCAAGCGTGCTCAAAACAACTTTCAAGAACACCTATAGCAACAGCCAGCGCTTTATAGGGCCCTTTAATGACATTTAATTTCGTAAAATTAATTATTTTATTTAATAATTAGGAAATTAGTTTTTAATTATGAAAATACAATATAAATTCCTAAAAATTAGTTTTTAATTATTTTGAATATATTTCATAAATATTTAATATTTTTGGAATAATAATTGTTTTTAATTTATTTAATTATAATATTAAATAAATTATTTAAAAATGATTTTAATACATGAAAAATTATATTATGGTATAAGAAAATATTAAAAGTTATTTTGATGACTTTTAATATTTTTTGATGAATTCATTAATTAATTAATATTTTTGGTGATTATTTTATTTAATAAATATGTTAAATAAATTATGGAAAAATAGAATTAATGATTAAAAATCATATAAAAATGATTTAAGTGTTATACAAATATTTGAAGTCATAAAATATAACTTTTGATATTTTGTCATGAAAAACATTAATATTTAATATTAATGGCAATTATCGGATAATGGATTTAATTTTTTAAGAATCATAAAAATATGATTTTAAGGTATTAAAAATATTTTGATATATTACAAATATATTATAATAATATGTTATGATTTTCATTAATATTTAGTATTAAATAAATATTAAAGATAAATGAATTATGTGGTATTTAATTCTTATAAATACGATATTAATGATTGAAAATTCATGATAAATGATAGTAATTATCTAAAAATTATTACGAGCTTATGAAAAATATTTTAACTGATAATAAAATTATATAAAATAGTTGTTAAGTGGGCAGAGTTTAATTGAATTTAAACTCAATTTTTGGTCTGATTAGGTAATCGGGATGTCAGAATTGTGCCAAACTCGACTCGGACTGTAATAGTTTGACTTTAGGATAGATTTTTTGTGTTGTATAGACTGATAGGATTATGTGATAATGTGTTTAGGTTATTTTAAATATTGTGATGATATTATTCTAATTTGGAGTTCGATATTATTTATATTAGGTATTCAGACAAAGCTTATTAAATTGTGTAACAATAATCAACCGATCAGGCAAGTTTTTCTTAACTCGACCTCGAGTTGTTTCATTCAAATATACTTGTGGTTAATCATTGCTGATTGCCATGTCGAAGAATTATTAAATCGCACTCTGTGCATACTGCATGTATTCATCAGGTATGTAAGGCTGATCACCGTAGTGCAGGGATGATGTGCATTATTTATTAAGTTGAGTCTCAGCGATAAAAGTAATGAAAAACCTTTTAAATTATAGAATATAGTAGATTTTATTCTCTATTTGACTCTTTTAATGGATTTCTTGTTCCGTTGCAGTTAAACTTGATGTTTGTTATATTTTATCAGTTTAACACTTTTGAAGGCTAATGATAATTTATTCTGCATTATCTTAGTCATAATATTTCTTATTGGGCTAGTTGAGCTCACCCTTTTGCTTTCATTGTTTTCTTGAGAAACGAGAGCGTAGCGAGGACTAGTCGAGAACCGGAGTGACGGTCCCGTGATGATAGCATTAGTAGTCCTCACTATTCTATTAAATAGTGTGATAATAAATGTATTGAGGACTTATTTTGAGTTTGAATACTGTCTAGAAGACAATATTTGTATTAAAACTCACAGCTCATGTTGTATATTTAAAGTTGTATTTGTATTATGTACCATGTATTCGGCGACTCAGAATAGGTGATGTATACCTATTTTGGGGGTGTCACAGTTGGTATCAAAGCTTAGGGATATGATCCGTGGCTGAGATGTGAGATAAGAACTAGGGGAGAGACACGGTGAATTCCTTCGCTAGTATGACCTACCTAAGTTTATTTGGTATTTAATTGGTCGGTCAGAGTATAGGGATAATATGTGATATGATAACTAACCCTTATTTTCTGACAGTATCTGAAAATGACATCTGAGAATGTTGAGAATAGCAATGGAGCACAGGAGACCGCTGAGTCTTCATATATCAATAATCAGGAGAATATGCATTAGGAAGGCGACAATCTTCATGCAAACAACAACACTGACCAAATAATGAATGATGGAATGTTCAGAGGCTTTATGCAATTCATGCAACATTAGGCGAGAGCGGCTCCTGTCCAAAATGTAGGTGGAAACACTGGAAACTCTTGGATGGTCACCGCTAAATAGTTCAAGGAGCTGGGACCACCGGAGTTTATTGGAGAGCCAAAATCACTTAAGGCGGAAGCATGGATAAAGCAGATCACCAAGATATTTGATGTCTTGGGATGCTCCGAGGAGCAAAAGGTTACCTTTGCCACCTTTATGTTGCGAGGAGAGGCAGATTACTGGTGGGAATCGGTAAAGCATACTCAACCTGCTGTACTGAAGATGTCTTGGGAGAAGTTCTAAGAACTATTCAACGACAAGTACTTTCCCAAAAGTATTCGTCACATAAAAGAGGTAGAGTTCATCAAGTTGGAGCAGAACAATATGACCGTGTCACAGTACGAAGCTAAGTTTGCTGAGTTGTCCCGGTTTGCATCTCACTTGGTTGATAATGAGGTGAGAATGACGCGAACGTTTTTAAGAGGTTTGAAACCAAAGATACGTTAATATCTTATTTCTCATAAACTGTGTTTGTAATCAGATGTTGTAAATAGGGCTCAGTTATTGGAGCGCTATAACGAGTCAACGCAACTAAGAGAAAAAAAAATGGAATGAAAATACCAAGTGGTAAGGGTACCATCATCGGCGGTGACAACAAACGTGGAGGGAATCAACATACCAGAAATGGTAACCACTTCGGTGGTAATCATGGCCAAGACAATAAGAATGGATATTTTAAGAAGAGGAGAATCAACAATGATGGAAAGACATCAGCATCAGCACCCGTGGTTAAGGAAGGAGAACGACCACCTATCATATGCTTCAAATGCGGAGGGGATGGACATATCAGTCCAAACTGCGTGTTGCCATCCAAAGCGTGTTATAATTGTGGAAGAGAAGGTCACCTAGCCCAATTTTGTCATGCACCGAAGACAAGTCCAGTTGGAACGGTGACACAAAATACCGTCCCAGATAAGTCAAAACTAGTAGTTTAAGGGAGAGTGTTTGTTGTGACCTCCCAGAAAGCAAGGAACTCGAACGAGGTCATCACGGGTAAGCTTATCATAAACTCTAGCGAAGTCTATACCTTATTTGATACCGGTTCTACCCATTCTTTTATTTCTCCTACTTGCGCTCAACGATTAAATTTGACTCCGGAGAAATTAGACTTTGACTTATCTGTGGAAACTCCATTGGGAGAAACCTTCATTACATCAACTGTTTATAAGTCTTGTTTGGTTCAAATCGATACCCTCACATTACTTGTCGATCTTATTTCATTGAAAATACTTGCATTTGATGTGATTCTGGGGATTGATTGGTTAACTACTCATCATGCTAAAATTGATTGCTTTCGTAAGGTTGTTAGCTTTCATATTCCTAATCAACCTATTATGCGAATTCAAGCGACCAAACCATTAAAATCAATCACGGTCATCTCAAGCCATAAAGCTATTCGTTTATTGAAAAATGGATGTCAAGCTTTCTTAGCTCACGTTACAGATTTAAACAAAAATACGTCAGATTTGAATGATATTTCTATTGTTAATAATTTTCCTGACGTATTTCCTGAAGAACTTCCTGGCCTACCCCCAGAGCGTGAAATTGAATTTTGTATCGACCTGGAACCCAGTACAAAACCCATTTCTAAAGCCCATATCGAATGGCTCCTATTGAACTTCAGGAGTTAAAGACCCAATTGTAGGAATTGTTAGACATTGGTTTCATTCATCCTAGTACGTCTCCTTGGGGTGCTCCTGTTTTATTCGTGAAGAACAAAGATGGAAGTATGCGACTTTGTATTGATTATTGTGAGTTGAATCATGTCACCATCAAAAATAGGTACATGTTGCCTCGCATTGATGACCTGTTTGACCAGTTGCAAGGAGCACAATTCTTTTTAAAGATCGATCTTCGTTCTGGATATCATCACCTGAAGGCTAGATCTGAGGATATTCCAAAGACTGCCTTCAGAACTCGGTACGGGCATTATGAATTCTTAGTCATGTCTTTTGGATAGACTAATGCTCATGCTGCCTTCATGGATATGATGAATCGAGTATTCAAGGAATATTTGGATCACTTTGTGGTCGTCTTTATTGATGACATCCTTATTTATTCCAAAAGTCGTGAAGATCATGAGCAACACTTGAGGCTGATACTCCAAAAGCTTCGTGAATACAAGCTTTATGCCAAGTTGAAGAAATGCGAGTTTTGGCTTGAGGAAGTAGCATTCCTTGGGCACGTAGTATCAAGTCATGGAATATCTCTTGACCCGGCAAAAATTGAAGTAATTCAAAGCTGGGAGCAACCTAAATCAGTGATTGAAGTACGTAGCTTTCTCGGTTTAGCTGGTTATTATCGGAGATTCGTGGAAGAATTTTCTCGAATCGCTTCTCCATTAACTCAACTGACTCGAAAAGATACAAAGTTCAGTTGGAGCGAAGAATGTGAGAAGAGTTTTCAAGAACTCAAGAGGAGACTCATTTCAGCACCTGTTCTGACAATACCATATGGCTCGGAGAGATTTGTCATCTACAGTGATGCTTCAGGCAAAGGGTTGGGATGTGTTCTCATGCAACATGGAAAAGTCATAGCCTATGCCTCAAGACAACTCAAAGAATATGAGAGGAATTATCTTACTCATGATCTAGAGTTGGCAGCTGTTGTCTTCGCACTTAAAATTTGGAGGTATTACTTTTATGGGGAGAAAGTGGAGATCTTTACGGATCATAAAAGCCTCAAATATTTCTTCACTCAAAAGGAACTCAACATGCGACAACGACGTTGGTTGAACTGTTGAAAGAATATGATCATACAATCCAATACCATCTTGGAAAAGCGAACGTGGTAGTTGACTCATTAAGTAGAAGATCATATGCAAGTACGAGTGCGATATTGTCAACGCAAAGGTCCATTTTGTGTGACTTGCAAAGGATGGAGAAAGAGTTAAAGACTCCAGGGACCCATCCGATGATGGCGAATATACTGAGTAGAACCGACTTTAATTGATAAAGTTAAAGCCGCTTGCAAGCTACGCACACGGAGCCGATGCGCGTATGAGGAAGAAAGTGTAAGAAGGTGCTATCTGGGAAGCAAGAATCGATGAAGAAGGAATACTTGAGTCAACTCCAGACTTTGTGTTCATAACGACCACGATTTAAAGTATAAAATCATGATGGAGCGCACAACACACCGCTTTGCAATCCATCCAGGAGTACTAAAATGTATCATGATCTTCGTCATACATTTTGGTGGAGCAATACGAAGAGAGAGATAGCGCTGTTTATCTCAAGGTGTCAAACTTGTCAACAAGTTAAAGCGAAGCATCAAGTACCAACAGGTCCATTTCATGAAATTCCAGAATGGAAGTGGGAGCACATCCATGGATTTCGTTACTGGTCTTCCCAAGGTTTCTCAAGGCATAGATGCAATTTGGGTCATTGTTGATAGATTGACCAAGTCTTCTCACTTCTTACCTATACGAGAAACTTATACACTTGAACGTCTTGCTCGTATGTACATAAACGAGGTTGTAAGATTGCATGGTATGCCAGTATCCATAGTGTCTGATCGAGAACCAAGATTCACTTCACAATTTTGGGTTAGTTTGCAAAAAGCTATGGGCACGGACTTATGATTTAGCTCGGCATATCATCCTCAAACGGACAGGAAGTCGGAGAGGACTATCCAAACTCTTGAAGATCTATTAAGACTCTGTGTCCTTGACTTCAAGGGAAGTTGGGACAAGTTCTTACCATTGGTGGAGTTTTCCTACAACAACAGTTATCAAGCAAGTATTGGCATGGCTCCATTTGCGGCATTGTATGGAAGAAAGTGTCATTCTCCAGTATGCTGGGATGAGGTGAGTGAAGCAACGTTGTTGGGATTGGAGTTGGTACGTATGACTACGGAAAAGATTCAAATGATCTGACAACGTATAAAAACCTCACAAGATCAACAAAAAAGTTATGCTGATCTTCATCGAAAGGACGTGGAATTCGATATAGGAGATCATGTGTTGTTATGTGTTGCTCTATGGAAAGGAGTTACAAGATTTGGAAAGAGAGGAAAGCTCAATCCTCGATTCGTCGGCCCATTTTTAATCCTCGATCTAGTAGGAACTGTGGCCTATAGACTCGTTTTATCGCCAAGTATGTCTCATGTTCATAACGTTTTTCACATATCCATGTTACGTAAATATGTGGAAGACCCAAACCACATTATTGAGTTAGAACCAGACGAAATAGCGAAAAATTTAACGTATGAAGAGGTTCCTGTTCAAATCTTGGATAAGAAGGAACATATTCTACGCTCCAAGGTTATACCTCAAGTCAAAGTTTTGTGGAGAAACCACGATGTTGATGAAATGACTTGGGAGTTACAATCTGAAATGAAATCAAGGTATCATTACCTCTTCGACATACCATGTGCGTACCCTAATTTCGAGGGTGAAATTTTATAAGAAGGGGAGGTTGTAAGACCCCAACTTTTATAAATAAAGATGAATTTTCTATAAATATCATTTTTGAATATTATGGAATGAATTTGATATAATGTTATAGTTGTGGGTAATATTTATAAATTTTGCAAAGTACGTAAGTTGTTATATAATATTTGATTGGTCGAGGAATATTCGTTTTAACAGGGAATATTCGTATAACAACACAATCATTAGTAGACCCCACAACGGAATTATTGTCGGATTGAGAAAACGACAAAAATACTTTATGAAAATAACAACGGAAGTTTTATCGTTAACTATTGAAACACCCGGTATTAAAAGTACAGTAATACGCGTGATTTCATAGTTGCACACAGTATTGATTATTGATGCTTACATGAGAAGTTGATAAGTATGATTTTTACATACTTATGGAGTACCAATTCATGCGAACTATGCCCATCTCAAGTACATTTTAGTCTATTTTAGCTGTATTTTATGTTAAATTGCATTTCGCATACTTAAAACTCCTTTTGGTGAATAACTGCAGGAATTAGCTTAATTTAGTGATGATATCGGGCACGAGGCTAACGAAAGCGTAAGGTAGATAGGATGTGCATAGGACTGAGTGGAGCATGGATGGACAAGCATGGATAAACATAAGACATGTCAGTAGCAGCAGCAACATTGTAGAACCAAACTAAGTAGCTGAAAAAGAAGACAACAATTGCAAGCCGCGTGGCCGCGCGACAAAGATAGCTTGGAAGCGCATGCTCGCGCGAGGTCCCAACAAAACCAAGACAACCTACTGCAGGTTGCGCGGCCGCGAGAAGGACAAGCCTAGGGAGTGCGCGCCCGCGCGCGAGACCGAACAAACATACAAAAAATTCATAATGTTATTTACATGCTCTTGGTTTGCACAAATGTGTTCACAAGCACTTATAGGTATAAGAAGTACGTTGTGCATTGCTCGATAAAAAAACGTAGTGTTAAAAAGAGAAATATGTGTAAAGTGATTTTTGGGCTTATAAAACATTGATTTTTTAACTGTGGTAACACATGGGTATCTGTGTAAAAAAAAAGAAGAAGAAGAAGAAAGAAAAGTAGAAATAACATGGCTAGTCTTATTTCGGGGCCCTGGCTACTTGAGTAAGTACGCCCGAGGGGATTGTCTCTACACCTAGCGCCCTAAGGTCTTTCATGGTCTGGGAGTCGTTGGTCAAAAGCTCGCTAAGGGGTAGCAGTGTGCCTAATGGAGTAAGACATTGCACAGTCATGAAGAAAAAGAAAAGAAAAGAAAAAATAGCAATAAACACCACGAGAAAGTGTGAAATTCGCCCTCATAAGTAGAATAAAGCAGTTAAGCCCATTATTGAACCTTTGTTTATTTTAAGATGTTGAAATAGTCCGAGTCGCATATATATACATAAGTCTTGATTTAAACTATAATGTTTCTGGTTTGAGCAAGATAGCATGAGCATTCTACACCAAAATCAAGTATTGGGCGAACACAACACACACACACAACATCTGTATAGCATTTGTGAATTATATGAGTATATGACTTTATGCCTGCAGTTTGGTTGGAATTTGTATTCTCGAATCTAGAAAAATTATTGAGGCAAATTAGACCTAATTTTATGATGGTTGGGAGAATGTGAGAATTAGTTGCATAATAATATAGTTGCATTTTTATTGCTCATTAGTATGCATTGCTTGAGGGCAAGTAATGGTTCAAGTTTGGGGGTATTTGATAAGTAGGATTTTTACCTACTTATGGAGTACCAATTCATGCGAACTATGCCCATATCAAGTACATTTTAGTCTGTTTTAGCTGCATTTTATGTCAAATTACATTTCGCATACTTAAAACTCCTTTTGGTGAATAAGTGCAGGAATTAGCTTAATTTAGTGGTGATATCGGGCACGAGGCTAACGAAAGCGTAAGGCGAAGCTAAAGATAGGATGTTCATAGGAGTGAGTGGAGCATGGATAAACATAGGATATGTCAAGATGCGCAAAGAATATTGCGTAACCAAGCTAAGTAGTCAATCGAGAAGACAATAATTGCAAAGCCATGACAAAGATAGTTTGGAAGTGCTGGCGCGGTCAGAGTCCCAACAAAACCAGACAACCTCATCGCAAGTTGTGCAATCATGAGAAGGACAAGCCTAGGGGAGCGACGCTGTGCCATGAGACCCGCCAAACATACAAACCCTCATCAAAAGTCTCGTGGGTCAGCGAGAGTATCAAGTCGAAGAGGCCTTGCTGCCAAGCCCGGCTTCGTCTTGATTTGTTTTATTTTATTTCCAGATTTTAAAGGTTTTATTTGATTTAAAATGATTCCTGACTAGTGTCAGGGGTATCACTTGATATTTTATTAGTTTTTCACGTATCTTTACTTGGTAATTAGGGTTTTACTCTCTAGAGAGGATTCCAACGCAGAAGGAGGCCATAACTCTACTTTTCTACTCCTTCTTGGGATTTCTCTACGAGAGCGGATTATTTGTATTAGTTTTTGCTGGAATCTTATGAGGATTGAATATTGATGCGTATTTAGCAATTGGGTTTGATAGTTTCATCTTTCATCTTTCAATTATCGTTTATTGATCATGTTTAGAGTTGATCCCATAATGGCTTTTGGTTCAGTCATGAACTAAACTCCATTATGGGATTCTAACGGATTTTATTATGTAGTTTGATTGCACGCTTAAATGCTGGGTAGTTTTGTATATCATATGGGATGTCTGTCATGATTGTTTTGCATACATGAATGCTTGATCACCATTCGTTTCAGTATTTGTATGGAATTGACAATGAACATGCAAATATGGATTGTAATCATGATAGTATACGATATATAGGTCGTGTTATATAGCTTATGTATTTACGTGAACTAGATAGATATATCTTGCTTCACCGTATAAGTTAAAATAAGAGCTTGAACTTAAAATCAATATAGTTGCAATTTCACATGACATATAGTGATGTTGGTTATATTGATGATTACATAGAGTCTATCATCATGGATCTTTGTGTAAGTAGCTCTTAGTGCATTGAAAAATGGCTAATACTTTTTAGTGCTCTTGGCTACTTTCCTGTGATATGTGAACAAGTCATGCATGATAGTGGCGATTGAATGAAATATTAAATGAAGTTAGAATCTCATTAGTTCCAATATCATTTATTATATCGTTTTTATTGTTTTAGTTGTTATTTGTAGTTCAAGAACAAATCAAGTTTAATCCATAGTGTGAGCATATAAATATAGTGATTTAATTAATGAATAGTAGTTTAAGTTCAACAACTTTCTTTGTGGGATCGATACTTTACTTGCTCAGATTACTTGTTGTGGCGCATGTATGCTTGCATGAGTTAGAGCTCTTTTGTTAGTCATAAAAAAAAATGCAGCGAAGTCACCTCGCTTTTGTTCAATTCTTGTTACAGTAATTGTTGCATAGTATCTCACGTTATTTGATTCAATTATTGTCAATATTTTATAATCAATAATTGAGATGACAAAGTTATTAATATTAATATTTGCAATATTAACGATGTCTAGAAGTTCTGTCAAGGAGAGGTTTGGTCACCTAATTGCGCGCCAATGGGGAGAAATCTTTATTGGAAAGCCCCCTTTTTCATAGGAACGATCTGGTCGATTAATATTGTGAATTATAATAATGATAATAAATTTTGTTTTATTAGTATTATTAATTTAATAAAACAGAAAAGCTTTTTATATAAAACAAAATACTTTTATAAAGTTATTCGTTTTATTAGACTATAAATAGAATATATAATATTCTATTATGCATAGTATTTTGCATAGTAAAATCTTTTTATATAAAATAGAATACTTTTATAATGTTATTTGTTTTATTAGACAATAATTAGAATATATTATATTTTATTATGCATAGTGTTGCATAGTGCCTGCATAGTGTTTTGCATAATAAAATCTTTTTATATAAAACAGAATACTTTTATAAAGTTATTTGTTTTATTAGATTTTAAATAATATATATATATATATAGAATATATTATATTTTATTGCATAATGTAGCATAGTATCCTTTCTATTTTCCTATTTTCCTATTTTCCTACAAATCAAGTTTAATCCATAGTGTGAGCATATAAATATAGTGATTTAATTAATGAATAGTAGTTTAAGTTCAAAAATTTTCTCTGTGGGATCGATACTTTACTTGGTCTGTATTACTTGTTGACGCATGTATGCTTGCATGAGTTAGAGCTCTTTTGTTAGTCGTAAAAAAGAGGCAACAAGTTTTTTAATGCCATTGTTAATAGGAAAGGCGTTTAATTTAGTATTATTATCATTAGTTTTAAGCTATATTGTATGACTTAGACAATTCTAGTCTTATCTCATTTCAGTTTTTTTTTTGTTTCAAGAATTTGGATTAATTTTTATGCGCACACGGTCAACTAACCCCGAGTTAACACCTTTTCAGGATAATATAAACGCTAGAGGTTGGAAAGTGGTTGTTCGTAGAAATTTACAAGAGTAGTTGGAAACACAACAACAATAACATGGCGGTAGAGGCACAAGGAGAAGATCAAAGAGAGGAGCATAGGGCTCAAGGAGTATTCCATGCCCAATATTAACGGACTTGACCTAGCATAGTCGGACCAACCGATAGCAAAGAAACATATTCGAGATAAAAACTGACACTATTCAAATGGTGCAGAACACAGTTCAGTTTAGGGGTGCTGCTACAGATGATCCGAATGAACATCTATTGAGTTTCATTGAAATTTTTGATACATTCAGATACAACGGTGTGATGGAGGATGCTATTAGACTAAGATTGTTCCCATTTTCATTGAGGGATAAAGCAAAAAGTTGGCTTCATTCTCTGGTAGCAGGATCTATAACTACATGGGAGGCTTTAGCACAGAAATTCTTAGCTAAGTTTTTCCCAATGGAGAAAACTGCCAAGATGAGGACAGCTATCTCTCAGTTTGAGCAGCAACAGGGTGAGCCGTTATATGAAGCATGGGAGAGATACAAATAAATGCTGAGAAAGTGCCCACATCATGGTATGCCAGATTGGATGGTAATCAACACGTTTTATAATGGATTGGGATGGCAGTTGAGACCGATTGTAGATGCAGCTGTAGGAGGGGCATTATGGGCAAAGAACTATGAGGAAGCCTATGATCTTATCGAGACAATGGCATCGAATGATTTTTAGAATCCTACATCCTGAATGCCACAAACCAAAGTTGCAGGTGTATTGGAGGTTGATGATATTACTCAACTGTCAGCACAGATGGCAGCCATGGCAAAGAAGATAAATACTTTGGCTGAAGGAAAGGTAAAGACGGTTGCCTACGTATATTAGATTTGTGCAGGGTCACACTCGACGGATCAATGTGCTATCAGCTCAGAATCAGTGCAGTATGTGAGCAACTACAGAAAAGACTAAGGCCAATTTCAGATCACATACCACCCCAACAATAGAAATCATCCAAATTTTAGTTGGTCGAATAATCAAGGGAATCAACAGACTCAGTTTCAACGAAAAAATCAATTTCAGGCGCAGCCGCAGTTTAATCCTAGACCACCCTTTCCGCCAGGATTTTCTCAACAACAACAGCAGCATCACACTCCAGCTGCACCTCAGCAAGAAAAGAAATCAGAAGTGGAGGAGATGATGATGAAATACATGGCAAACACAGAAGTTATGATCAAGAGCCAAGCAGTGGCTATAAAGAATCTGGAAACTCAAATGGGGCATATGGCGAACATGCTTACTAACAGGACCCAGGGTTTATTTCCAAGTAATACGGAGACAAATCCAAGAAGAGAAGAGAAGGAACAGTGTCAAGCAATCACATTGAGATCTGGGAAAGATCCATCGATTCTTTGTCGCATACCACGTGAGAATGCAATGAGGAAGGTGCTCACATGAAAAGCGAGGAACTAGCCAATGAGCAGGAAAATTTAGAGAAATTTGAGGATCGGCAGGAAGAGAAAGACAAAGCAGGCTCAGAGGAGACGTTCAAGAGTCTAGTACCACCAATTCACATTCAAGTTCCGTATCCGCAGAGATTAATTAAGAAAAGGGAAGATAAAACAGTTCAGCAAATTCTTGGAGGTGTTCAAAAAGCTGTAGATCAATATACCATTGGCCGAGGCATTGGAACAAATGCCCAGCTACGCTAAGTTTATGAAGGGTATATTGTCAAGGAAAAGGAGATTAGATGAGTTTAAGACATAGCCTTGATAGAGGAATGCTGTGCAGTGCTTCAATAGAAATTACCTCCAAAGCAGAAGGATCCAGGCAGTTTCACAATTCCATGTACCATAGGAAAGTTGAACTTCAATAAGTGTTTATGTGATCTTGGGGCAAGCATAAATTTGATGCCCTTGTCAGTGTTTAATCAGTTGGGATTGTCGGATCCAAAGCCGACAAACATTGCATTGCAGTTAGCGGACAGATCCATCACATATCCACGGGGATTTGTTGAAGATGTGTTGGTTAAGGTAGACAAGTTTATTTTTCCAGCTGACTTCATCATTCTAGACTACGAGGAGGACAAAAGTATACCAATAAAATTGGGGAGACCATTCTTAGCCACAGACAGAACGTCAATAGATGTGCAGAAAGGTGAACTCACTGTGCGTGTCCAGGATCAAGAGATCACTTTTAACGTCTTTAAAGCAATCAGTCTACCAACGGATGAAGAAGAGTGCTTCCTAGTTGACATGGTGGATTGGTGCCTACAGGATGAAGTACATAAATCGAGGGATTATGGACTATTGATATGTTTAACGGGTGAAAATTCAGATTTGAAGGAAGAGCCATTGACGACAGATGAGGTCATGAAATTTTAGGGTGCAGAGGACATGAAAGAAAGCACCGCAATTCTATCGGTAACATGAAGCTCAGAGACAGTCAAGCTAATTGACTATAACTTAGCGTTGGATGGGAGGAAACCCATTATTATTATTCTCTCCATTAATTTGTTTTCAGTATTTCATTTTTAGTTATTTATGTAGTTATATCGAACTCCTTTTAAATTGGATACTTGATGTTCATGCTTAAGAGTGTAACAAGAATTGCTGTGCGAATCATTACAAACTGTTAGTGTTATGAGACCACTACGTCATACCTTAACATGATACATTAATATCTATGCAGGAACCATAATTGGATGGCACCAATGGGTAGGCGAGGCGAAGTTTAGCATTGCAGAGATCAAGATCGCCATGTGAAGAAACATAGTCAAGATAAAATCGCGCTACCGCTGGCCAAGCCAAAGTTGACAACAAATCATTATGCAAGTCTTGCGCCCGCGTGACCCATGTAGCAACAACTCGTGCACCCGCGCATCAAGAAAAGAACACCACCAAACATTCTCAAGAAGTCTCGCGCCACAGTATGATACGACAAGTTAAGACAGTACTAATAGTTTAAAAACAGAGTTGTGGATCATTTGGACTCTCATTTGGGATATCAACAGAAGTGAAATTCTCTCACTCTCCATAACTCACGTCGCTATCTCTTCATCAGTTACAATTTGTACCGTGCATCTCTCAATCAATTAGCCATGATTCTCTCCTCATTCAAAATCCATATCTCCTCAACTTCTCCAAGAGTGCTATAAAGCTAGGGTTCCTATGTGGGAGTGCAGAAACAAGTATGAGAGCTATCAATTCTTCAAGATTTTCTTCTTTCCCCAGTAATATAATATGTGCAAGTACTAGCAAATACAAATGGGGCCTAAGCGAGCAAGATCTATTACTTCATCTTCTTCTTCCTCTTCGGGAAGTCAAGAGGCTGACATTGTGGATCACACCAAATTCCTCAATTTGGAAGCTCAACAAGAATACTACCGTATTGTGGCAAAGACATTCATCAAAGAGCGAGGATTCAAGCCGGAGGGACAGGATGGCCAGTTATACGTCATGATTCGAGAGAGAGGCTAGGGTGGGCTGACGGCTACTCCAATACCCATTCCTATGAGCGTAATCCGTGAATTCTATGCCAATGCCAAGGTCACTATGAGTGGGATATCTCTGGTTCGTGGTATCAAGGTCGATTACAAACCCCGTGCCATCCGACTAATTTTCAAAATTACTGATGCACCGCCAATGGGGTATGCTAATTGGATAACTGGTGCTCATTTGGAGACCGACATGGAGCTGATCATTGCAGATTTATGTGTATCGGGTACGAAATGGACGTATAAAGTTGGCACAACACAACCGTGGTTATTCCCAGCGGCAGCCCTAAATCGTTATGCAAAAGCGTGGAATTTGTTTATATGTGCCAAGCTCATGCCTTCCGCCCACCAGCACGAAATACCAGCGGAGAGGGCATGTCTTCTGTGGGGTATAATCACTGGAAAGTACATCGACATTGGTCATCTCATTCACGAGAATATGTTGTGTTATTTACGGGGAGTAACGATTGGGAGCATTCCACACGCATTCGTGGTAGCCATGTTTTGTGCTAATCAGGGATGCAACTGGGGCAATGAGCAGATGCAATACCCAAGCCAGGACATTACTCATGCCACGATCGAAAAGTTCAAAGACTTGGCAGGTGGTGTACCGCATCCACGCGGACTAGGATTCATCCTTCAGCCTATTTTCCGTAACCACAACAATGTTTCTATAAATAGATTTAGGCGGGCCCGTCCATGCATGCGCGACGCCAACCAATGGCGATCGCCAGCTCCGAAGGTTGGAGCGCAAGGTCGATGCCATGTATGACAATTTGGGCACATTTGCGACGGGACTCACAAGGGCTTTAGCCGAAGCGTTTGCGCAACAAGGAACAACACAAGAATGGCCTCAGTTTGGAACCGCAACACCTTATCCACCACCGGATTCACCACCCGAGGAAGGTGGCACCACCGATAATTAGGGGAGTTTTCGTACCTTTTACCTTCATTCAATTGGGACATTGAATATTTTAAGTTTGGGGGTATTAGGTAGTAGTTAGTATTTGTTAGTTTTGCATATAGTTTTGCATAATTCATATAGTTTTGCATGATTAGTTTAATTTTTATGTGCGTGTTTAGATTACATTTTAGCATATAGTTGCATGTTGCATACCTCACAGTTCTTACCGTTTAGAAAAATTTTGTCTAGCCAATGATGAGAGTGAAGTTTTGAAATGATATCTGAATATTTTGGATAACATGAGCTGAGATATAACGTTTTATACAAAAAATTCATAATGTTATTTACATGCTCTTGGTTTGCACAAATGTGTTCACAAGCACTTGTAGGTATAAGAAGTACGTTGTGAATTGCTCGATAAAAAAATGTAGTGTTAAAAAGAGAAATATGTGTAAAGTGATTTTTGGGCTTATAAAACATCGATTTTTTAACTGTGGGAACACATGGGTATCTGTGTAAAAAAAAAGAAGAAGAAGAGAAGAAGAGAAATAACATGGCTAGTCTTATTTTCGGGCCCTAGCTACTTGAGTAAATGCGCCGGGGATTGTCTCTACACCTAGCGCCCTAAGGTCTTTCATGGTCTGGGAGTCGTTGGTCAAAAGCTCGCTAAGGGGTAGCAGTGTGCCTAATGGAGTAAGACATTTCACAGTCATGAAGAAAAAGGAAAGAAAAGAAAAAATAGCAATAAACACCACGAGAAAGTGTGAAATTCGCCCTCATAAGTAGAATAAAGCAGTTAAGCCCATTGTTGAACCTTTGTTTATTTTAAGATGTTGAAATAGTCCGAGTCGCATATATATACATAAGTCTTGATTTAAACTATAATGTTTCTGGTTTGAGCAAGATAGCATGAGCATTCTACACCAAAATCAAGTATTGGGCGAACACAACACACACACACAACATCTGTATAGCATTTGTGAATTATATGAGTATATGACTTTATGCCTGCAGTTTGGTTGGAATTTGTATTCTCGAATCTAGAAAAATTCGCTGAGGCAAATTAGACTGAATTTTTATGATGGTTGGGACAATGTGAGAATTAGTTGCATAATAATATAGTTGCATTTTTATTGCTCATTAGTATGCATTGCTTGAGGGCAAGTAATGGTTCAAGTTTGGGGGTATTTGATAAGTAGGATTTTTACCTACTTATGGAGTACCAATTCATGCGAACTATGCCCATATCAAGTACATTTTAGTCTGTTTTAGCTGCATTTTATGTCAAATTGCATTTCGCATACTTAAAACTCCTTTTGGTGAATAAGTGCAGGAATTAGCTTAATTTAGTGGTGATATCGGGCACGAGGCTAACGAAAGCGTAAGGCGAAGCTAAAGATAGGATGTTCATAGGAGTGAGTGGAGCATGGATAAACATAGGATATGTCAGTAGCAGCAGCAACATTAGCAGAACCAAGCTAAGTAGTTGAATCAGAAGATAATAATTGCAAGCCGCGCGACAAAGATAGTTTGGAAGTGCGCGCCCGTGCGAGGTCCCAACAAAACCAGGACAACCTACTGCAAGTTGTTCAGTCGCGAGAAGGACAAGCCTAGGGAGGGCATGCCGGCGCGCGAGACCGGCCAAACATACAAACCCTCTTGCCAAGTCTCGTGGGTAGTGAGAGTATCAGTTAGAAGAGCGCTGCCGCATATCATTTAAGCCTGTCATTTGATTTGTTTTATTTTATTTCCAGATTTTAAAGGTTTTATTTGATTTAAAATGATTCCTGACTAGTGTCAGGGGTATCACTTGATATTTTATTAGTTTTTCACGTATCTTTACTTGGTAATTAGGGTTTTACTCTCTAGAGAGGATTCCAACGCAGAAGGAGGCCATAACTCTACTTTTCTACTCCTTCTGGGATTTCTCTCTGAGCGGATTATTTGTATTAGTTTTTCTTTGGAATCTTATGAGGATTGAATATTGATGCGTATTTAGCAATTGGGTTTGATAGTTTCATCTTTCATCTTTCAATTATCGTTTATTGATCATGTTTAGAGTTGATCCCATAATGGCTTTTGGTTCAGTCATGAACTAAACTCCATTATGGGATTCTAACGGATTTTATTATGTAGTTTGATTGCACGCTTAAATGCTGGGTAGTTTTACATATCATATGGGATGTCTGTCATGATTGTTTTGCATACATGAATGCTTGATCACCATTCGTTTCAGTATTTGTATGGAATTGACAATGAACATGCAAATATGGATTGTAATCATGATAGTATACGTATATAGGGCTGTGTTATATAGCTTATGTATTTCGTGAACTAGATAGACATATACTGTTTCACCGTATAAGTTAAAATAAGAGCTTGAACTTAAAATCAATATAGTTGCAATTTCACATAGACATATAGTGATGTTGGTTATATTGATGATTACATAGAGTCTATCATCTGTGGATGTTGTGTAAGTAGCTCTTAGTGCATTGAAAAATGGCTAATACTTTTTTAGTGCTCTTGGCTACTTTCCTGTGATATGTGAACAAGTCATGCATGATAGTGGCGATTGAATGAAATATTAAATGAAGTTAGAATCTCATTAATTCCAATATCATTTATTATATCGTTTTTATTGTTTTAGTTGTTATTTGTAGTTCAAGAACAAATCAAGTTTAATCCATAGTGTGAGCATATAAATATAGTGATTTAATTAATGAATAGTAGTTTAAGTTCAACAACTTTCTTTGTGGGATCGATACTTTACTTGCTCTGTATTACTTGTTGACGCATGTATGCTTGCATGAGTTAGAGCTCTTTTGTTAGTCATAAAAAAGAGGCAACAGAAGTCACTCAGTTTTGTTCAATTCTTGTTACAGTAATTGCTGCATAGTATCTCACGTTATTTGATTCAATTATTGTCAATATTTTATAATCAATAATTGAGATGACAAAGTTATTAATATTAATATTTGCAATATTAACGATGTCTAGAAGTTCTGTCAAGGAGAGGTTTGGTCACCTAATTGCGCGCCAATGGGGAGAAATCTTTATTGGAAAGCCCCCTTTTTCCTAGGAACGATCTGGTCGATTAATATTGTGAATTATAATAATGATAATAAATTTTGTTTTATTAGTATTATTAATTTAATAAAATGTAGAAAAGCTTTTATATAAAACAAAATACTTTTATAAAAGTTATTCGCTTTTATTAGACTATAAATAGAATATATAATATTCTATTATTAGCATAGTATTTTGCATAGTAAAATCTTTTTATATAAAATAGAATACTTTTATAATGTTATTTATTTTATTAGACAATAATTAGAATATATTATATTTTATTATGCATAGTGTTGCATAGTGCCCTGCATAGTGTTTTCATAATAAAATCTTTTTATATAAAACATAATACTTTTATAAAGTTATTTGTTTTATTAGATTTTAAATAATATATATATATATAGAATATATTATATTTTATTGCATAATGTAGCATAGTATCCTTTCTATTTTCCTATAAATAGGATGCTTAGTTAGAATTGAAAACCACACCAGAAGTTCAGAGAATTCTTCTATAATCTTGAGCGTATTTCTTTAGAGTTTTAAGAAGCTTTGGCGTAGTCTGCAAGTTTTCTTCAAGAATATCCTCGCCTACCACTTGGAATACTCTTCTTTACTACGGTAAGGGATATTATTAGTTGTACTTTAGTAAGGGGTATTCTTTTTTCTTATCCGTGAAGAGAACTTCATTATTCCATTCTTTATTATTCTGTTGGAATAACCTGTATACGCGGGATACCCTATACTTGGTGAAATTCTTCTATTATTCCATTCTTTATTATTCTGTTGGAACATCATGTCTGTGCATTTACGCATGACCTAGTTCCGTTGTTTATTATTCTGTTGGAATATCATGTCGTAAGGTCTACACGCAGACGACCAGTTCCATTATTTATTATTCATTGGAATATCCTCATCATGCATTTACGCATGACCTAGTTCCGTTATTTATTATTACATTGGAATAACTCGTCTGCATGCGGTCCTATCGATGCACGGTGATTTCTTTTGTTATTCCATTCTTTATTATAATCACTTGGTTAAAGTTTTGACTTCTATACTCCATGAAATTAGTGGAATATCCTTGATATTTGCGCTTCATCCAGTATCTTTTCATGAAAATATTCTTCTAAGTATTCTTGAATTGTACTCCACAAAGAAGTATCATATTGACAATTTGGACGTTATTGGTTCCTAGATAAATTAATTCTTAAACTTGTTTTATTGAATTCTTATATCATTGTCATCATCCTCATAATTATATTATGTTGAAAGTCATCCGTGGCCTGTAGTGCATAGATGGACTTGGTATGATTATAACCAGGGATTATTCGGTGTAATCATGACCGTAATATTACAAATGATGTGGAAAAAGTTTTCATTGGCCCGTAGTGCATTGATGGACAGTTGTTGGAATGATCATGACCATTGATTAATACACGAATATCATTGGCCCGTAGTGCATGGATAATATGTGGTCATGATACTAATGAATATCATTGATCGTAGTGCAAGGATGATGTGGATTATTTATTAAGCTGAGTCTCAACGATAAAAGTAATGAAAAACCTTTTAAATCATACAAGATAGTAGATTTTATTCTCTACTTGACTCTTCTAATGGATTGCTTGTTCCGCTGCAGTTAAACTTGATGTTTGTTATATTTTATCAGTTTAACACCGTTGAAGGCTAATGATAATTTATTTTGCATTATCTTAGTCATAATATTTCTTACTAGGCTAGTTGAGCTCACCTTTTGCTTTCATTGTTCTCTTGAGAAATGAGAACGTGCATTGGGGACTAGTCGGGGAACGGAGTGATTTCGTCCGGATGATAGCATTAGTAGTCCTCACTATTCTATGAAATAGTGTGATAATAAATGTATTAAGGACTTATTTTGAGTTTGAATACTGTCTAGAAGACAATATTTGTATTAAAACTCACAGCTCATGTTTTATATTTAAAGTTGTATTTGTATTCTGTACCATGTATTTGGCGACTCAGAATAGGTGATGTATACCTATTTTGGGGGCGTCATAATACGAAAGACTGTATGACTTGGACGATAAAGAATGAATCTTGAGGTATGTCATTTAGTTGCCAGAAAGCCGTAAGGAATAAGAAACTAACTTAACGAACATTATAGTTAATGGTTCAGATAAGTTACGATAAGTTAGGTTGTGGTATAATCGTAACCTTTGATGGTTGACATATGGGAGCCGGGCTAAAAAATTCCTTCAGAGAGCGAAGGTATATACGAAATTGGAAACCAATCTAACTCACTGTGATGGCAGTGTAGATGAGACGGGAACTTGTTTGTTAGTTATTTATGGGAAACTACTCAGAGTACCATATGGACTACTAGCAGAGAAGCGATGTGTGCTGAGTCCAACAGAAGTTATAAGAAGAAGATAAGAATGTAAATCATCAAAGATGATGAACGTTTTGAGTAAGACATCTCTGTATGTCTTGAAGCCGTAAACTGGTAATGAAAGTTGGTTGTGTAAATTGATATTGTAAGAACGCGAACCCTAAGAAGTAAAATTAAGTAAACCAATGTGTAAGTTAGATATACATGACTAATTAGTGTATGTGTTGTTTTCCTGATGTGCTACATAGGAATTAGAATGAGCAATTCGGCGTAAGCTGTAGCTGTGCGTAAGACAAGTTTCCTAACTTCATTCATATTCTAAATGAATGCTAGTTTCTTAAACTTCTCAGATGTTGAAATTAAGAAGTTCTGTCTATGTACGAATGTGTGTTATTTGTACAAGGTGGTAGAACGTATGAGGCCTTGTGCCACAATGTGAACACTTCGGTGTTTCTATGAGATGAACTGTTCTGTGATTAAACTGTTCATTAAGAGAATGCTCTGTTTATACATGATCCGTTATTGTTAAGTATGTGCTAATAATTCTAGCTAGATAGAATGTGTATGAAAAAAGTAGAAGAATGAAAGTATTTCAAAGTGAGAGTGAATATTGTTTTAAAATGATAGGAATCGAGATTATTCCTATTATTCAAGTTGCTTCATAACCTTTGCTCGGTTATCGAAGTTTTAAAGGAATGTTTGAATTCTTGAAGTTGTTTGTTAAACTGTTATGACTTGCTGGGCAATAGAATGCTCACACTTACTTTAAATGAAAAACATTTTCAGCGAACGATGTTAAAAGAACCTAAGGATCCCGTAAAGATCAAGCTGACGGTATCCAGATGAAGTGACATTCAGAATGTGAATGAGCGAGATGATTAAGTGAATACTTGTAATGTAGAAAGATGAAATTGAACTATAGAATAGGTTAATGAACTGTTATATATCTATAGTGGCGGATAAAAGTCACTCTTGTAAGATGAAATGAATAATGTATTTATCATTATTTGTAATGAAAGGGGTTATAAGGTTTTTAGAACATGGGATTTGAGAATGTATGTTGTTATATTTCAGTATATAATGATGTATGTTGGATGAATGATGTACTCGTGACGTACGAAATTCGGGTGTGAAGATAGACTGGATTTTGTGGCGTTACAGAATTGATCAAATATGTTAGGTTAATCCGACATAAGTAAAACAGATTTGTAAAGTCCATAAAAAGAAATGATGTACAAGGAATATAAATGTAGAAAGATCAAGCTTGTTAGGTTGATCTTATAATGTAATAGATAGGTTTGTCTGATCGTCGAGCACTGCACCAAAAATCATAGTCTGCTAGGAGAGTCAAGGAAAACTCGAGAACTATCAAGGCAAACTTGTAGTCTGCAAGATAGTAGATCTTAGAATTTGTAGTCTTCCAGGAGAGACGATGTAGGATCATAGTGTGTCGAGAAGAACTTTCTCATAGCCGTAGTCTGCTGAGGAAGTCATATTCAGAATCGTAGAGACAGCCTGTCTAAGAACCGACCGAGCATCTTCCAGAGCCAAGTCAAGAATCGTAGGCCACACTTAAAGTAGTGGAGTCTGCTAATCATATCAGAGGCAGAGATCGTAGTCGAGCCAGATCAGACGAGGAAAACAAGCATAAAGACCAAAATCGTAGAGTGTCAAGATCTGATCTTGGACTCGTAGTGTCTGCAGAACCAAAGCTAAATCGTAGTGTGCAGAACTAAGGCTTCAACATAGGTGCTCACAACGCCAAGACAGAATCGTAGAGTCAACACGATTCTCAACAAATGAGTACTCCCAAAATATCCAAAGTATGAAGCCTCTGGTTTGAGTTGCAAAGATACATTCCACCTAAAGGAAACCAGAGAGCACTCAACGAATGGAATGCAAGCTAACAGAAGATCTAAGTGCCAACCCAATCAGCATCCAGATTGATTTATGAAGCCATTCAAGATAAAGTCTTCCACAAGTCGATCAGAAGAAGACTTCAGTAAAACTGACTAACTAAAGAAAGTCAGGAAGTGTAGTAGCTGTCAAGAGAACAAGACAACGATCTTGGGATTAACCAGGATCATAGTGTTTGCCAGATTAGAAGCAGAAACTGATGGGATCTATAACACAGACACTGGCCAACCTATACAGAACAGATAAAGAAGATGAAGCATAGGTCGGACCATTGATGATATGTGAATGAGAGATCACAAGGAGAAAGAGACTAAGCATGTCTAACCTGATAAGTCTTAAAGTTGAGGAGGGCCAGAGTAATCAGACAAGTTGTCAGTACCTAATATAAGCTAAGGCAAACAGAAGTGATGAAGCACTGCACGAGTGGACCAAAAAGTGTTCTTCATTGAAGATTCAATGAACACTTTTCAGAATCGTAGTGTTGTCTCAACAAATCAATGAGAAACATTCAACAAGACACACTACGATCAGGTCCAAGAACATCTACATCAAAATCATAGAGTTCGGTCATCTGAAGATTGAAGTATTGGCAACGGTTTAATCTGAAGACTGATATTCTAACATTGCTAATTGAAAGCATGGATGCAAAAGTATAACTGTTGATGTTCTGATCGAGGAATCAGGAAGAAGAAATAAAGATGACTACCTGCCTGACACACCAAAGTGACATCTCTGACGGGGTAGGTGAAATAGTAGACTGCAATGTCAGAAAAGGATAACACATCTGTAGTCTGCACCAAATAACTCGAGATTTGCGAATCAATTCAAATAGCTCCCAACGGCTATATTCCAACAAGAATATTGGGAAGGAGTATAAATCAGCTAGAGCTTCAAAGACCAAAAGGTGTTGAGTTGCAGAATCGTTGAGTTGTTGGAATGCTATATTGTTGACTCTACGAGTTCCACTAGAGCTGAACAGAACAAGTCTCAGTGATAGTGAGACTACTAAGGTGGAAGTGAAGTATATTTGAATAAGGACTTAAACAGACCAAAGCTTTACTCAACAAGGATGAGAATGCCACTACTGAAGATGACAGCTAAGCTGAGAGCCGAGAAGGCCAAGAAGATTGTAAAAACCCAAAACCCTAATAAGACTCGTATGTATAAATCCCGTTATATAAATAAAATTTCTCTGTTTTGAATGTGTTATGTGTTATTACATACTTGGTTTGACAAAATTGACCAAATAAATTTTTATCCGAAAAACGTCGTGCTTGACACCTCGTGCTTAAATTTTTTTTCCATAAACGGACTTTTCGGTAAAATTATTTTCACAAGTTGCTTTGTCGTGCTTACACTAACAAAATGCTTTGTCGTGCTTGTTAGGATTAGTGAGAAATTTAAGTTAGTAAACCTAGGTTAACAAACCCTAACCCTAGTTTATTAATTAAACCCTAATTAGCTAATCTAACTCTAATTAGCTTATGTTAACACTTAATCATAGTTAATAAACTTTAATTAGGTAATAATTAACATTACTTAACATTCCTAATCATTAGAAACAAAATCCTAATCAAGATTAGTGAAGATTTAAACCTAATTAAGCTACTAATTTGATCAACTAGCTCACAAGTAGGTTGAGAGTCACCATTTCAAGTTCCAAAACATCACATGACATGCTTCTAAACTCCCAAGCAGCAGAAGAGTCACAAATCAGATCTTTATTGTGACGCCCCCAAATTCGAATACTTGAAAACTCGAACTCGGTGCTTCACGATACCATTTCTATGAGCGGAATAATACTAATAATAATAACAATAATATAAATAACAAACTTAGTTTACATATATCAGAGTCTACTCCTAAGTATGCAACCTTTACTATAATTCCTTACATGATAGATAATATAAATCATTGTCTCAATACAGTCTAACTATTACAAAAGATATCATTAAACATATTCTGTTTGCTTTTCCTTTTCACTTGTTCTTGTCTAAACCTTCAGGTTGATCCCGCTTAGCTGAAAACATTTAAATTAAGCAAGGATGAGCATTTGAGTGCCCAGCAAGTAGTAACAATTATAATTATATTTAGCTGAAAGAATTAAATGTTTTCTTTGTACATCACTTCTACAACGAATTAATAGTTATGAAGTAAAATGAACCTATAATAATAATATAACAATTCTATCTCAAATTTTTGAAACTACGTATTGACTATATATATAGGGTAGTCAACATACTATGAACATTGTTTTTAGTTTTCGTTAAGGTTTAGCAGAACTTCATCCGCAAAACGTCATGACTTACAGGCACGAGGGTGATATGCCCAATGTGCCCTGTATTGATCAATACTACATTACAAGAATGATATGATCGTTCACTATGTCCGCCTTGGGCGCATAAAAGTTTTCCCGTGATCGGGATGTTCGTACTTAGACTAGAATCCGAACCAAAACAATTTGATTGGATACAAAAAGATTTTTATCATATTCAACGACATTTCGAAATTTGTGTCTAAATTTGATCAAATACCTTAGTTTGCTATATATATATATATATATATATATATATATATATATATATATATATATATATCAACATGTGATTAAATACAATGATTATCCAAGTAGGGACACTTGTATAACCATATTTCAAAATTAATGAATGTAATATATATATATATATATATATATATATATATATATATGAATTACTATATACTAACATGTTGATAATCAATGATCGGATATAGAATATATCACAATAGGGTTAATAATATAGCATAATAATAATATATTTCTAAAACTTCTTACTCATGTCCATCAGCATAAAGGAAATGCAAATGTAAGATACTTGCTCGATCTTGCTACCGCTTACGATTCAGTAACTTAGTTCTATCGTTTATATCACGACCTATCATTAATCAGATCATTTTACTTATTAGAATAACATATTATAACACATAACACTGCTTATTGCAGTCAACACATAACCTAATCACATTGGTACATAGGTTTAACAACCATTGAATCACAAATAATCACATATTTAATTAAATTATCTATGTCCGTGATCAATTTACGAAACATGTCGAAAATCTGCAAACATCTTTATCGAGTAATTATCGAGTCTAAGACTACATCACCTGAACTTAGTATCAGTCATATTATTTTTAAATGACTTAATATAATTTTTAAAAATATTTATTATAATTTATTATGAATTTTCAAACACCTAATCATTATTAAATGATTTAAATATTGAATAATTCTATTATCATTAATATTTAATTAATATTAAACTATTAATGAAATCATTTTCAAAATGTTAAAGTTATTTATAATAACTTAAACTACCTTTAAAATATTAATATTACCCTTAAATGATTTTTAAATTTTTAAATAATTTTAATATTTGAATATTAATGTACTATTTATCAAAATATTAAAAGTCATTAATTATAAATTAAAATATTTTTAATTTATTTGTATTCTTTTTAAATGATTTTTTAAGTTAATAAAACCATTTTTAAACTATTTATTTAGTATAATTATTAAATAAATTTAATATCATTAATAATAAATTAATAATCATTAATATTAAATTATTAATGAAATTATCCTTTAAATATTAAAAGTTATATTTTAAAACTTAAAATATCTTTAAACACTTTATTTTTATTTTAAATGATTATTATAATATTAAAATCATTTTTAAACTAAATTATTTAATATAATTATTAAATAACTTCAATATCATTAATAATAATTAATTAATGAAATTTATCTTTAAATATTAAAAGTTATATTTTATAACTTCAAATATTTTTAAATACCTTATTATTATTTAAAATGATTTTTAATATAATAAAATCATTTTTAATTAATTTATTTAATTCATTTAGTAAATAACTTAATGATCATTAATATTAAATAATTAATGAAATTTACTTTAGAATATTAAAAGTTATATTTTATAAATTAAAATATTTTTAAATAACTTATTATCATTTAAATTGATTTTAATATTATAAAATAATTTTAATTAATTTATTTAATGTATTTAATTAATAAATTAATTATCAATAATATTTAAATAAATACTAATATTTATGAAAAATATTTCAAATTATTAATATTTAATTTTTATAACTTAAAAATAATTTTTGAAATTTTCGGAAATTAATAACTATTTTTAAATAATTTTTGGAATTTTAAATAATTAATTTTAATAAAAGTGTCGCTAAAGACTGCCTATAGCGACAAAACTGTCGCTATAGGTGTTCTTCGTGTTCTTGGCCAAACCCAGAAAATCATAAGCAGTTACCGAGCTACTAAGTTTGACCATTCTTATTTCTTGCCTCGTGATGTTTCTGGTAAAACGAATCATCAGATCGTGTAGTACTACATTATCCAACAACAATAATGATCATACAGTACATAACAAAAGAGATCTGGGCATCCCAAATGACTGTCAGAGCTGTTCTTCATTTCTGGGTTACCCAGAAATGAAGAACATATCGTGGGGCCTACTTTGGGCTTCCACAACTTGTGATTACGGCAATTTTGAAGTGATCTAAGAATTACAGTGTTTAGCCAACATGTAAGGCTACAAATATATTACACAACCTCAACAAAACATCAACAACATAACAAGATCTTGTCCGGCCAAACGATGTCGAAACCACGCCATTTCGTGAACTTTCTTTCTTCATCCGGACTTTCCGCCTAGTTGACCATCCCCAATTCCAATATGTTTGTGATATAAGCTATATAAAAGCATCAAGATGTAGTATAACTACTATACTATAACCTGAATACAATAAGAAACACAAATCAACCACAACTTGCAAGATCAGAGGCGACATAGATCTCGTCAGACCATTTCTGGGCAATATCTGGGTTACCCAGATTTTGTCCAGTCATGGTCGGTCAACGACTTTTGACTAACAATAACTTAAAATCTAGACCAGATCTAAGTCCGATTCTTGTTCCGGATCAAAGACTACATAATGATCTACAATATTCAACACTTAAAACACAAAAATCAAACACGTCATGGAGATCTACACGACCTGACATTCGTTGTCAGACGACTATTGAACTTTTTTCCCATATTTTGTAAAATACCAAATTCGAGCCTCTAGATGTTATGGATCTAACATCTATCAACCCAGATCATCATTATACACTACATACAACATATTTAACACAAAAATTAACATCTAACATAGGATGAAAAAGTCGATTTCATTTTAGGGTTTATACCTCTTATGAATAATCCTTGATTACGTGCTTCCGATTTGGTTATGGATTTCATGGGGCTTGATTTAGAGATCGGTCCACTACTATATTTTGTAGTTGTTAGAGAGAGAGGTCTTTGATGAGTATAGATGCATGAATGAGCAAAAATGTGAACTTTTTCTCTCTCTAACCTAATTTATATAACTTAGATTCATTGAATCTAACTTGCAAGGTGTCAAAGAGGATAAGCTTGGATGATATATAGGCATGTGCTATAAATCTAGAGTGGTGACTTGCAATCTAGCTTATTAAATAAATACCAAAAGGCTATTTTAGTAAACTAATAAAATATTTTAAGGGTATTCTTGTCCATGGCACTTGAATCTAGGTTTTAATCAATAGATTTTAAACCTTAAGGTTTCCCAAATAATTTCTAGGGTTTAAAATTTTAAGATTAAAGTTTAATAAAATTTTAATTATAACTTACTAATTAAAATTAGGGTTTTTTAATAAAAATTAGGGTTTTAAAAATACTTAGGGTTTTTTGATCTAATTAGGGTTCCTCTAATTAAGAATTAGGGTTTCCTAATGAACATAATTATTTACTAAAATAATAATTAGAGTTATCATCTTAGCAATTAGGGTTTTAAATTGGAAATTAGGGTCTCTAATTTACAATTAGGGTTTCAAGACAATAATTAGGGTTTACCTAATTAGCATAATATAATAATGGTCTTAAATCACGTACCATAATTTCTTACCAATTGCAAACTCCGGTTTGAGTTTCAAGTTAGGGTTTAACGAATTAATGCTACTGTTTTAACATGCCACAACATAATTGACCAACCATTTTCTTTACGTACATACAGTACATATTAATAGCACTGAAAATTCAAATATAATATTATTATATTATTATTCTCATTCCTTGATAAAAATCCAAAATTAGGGTTTTGATTCCATATCTGATTTATTCTTTCATATTTAACCTTAATAATTAAGGTAAAATAATTAACTTATTAATTTGTACTAAAATTAGTATAATAAAATAATTATTATAATTATTCTAAAAATCACTCCATATATTATTTAAATAATATATGATTATATTTTCATGGAAAATAATCAATAAAACATTTATGTTATAATAAATTATTATAAGAATATACTTTACAAAAATCAATAATTCTAAAATACAATTATTTGTAAACATTTATGCAATAAATATATTTTTATTTACCACATAAATACATATACACATTATCTTGTACAAATCCTCATCCTTAAAATAATAATAAAAAAAATTTATACGCAAAATTTCTTATTTATTTATATAGAAAATATCGAGTTGTTACATTCACCCTCCCTTATAAAGATTCCGTCCCCGGAATCACCGTTTTGAAACCTATACATACACGGGTACATAGAATACCCAATTATTGCAAGTAGATCTCGATCATAATTTGATCGAACTGATCCTTAACTATTCACATACAGCTTGTCTTTCTGATTAAACGGAAATTTTATTCCTAAAAGAACTCAAATTCCTCCTTCAAAATATCTTTATAAAATAATTTACTATATATAAGAAAATAATATATAAGAAAATAAAATTTGTTTGAGTAATACTTGGAGTTACATCCCCAATGCCTCTCATTGTTTGAGCAGTCATGTTGAAGACTCCTTCTATTGGTTCTGGCTTGGTTCATTTGTTGAAGTCGGTCCGTGTTATCGCCAATATCCTGCTGCCTTTCCTTGTATTTGCATTCTTTGCCTCCCTTCTCTTCCTTGGACAGTCTTTCGCCTTATGCTTCATTGATGCACAAATAAAACACCCACTATACATTCTTAAATTGGGGAAGTTAGGAGAGATATGTCCCACCTGCCCACACTTGTAGCACACATTCTTTCCTTTTAAACACTTTCCCGAATGATTCTTTCTACAATTTCTACAATGCACAACTTGCTTCTTTCTACCTTCTGGCCTGTTTTCCATATTTCCAACATTATTACCTTTCTTCTTTCAAGTTCTACTACCACTACTCCCTTCTCCGGCTTTAACTTGATTTGTGTCCCACCAACAATTCACCCCTCCTTTCATTGTAAAGGTTGCGAAAGCTGTCTTTTGCCCCTCCGTTACCCTGGCTATCACAACCACTTCTACAGTATCAGACCGAGATCCACGTTATATATTCATGAAATTATCTCTAGGCATGGAGTACCTATTTCCATAGTATCAGACCGAGATCCACGTTTTACTTCAAATTTTTGGAAGAGTCTTCAGAAAAATTTAGGAACACAATTAAGACTAAGTACAGCCTATCATCCTCAAACTTATGGACAGAGTGAGAGAACTATACAAACATTGGAGGATATGTTGAGAACATGTGTCACGGACTTCAAAGGAAGTTGGGAAGATCAGTTACCTTTAGTCGAATTCGCCTACAACAATAGTTATCATGCTAGCATAGGTATGCCACCCTATGAAGCCTTATATGGAAGAAAATGTAGAACGCCTTTATGTTGGGATGAAGTCGGGGAAAGACAACTGTTAAGACCTAAAATAATTCAACAAACCATTTGAAACTATCTCAGAATCATACGTCAACAACGATTACAAGCGTCTCAAGATCGACAAAGAAAATATACAGATCCACATCGTCAACAACGAAACTTTAGTGTAGGAAGTCACGTATTCTTGAAAGTATCTCCTTGGAAAGGCAAGATACGTTTTGGCAAGAAAGGAAAATTAAGTCCGAGATTTATTGGACCTTTTGAAATTTTGAGAAGAACTGGTGAAGTTGCTTATGAATTAGCACTACCACCTGAGTTAAACCATATTCATAATGTGTTTCATGTGTCCGTTTTACGACCATACAAACCTGATTATAAACACGTTATAAATTATGAACCTATCCAAATCGAAGAAGATCTTTCTTATGTAGAAGAACCTGGGCAGATCGTCGACCGTAAAGAGCAAGTCCTCCGTAATAAAGTGATAGCATTGGTTAAAGTAATACGGAGAAATCAGAACGTTGAAGAAGCTACATGGGAGATTGAAGATAAAATGCGAGAGAATTATCCTCAACTTTTTACTTGACATGTACTGTAATTTCGAGGAATAAATTCTTATTAGTGGAGGTGAATTTAAAACCCAAAACCCTAATAAGACTCGTATGTATGAATCCCGTTATATAAATAAAATTTCTCTGTTCTGAATGTGTTATGTGTTATTATATACTTGGTTTGACAAAATTGACCAAATAAATTTTTATCCGAAAAACGTCATGCTTGACACCTCGTGCTTAAATTGTTTTTCCATAATCAGACTTTTCGGTAAAATTATGTTGACAAGTTGCTTTGTCGTGCTTACACTGACAAAACACTTTGTCATGCTTGTTAGGATTAGTGAGAAATTTAAGTTAGTAAACCTAGGTTAACAAACCCTAAACCCAAATTAGCATAACCCTAACCCTAGTTTATTAATTAAACCCTAATTAGCTAATCTAACTCTAATTAGCTTATGTTAACACTTAATCATGGTTAGTAAACTTTAATTAGGTACTAATTAACATTACTTAACATTCCTAATCATTAGAAACAAAATCCTAATCAAGATTAGTGAAGATTTAAACCTAATTAAGCTACAAAATTGATCAACTAGCTCACAAGTAGGTTGAGAGTCACCATTTCAAGTTCCAAAACATCACATGACATGCTTCCAAACTCCCAAGCAGTAGAAGAGTCACAAATCAGATCTTTATAGAGGCAAGTAGGTGGGAAAATGACCAAAAAGCCAAGTTAAAGAATTCTATAAATAGGAATCTTAGAAATTTGAGCAAACTCAACTCAATTCTCAAAGCCTAGATACACTTATAAACCTACCATATCAAGCACAGGTGTTAATTATGAAACAAGATCGGAAGTTAGAATCATGAATTGCTTTCAGTTAAGGTGCAAACCCTAGTTCATAAATTTCTCTTTGATCTTATGTTAGATTTGTTGTTTAGATGTTTAGAATAGAATATTGTATTAGGATGTTAGAAATTATGCTAGAGTGGTAGAACACGTTTTCATATTATCTAGATGCCTTAATTAAGCGTTTTATGAAATGGAAATTTTGAAAAAATGGTCCGACAACGGTAGATGTCAGGGCTTTTCGATTCATGTGTGTTTATGATTTGGTCTGTTAATTAATTGGTATTTGTAGCCTGTAAGTAGGTCTTTAATCTAGAAAAGAAAAAAGGTTCAGATGAACCATAGATTCCAAGATATAAGCAGTCAAAGTGGTTTGACCGTTCACGGAAGTTGGTTTTCTGGGTTGCCCAGAAAGCTCAAGAACAGTTGAACCGGCTACTTTGACCGACCTATTTAATCATCTTCTGATTGTTAATTCTTTATGTTTTTGTTATAAATTAGTACTCTGGTATACATACTACATATCTATGATCTTCAATCGAACAAACGACTCATAGGATTACCGGAATTATTGGTCAAAAGTAGTTGGCCAAGCATAATTAGAAGTTTTACGGGTTTTTTCGAAATCCGAAGAACACGAAGAATTAGTAGTAGTACTTTGACCAAAGATAAATAGAGACCTTAGATTTAAGTTTTGTTCATGTTAATGTTATATATATGTACCCTAACATATAGATTACATGTTACAACAAACACAACATACATCTAATACACAGAATCAAAGTTATTCAAGCCACAAAATCGTTGACCGGCCATGACCACTGTTCTGGGTTACCCAGAAACCCAAGAACAGCTCTGACTGTTACTTTAAACCTTTATAATTTCTTGTTAGATGTAGATTAAAGCCTGATTATTGCTTGAGTTTGTACTATTGTATGAGTACTACAACACCAATACTTGATCTAACCAAAAATCATTACCAGTAACGATTTATTTGATGGTCAAACTAGTCACTCGACCATGACCAACGCCTTCCCAGAAACTCAAGAACACCTACAACGACACTTTCTGTCACTGTAGAGCTTTAGCGACGGACATAAATTATTTTCTTTAGAAATAAATTATAAAAATTAGAAATAATTAATAAAAACAGTTTTAAAAATTATATTAAATTATTATAAATTATTTCTAATATTTCTACAAAATTGTAATAATTATTTTATTTTATTTAGATATTATTTATAATTAACTTATTAATAAAGTAATTAGAATAATTACTTTTAAATACTAAATAATTATGTAAAAATATTATTATTGAAATAAAAATCATAATAAATGATTATAAATTATTTAATAATATTAAATAATGTTTTTATAAAATTTTAGTAAATATAAATTACTTATAAATAGAGATAAATGATTTAAAAATCATTTAAAGGATAAATAAATATTTTAAAAATACTTTCAACCTTCTAAAATATATTATAAGGATAATTAAATTATTTAAAAATATAACCAAATTTTATAAATAAAATTTAGTTCATTTATCAAAGGTATTAAAAGTCAAATCTAACCCAGTATTAAATAGATGTTTTATTTGAGTATTGTTATCAATACTAACGTGTTAGATTTATATTTATAAACGTCATAGGTACTTATTAGCCTTCGAATAGCATAGCTTGACTGATCTGCGCTCAGGCAAGTCTCCTATACCCAATTTATTACTTATGCAAAATTTATCAACCATGTTTATTCGCTGAACAAGATTCTATCTTGATATACTGTTGATATAATACACCTACATTGAATGACCTATTATTGAAAAGTTATTGTTATAGTTCCAGCATGACTAAGTAATGAATTGTTTATTCATATGATATTGTTTATTAAGCATAAACTGTTGTGTCAAACCAAATTGTTTTGGTAAGATAATCTTATACTGAAGTTGAGTATCCCGTAAGGGAGCAAAGTTTAGTCAATGAATATATTGACAGTAAATTGTAAGGTATTTTGAGCACTGTAGGTGATATGGATACTCTTAGGATGTTGAATAGGCTTATCCCCTATCTCACATCTGAATAAAATTTCTAAGTCTTTGTGACTGACAGAAATGATAAAAATTCCAGAACTGGTTGGAATTAGAAATCCAGAAATGGTAACAACTATCAGTCAAAATTTGAATTGTTATAATTTTTCAAATCCTATATTGTTATAAATATACAACTTGCTGAGCATGTCATAGCTCACCCTTGCAAATTATTCCCTTTTGCAGTTTTAGATGGTAATCCTGGAACATCTGGAGTAGATAAAGGGAAGCGTCCCTACATATATTAGATTATATTCTTGTTTATATGAATACCTTGTAATAAGAACTCGTTATGAGAATTTTGTAATCGAATCATAATATTATGATATATATATGACATCTTTTATTTCTGCAACCGTGTTTTCTTATATATATAGATGTAAAGTAAGATGTCTTCTATTCTAGTTGAGATCCTTGGCAACTATATATCTGAGTGAGGGTGTTAATAGCATGGACTATTCATGTTGTTATTAATACTCTGAATTTTAGATGGATGGTTACTATCGATACGATAGTATATATTCGCATGACATAGACTATACATCTGGGTGAGGGTATTAGTAATATGGACTGTTCATGTTATTACCGATACTCAATTTCGAATAAATAGACTCTAGTCACGAGATCTGATTCATATATTCAAGTGAGGGTATCCAAACACAGTAATATTTCTCTTGGGAATTACCATCTGTTATGGGATACTGTAAATCTTGAATCTATGGGAATTATATCTGATAGTCCCTCTATCTAAGGTAATATGTTAATCAGATACCATGGGTGTATAGATTTAAATGCATTATGTTAATTTCTCTGACAACACCATAACCGATACCACGGGAGTATAGGTATGGGGTGTTACAATTTTGGTATCGTAGTCATTAAGGCTATATAGATATAAGGAAGAGTTTTCTTAGTATATAGTCTTCGAGTCCGTAAAATTTTTAAAAAGACATATAAAATATAACATTAAAATTATTATGTGGTGTAAACCTTTGTACCAGTATATATGGAGTTTTCTTTTATAGATGGCCAACTCCATTGCTGAAGAAAGAGTGATCAATCCACCGCAAATAGAGTCTTTTATAGCTAGTGATGCAGAAGAAGAAGAAGAATTGCTTCATGATCAACAACTGCTTGATGTTGAAGAAGAAGAAGATCCAGTGGCTGGACAATTAATGAGAATAGATGAGCATGATGAGGCAATGGCATCACTACTGCAGACAACAGAATGTGAGAACAATAAGATGAAGTTTAGGGCAGATTTAGCTTAGTGTATGCTAATGGATGAAAGAAGTCATAGCCATCGACTAAAAGTACAACTGCACCATGCACAAAGGTGCATAAAGGAAATTCAGTCAAGACTTCTTAAAACATCTCTGGGAGTTCGAGATACTTTTAATGATTTACAGCGTCGTGTAACTCGATATCCAGTAGAGGAGAAGAAAACTGCTTATCTCATCGATCGATCTGTGGTTTGTCACATGATCCAGGATTCCTTTGATGATATCAATGAATTCTAGAGAGTAGCATAGGAGGTTGGATGCTTTATATTAGTACAATAAAGAAGCATTCAAAGTTTGTATTGTGATAAGTACTGTGTAATATAGTAGTTTGTTTAAATTTTGAAGTTGTTCTAAGATGGTTGAAATATATATAAATAAACAATATGTTTTGGTTATCTAAGAAATCGTATGTGAATCTTTGTTGTTGTTTTATAGAATCATGCCACCAACCAGAAGACCCCAAAGAGAAATGAATAATGAGGATAATCCTACTCAACAGTTAGTAGATATGATGTTAGGAGTAATAAATAAACCTGTAAACCAAAATACTTCCTTTAAAGACTTTAAATTAGTTGGACCACCTGAATTTAAAGGTACATTAGAACCTGTAGATGCACAAATTTGGATTTCTGAGATAGAAAAATTCTTCCTAGTAACTTGATGTCGATGAATAACCGTAAGACAACTTTTGCAACTTTCTTCTTGAAAGGTGAAGCTAATTATTTGTGGGAATCAACCAAAGGTCGAGTAGAAACTGAAATTGTTCCTTGGGATAGATTTAAAGAGTTGTTCTTTGAAAACTATTTTTCCCAATCCCTGAAAGACCGAATGGAAATAAAATTTCTAGACTTAAAACAAGGAGATCCTGCTGTAACCCAGTATACAGCTAAGTTTAATGAACTATTCAGGTTTGCTCCTCATCAAGTAACCACTGAACTTAGAAAGACTCGTAGGTACCAAAAAGGTTTAAAACCTCAAATTCGGAGTAAATTATCAGTGCTTCAAATCAAAACTTTCTCTGAAATACTAGAGAAGGCCACTATAACTGGAAGTGAGAATGAAAATCTCGCTAAGATTCATTAGGACAAAAAGACTCAGAGTGAGAAAGGGAAAAGTAAGACAGAACCCAGTTCAGGTGGGTTTAATAACAAGCGTAAATGGAATAATTCTTTTTCTAACAATTCAGGGAAAAAGATTGGAAATACTAATAACAATTTTAGTAATAATAATATTAAACCTTGTCCTAAGTATAGTAAGAAACATAGAGGAGAGTGTCTTCTTAACAAATGCTTTAATTGTGGACAGTCAGGACATTATCTTTCACAGTGTCCTCTTCCAAAGAAAAATAAATGTTTTAATTGTGGTTCAATGGACCATTTTTCTAAGAACTGTCCCATAAACCAAGGAGGAAAAGGGAAATAGCTGAATGGGTAAGTAAATGTCTCACGTGTCAAAGGGTTAAGGCAGAACATCAGAAGCCAAGTGGTTTACTTCAACCCTTACCAATTCCTGAGTGGAAGTGGGAACATATAACCATGGACTTTGATGTGGGCCTTCCAACTACACAAAAAAGGCCATAATGCAATTTGGGTAATAGTTGACCATTTAACTAAATCCGCTCACTTTTTACCTATTAAGATTACTCATAACTTGGATCACCTTGCCAAATTATATATTCATAAAATTATCTCTAGGCATGGAGTACCTGTTTCCATAGTATAAAACCGAGATTCATGTTTTACTTCAAATTTTTGGAAGAGTCTTCAGAAAAATTTAGGAACACAGTTAAGACTAAGTACAGCCTATCATCCTCAAACTGATAAACAGAGTGAGAGAACCATACAAACATTGGAGGATATGTTAAGAACATGTGTCATAGACTTCAAAGGAAGTTGGGAAGATTAGTTACCTTTAGTCGAATTCGCCTACAACAATAGTTATCATGCTAGCATAGTTATGCCACCCTATGAAGCCTTATATGGAAGAAAATGTAGAACGCCTTTATGTTGGGATGAAGTCGGGGAAAGACAACTGTTAAGACCTAAAATAATTCAACAAACCGCTGAAACTATCAGAATCATACGTCAACGATTACAAGCGTCTCAAGATCGACAAAGAAAATATACAGATCCACATCGTCAACAACGAAACTTTAGTGTAGGAAGTCACGTATTCTTGAAAGTATCTCCTTGGAAAGGCAAGATACGTTTTGGCAAGAAAGGAAAATTAAGTCCGAGATTTATTGGACCTTTTGAAATTTTGAGAAGAATTAGTGAAGTTGCTTATGAAATAGCACTACCACCTGAGTTAAACCATATTCATAATGTGTTTCATGTGTCCGTTTTACGACCATACAAACCTGATTATAAACACGTTATAAATTATTAACCTATCCAAATCGAAGAAGATCTTTCTTATGTAGAAGAACCTGGGCAGATCGTCGACCGTAAAGAGCAAGTCCTCCGTAATAAAGTGATAGCATTGGCTAAAGTAATACGGAGAAATCAGAACGTTGAAGAAGCTACACGGGAGATTGAAGATAAAATGCGAGAGAATTATCCTCAACTTTTTACTTAACATGTACTGTAATTTCGAGGAATAAATTCTTATTAGTGGAGGTGAATTTAAAACCCAAAACCCTAATAAGACTCGTATGTATGAATCTCGTTATATAAATAAAATTTCTCTATTCTGAATGTGTTATGTGTTATTATATACTTGGTTTGACAAAATTGACCAAATAAATTTTTATCTGAAAAACGTCGTGCTTGACACCTCGTGCTTAAATTGTTTTTCCATAATCAGACTTTTCGGTAAAATTATGTTGACAAGTTGCTTTGTCGTGCTTACACTGACAAAACGCTTTGTCGTGCTTGTTAGGATTAGTGAGAAATTTAAGTTAGTAAACCTAGGTTAACAAACCCTAAACCCTAATTAGCAAAACCCTAACCCTAGTTTATTAATTAAACCCTAATTAGCTAATCTAACTCTAATTAGCTTATGTTAACACTTAATCATGGTTAGTAAACTTTAATTAGGTACTAATTAACATTACTTAACATTCCTAATCATTAGAAACAAAATCCTAATCAAGATTAGTGAAGATTTAAACCTAATTAAGCTACTAATTTGATCAACTAGCTCACAAGTAGGTTGAGAGTCACCATTTCAAGTTCCAAAACATCACATGACATGCTTCCAAACTCCCAAGCAGCAGAAGAGTCACAAATCAGATCTTTATAGAGGCAAGTAGGTGGGAAAATGACCAAAAAGCCAAGTTGAAGAATTCTATAAATAAGAACCTTAGGGCTGAGCAAACTCATGAATTCTCAAAGCCTAGATACACTTATAAACCTACCATATCAAGCCTGGGTGTTAACAGCAACAAGATCAGAAGATAGAATCAAGAATTGCTCAAGTTAAGGTGCAAACCCTAGTTCATAAATTTCTCTTTGATCTTATGTTAGATTTGTTGTTTAGATGTTTAGAATAGAATATTGTATTAGGATGTTAGAAAGTATGCTAGAGTGGTAGAACACGTTTTCATATTATCTAGATGCCTTAATTAAGCGTTTTATGAAATCTGAAAATTTTTAAAAAAATGGTCTGACAGCCGAATGTCAGGGCTTTTCGATTCATGTGTGTTTATGATTTGGTCTGTTAATTAATTGGTATTTGTAGCCTGTAAGTAGGTCTTTAATCTAGAAAAGAAAAAAGGTTCAGATGAACCATAGATTCCAAGATATAAGCAGTCAAAGTGGGTTGACCATTCACGGAAGTTGGTTTTCTGGGTTGCCCGAAAAGCTCGAAAAATGATTGAACCTAAGCTTACTTTGATCAATCCTTTTAATCATCTTCCGATTGTTAATTGTTTATGTTTTTGTTATAAATTAGTACTCGCATATATACATACTACATATATCTATGATCTTCAATCAACAAACGACTCATAGGATTACTTAATTATTGGTCAAAAGTAGTTGATAGAAGCGTAATCAAATTTTACGGGTTTTTTCGAAATCAAGAACACGAAGAACAGTTGGTAGTTGTACTTTGACCAGCATAAATAGAGACCTTAGATTTAAGTTTTGTTCATGTTAATGTTATATATATGTACCCTAACATATAGATTACATGTTACAACAAACACAACATACATCTAATACACAGAATCAAAGTTATTCAAGCCACAAAATCGTTGATCGGTCATGACCACTGTTCTGGGTTACCCAGAAACCCAAGAACAGCTCTGATAGTTACTTTGAACCTTTATAATTTCTTGTTAGATGTAGATTAAAGCCTGATTATTGCTTGAGTTTGTACTATTGTATGAGTACTACAACACCAATACTTGATCTAACCAAAAATCATTACCAGTAACGATTTATTTGATGGCAAAACTAGTCACTCGACCATGACCAACTACATTCACCGCCTGTAAAACTCAAGAACACCTACAACGACACTTTTTATCACTGTAGAGCTTTAGCGACGGACAGAAATTATTTTCTTTAGAAATAAATTATAAAAATTAGAAATAATTAATAAAATCAGTTTTAAAAATTATATTAAATTATTATAAACTATTTCTAATATTTAAACAAAATGTAATAATTATTTTATTTTATTTAGATATTATTTATAATTAACTTATTAATAATGTAATTAGAATAATTACCTTTAAATACTAAATAATTATGTAAAAATATTATTATTGAAATAAAAATCATAATAATGATTATAAATTATTTAATAATATTAAATAATGTTTTTATAAAATTTTAGTAAATATAAATTACTTATAAATAGAGATAAATGATTTAAAAATCATTTAAAGGATAAATAAATATTTTAAAAATTCTTTAAACCTTCTAAAATATATTATAAGGATAATTAAATTATTTAAAAATATAACCAAATTTTATAAATAAAATTTAGTTCATTTATCAAAGGTATTAAAAGTCAAATCTAACCCAGTATTAAATAGATGTTTTATTTGAGTATTGTTATTAATACTAACGTGTTAGATTTATATATATAAACGTCATAGGTACTTATTAGTCTTCGAATAGCATAGCTTGACTGATCTACGCTCAGGCAAGTCTCCTATACCCAATTTATTACTTATGCAAAATTTATCAACCATGTTTATTCGCTGAACAAGATTCTATCTTGATATACTGTTGATATAATACACCTACATTGAATTACCTATTATTGAAAAGTTATTGCTATAGTTCCAGCATAACTAAGAAATGAATTGTTTATTCATATGATATTATTTATTGAGCATAAACTGTTGTGTCAAACCAAATTGTTTTGGTAAGATAATCTTATAATTGAAGTTGAGTAGCCTGTAAGGGAGCGAAGTTTAGTCAATGAATATATTGATGATGAAATTGTAAGTGTATTTTGAGCAATTGTAGGTGATATGATACTCCTAGGATGTTGAATAAATGATCCCTATCTCACATCTCGAATAAAATTTCTAAGTCTTTGTGACCGATAGAAATGATAAAATTCGAGAACTAGTTGGAATTAGAAATCCAGAAATGGTAACAACTATCAGTCGAAATTTGAATTGTTATAATTCTTCAAATCCTATATTGTTATAAATATACAACTTGCTGAGCATGTCATAGCTCACCCTTGCAAATTATTCCCTTTGTAGTTTTAGATGGTAATCCTGGAACATCTGGAGTAGATAAAGGGAAGCGTCCCTACATATATTAGATTATATTCTTGTTTGTATGAATACCTTGTAATAAGAACTCGTTATGAGAATTTTGTAATCGAATCATAATATTATGATATATATATATGAAATCTTTTATTTCCGCAACCGTGTTTTCTTACATATATAGATGTAAAGTAAGATGTCTTCTATTCTAGTTGAGATCCTTGGGAACTATATATCTAAGTGAGGGTGTTAATAACACGGACTATTCATGTCGTTATTAATACTCTAAATTTCAGATGGATGGTTACTATCGATACGATAGTATATATTCGCATGACATAGACTATACATCTGGGTGAGGGTATTAGTAATATGGACTGTTCATGTTATTACTGATACTCTGAATTTCGGATAGATAGACTCTAGTCACAGATACAGTTCATATATTCAAGTGAGGGTATCCAAACACAGTAATATTTCTCTTGGGAATTACCATCTGTTATGGGATACTGTAAATCTTGAATCTATGGGAATGATATCTGATAGTCCCTCTATCTAATGTAATATTTTAATCAGATACCATGGGTGTATAGATTTAAATGCATTATGTTAATTTCTCTATAAACACCATACCGGATACCACAGGAGTATAGGTATGGGGGTGTTACAATTTTGGTATCAGAGTTGTTAAGGCTATAGATATAAGGAAGAGTTTTCTTAGTATATAGTCTTCGAGTCCGTAAAAATTTTAAAAAGACATATAAAATATAACATTAAAATTATTATGTGGTGTAAACCTTTGTACCAGTATTTATGGAGTTTTCTTTTTTAGATGGCCAACTCCAATGCTGAAGAAAGAGTGATCAATCCACAGCAAATAAAGTCTTTTATAGCTAGTGATGCAGAAGAAGAAGAATTGCTTCATGATCAAAAACTGCTTGATGCTGAAGAAGAAGAAGAAGAAGAAGAAGAAGAAGAAGAAGAAGATCCAGTGGCTGGACAATTAATGAGAATATATGAGCATGATGAGGCAATGGCATCACTACTGCATACAACAAAATGTGAGAAAAATAAGATGAAGTTTAGGGCAGATTTAGCTTAGTGTATGCTAATGGATGAAAGAAGTCATAGCCATCGACTAAAAGTACAACTACACCATGCACAAAGGGGAAGAAAGGAAATTCAGTCAAGACTTCTTAAAAAATCTCTGGGAGTTCGAGATACTTTTAATGATTTGCAGCGTCGTGTAACTCGATATCTAGTAGAGGAGAAGAAAACTGCTTATCTCATCGATCGATCTGCGGTTTGTCACATGATCCAGGATTCCTTTGATGATATCAATGCATTCTAGAATGTAGCATAAGAGGTTGGATGCTTTATATTAGTACAATAAAGAAGTATTCAAAGTTTGTAATGTGATAAGTACTGTGTAATATAGTAGTATGTTTAAATTTTGAAGTTTTTTTATGATGGTTGGAATATATATAAATAAACAATATGTATAACAGATAGATAGATTATAGGTAGAGAATATGAAGTTAAGTACGAGTTTTTAAAACTCATACTTATGTGACATTCTTGATTCATAGTTATATGAAATGTTTATGAACCCCTCAGCGAATGGACGCCAAAGGTTTGACTAGGACAAGTTCTTAAACTCATATGATTGTAGCAAGTAAATGAACTCATAAGTGTGGTTTGACGAATTGGGTATAGTTGTGTGTAAATGGAGTATCGAGGATAATAGGAACAGGTAGACTGTTTAAGCAAATGATTATTAGTGGAGACATAAGTTTTCCAAAACTCCTAGCTATGCTAGACTTCGAAATTTTGACATCAAGCTAAATACGCACTAAGTGCTTTTGAAAAAATAAATATGTAGACTCGTAATCATTTTTGAAACGGTTTAAAGTATAGTCTATGCTACTCATTTCAGCTAGACGCAAATGATTTGAAATATCAAAATATATTTTATTTATCACTCATGTACCATGTAACCTGGTGCAGAGATGATAAAAGTTGATAGAATTATAAATACAAAAATACTTAGTGTGAATTTGATCTAAAGTCGCTGTTCCACTATTATATGATGTGTTATGACAAAGTCATACAAATGACGACATCCTCAAACGGACTGTTAATACAATACGGCATCATGACGTCATTCTCGAAAATGTTTTCAAAATTTTAATTAGCCAACGGGGTTTGGCTACAACTAAATAATTCGATTGAATTAAATTATTGATATGAGTCTATGCTATTCGATTCAGCTAGACTAATGTTTATGAAAACTCTAAGTGTTCATTGAAAGAAATTTCCCGAACCAAATTATTTTGGTGCGGAATCATATGATAAGACTGAGGTGAACTACGTTGTTTGGATAAAATAATCCAATCGGCAAGCGTAAATATTAAGCTATACATGATTAATACGTTATGCATGACGTAAGAGTCACGATAGGCTAATCACCTAAAGTATCTAGCAACGGTAGTTTACCTTCTTTGTGATTGTAAACATACCAAGTAATGTATTGTTTTGCAAAGATGAATACTAAATAAAACCATGTGTTCATGGTCTATATGACCCCTCAAAGACAATTTGAAAACTTTTACTCTTGTGAGTGGTGTATTGGGTAACATGTGATGATGTGTGTGAATGGTGTAAGTCAGATGGTGTAAAGGTAAATTTCGGGGAAGAAATTCTTAGAAGAAGGGGTGAATGTGACAACCCGAGAATTTAGAAAATTTTTAAAATCATAATTGATTGATTTAAGGTTCACTGTTAGAACCTAGACAGAAAATAAGTGTATGAAATTGGCAGTTCTGAAATGAAATTTTTAGGATTTCAAAATTTTATGTAGGATTTTGGAGAATTATTCAGGATTAAGTATAAATGTGTATATGTTCTGTGGATATGGTATTATATGTGTTCAGAATAAGTGGTTAAGGGTCAATGGTTGACCAGATAAATTTTATCAGTGTCAAACCCTAATATTATTGACAAATGTCAACGTTTAGTTAGAAAATCCTAGCAATGGATAAGAAACCCTAGAAACCGGTTCTGAAACCCTAATTTCAGTTCCGGAAATTCGAAACCTTAATTTGAAAAATCAAAGGCTAAAGATAATGGCTTAAGTATTTTTGTGTATATATTAGGGATAACCCTAATTGCTAAATTAGAAAGCCTAATGTTTTGTATAATACCTTAAGGGATTAAAAGTTATGTGTGTAATGAATATGAATATTATGTATTTGTTTATTTGTTTATTATATAAACAAATAAAAGAAACTAGGATAATTATATATTAGGAATAAAAAATTGAATAACTTAAAGGTTTTGGTATGGGAGAATATTATTATTTATAATATATACTAATTCTAAGAGATTTATTTTATACATCTCAATTAATTAATTTTATAATCTAATTATAGCAAGTCTAATTGGGTTAAAAAATTAAGTGTATGTAACTAAAGATTTAAATTATAATTGTGTACATGAAAACCCTAATTAAATAATTAGGGAATAATAATATTAAAAGTATTGGACTATGTAAATTTTATGGCCCAAGAAATTAAATTTAAAGTCCAAAAGATTAATTATTAGAGAGCCCAAACAAGTAAAGGATTGGCCCAACATTTAGCCCAAGGGGTGAGAAAATAAGCACATGTTATTTTCATAGATTTGCTAAGATATTTGGAGAGATTTGTAAGATTTTGTAGAGATAGGAGAAAGAAAGAGAAAAGATATTGGATAGATTTAGTAGAGATATGGAAAGATATGAAAGAGATATGGAAGGGATGTTGGGAGATTTTATATATACATACATATGTTATATATATGCATTTCTCCTACTATAAATATCCCTCATCTATTTTGCAAATAAATTTTTTCATCTCATTCTAAATAGATAAGGAAAGAAAAACAAAATAATAGAGAGAAAATTCATGGGGGGCTGCCATGGGGCTTAGAGAGAAGTAGAAGAGTAGCTTTGGTTCATAGCTCCACCTAGCAAGAACAAGAAGAAGAAGAAGAAAAACCCAAAAGGGAAAAGGTATAAACCCTAAACAATTAGTTTATGTATTTTTATTTTATTGATTTGGATGAAATAAAGAAATTATGTTTTGAACTTTAAAACTTTTGATCTACATGTGTTAGAGGGTGTTATGTGTAGATCTAACTATTTTAGGTGTTAAAAGTTTGATCCAAAGAAAGAAAAGTAAAATAATTTTTCTAAAGCTTAGAAAAGCTAGTGACTGCTGTCCCTAAACAGAAAATTCAGGGTTAGCTAAATTACTCTAAAAATTCTGGGCTTTTGATATGTTATATTAAACTCAATAAGCTTTCCATAGACTCCAGAATGGACTAAATCCGACATCGGAGGAGAGAGTTATGACATTTCAAAGTAGTAGTGTCAAAACTGTCCAACAAGTGCGGTGTAGTCCACTTGAACGGAATTTCTGGGCTGATATGTTCGGTATCTGGAAAACCATCAGTAGGGAAGAGTTGTAGTCCCGGAAGTTAGCTTCGCGTGGGCTCAAGAATTGCCTAAAAATGTTTTAAAACGAAAACGTTATGACTATTTTAGCGAAAGAGGATAAATCTGGGAAAAAGATGAAAACTGTTGCGAGTGGACATTTTTGGGGTCTGTTTTAGGCTGCCTAAGAGGTCTGAAATTACTGGGTGATATTTTCTAACAATACTTTGGTATGTCATGTATAACATATCCAAAATCGCTTTAATCAGAAGATTCTGAGTAATGCGTGAGAAAATCGCAAAGTGGTTTGCCTCAAGATGCTTATGAGCAGAAGCGGAAGCAACAAAGAGTCACTGTCGAGGGTCAGTAGCGCTCCACGGGTTGTCTTTGCTCTTTGCCGCTGACGTCCATTTCATGCTTTATTTTTTATGAGCTTCCATGATCCATTTTTGCGGTGTGAAATTTTTCTAAAATACTATGCCATGAGGTCTATAATATGCCCAAAATTTCACTCTTATATGATTCACGATTTGAGAATTAAAAATCTACAAAGAAGCATGTCAGAACTAAAATTTGAGCGAAAGCCGAGCGTCGGCGCGTCGAGCGATTTTGACGTTTGACGTTCCGAATCCCATTCTGGCGAAATAATAAGTCATAATAAATATATTAAAGTCCTACGGGGCGAGATTTGACTATAAGTAATATTTTATGCCGAGAAACTTTCTTTCGGGTATAAATAAAGTAATAAAAATATGTTAAAAATATAAGTTACATATTTAAGCGAAATAAAATCTATAGTTGCTTATGAAATTATATTTTGGTGTTAGAAAATATTTTAAGTTATTTTTAAATAACTTTTGATATTTTGTGATGAATTTCATTAATTAATCAATATTAATGGTAATTAGTTTATTTAATAAATATATTAAATAAATTATGGAAAAATAGAATAAATGTTTTATAAATCTTATAAAATGATTTAAGTGTTATAAAAATATTTTAAGTTTTAAAATATAACTTTTGATATTTTGTCATGAAAATACTAATATTTAGATATTAATAGCAATTATCGGATAAAGAATTTAATTGTTTAAAAATCATATAAAGGTGATTTTAAAGTATTAAAAATACTTTGTGACATTATAAATATATTATAATATTATGACATGTTTTCATTAATGTTTGATATTAAATAAATATTAATGATATTAGAATATTATGGTATTTATATTATATAAATACGATATTAATGATTTAAAAATCATTTTAAATGATAATAATTATCTGAAAATTATTATGAGACTTAGAAAAATATTTCGACTGTTATTAAAATTATCTGAGAAAATTGGTAAGTGTTAGGCAGAGTTTAATTGAACTTAGACTCGATAAAAGTCCGACTAGACCATCAGGAAGTTAGAACTTTGTCGAACTCAAGTCAGACTGAAATAGTTTGACCTGATACTGAGTCTTATGTGTGTTATAGACTGATAGGGTTATGCGTTATGTGTTTAGGTTATTCTATGTTTATATATATAGTAGTATTATATTGTGATGATATTATTCTAATATTGGAGATCTATATTACTAATATTAGGTCTTCGGATAAAGCGATATAAATTGCGTAGCGGTAATCAACAGTTCATGCAAGTTTGTTTTTACTTAACTCTACTAAGAGTTGTTTCATTCGGATAAGCTTATGGTTAATCATTGCTGGTTGCCATGAATTGTACTCTATACATATTGCATGTATAAGTCGTATGAAAGGCCGATCACCTTCATTTACAATTTGTTCGAGATATATTTGTTCATGTATAATACTTGTTCACCATAAATTTATTCCTGCTAGTTCACAATTATATTGTTGAATTATAGTTAGCTTATTATTCTGACTCTTTCAATCATGATATATCGTTATATTATTGAATTTAAACTTGCTGGGCAATCCTTATGCTCACCATTGCTATATCATGATAAAATATTGCAGATTAAGACGAATGCGTCGGATACAAGAAAAGGTTAAAGACAGTTCCATCTTAAAGTTAATGTGTGCGATTAGATTTGTAATAGTTGTATAATAATAATGTTATGCGTTAAATAAGTTATGATTTGTGTATTAAGTTAAGGCTACTCGACCTTGGGGAATAGTGTGTGTAAAGTTTATTGTATAAACAATTTATGTTTATATCTTCCGCAAAATAGTAATAGTTATAGAATGATCGAACTGGATCCACGGTGATTCGGGGCCTCGGATTCGGGGTCATCACAATTGTATCAAAGTCATGGTTATGAACCTTAGGTAGAATACCGAGACTAATAACCGCATGATTAGGATAAGTACTAACTCAAATAGAGTTAGTTGGTCGGTAAGATTCAAAGACGAATCTCGGTGAGTTATAAGATACAGAGTTCCCTAACTCTGATAATAAAGTTGAACAGTAGTGGTGAATAGATAGAGTCTAAAAGACTAAAAGTATAGTGATAAGAGATCATAAAACAAAACGATCAAAATATAGAAATGAATCGTAATATATACGATGAGATCACCCCGTGATCTGATAAGGTTATAGTATGGAGAAGGATCAAGCGAATGATTGAAAAGTTTACCGCAAGATTGCTGAGTGTCAGTTGTACTATGAATTGTTACAGATTCAGAAAAGGATTATGAATACGGATTAAATGAAAATTTGTATTGAGAAGGGAGTTAAGATTAGGTGGGGATTTCAATTGAGGACTCGTGTCAGCAACTGAGTTGTATGATTCCTTGTGTGGACGGGGAATTGTACCTGGTGTAAAAAATACTTAGTTTTGGCAATGATAATCATTGAAATGTTCGTGTCGTGCTATTTGCTATATGCATGTTAAGAGGGTGATTCCTTTCTCATGTGTATAACAAATAGATAGGTTATAGGAAGAGAATATAAAGTTAAGTACGAGTTTTTAAAACTCATACTTATGTGACATTCTTGATTCATAGTTATATGAAATGTTTATGAACCCCTCAGCGAATGGACGCCAAAGGTCTGACTAGGACAAGTTCTTAAACTCATATGATTGTGGCAAGTAAATGAACTCATAAGTGTGGTTTGACGAACTGGGTATAGTTGTGTATAAATGGAGTATCGAGGATAATAGGAACAGGTAAACTGTTTAAGCAAATGATTATTAGTGGAGACATAAGTTTTCTAAAACTCTTAGCTATGATAGACTTCGAAATTTTGACATCAAGATAAATACGCACTAAGTGCTTTTGAAGAAATAAATATGTAGACTCGTATTCATTTTTGAAATGGTTTAAAGTATAGTCTATGCTACTCATTTCAGCTAGACGCAAATGATTTGAAATATCAAAATATATTTTATTTATCACTCATGTACCATGTAACCTGGTGCAGAGATGATAAAAGTTGATAAAGTTATAAATACAGAAATACTTAGTGTGAATTTGATCTAAAGTCGATGTTCCATTATTGTATGATGTGTTATGACAAAGTCATACAAATGACGACATCCTCAAATGGACTGTTAATACAATACGACATCATGACGTCATTCTCAAAAATGTTTTTAAAATTTTAATTAGCCAACGGGGTTTGGCTACAACTATATAATTCGATTGAATTGAATTATTGATATGAGTCTATGCTATTCGATTCAGCTAGACTAATGTTTATGAAAACTCTAAGTGTTCATTGAAAGAAATTTCCCGAACCAAATTGTTTTGGTTCGGAATCATATGATAAGACTGAGGTGAACTATGTTGTTTGGATAAAATAATCCAATCGGGCAGCTTAAATATTCGTTAGACATGATTAATACGTTATGCATGATGTAAGAGTACGATAGGATAATCACCTAAAGTACTAGCAACGGTAGTTTACCTTCTTTGTGATTGTAAACATACTAAGTAATGTATTGTTTTGCGGTATGAATACCGTTAAAACCATGTGTTCATGGTCTATATGACCCCTCAGCACAATTTGAAAACTTTTACTCTTGTGAGTGGTGTATTGGGTAACATGTGATGATGTGTGAATGGTGTAAGCTGTATGGTGTAAGGTAAATTTTGGGGAAGAAATTCTTAGAAAAAGGGGTGAATGTGACAACCCGAGAATTTAGAAAATTTTTAAAATCATAATTGATTGATTTAAGGTTCACTGTTAGAACCTGAGCGTAAAATAAGTGTATGAAATTGGCGCCTTCAAAATGAAATTTTTAGGATTTCAAAATTACATGTAGGATTTTGGAGAATTATTCGAGATTAAGTATATATGTGTATATGTTCGTGGATATGGTATTATATGTGTTCGTAATAAGTGGTTATGGTCAATGGTTGACGTATAAATTTTATCGATGTCAAACCCTAATATTATTGACAAATGTCAACGTTTAGTTAGAAAACCCTAGCAATGGATAAGAAACCCTAATTTCAGTTCCGGGAATTCGAAACCTTAATTTGGAAAATCAAAGGCTAAAGATAATGGCTTAAGTATTTTTGTGTATATATTAGGGATAACCCTAATTGCTAAATTAGAAAGCCTAATGTTTTGTATAAAACCCTAAGGGATTAAAAGTTATGTGTGTAATGAATATGAATATTATGTATTTGTTTCACTAGTATAAAACAGTAAATAGACAACACTTAAACAACAACGTTTTTATAAAAAACGTTGTGGTATTTTTTTTCACAACGTTTTTTTAACAAAACGTTGTAGATACATATGAAAAAACGTTATCTATTTATAAGGACAGTTTTTGGTTTTAAATAGAAAACAATTTTTAAAAAAAAACATTATCTACGTCAAAAACATTGACCTTAAAATAAATCCTCCCTTTTCGCGCGGAAGTGAAAACTTGAAATTAAAAACCCTCCTCTCCTCCCAGCCTTCCAACAACTGATGTGGGCGGCTCTAAGAAGTCAGACTTTTTATCTCCCTTCTTCATCGACGTACTATTCTTCATAATCTACCATTCAACAATTGAAGTCAGGGTTTAATCATGACCGTCTTTGTTGAACGACAAAATACCAAAGAAAGGAGGACAAGGAGAAGTCGGAGGATTACCGAACTTGGAAGAGGTGGAGAAGATTACGAGCGACGCCGTGAGCGGATGATGTCAAGGTCGTTCTGTTAAGAATACATCTTTCACCGACTTCAGAGTCGCCGCCACCGGCCGATCTACATGGCATGTCCGTAACATCGCTTCAAGCCCTAATTTACAAGGCGACCTCTTTTATTTTTGTAGAAGAAATGTAATGGATGATTTGTTTAGTAGGTTGATTAAAGATTTCTGTTGTCCTAATTATTTGTTTGGGGGTTAAATGTGAAATGTTAGCTAATAATGGCCGTTAATCCGGATCAATTTTGGACATAGTCCTCATTTAGTGTATGTAGATGGCAAAAATTGACATTTTTTTTTGCGACTTGAGGAGGGTATTAGTTAATTTGACTTTTGGTGGTTTGGTTTTTGAGGAACAGGTCAAACAAAAGCATAGAGGAGCTAGAAGGATGACTGATGCCTAGTGTGGAAGGGCAACCACGAAAAGATACTCTTGTCTGTTCATGAATCCACCGGAGAAATTTGAGTATTGAAGGTTCAGAAAACTGTGTTTTTCGTTAATGGCTGCCAATCGTTCTGATGCTTCAGCGCTTGCCTGGATTCTGGCAATTGAAGTCCTTGCGAGCTTCAGTGAAGTGGATACCTCTCTTTTAATTGGTATGCATTAGTGAAACCCTTTTTTGTTTTGTTTTCTTAATGAAAATGTTTTCACATTATTTTGACTTATACGAATTTGGTATTTATGGTATCTATCTGTATTACTCTAGATTTGGTCAAAAGGGCTTCTGGACAAATCTCGGACAATGTTGGGGAAAATGCAAGGGAGAAGGTGTCCTTAAGAATTGTAGAGAGTTTGTCTGCTCAGAAGAAAGGAGTCGCATGCAGCTTTTCTCCTAAATCTGATTCTGAAGTTGGTTTTGATCAATCAGAGAGTTGTGAGAATGTCCTTCGAGAAATATTGCCGAAGGTGATATATATTTTCAGTGTGTATATGTATAACATTTGAGTAAAGTAACTTGGAATGAAAATTTTTATGGTTCTTGATTTTTTTTTAATTATTTATGTGTCTGCATATGTTGTAAGTCTTCTGGATCAAGTTGGATAGATTCAACAATGTTGAAATGGGATTTTGAGCCCTTTACTCAGCATAAAAGATCTTGTTTGCCTAAATCCGCGTTGCAACAGGTATAAATAATATCTTTTGCACACTTATAAAATTCTTAAGTTGAAGTAAGCAATACAAAGTAATTTCCCTTGTGTTTGTTGTTTGGCTTGTGTTTCTTCTTGACAAACAGCTGAAGGATGCTGTACTTGAAGACAACCATTTAATTCCCACATCCCTGAAGGAAAGGAGTGGTTTGCTAATTACAAATCAATCTGATGGCAACACATAAAGACCTGAAGGGAGTGACAGTGATGTTCAAGAAATTTTGCCTACTAGAAACTCTTTATCTGCTAAGAGAGTTAGGAATGACTCAGCTACTGATAATCATGGAGGACCATCCACTTGCAATCAAGTCAGTGAGGACAATGCTTATGATGTCCGTTCTGATGCTGCTAAGGAGCCCTTTTGTACCCAGCAGGCCATGAAAGGTCAGAACTCATTTTCTTTTCATGGAAGCAGACTCATAGAAGATTTTTCTCGAAGAATCGTCCAACATATTGAAAATGGGTCCGCCTCGTCTAAAGAACCTCAGGTGGGAGCCTTAAAGGAAAGTAACATGCCTGAGAATGTTGATTATGAGTATGTTGTATCAAAGAGGCTTAGGATGAGCAATGATGTTGATGGTGCTGACCTCTTGCATAATCAACAACATGTTTCTCGTAATGATGAGAAACTGTCTCAAAATACATCTAGAAAGGAACAAGGCCAAAACACGGGTCTCAATGAAGCTAAAGAAGATAGTGAAGATTGTGCTGAATTAAAAACTTTAAGCAGTGCACAACAAGCTGTAACTCAAGAAACAAATTCTGTTGATGAAGCTAAAGAGAAATGTGAGCATAGTTTCCCACTAAATTCCCCAAATGATGTATGTTGTGGTGAAGCCAAAGCTACAATGGACCATAGTTGCGAACCTGAAATTTCTAGAGAAGATGACGGCTTCAATGATGAAAATAATTATATCATAAGTAATAATTCATTTTTGAGCTCTCAGTGTACATGCAGTGAAGATTCCTTGGGGACAACGAACGGGACATAACATCAACATTGTATCATTTGTAAGAAAGGTGATCAGTTGTTAGTTTGTAGTTCTGATGCCTACCCAAGAGTGGTCCATGGGAGCTGCTTGGGAGTTGCAGCCACCTTTGATGAAAGTGGGAGCTTTTACTGCCCCTTTTGTGCATATTCACGAGCAATTTCAGAGTTTATGAATAGTAAGAAAAAGTTCTCCTTGTCAAGGAAATACCTGGCATCCTTTACTGGATCAGGAGTTGAATATCTACAGCGGAAAAATTCCAAGAAATTGCATAGGGAAGACCATAATCGATCAAGAGAAGATGAAGATTTGGATGAATGCATTGAACCAAGCAGTGCTGAGAATGATGTCGACAGAGTGAATAACACTCAATCTAGGGTGAATACAAAAGATTTGCAACAAGCAGAGCCATCAGTATCAAGTGATTCACCTAGTGGGGGAAAAGAAAGAGCTGTAACCAATAGAGGAAATGATGTCCCAACGAAAGATAAAAGTAATGCACAAAAGACTGGCAGCCCAGTGCTTGCTATTCAAAATTCTGAAGCTGATGATTCATTTTGTAGAGGGAACGAACAACTTGCTGGAATTGAAGAGCAGCAGGAAGTTTTACCTGAACCAAATGCTGTAACCCATGTGGAAAACCATGTTCTTTCTCAAGATAAATGAGAGGCACAGATGATGGGCAGCTCAGTGTGCTTCCAATCCTCGAGGGAGCAAAAAGAACCAAATATTGCATTGCAAGCTGTCCAGGATTGTGAAGTTCATAATTCAAACTGCAGTGACTCAAAAATTGTCCATGAGAGTGAGCAACATGGAGGGATTGAAAAGGTGCAGGAAGTTTTGAATCAACAAAATGTCGTTTTACCTCAAGAAACTGTAAAGCCACCAAGTATTGATAAAATGGTAAGTTCAGGAGAAAAAAAAGATAAGTTTATTTCTTCTAATCACACCTTAAGAGTCCAGAAGCAAGAAATATAGTAGTAGGTTTCTTAAACAATCGAGTATGAAGCATTCAAAGAATTGCATTTGGGTCAACTAATATAGATTACCTTATGCACGGCATTTGGGTCAACTAACATAGATTACCTTATGCACAGGAAAACTAAATATGTAGTTATTAAGCTAATATAGCAGACAAATACTCTTATCTGCATATGTGATTATTCTGGCAAAGCTCTTTCATGGGCTATCCATAGTCTTGATATGTAATAACTTTCAACTCTAAATCTTAATGTTTTGGCTATTGCCTAGATCAGAAATTAATGTTGCTTATATATCTAATTTTCTTCTAAAAATTTGCAGTGTTGATGCTAGCGTCTCAGTCTTTAGGAGAACTCTTTCTTTCAATAAATCGCAAGCCTTTATATTCCTACTTTCGAATTGGCAATGAAGTTTTTTTAGTGATCAATGACAGTTGAAGGAGAACCTATGTTTTTTTGCACATGCTTAGGTAGTAGCTTAATTTTATGGATAGTTTGGTTTATTTTGTGGATGTAATCAAATTCACAATTCAATATAGTAGTAATTTATATTGAAAAGTGAATTTGAGATGTATATATGGATAGTTTGGTATATATTTTGTGGATGTAGTAATTTGAAACTGTAAACAAATGATATTATTGAGATATATTTTGAATGGTTGATACATTTTGGCTTTAAATTTAAATGAGAATTTAGACCTTTTAGCTATATATCATGACATTAGCAGATTGCAGGTGCACTGGTAATATAGGCGAACCACAACTTTTTTTCTTTTTTTTTTCAAGTCAATCTACAACATTTTTAAAATGTTGTATATTTGTATAAATAAATGACGCCTTCTAAACAGTTGTTATATGCATGTATTACAAAATTTTTTAAGTCACACTATAACGTTTTAAAAACGTTATATAAATTTGTCTAAATAGATGACACATTCTAAACGTTGTGTAAATGTGTCTAAACGTTGTCTGATATATTAAACTACAAACTTTTAAGCCAGAAAACGTTGTAGAAGCATACCTTCTACAACGTTTTCAAGCATCTACTAATTCATGGAAAACAAATTACAACTTTTTTTTTTCTTAAAAAAACGTTGTATAATGTGTCTAACTACAACGTTTTAAAAACGTTGTATAAGGGTGTCAAATAGATGACACCTTTAACCACGACGTTTTTCTGATAGAAACCACAACGTTTTTTACGCGTTATATATTTACTGTTTTGTAGTAGTGTTTATTTTTTTATTATATAAACAGATAAAAGAAACTAGGATAATTATATATTAGGAATAAAAAATTGAATAACTTAAAGGTTATGGTATGGGAGAATATTATTATTTATAATATATACTAATTCTAAGAGATTTATTTTATACATCTCAATTAATTAATTTTATAATCTAATTATAGCAAGTCTAATTGGGTTAAGAAATTAAGTGTATGTAAGTAAGGATTTAAATTATAATTGTGTACATGAAAACCCTAATTAAATAATTAGGGAATAATAATATTAAAAGTATTGGACTATGTAAATTTTATGGCCCAAGAAATTAAATTTAAAGTCCAAAATATTAATTATTAGAGAGCCCAAACAAGTAAAGGATTGGCCCAACATTTAGCCCAAGGGGTGAGAAAATAAGCACATGTTATTTTCATAGATTTGCTAAGATATTTGGAGAGATTTGTAAGATTTTGTAGAGATAGGAGAAAGAAAGAGAAAAGATATTGGATAGATTTAGTAGAGATATGGAAAGATATGAAAGAGATATGGAAGGGATGTTGGGAGATTTTATATATACATACATATGTTATATATATGCATTTCTTCTACTATAAATATCCCTCATCTATTTTGCAAATAAATTTTTTCATCTCATTCTAAATAGATAAGGAAAGAAAAACAAAATAATAGAGAGAAAATCCATAAGGGGCTGCCGTGGGGATTAGAGAGAAGTAGAAGAGTAGCTTTGGTTCATAGCTCCACCTAGCAAGAACAAGAAGAAGAAGAAGAAGAAGAAGAAAAAAAAAAACCCAAAAGGGAAAAGGTATAAACCCTAAACAATTAGTTTATGTATTTTTATTTTATTGATTTGGATGAAATAAAGAACTTATGTTTTGAACTTTAAAACTCTTGATCTACATGTTTTAGAGGGTGTTATGTGTAGATCTAATTATTTTAGGTGTTAAAAGTTTGATCCAAAGAAAGAAAAGTAAAACAATTTTTATAAAGCTTAGAAAAGCTAGTGACTGTTGTCCCTAAACAGAAAATTCGGGGTTAGCTAAAGTACTCTAAAAATTCTGGGCTTTTGATATGTTATATTACACTCAATAATCTTTCCATAGACTCCGGAACGGACTAAATCGGACATCGGAAGAGAGAGTTATTACATTTCAAAGTAGTAGTGTCAAAATTGTCCAACAAGTGCGGTGCAGTCCACTTGAACAGAATTTCTGGGCTGATATGTTCTGTGTCTAGAAAACCATCAATAGGGAAGAGTTGTAGTCCCGGAAGTTAGCTTCGCGTGGGTTCAAGAATCGCCTAAAAATGTTTTAAAACGAAAAGGTTATGACTGTTTTAGCGAAAGAGGGTAAATCTGGGAAAAAGATGAAAACTGTTGCGAGTGGACATTTTTGGGGTCTGTTTTAGGCTGCCTAAGAGGTCCGAAATTACTGGGTGATATTTTCTAACAATAATTTGGTATGTCATGTATAACATATCCAAAAATCAGTTTAATCGTAGTTACGAGTAATGCGTGAGAAAATCGCAAAGTGGCTGCCTCAAGATGCGCAACAACAGCGTAGTAGCGAAGACGCTTTGTCGAGTGCTTGCAGCGCTACCATGGGGTTGAAATGGCCGATCGGCCGCCGCTGACGTCTGCTTAAGCACTATTTTTATGAGCTTCCATGATCCATTTTCGCGGTGTGAAATTTTTCTAAAATACTATGCCATGAGGTCTATAATATGCCCAAAATTTCACTCTTATATGATTCACGATTTGAAAATTAAAAATGCGCAAGGAGAGCATTATCGAAACTAAAATATGAGCGAAACGCAGAGCGCTTCTAAAGCGTCGAGCGATTTTGACGTTCGACGTTCCGAATTGCGTTCCGACGAAATAATAAGTCATAATAAATATAATAAAGTCCTACGGGGCGAGATTTGACTATAAGTAATATTTTATGCTGAGAAACTTTCTCTCGGGTATAAATAGAGTAATAAAAATATGTAATAAATATAAGTTACATATTTAAGCGAAATAAAATCTATAGTTGCTTATGAAATTATTTTTTGGTGTTAGAAAATATTTTAAGTTATTTTTAAATAACTTTTGATATTTTGTGATGAATTTCATTAATTAATCAATATTAATGGTAATTAGTTTATTTAATAAATATATTAAATAAATTATGGAAAAATAGAATAAATGTTTTATAAATCATATAAAAATGATTTAAGTGTTATAAAAATATTTTAAGTTATAAAATATAACTTTTGATATTTTTCCATGAAAATTTTAATATTTTGATATTAATAGCAATTATCGATAAAGAATTTAATTGTTTAAAAATCATATAAAAGTGATTTTAAAGTATTAAAATACTTTGTGACATTATAAATATATTATAATATTATGACATGTTTTCATTAATGTTTGATATTAAATAAATATTAATGATATTAGAATATTATGGTATTTAAATTATATAAATACAATATTAATGATTTAAAATCATTTTAAATGATAATAATTATCTGAAAATTATTATGAGAGTTAGAAAAATATTTTGACTGTTATTAAAATTATCTGAGAAAATTGTTAAGTGTTAGGCAGAGTTTAATTGAACTTAGACTCGATAAAAGTCCGACTAGACCATCAGGACGTTAGAACTTTGTCGAACTCAAGTCAGACTGAAATAGTTTGACCTGATACTGAGTCTTATGTGTGTTATAGACTGATAGGGCTATGCGTTATGTGTTTAGGTTATTCTATGTTTATATATATAGTAGTATTATATTGTGATGATATTATTCTAATATTGGAGATCTATATTACTAATATTAGGTCTTCGGATAAAGCGATATAAATCAAGAAGCGATAATCAAATTCGCTCACGTAAATTTGTTTTTACTTAACTCTACTAAGAGTTGTTTCATTCGGATAAGCTTATAGTTAATCATTGCTGGTTGCCATGAATTGTACTTTGTACATATTTCATGTATAAGTCAGGTATGAAAGGCTGATCACCTTCATTACCAGTTGGTTCAGATATATTTGTTCATGTATAATACTTGTTCAGTCATAAATTTGTTCCTGCTAGTTCACAATTATATTCTTGAATTATAGCTAGCTTATTATTCTGACTCTTTCAATCATGATATATCGTTATATTATTGAATTTAAACTTGCTGGGCAACTTTCATGCTCACCCTTGCTATATCATGATAAAACATTGCAGATTAAGACGAATGCGTTGGATACAAGGAAAGGTTAAAGACAGTTCCATCTTAAAGTTAATGTGTGCGATTAGATTTGTAATAGTTGTATAATAATAATGTTATGTGTTAAATAAGTTATGATTTGTGTATTAAGTTAAGGTTACTCGACCTTGGAAAATAGTGTGTGTAAAGTTTATTGTATAAACAATTTATGTTTATATCTTCTGCAAAATAGTAATAGTTATAGAATGATCGAACCAGATCCGCGGTGATTCGGGACCTCGGATTCGGGGCTGTCACATATCCAAACACAGTAATATTTCTCTTAGGAATTACCATCTGTTATGGGATATTGTGAATCTTGAATCTATGGAAATTATATCTGATAGTCCCTCTATCTAATGTAATATTTTAATCAGATACCATGGGTGTATAGATTTAAATGCATTATGTTAATTCTCTATAAACACCATACCGGATACCACAGGAGTATAGGTATGGGGGTGTTACAAAGATAGCATTCAGAAAAGTGGCTGAGCACAAAGAAGATCCAGAGAGCCACTCTACGAATCACCATGAACCAAAAACTTAAACAGAACAGATGAAGAACCATGTCTTCATACCATTCAAGAAGGGTTCAGGGAATGCTAAGTGCCATACGAAGTCTACCAAAATCTCAAAGACTTAGCAAACCTAAATGGTGATGGTGCACAACTGACATCGGAAGAAGATGGGTTGAATAGTATAAAGATTAGCTGCACCACAGAAGAGGTGGTCTAGACTCTACGCATAATGAAAAGAGGACCACACCAAGCTGCTAAATAGAAAAGATGTTCAAGCTACAAGACATCTTAGCAGCTCAGCACCAACAACAACTACAACAACAACAACAAGTAGCCAGGGCCTGAGGGGTCCTTGTCCGAAGGGACTAAATGAAGTTCCAAGCCTGCTAGGCTTGAAGAGTTCTTAGTGAACTAGCGGAGTTCCAAGCCTACTGGGCTTGAAGAGTTCTTAGTGAACTGAAGTTCCAAGGCTGCTGGCCTTAAAGGAATCTTAGTGATTTAGGGCGCTGCCCTTCTTTAGTGGAATTCCTGCTCGATTAAAGCAGAGGAGTGGATTAGGAGCTTGAGTCTCTAAACCACTTAAAATCCCTTGTGTCTTTTACTTTCTATCATTTATATTATGTACCTAACAGCTATAAATGTTATGTATATATTAACTTCTTACAACTAAACTAACTTTACGAACAATGTATGTATGTTCATGAATATATCAATGAAGGGGATCTTTTACTTATTCCGCTGTGCTTGAAAAGATTCTTATGTTTGTCACATGTTAATTCGTTAGAAATACTAAATATACAGGAAAAGTATTTCAAATTAAAAAGGTTCTATTCAACCCCCCCTTCTAGATCTATTGTGTGCCTATTGGGAACTAAAAATAGTAATTCAATTGCAAACCTATATACTTACGAACACTTCTAGGTAATCAGCCTATATTATTCTATGTTGATCAACACTCTATTTGTAAACGTCTATATGTGTGACAACCTGAGAATTTAGATAATTATTTAAATCTTAAATGATGGATTAAATGTTGAATAATAAACCTAGACATAAAATAAATGAATGGATTTGAGATTTCCGGGAAGGAATTTAGTGAATTTAAAATTTTTGTGGTGAATTATTCAGGATTAAGGGTATAAGTGTATATGTTATGTGTATATGGTTGTATATGTGTACAGTATGTGGTTAAGGGTCAAGGGTTGACCTGATAACCTATATCGGTGGCAAACCCTAGTTTTATATTAAGAACGTCATCATTAAGTTAGAAAACCCTAACGACAGATAAGAAACTCTAGTACCGGCTCTAAAAACCCTAATTTCAGTTCCGGGAATCCAAAACCCTAATTCGAAATTCGAAAACCCTAATTTGGGAATTTAAAGGTACGTGTTTATGATTATAAACTTAATTAGGCAAACTCTAATAATTAATTAGAAAACCCTAATTTTTAAAGTTTAAAACCCTAAGTTTAAAGTTTGAAACCCTAATGTACAATTATGGAACCTAATAGCTAAATTAGAAAATTTAATTAGGAAATATTAATCCTAACTTTTAAGTCCTAATGTGATTAGAAAATTATACTATAATTAGGAAACCCTAATTATAAGTTAGAAATCATAATTTTCCATTTTAAAAACATATTAAAAAATCTTTAATTTTTAATTTTTAAAATCTTAGGGTTAAACCCTAAGGGTCAAATCCTAAGGGTTGGAACATTTGACATTTAAGCCATTAAATTTGGAAATCAAATGACCATTTTGCCCTTTTTGTATTCTTTAATGGTTAGAGTGTAGATCTATCCATGATAGTGAGTTGGTGACCTAATATATTGACCATGTGCTCTATATCTACAAATCTCAGCCATCTAGCTCAGTTATATACATTGTATCAAATTAATATATAGATCAAAGAGAGAGAAAAAAAAACTTCAGTTTACTTTTCATTTTTGCCAACCTCTTTTCTCTTTCCAAATTTCGAGATTGACTGAGGAAGAGAGTCAAAAGTTAAGACATAATAATCTCTTAGCTAAACAAGATCAGGATCAAGGATCAGATTCAAGATCTAAGCTAGAAAGGTATAAAAAACCCTAAACTTAGAAATCATGTGATTTGATGTTAATGTTGTGGTTTGTTGTTTAAAGTTGTGTATTAGGGAGTCATTTACTGATATGGGTTGTTAGATCAAGGATCTATAATATCTAGATGCTCGAAATTGAAATTTTTAGAAATCTGGAAAAATTAGAAAATTATGGTCTGACAATCGAATGTCAGAGCCTCTAGATCTTTCCGTGTTAGGTTTTAGTTGTGTTTTATGTTATAGATTTGTTCTATGTTATTAGGGCTTTGATTTGGAACTTGAATCAAGCCCAGATCATATATAGATTATAAGATATAAGTAGTCAAACCTCGTTGACCGTTCAAGAAAACTGAGTTTCTGGGCAACCTAGAAACCAAGATTTCGTCTGATAACATTTTCTGATCGTCAAATCTTTTTGTATGTTAGTGTTTAGGACATGTTGTTGTTTGATCTTTGTAGTCTGTCGTGTGAACTACATATCCCAGTCCTTAGTGTGAGAACCTCAAATTTGGGTCCTGAATCATCGCGGATCTGGTACTATCATTCTATAACTATTGCGGAAGATATAAACATAAATTGTTTATACAATAAACTTTACACACTTTACTCCAAGATCGAGTAACCTTAACTTATACACAATTCATAACATGTCTAACATATACCATTATTACCATACATAACTGTTACAAATCGAGCTGCACACATAGTCCCAAGCTGAACTTGCCTTTATCCTTTCCTGAATCCGAACATATTCGTCTTATCTGCAATGTTTATCATGATATAGCAAGGGTGAGCAATAAGTTTGCCCAACAAGTTTAAATTCAATAAATTAAGGATATATCATGATTGAAAGAATTGAACAATAACCTGGCTAAAGTTCTACAATATAATTGTGAACTAGCATGAACAAATTTTCATAGCTGAACGAACATGGAACATGAACATAGCAATTATATTTGGACCGAATAGTAATGAAGGTGATCAGCCTTTCATACCTGATGAATACATGCAATATGCACTGAGTACGATTCAACAATTCATAGACATGGAAATTAGCAATGATTAACCACAAGTATATTTGAATGAAACAACTCGAGGTCGAGTTAAGAAAAACTTGTCTGATTGGTTGATTACTGTTACGCAATTTAATAAGCTTTGCCTGAATATCTAATATAAATAATATCGATCTAAAAAATAGAATAATATCATCACAATATTTAAAATAACCTAAACACATTATCACATAATCCTTCAGTGTATAAAACACATAAAACTTAACCTCAAGTCAAACTTTTACAGTCTGAGTCGAGTTTGGTATAATTCTGATATCCCGACAGCTTAGTCAGACAATTATCGAGTTTAAGTTCAATTAAACTCTGCCTAACACTTAACAATTATCTTAGATAATTATATTATCAGTCAAAATATTTTTCATAAGCTCGTAATAATTCACAAATAATTATTATCATTTAAAATGATTTTTCAATCATTAATATCGTATTTATATGAATTAAATACCACATAATTCCCTTATCATTAATATTTATTTAATACCAAATATTAATTAAATACATACCATAATATTATAATATATTTATAATATATCAAAGTATTTTTAATACCTTAAAATCATATTTATATTATTTTTAAACCTTTAAATCCATTATCCGTTAATTCCTATTAATATTAAAATATTAATATTTTTATGACAAAATATTAAAAGTTATATGTTATAACTTAAAAATATTTGTATAACACTTAAATTATTTTTATATAATTTTAAATCATTAATTCTATTTTCCATTAATATTAATTAATTAATGAAATTCATCACAAAATATTAAAAGTCATTAAAAATAACTTAAAATATTTTCTTAAACCATAATATAATTTTTCATGTATTAAAATTATTTTTTAAATAATTTATTTAATATTATAATTAAATAAATTAAATATCATTATTATTCCAAAAATATTAAATATTTATGAAATATATTCAGATTAATTAAAAACCCATTTTCTGGACTTTAAAATAATTTTTAGTAATTTATTTTGTATTTTTAATAATTAAAAACAAATTTTCTCTAAGTATTTAATAAAACAATTATTTTCAGAAATTAAATGTCGCTAAAGGTGCATTAGGCGACAAAATCGTCACTGATTGTGTTCTAGAGCCTGCCCAGATCTTTATTGTAAGACCCCGAATTTTATAAAATAAAATTATTCAATTTTTCTTATAATTATTATTCACTAAATGGTTAAATGTTTAAAAAGTTAAAGTTAAGGGTGATATATGAATTTTTTTAAAATAAGCAAGTGACTATAAAATACTTATTGTTTTCGGAAAATATTCGTTTGGTCATGGAATATTCTTGTCTCGGGGAATATTCGTACGACGGCGCAACCATTTGTGGGCCCCATAACAGAATAATTATCGGATGAAGAAAACGACAAATATGAGTTTTTATAAATAACGCATTTAGTTATTACAAGTTAAAACTGCTTGGAATAACCGGGGTAAAGTAAATTAATACGCATTGTTGCACAAGAGTAGCACCACAGATTTGATGATATTTTTGAATTATTGATTCTTACGTAAGAAGTCACTACTCAATAATTGTTACAGTAATTACTATTCAATATTTTATTTTATTGATTCAATAATTGCTGCGTTGATATTTTATATTATTGTTGTTCAATAATTGACACTGCATAGTACTTCCCATTATCATATCAATAATTAATATTATTTAAATAATATTATTAGATAATATTATTGGCAATGTCTAGAAAGTTCTGTCAAGGAGAGGTTATGTCAATCTAATTGCGCGCCAGTAAGGAGAAATCCTTATCGGAAAGCCCCCTCTTTCCTGGGAACAACCTGATTGTCATTATTGTGATTCTATAATATTATTTATGAATAATTAATTATTGATTTATATGATAAGGAAATATTTATTTTATGTGGATACAAATGATGGATAGGAAAATGTTTATTTTGTGTGGATATAAATGAATGAATTAATGCTGAGTTGTTTTATATTTTGTCGGAATGGACGAATTATTAGAAAACTGACAATTGTTGAAAATTAATATTTTATCTTTTCTGATAAAATAATTTATTCATATATATTATATTACATTATAAATGTATAATGTTATAATATAATAATGGAGATATTTTTACACTACATTCACGGTGCATGAATCAAATGAGAGAAATCTAGAAATCAAAAGATATGTTATTTTCAGAAATAATTAGTTTATTACTTGATTTTGTAAAATCCATGACTCTTTGTGTATAATGAGTTAGGAGATGAGCCATATATCAAAACAAAGCCCTAGAAGTAAGCTAACCGTAGAAATTGGAATCACCCAAAAATTCATTGTTGAGTTTTCGTGGTGATTGTTTGAATGAAACTGGTCTGAAGGACTCATAATCCGAAAAATCAGTGTTCTTGAGATATATTACGTGAGTTATATTTTTTAATCCGACCGTTGGATCGTTGTGATTTTTGGATATGTTATACATATATAAGTTGAGTATATGTCCACAAAATTTGAACCGTTAAAAATTAACGTATGATTTTTTATGAGTTTTAAAAGGTGACTGATTCAGAAATTATTGAAGTTTCTGAATTTAACACATTTTGGAAATTTCTATAATGAGTGGGTGTGACGCCCCCAAAATAGGTATACATCACCCATCTTGGGTCGCCAAATACATGGTACAGAATACAAATACAAACTTAATTATACAACAAGAGCTGAAAGGTTTTACATGAATATTGTCTCATAGGCAGTATCCAAACTCAAATTCTATCCTCATTACATTTATTATCACAGTAAATAGTGAGGATTTCTAAAACAGCCATCTCGGACCATCACTCCGTTCCCCGATTAGTTCCGTCTACGTTCTCATTTCCTGAAGAGAACAATGGAAGTAAAAGGATGAGCTCAACTAGCCCAGTAAGAAATATTATGACTAAAATACTGCAGAATAAGTTATCATTAGCCTTCAACAATGTTAAACTGATAGAATATAATCGACAACAAGTTTAATTGCAGCGGAATAAGCAATTCATTAGAAGAGTCAAGTAGAGCATGATATCTATTATCTTCTATGATTTAAAAAGGTTTTTCATCAACTTTATCGCTGAGACTCAACTTAATATATAAATCACATCATCGAATCATCCCTGCATTACGGGGCAAGGATATTCATGTAATCATCAATGGTCATGATTGTACCGAATAATCCCTGGTCGTAATCATACCATTCAATAGTCCATCTATTCACATAAGCCAAAGATGACTTTCATCATAATATAAGCATGAGGATGATGACAATGATATAATCATTCAATTAAATGAAAGAAAATGATAAATTTTAAAGATTCATAATTCAATTTATCTAGTATTCAATAATGTCCAAATTGTCAACGTGATACTGCTTTGTGGATTAAAATTCAAGAATAATATCCATGTATCAAAAATATTTTGGACAGAAAAGAAATCAATTTTTCGGGTGAATAGTAACTGGGTGAATAGTAACCCGTGACTAGTACTTTGAGAATAGTAACCCAACATGAAAAGTATCTCAAATACCTGAGTGAATAATATTTGGGTGAATAGTAACACATAAATAGTAATTCATGAATAGTACCCCCGCATTAAAAGTGTCCCAAATACCCGAGTGTATAATATTATAGTGAATAGTAACCAGGTGAATAGTAATCTATGAATAGTACCCCAGGTGAAAATATTGGTATTTAATAGGAAAGTTCAGATCAATATTTAAATGAAACGATACTGGATAAAGCGGAAAACTTCAAGGATATCCCACTAATTTCAGGGATTATAGTAGCAATACTTACCATAGTAAGTTTAGATTTAAGAATATGAAAGAAATAACATACGAAACTGCAAATGGATTTTCACCCATCATACGGTACGTAATCCGCATAGATAGGTTATTCCGACATATTAAAGGATGAATACGAAAAGTATTATTCCTTATGAATACGAAAGAAGTAATATCATTTACCTTAGTAGAAGGCTGGATACTGCAAAAATGAAGTAGCAGAACACTCTTCTTCTTGCTCTCTATAGTTTCTTTCTCTATAGTGTCTCTTGTGAATCTCAGTGAATTGGTGAGAATGAAATAAGAATTAAGATTCTATTTATAGGAGAATGGACTAAATAGTAACTTATTCATGAACGCTCCAGATTGATTTACTATTAGAATGGACGGTCCATATTGATTACTATTAAAACCACAACCAACGGTCCAGATTGATTTACTTTTAAAACCACCACTGACGGTCCAGATTGATTTACTTTTAAAAACACCACCGATGGTCCATATTGATTACTTTTAAAACCACCATCAACGGTCCATATTGATTTACTGTTAAAACCACCACCGATGGTCCAGATTGATTTACTATTAAAACCACCACCAATAGACCAGATTGATTTAACTTATTACACTTTGGTACCCCTAAAGTTTTCCAAGTTTACATTATTCCCCTCTAACTTTTGTAATTCACTTATCTTCAGTAAACACATTCTTAATACTTCAACAATTATTCATCACTAATATTATAACTCACAATATTTAACAACCAGATCATTCCCAAGAAAGAGGGGCTTTCCATAAGGATTTCTCCTATTGGCGCATGAATTAGGGAGACCAAACCTCTCCTCGACGTAACATTCTGAGACATTGTCAATATTGCAAATAATAATATGAATAACTTTGTTGTCTCAATTATTGATTTAATAATATAAAATATTATGCAGATGATATTGTGACAATAATTGAATCAAATAACATGAGATACTATGCAACAATTAATGTAGCAATAATTGAGTAAACTGAGTGGCTTTTTACGTAAGCATCAATAATCAATACTGTGTGCTACTATGCAACCACGCGTATTACTGTAATTTTACCACCGGGTAGTTCAACAGTTAACGGTAAAACTTTCGCTAATATTTTTATAAAAAAATATTTCTATCATTTTCTAAGTACGAAAATATTTCCATTGTGGGGTCCACCAATGATTGTACCATCGTACGAATATTCCCTGTTAAAACGAATATTCCCCGACCAATCGAATATTCCCCGACACAACGAATATTTTATATCAACTTGCTTACTTTGCAAAATTTTCAAATTTCACCTTTAACTTTAACCTTTTATCAATTTAACCATTTATTAAATAGAATAATAATTATAAGAAAATTAGATACTTTCATTTCATATAATTCGGGGTCTTACAACCTCCCCTCCTTATGAAATTTCATCCTCGAAATTGGTGTACGTACCTGGTATGACGAAGAGGTGAGGATACTTTAATTTCATTTCAGATTCTAACTCCCAGGTCATTTCCTCAACATCGTGGTTTCTCCACAAAACTTTAACTTGATGTATAATCTTGGAGCGTAGAATATGTTCCTTCTTATCCAAGATTTTAACAGGTACCTCTTCATATGTTAAATCTTCAGCTATTTTGTCCGGTTCTAACTCAATAATGTGGTTCGGGTCTTCCACATATTTACGTAACATAGATATGTAAAAAACATTTTGAACACGAGACATACTTTGTGAGGGCCCCGAATCCGAGGTCCCGAATCACCGCGGATCCGGTTCAATCATTCTATACAACTATTACTATTTCCGAAAGATATAAACATAAATTATTTATACAATAACTTTACACACTTTTCCCCAAGGTCGAGTAACCTTAACTTATACACAATACATAACTATCTAGCATATAACGTTATTATCAAACTACATTATTACAAAACTAATCGCACACATTAACTTTAAGCTGAAACTGTCTTTAACCTTTCCTTGTATCCGACGCATTCGTCTTAATTTGCAATATTTTATCATGATATAGCAATGGTGAGCATAAGGATTGCCTAGCAAGTTTAAGTTCAATAATATAACGATATATCATGATTGAAAGATTCTGAATAATAAGCTGGCTATAATTCAACAATATAATTATGAACTAGCAGGAACAAATTTATGACTGAACAAGTATTATACATGAACAAATATATATGAACTAACTGGTAATGAAGGTGATCAGCCTTTCATACCTTACTTATACATGAAATATGTACAGAGTACAATTCATGGCAACCAACAATAATTAACCATAAGCTTATCCGAATGAAACAACTCTTAGTAAAGTTAAGTAAAAACAAACTTGCCTGAACCGTTGATTACCGCTACACAATTTATATCGCTTTATCCGAAGACCTAATATTAGTAATATAGATCTCCAATATTAGAATAATATCATCACAATATAATTCTATTATATATATATATATATAGAATAATCTAAACACATAACACATAACCCTATCAGTCTATAACACATATAAGACGTAGTATCAGGTCAAACTATTTTAGTCTGACTTGAGTTCGACAAAGTTCTAACGTCCCGATGGTCTAGTCGGACTTTTATCGATTCTAAGTTCAATTAAACTCTGACTAACACTTAACCGTTATCTAAGATAATTATATTAACAGTCGAAATATTTTTCCAAGTCTCATAGTAATTTTTAAATAATTATTACTATTTATCTTGAATTTTCAATCATTAAAATCTTATTTAAATAAATTAAATACCACATAATTCTTTTGTCATTAATATTTATTTATTAACAAATATTAATGAAATTATAACATAATATTATAATATATTTATAATATTACAAAGTATTTTTAATACCTTAAAATCATATTTATATGAATTGTAAACACTTAAATACATTATCCGATAATTGCTTTTAACATTAAAATATTAATATTTTCATAAAAAATATCAAAAGTTATATTTTATAACTTAAAATATTTTTATCACACTTAAATCATTTTTATATGATTTATAAATCATTAATTCTATTTTTCTATAATTTATTTAATATATTTATTAAATAAACTAATTATCATTAATATTGATTAATTAATGAAATTCATCCTAAAATATTAAAAGTCATTGAAAATAACTTAAAATATTTTCTTTTAACATAATATTATTTTCATAATTTTTTCATAAATTAAAATCATTTTAAATAATTTATTTAATATTATAATTAAAAAAATTAAATACCATTTATATTCCAAATATATTAAATATTTATGAAATATACTCTAATTAATTAAAAACTATTTTTTAGAATTTAAAATATTTTTTGAAATTTATTAAGTATTTTTAATAATTAAAAATCTATTTTTTCTATTTATTTAATTAAAATAATCATTTTTCAGAAAATAATAATTAATTTCTTAATTAAACTGTCGCTAAAAGGGTCCTATAGCGATAGACCCGTCGCTATAGGTGTTCTTGGCCTGTTCTTGAGCATTTCCAGAAACGCATGCCAGTGTTCGAGGTTGATGGTTTGACCAGTCCTAACTCGTATCTCTTGATGTAACTGGGTATGGTTTTGGGTCAATGTTATAATATTGATGCAATACTACAACCTTAAAGAAACATCAAGGCCATCCAACACCAAATCAGTGAGATATAGTGCATCAAAGTCTTTTCAGAGAGTGTTCTTCATTTTCTAGGTTACCCAGAAATGAAAAACAGCTCAAGGTGTCACTTTTGAAGATTTGTAACTTTGATTCTGGTAATTATTTATGTGATCTAAAAGTTCACACATGAAGTATACATGACAAGGTACAATTCTAATACATCATATCATAATAACATCAACACATATGTAAGATCAAGGCCGGTCAATCTCTGACAAAAATCTCGGCTGATGAAGATATGGGTTACCCATAATCTTCATTCGGCGTGATGGTCAATGCTATTTTGACCAAGGATTTCTATGATTTTGCTACGGATTTTGGTTATCTAAGGGCATGGGTATGTAGTCCTTATACCTGTCCACAACATCTAACCAACAACATGACCAAAACAACAAACATCAGCAAGACCAGAGGCTTTGAAGATCTTGTCGATTTTTTCGGGAAATTTCGGGTAACCTGAAATGATTCTCGCTTTCGGTTAACGTACTTTGACCGCTTATAACTGGAGATCTAGACATGTTATGGATGTGATTCCACTTCCAGTATACTCTGCTCATGTCAGAGAACAAATCTATAACTTTAAACACACATAATACTTAACACGGACAGATCTAGAGGCCCTGACATATGACTGTCAAGCCTTAAAATTAGGGTTCTTGGTCAATTTTAAAAACTCAATTTTTGAGCCTCTAGATGTTATAGATCCATGATCTAACAATCCAGATCACTTAAAGACATCTACTAACACAAATTTAAACAATAAATCTTATCAACTAACACCAGATCGTGAATTTTTTTTATAAAGCTAGGATTTATACCTTTTAGCTTTGATCTTGGTTTTCTGTCTTCTGATTCTGAGATTGGCTTGCTAGAAACTGATTATGGCTCACCTTCTCTCTCTCTCTCTCCTTCTAGATCTCAAAATTCTAGTGAGAGAATGGGTTGGGCAAGAATGAAAAATAAAGTAAGGTTGTTACTTACTTAAGTCTTTAATTTTTGCTAGATTCATGTATCTATATGTGCAAGGTGGCAATATTGGCTGATATTTTTAATAAAGAGCACATGCCAGGGCTAGGTTTTAATGAACAACTTCACCTAAATTCAAAGCCTACTCACCAACTTATTAAAGAATTGCTAAAAGGGAAGAATAGTCATTTCCATACCATTTTAATTCTAGAATGGTCATTTGATGAAACCCTTAGGGTTTAGGGTTTGAAACTTTTAGGGTTTAGGGTTTAGAACTTTTAGGGTTTGCAATTTCATTTTCAAATATTTCTATTTTAGGTTTTAAAAATAGAAAATTAAAATTTCCAAATTATAATTAGGTTTTACTAATTATATTAACATTTCTTAATCATAATTTAAATATTGCTCATTAGGATTCATAATTCTTAATTAAAATTGTTAATTAAGCAATTAGTGTTTAAATGGTCATTAGGGTTTATAACCCACGAATTAGGGTTTCTAATAGAAATTTTTTTCCTAAATTATAAATTAAATTTCGTAATTAGATTAGGGTTTCTTAATTACTTAACTTGAAAATTAGGATTAGGGTTTCCTAATTAACATTAAAATTATTAAATTAATAATTAGATTTTCCCCGATTATAAATTAGGGTTTCAAATCCCGAAATTAGGATTTTCTAAATTTGAAATTAGGGTTTGCTAATTAATTAATCTTTACCCTAATTAATATTATAATTAATAGCACTTAAGCAATATAATAATCATTTAAATTCTCGGATTAGGGTTTCAATTCCCAAAATAAAATTAGGGTTTCGTAACCCATTTTAGGGTTTCTTTATTAAATGCTAGGTTTTCTAACCGAACGTTGACGTTCTTAATATATACTTAGGATTTGTTACAGATATCGTTTATATGGTCAACCCTTGACCCTTAACCACATACTGTACAAGTATAATAACATTTACACAGAACATAATCACGTATACCCTTAATCCTAAATAATTCACCTAAATCCTTCATAGAATTTTGAAATCCTGAAAATTCCATCTCAAAAATATCAATCGCATACACTAATTTTCTGTCTAGGTTATAATATTGAACCTTAAATCAATTAATTAAAATGTTAAAATTTTTCTAAATTCTCGGGTTGTCACATACTTGGCGGTAACGCAAGTCTATAAACCACAGTTCCTACTCGATCGAGGATTTCGAATGGCCCAATGAATCGAGTATTGATCTTTCCTCTCTTTCCAAATCTTGTAACTCCTTTCCATGGAGCAATACGTAATAACACATGATCTCCAACATTGAACTCCACGTCCTTTCGATGAAGATTAACATAACTCTTTTGTCGATCTTGTGAGGTTTTTATACGTACCAACTCCGGTCCCAACAACGTTGCTTCACCCACCTCGTCCCAGCATACTGGAGAACGACACTTGCGTCCGTATAACGGCTCAAATGGAGCAATGCTAATACTTGCCTGATAATTGTTGTTGTAGGAGAATTCCACTAATGGCAAGAACTTGTCCCAACTTCCTTTGAAGTCTAGGACACAGAGTCTTAATAAATCCTCAAGAGTTTGAATAGTCCTCTCCGACTGCCCGTCCATTTGAGGATGATATGCCGAACTAAATCATAAATTCGTGCCCATAGCTTTTTACAAACTAACCCAAAATCGTGAAATGAATCTCGGGTCTCGATCAGAAACTATGGATAGTGGCATGCCATGCAGTCTTACAATCTCATTTATGTACATACGAGCAAGACGTTCAAGTGAATATGTTTCTCGTATAGGTAAGAAATGAGCAGATTTGGTCAATCTATCAACAATGACCTAAATCGCATCTATGCCTTGAGAAACCTTGGGAAGATGTAAGACCCCGAATTTTATGAAATAAAAGTATTCAATTTTTTTCTATTTGGTAAATAGTTAAATTGATTAAAGTTTAAAGTTATGGGTGAAATGTGCAAATTTTGCAAAATAAGCAAGTAGTTATAAAATATTCATTTTTGTCAGGGAATATTCGTTTGGTCGTGGAATATTCTTGATGTCGGGGAATATTCGTACGACGGCGCAGTCATTTGTGGGCCCCATAACAGAATAACTTTCGGATGAAGAAAATGACAAATTTGAGTTTTTATAAATAATGGCGTAATCGTTACCGTTAACACTGTTTGAATACCCGATGGGTAAAGTTAAATAATACGCACACGATATTGCATAGTAGTTTTGAATTATTGATTCTTACGTAAGAAGGCACTACTCAATAATTGTTACAGTAATTACTGTTCAATATTTTATTTTATTGATTCAATAATTGTTGCGTTGATATTTTATATTATTGTTGTTCAATAATTGTCACTGCACAGTATCAACATTATCAGATCAATAATTTGTATTTGAATAATATTATTAGAGAGCATTATGGACAATGTCTAAGGAAGTTCTGTCTAGGGAAGAGGTTTGATCACCTAATTACGCGCCAATAAGGAAAAATCCTTATCTGAAAGCCCCCTCTTTCCTGGGAACGACCTGGTTGTTATAATTGTGATTCTGTAATATTATTTATGAATAATTAATTATTGATTTATATGATAAGGAAATATATATATTTTTATATGGATATAAATGAAGGAATTAATGTTGAGGTGTTTTATTTGTATTTTGTCGAAATGAAGAACGAAATTTGGAAATTTTCAGAAAATTAGTTTATTTCTTGATTTTGTAAAATATATAACTCTTTGTGTATAATTAGTTAGGAGATGAACCATATATCAAAAGAAAGCCCTGGAAGTAAGCTAATCGTAGAAATTTGAATCACCCAAAAATTCATTGTGGATATTTCATGGTGACTATTTGTAGGAAACTGGTCCGAAGGACTCATAATCCAAAAAATCAGTGTTCTTGAGATATATTGCGTGAATTATAATTTTTAATCCGACCGTTGGATCGTTGTAATTTTTGGATATGTTATACATATATAAGTTAAGTTTATGTCCATAAATTTTGAACCGTTAAAAATTAGCGGATGATTTGTTATGAATTTTAAGAGGTCACTGATTCAGAAATTGTTAAAGTTTCTGAATTTATAAATAATTTTGGAAATTTCTAGAATTCGTGGGCCCCACCTTTGGTTGGTGAAAATGTGCAAAATTATTTCAAAAGTGGTGGGTGGGAATAGTAGCGTAAAGCCATCGTGTGCAGTCAAGTCTGCCTTGCTTTCTAACATTTTCTTATAAATAAGGTGCCGAAGTTAGAATTGAAAATCATACCAAAAAAAGTTTTCTCTCTTCTCTCTTATATTATCGTTTATTTTGTGAGTATTTAGATACTTTGTGAGTTGTTATTCAAAGGCAAGTTTCCTTCAACGCCATATTCGATATTCCAAATGGCAATACCGCTTTTTTGAGGTAATGGATATTGTCATTATTATAGTAAGGGATTGTAAGGGATAGTAAGGGATGTTATTTTCTTCTTAATGATGTTATTTTTTTAATATCATTATACTGAAATATTGGTATGGATTTTATTGTGGAATTTCTCCCTTTTTGTGTCAGAGTTACTATTCACGTATACGACACTATTCACGTATATGACACTATTTACATATATGACATTATTTACGTATACGGTACTATGTACGAATACGGAGTACTATTCATGAGTTACTATTTACGATAAAATTGGTTTCTTTTTCTGACCAAATTATCGTTGATTTATGAATCTTACTCTTGAAATTAAATGCAGTTGTTGATCATATTGTTTTTATTATCATATATAACATTTTTATAATCCTGGTGATGAAATTTCTCTTTGACTTGAGTGTAAAGACAGGTAGATTATTGGTATGATAGTGACTATGGGTTCTATTTGGCCAGTAGTGAAAAGTTGAATTGTTGACTGGTATGATCATGACCATTGAATTTATAATTGAATATCTTTAGCTTAAGTGCAAAGGTGAATTGATCAACATGGTTATAATTATCGTTTATATAAATTCTGAAATGATTATATATTTCTTTGAGATATTAATATCTTTGGCCGGTAGTGCAAAGATGATCTGTTGTTGAATATCTTTGGCCGGTAGTGCAAAGATGATCTGTTGTAGAATATCTTTGGTCCGTAGTGCAAAGATGATCTATTGTTAAATATCTTTGGCTCGAAGTGCAAAGATGACCTGTTGTTGAATATCTTTTGCCTGTAGTGCAAAGATGAACTATTGATGAATATCTTTGGCCCGTAGTACAAAGATGAATTTATTAGTATGATTATGAACAAGAACTATGATTTGGTATAACCTTGATCTTTGATGTTTCAGGTGAAGACATTTGATGAAAATTATCTTCATCCTGGATGAGAATAGGAATTTAGAACCACAATTATGATTATGAGTTATTCATATGATTGTGAACTAGAACTGTTGATTGATGTTACAGGGATAAAACATTGTTGGTGGACTGTTAACGTGGAGAAGATAATAGACTTTATGGTCTATTTGACTCTTCTAATGGATTGCTAGTTCCTCTGCAACTACGGTTGAAAAGTTTTATCATCTACCATATGTTCTAAATCTCTGATTCATTACTGACGAAGGTTATGGATAATTTAATTATCTTTAGTCATGATATTCTTTATTGGGCTAGTTCTGCTCACCCTTTTACTTCGCAATTCCTTTCAGGTAGTAAGAGTGTAGCTGGGTCGAGCGGGTGTAACATGAGAGTAGAACAGTGGTCTCTAGCTGTGGAGGTTCTCCCTAAACAGTATAGAAAAGTGTGTTGTATTTTAAACATCATTTAGTAGTTATATTTGGTGAATCAAATAGGGTGAGGCGAACCCAACGTTGGAAGGGTGTTTTGCCACTATCATACAAGATGTCTAACGACATGCGACTTCATGTTATTATAAGACAGGGTTGTACACATCCACTTGCTGAGTATATCTATGAGCACTACCTATATAATCTTGGTGTTTGGTTGAAGTATAATTCTCAATTAGACACAATGGAGATAATGATATGTCAAGAGAAGACTCATCATTGGAAAGAATATGATAGTAATCTTCTCATTTTTCTTTGGGGTTTATTTGGTCAACCAAGGATAATTCTGTGGGAATATGATATCTATCATAACCTAGACGCATGGCCTCCCATGTACGAAGGTTTTCTTGAGCATTTTCCAAATATTTTAATTTCTAAAACAATTATTGACTGTACCTTTATGTATGGTGCCATTGTGATGTGTTATCCAAGTTGGTGAAAGTCACAGTTGGTATATATTTGTAACAAAACTCGCAACATATGTGTTATAGTATTTTGCACGAAAATTATAGTATTAAAGTTGTAGTTGTTTTTTGTGCCATGTATTTGGCAACTCAGAATAGGTTGGATGGATTGGACCTATTTTGGGGTTGTCACATTCTCATCCACAATTGTAACATGCTTTGGACTGCTGCGTACAGTTTGGACTAATGTGTCCCTCCCCTCCGCATTTGTAACATACAACCGGCGGTCGTTCTCCTTCCTTAACAACATGTCTTTGGTCTTTGACATCTTTCCATCATTATTGAATCTCCTCTTCTTGAAATTTCCACTTCTATTATCTTGGCCATGATTACCACCGGAGTGGTTACCATTTCTGGCATGTTGATTCCCTCCACGTTTGTTGTCACTACTTCTATGACTGCTACCATTGGTATTATTGACTTGTCGCATGATCTCTCTAGGTTGGGTTAACTCATTATCGCGCTCCAATAACTGAGCCCTATTTACAACATCAGAATACAAACACAATTTGTGAGAAATTAAGTATTAACGTATCTCGGGTTTCAAACCTCTTAGAAACATCCGCGTCATTCTCTCCTTATTATCAACCAAGTGGGGCGTAACCCGACACTTCAAAGAAACTTAGCCGTCGTGACACGGTCATATTATTTTGCTCCAACTTGATAAACTCCACCTCCTTCATCCGATTTAATATTTTCGGGAAAGTACTTGTCATTGAACAACTCTTGGAACTTCTTCCAAGAAATTTTAAGTCAAAGAAGTTGACTACGCTTCTGATTCCCACCAAGAATCCGGCCTCTCCTCGCAACATGAAGGTGGAAAAGGGAACCTTTTGCTCCTCGGAGCATCCCAAGACATCAAATATCTTGGTGTTCTGCTTTATCCACATCTCCGCCTTTAGTGGTTTTGGCTCTCCAATAAAATCTGGTGGTCCCAGCTCCTTGAGCTGCTTAGCGGTGACCGTCCGAGAGTTGCCAGTGTTTCCACCTGTATTTTGGATAAGAGCCGCTCTCGCCTGATGTTGCATGAATTTCATAAAGCTTCTGAACATCTCATCGTTCATCATTTGATTGGTGTTATTGTTTACCTGAGGATTATTGTCTTCCTGTTGCACATTATCCTGGGTATTGATCGTTGGTGACCCAACGGTCTCATGTGCTTCATTGTTGATCTCAACATTTTTAGATGCCATTTTCAAACACTGCCACAAAACAAGGGTTAATTGACATATCACATATTATCCCTATACTCTGACCGACCAATTAAATACCAAATAATCTTAGGTAGGTCATACTAGCGAAGGAATTCCCCGCTTTCCCTCCTAGTTCTTGTTTCACATCTCACCTGTGATCATATCCCTAAGCTTTGATATAACATCATGACGCCCCCCAAAATAGGTATACATCACCCATCTTGGGTCGCCAAATACATGGTATGTAATACAAATACAAACTTAATTATACAAGAAGAATCGAGAGTTTTTACACCTAATATTGTCTCATAGATGATATCCAAACTCAAATTCAATCCTCATTACATTTATTATCACACTAAATAGTGAGAATTTCTAAAATGACCCATCTCTAGGACCATCACTCCATTCCCCGACTAGTTTCGGCTACTTTCTCATTTCCTAAAGAGAACAATAGAAGTAAAAAGGTGAGCTCAACTAGCCCAGTAAGAAATATTATGACTAAGATAATGCAGAATAAGTTATCATTAGCCTTCAACAATGTTAAACTGATAGAATATAATCGACAACAAGTTTAATTGTAGCTGAATAAGCAATCCATTAGAAGAGTCAAGTAGAGCATGATATCTACTATCTTCTATGATTTAAAAAGGTTTTTCATCAACTTTATCGCTGAGACTCAGCTTAATAAATAAACCACATCATCGAATCATCCCTGCAGTACGGGGCAAGGATATTCATGTAATCATCAATGGCCATGATTGTACCGAATAATCCCTGGTCATAATCATACCAATCAACAGTCCATCTATGCACATAAGCCAAAGATGACTTTCATCACAATATAAACATGAGGATGATGACAATGATATAAGCATTCAATTAAATGAAAGCAAATGATAAATTTTAAAGATTCATAGTTTAATTTATCCAGTATTCAATAATGTCCAAATTGTCAACGTGATACTGCTTTGTGGAGTAAAATTCAAGAATAATATCCATGTATTAAAAATATTTTGGACAAAAAAGAAATCAATTTTTCGGGTGAAGAGTGAATCGTATCCCGTGAATAGTACTTTGTGAATAGTAACCCGACATGAAAAGTATCCCAAATACCCGAGTGAATAATATTTGAGTGAATAGTAACTCGTTAATAGTACCCCGGTATGAAAAATATCCCGAATACCTGAGTGAATAATATTATAGTGAATAGTAACCGGGTGAATAATAACCTGTGAATAGTACCCCGGGTGAAAATATTGATATTTAATAGGAAAGTTCAGATCAATATTCCAATGAAACGATACTGGATGAAGCATAAAACTTCAAGGATATCCCACTAATTTTAGGGATTATAGAAGCAATACTTACCATAGTAAGTTTAGATTTAAGAATATGAAAAGAAATAACATACGAAACTGCAAATGGATTTTCACCCGTCACACGGTACGTAATCCACGTAGATATGTTATTCTGACATATTAAAGGATGAATACGAAAAGTAGTATTCCTTATGAATACTAAAGAAATAATATCCCTTACCTTAGTAGAAGGCTGGATACTGCAATAGTGAAGTAGCAGAATACTCTTCTTCTTGTTCCCTATAGTTTCTCTCTCTATAGTGTCTCTTGTGAATCTCAGTTAATTGGTGAGAATGAAAGAAGAATTAAGCTTCTATTTATAGGAGAATGGACTAAATAGTAACTTATTCATGAACGATCCAGATTGATTTACTATTAGAACAGACAGTCCATATTGATTACTATTAAAACCGCAACCGACGATCCATATTGATTACTATTAAAACCACAACCGACGATCCAGATTGATTTACTTTTAAAACCACCACCGACGGTCCAGATTGATTACTTTTAAAACCACCATCAACGGTGCAGATTGATTTACTATTAAAACCACCACCGACGATCCAGATTGATTTACTATTAAAACCACCATCAATGGTCCAAATTGATTTACTATTAAAACCACCACCAATGGTCCAGATTGATTAAACTTATTACACTTTGGTACCCCTAAAGTTTTCCAAGTTTGCATTATTCTCTTCTAACTTTTGTAATTCACTTATATTCAGTAAACACATTCTTAATACTTCAACAATTATTCATCACTAATATTATAACTCACAATATTTAACAACCAGATCATTCTCAGGAATGAGGGGGCTTTACAATAAGGATTTCTCCCTATTGGCGTGCAATTAGGTGACCAAACCTCTCCTCGACAGATCTTTCTAGATATTGTCAATATTGCAAATAATAATATAAATAACTTTATTGTCTCAATTATTGATTTAATAATATAAAATATTATGCATATGATACTGTGACAATAATTGAATCAAATAACGTGAGATACTATGCAACAATTACTGTAGCAATAATTGAGTAAACTGAGTGGCTTCTTACGTAAGAATCAATAATCAATACCGTGTGCTACTATGCAACCACGCCAGACATTTGTGATTTTTTACCACCGGTAGTTCAATAGTTAACAGTAAAACTTTCGCCGTTATTTTTATAAAAAGATATTTCTTTCGTTTTCTAACTACGAAAATACTTCCGTTGTGGGGTCCACCAATGATTGTACCGTCATACGAATATTTCCTGTTAAAACGAATATTCCCCGACACAATGAATATTTTATATCAACTTGCTTACTTTGCAAAATTTTCAAATATCACCCTTAACTTTAACCTTTTGTCAATTTAACAATTTATTAAATAGAATAATAATTATAAGAAAATTAGATACTTTCATTTCATATAATTCGAGGTCTTACAGTGGGCCCCACCTTTAGTTGGTAAAAAATGTGCTGAAATTTTATTTCAAAAGTGGTGGGTGGGAATAGTAGCAGGTAAAGCCATCAGGTTGCAAGCCAGGTCTGCTTTGGCGTTCTAGCATTTTTCTATAAATAAGGTGTTGAGTTAGAATTGAAAATCACACCAGAAACATAAGTTTTCTCTCCCTATATTATCGAGCGTATTTTTGTGAGTATTTTGATACTTTGAGAGTTGCTAATCAATGAAAGTTTTCTTCAGCGTCATATCCGATATTCTAGTCAGAAGTACTGTTCTTTTGAGGTAAGGGATTGTAAGGGATTGTAAGGAGTTGTAAGGAATAGTAAGGGTTGTTATTTTCTTCGTAAATAATATTATTTTCTTAAATATCATTATGCCGAAATATTGATATGAATTTTATTATAAATTTTCTACCTTTTTTATGTCGGGGTTACTATTCACGTATACGACACTATTCACGTATACGACACTATTCATGTATATGACACTATTTACGTATATGACATTATTTATGTATACAGTACTATATACGAATACTGAGTACTATTCACGAGTTACTATTCACGACAAAATTGGTTTCTTTTTCTGACTAAATTATCGTTGATTTATGAATCTTACTCTTGAAATTAAATGCAGTTGTTGATCATATTATTTTTATTATCATATATAACATTTTTATAATCCCGGTGATGAAATTTCTCTTTGACTTGAGTGTAAAGATGGGTAGATTATTGGTATGATCGTGACTATGGGTTCTCTTTGGCCAGTAGTACAAAGTTGAATTGTTGACTGGTATGATCATGACCATTGAATTTATAATTGAATATCTTTATCTCTAGTGCAAAGGTGAATTGATCAACATGGTTATAATTATTCTTTATATAAATTCTGAAATGTTTATATATTTCTTTGCGATATTATATCTTTGGCATGTAGTGCAAACATGATCTGTTGTTGAATATCTTTGGCATGTAGTGCAAAGATGATCTATTGTTGAATATCTTTGGCCTGTAGTGCAAAGATGACCTGTTGTTGAATATCTTTGGCATGTAGTGCAAAGATGACCTATTATTGAATATCTTTGGCCAGTAGTGCAAAGATGAACTGTTGACGAATATCTTTGGCCCTGTAGTTCAAAGATGAATTTATTAGTATGATTATGAATAGGAACTGTGATTTGGTATAACCATGATCTTTGATGTTTCAGGTAAAGACAGGTGATGAAAAGTATCCACGTCATGGATGAGAAAAGGAATTTAGAACCACAATTATGATTATGAGTTATTCACATGATTGTGGATATGAACTGTTGATTGATGTTACAGGGATAAAACATTGTTGGTGGACTTTTAACATGGAGAATATAATAGACTTTATGGTCTATTTAACTCTTCTAATGGATTGTTCGTTTCGCTGCAACTTTGGTTGAAAAGTTTTATCATCTACCATATATTCTAAATCTCTGATTTATTACTGATGAAGGGTATTGATAATTTAATTATCTTTAGTCATGATATTCTTTACTGGGCTAGTTGTGCTCACCCTTTTGCTTCACAATTCCTTTCAGGTAATAAGAGTGTAGCTGGGTCGAACGGGGATACCAAGGGAATAAAATGGTGGTCTATAGTTGTTGAGGTTCTCCCTAAACAGTATGAAAATAATTCTATTGAGAACTTTATATAAGTGTGTTGTATTTTATACGTCATTTAATATTTAATTATGGTGAACAATAATAGGGTGAGGCGAACCCAACTTTGGAAGGGTATTTTGTCACTATCATATAAGATGTCTAATGACATACAACCTCGTGTTATCCTAAGACAAGATTGTGCACATCCACTTGCTGAGTATATCTACGAGAACTACCTATATAACCTTGGAGTTTTGTTGAAATAAAATTCTCAATTGGAGACAATGGAGATAATTATATGTCAAGAGAAGACTCACCATTGGAAAGAACATGATAGCAATCTTCTCGCTTTTCTTTTGGGGACTATCAACAACCAAGGATACTTCTGTGGACATATGATATCTATCATAACCTAGACGCATGGCCTCCCATGTACGAAGGTTTCCTTGAGCACTTTCCAAAGATTTTAATTTTTAAAACACTTATTGACTGTACCTTTATGTAAGTTGTCATTGTGACGTACTATCCATGGTTGGGACATGAGTCACATTTGGTATATATTTGTATCAAAACTCACAACATGTGTGTTTTTGTATTTTGCACAACAATTATGATAATGAAGTTGTAGTTGTTTTCTGTACCATGTATTAGGCGACTCAAAATGGGTTGGGTGGATTGGACCTATTTTGGGGGCATCACATTTGGTATCATAGCTTAGGGATATGATCTCTGGCGGAGATCCGGGATTAGAACTAGGAAGGGAGAGACGAGTAATATCCTTCGCTAGTGTGTGTCCTACCTAAGCTAAATTTTCTTACTTAAGTTGACAAATTGTGATATGTCAATTAAACTTTGTTTTGAAGTTGTATTCTAGAATGATATCTGAAATACAGGAGATGAGCAATGGAGAGATCATGAGGACAGTGAAGATGGAATCTGAAATGAAAGCAAGGTATTCTCAACTCTTTGAAATACCAGATACGTAAATTTCGAGGACGAAATTTCTTAAGGAGGGGAGATTGTAAGACCCCAAATTTTATGAAATAAAAGTATTCAATTTTCTTATAATTATTATTCAGTGAATGGTTAAATTGATAAAAAGTTAAAGTTAAGGGTGATATATGAATTTTTTTAAAAATAAGCAAGTGACTATAAAAAACTTATTGTTGTCGGGGAATATTCGTTTAGTCGTGGAATATTCTTTTTGTCGGGGAATATTCGTACGACGACACAACCATTTGTGGGCCCCATAACAGAATAAATGTCGGATGAAGAAAATGAAAAATATGAGTTTTTATAAATAACGACGTAGTTGTTACCATTAAAACTGTTTGAATATCCGGTGGGTAAAGTAAATTAATACGCGTTGTTGCACAGTAGCACACGGTATTGCACAATATTTTTGAATTATTGATTCTTACGTAAGAAGGCACTACTCAATAATTGTTACAGTAATTACTGTTCAATATTTTTTTTTTTATGGATTCGATAATTGCTGCGTTGATATTTTATATTATTGTTGTTCAATAATTGACACTGCATAGTACTTCCCATTATCATATTAATAATTCATATTATTTAAATAATATTATTAGATAACATTATTGGCAATGTATAGAAAGTTCTGTCAATGAGAGGTTAGGTCAATCTAATTGCGCACCAGTAAGGAGAAATCCTTATCGGAAAGCCCCCTCTTTCTTGGGAACAACTTGATTGTCATTATTGTGATTCTGTAATATTATTTGTGAATAATTAATTATTGATTTATATGATAAGGAAATATTTATTTTATGTGGATATAAATGATGGATAGGAAAATTTTTATTTTGTGTGGATATAAATGAATGAATTAATGTTGAGCTGTTTTATATTTTGTCGGAATGGAGGAATTCTTAGAAAAGTGACAATAATTGAGAAATGATATTTTATCTTTTTTGATAAAATAATTTATTCATATATATTATTATATTATATTATAAATGTATAATTTTATAATATAATAATATAATAATGGAGATATTTTTACACTAAATTCACGGTGCATGAATCAAATAAGAGAAATCTTGAAATCAAAAGAAGAACAAAATATGGGATTTTCAAAAAAATTAGTTTATTACTTGATTTTGTAAAATCCATAACTCTTTGTGTATAATCCATTAGGAGATGAGCCATATATCAAAAGAAAGCCCTGGAAGTAAGATAACCGTAAAAATTGGAATCACCCAAAAATTCATTATAGATTTTTCGTGGTGACTGTTTGAATGAAACTGGTCCGAAGGACTCATAATCCGAAAAAATCAGTGTTCTTGAGATATATTGCGTGAGTTATAATTTTTAATTCGACCGTTGGATCGTTGTGATTTTTGGATATATTATAAATATATAAGTTGAGTATATGTCCACAAATTTGAACCGTTAAAAATTAACGTATGATTTGTTATGAATTTTAAGAGGTGACTGATTCAGAAATTGTTGAAGTTTTTGAATTTAACACATTATGGAAATTTCTAGAATGAGTGGGCCCCACCTTTGGTTGGTGAAAAATGTGCTGAAATTTTATTTCAAAAGTGGTGGGTGGTAATAGTAGCAGGTAAATCCATCAGGTTGCAGGTCAGGTCTGCTTTGGCGTTCAAGCATTTTCCTATAAATAGGGTGCTGAGTTAGAATTGAAAATCACACCAGAAACATAAGTTTTCTCTCCCTATATTATCAAGCGTATTTTTGTGAGTATTTTGATACTTTGAGAGTTGCTAATCAATGAAAGTTTCCTTCTGCATCATATCCAATATTCTAGTCAGAAGTACTACTCTTTTGAGGTAAGGGATTGTAAGGGGTTGTAAGGGATTGTAAGGGGTTGTAAGGGATAATAAGGGATGTTATTTTCTTCATAAATGATATTATTTTCTTCAATATCATTATGCCAAAATATTTATATGAATTTTATTGTGGAATTTCTACCTTTTTCATGTCGGGGTTACTATTCACGTATATAACACTATTCACGTATACCACACTATTCATGCGTATGAAACTATTTATGTATATGACATTATTTACGTATACGGTACTATGTAGGAATACGGAGTACTATTCATGAGTTACTATTCACGAGTGACTATTCACGAGTACTATTCACGACAAAATTGGTTTCTTTTTCTGACTAAATTATCGTTGATTTATGAATCTTACTCTTGAAATTAAATGCAGTTGTTGATCATATTGTTTTTATTATCATATATAACATTTTTTTAATCTCGGTGATGAAATTTCTCTTTGACTTGAGTGTAAAGATGGGTAGATTATTAGTATGATCGTGACTATGAGTTCTCTTTGGCCAGTAGTGCAAAGTTGAATTGTTGACTGGTATGATCATGACCATTGACTTTATAATTGAATATCTTTATCTTAAGTGCAAAGGTGAATTGATCAACATGGTTACAATTATCGTTTATATAAATTCCGAAATGATTATATATTTTTTTGAGATACTAATATCATTGGCATGTAGTACAAAGATGATCTGTTATTGAATATCTTTGGCCTGTAGTTCAAAGATGACCTATTATTGAATATCTTTGGCCAGTAGTGCAAAGATGAACTGTTGGCGAATATCTTTGGCCCGTAGTGCAAAGATGAATTTATTAATATGATTATGAACATGAACTGTGATTTGGTATAACTATGATCTTTGATGTTTCAGGTAAAGACAGGTGATGAAAATTTTCCTCGTCCTGGATGAGAAAATGAATTTATAACCACAATTATGATTATGAGTTATTCATATGATTGTGGACAGGAACTGTTGATTGATGTTACAGGGATAAAACATTGTTGGTGGACTTTTAATATGGAGAAGATAATAGACTTTATAGTCTATTTGACTCTTCTAATGTATTGTTCGTTCCGCTGCAACTATGGTTGAAAAGTTTTATCATCTACCATATGTTCTAAATTTCTGATTTATTACTGATGAAGGCTATTTATAATTTAATTATCTTTAGTCATGATATTCTTTACTGGGCTAGTTATGCTCACCCTTTTGCTTCACAATTCTTTTCAGGAAATAAGAGTGTAGCTGGGTCGAACGGGGAAAACAGGGGAATAGAACGGTGGTCTATAGTTGTTGAGGTTCTCCCTAAATAGTATGAAAATAATTCTATTGAGAACTTTAGATCGATAAGTGTTTTGTATTTTATACGTCATTTAATATTTAATTGTGGTGAACAATAATAGGGTGAGGCGAACCCAACTTTAGAAGGGTGTTTTCCCACTATCATACAAGATGTCTAATGACATACAACCTCGTGTTATCATAAGACAGGGTTGTGCACATCCACTTGCTGAGTATATCTACGAGCACTACCTATATAACCGTGGAGTTTGGTTGAAATATAATTCTCAATTGGAGACAATGGAGATAATTATATGTCAAGAGAAGACTCACCATTGGAAAGAACATGATAGAAATCTTCTCATTTTTCTTTTGGGACTATTGGGTCAACCAAGGATACTTCTATGGACATATGATATCTATCATAACCTAGACGTATGGCCTCCCATGTACGAAGGTTTCCTTGAGCACTTCCTAAAGATTTTAATTTTTATAACAGTTATTGACTGTACCTTTATGTAAGGTGCCATTGTGATGTACTATCCAAGGTTGGGACATGAGTCACAGTTGGTATATATTTGTATCAAAACTCACAACATATGTGTTATTGTATTTTGCACGCCAATTGTGATAATGAAGTTGTAGTTGTTTTATGTACCATGCATTAGGCGACTCAAAATGGGTTGGGTGGATTGGACCTATTTTGGGGGCGTCAGATTTATACTCAATTCGTAGGGTGGGAGGTTTAACCTAGGCTAGATCTTTAGTCGGTACGATTTCTGGCTTGCTAAGTTGTTAATGTTGTAGTATTAATGTCACACTACAAGCTCAAACAACTCTCATTGCCAACACATAATGAATCTATGAGATCTAAGCTACAAAATCTGTTGTCAGACGTGTTCTTGAGTTTCTGGGCTGCCCAGAAACTCAAGCAGTGTCAAGGGTCCCTTTTTGGACCTTCAAATCTTAACCTTCCAGGATTTATTAGTGTAATATAGTGGTTCTATCATGTAGTATAGATGTCAGGGTACATTTATACAACCTTAAATAAGTCTAACATCAACACACTAAGAAATCAAGACCGGTCAAACTTTGACAGAAAACACGTTCTTGAAGATTCTAAGGTTTCTAGAATCTTCATCCGGGTAGTCGGTCAACCCTTGTTTGACCACAAATATCTTCGATTCTACTGTTAATCTAGGTGATCTAATAGCATGCATTTGTAGTTCATACACCAGTCTAAAACATCAAACCAACAACATGACCTAAAACATAAAACACAAGCAAGATCAAAGCCTGTAATATCACTATCAAACAACATCTGGGTTTTTGGGTTGCCCAAAAACCCATTTTCGTGCTCGGTCAACGCAATTTGACTGCTTATAACAAGAAATCTAGACATGATTGTAGACATTCAAAATTTTCTGCACACCTGTCACTGACATTGCAGGAGCACAAATTCATCTTTCAGAGATAACCCTGGAAGTTTAGCCTCAACCCCGGAACACACACCGGGAGTATTAGTTCCAACCTCAGAGATAACCCCGAGGCATGCAGTTTGAATACTGGAAATTACACCGGAGAAGGCCAATTCATCTCGAAGATAACCCCGGGATATTCAGTCTCAGTCCCAACACTGGGAGTAGCAAGTACCAACTTTGGAGATAGCCCCAAGGAGTACAGTTCCGGAGATAACCCCGAAAATGCTTATTTCAAATACATGCAATCAGCTTCAACCTTGACACTCACACCGAGGCACTCAGTACAAGACCCAGAGATAACAACGGGAAGACAGGCACACATCAGAGATGACACTGAGGACCTTCAACACTTGCAGTAGTCCAATCTCAGAGATAACCCTGAGCAACATCTGCTTTATCAGCCCAAACCGGAGATAACCCCGGTGAGGGGCAAAGTCGTTATCTTGCTACATTGATGCCACATCGCACCGTCTCAACATTTCATACATACATTTCTACACAACAATGTCCCACAAGAACCAAGGAGGTCTAATCTCGAGTGACTATTACGCAGGACAACAGATAGAATTTGAAGCTTGAAGACCAGAGGGCATGGTCCCATCTTCCTGACTTCGTACAACCTCTAATCCCATGTCATTGCGTAACTCTCAACAACGGCTGTCTGAAATAGGTCTTACATACCTCAGTCGGATGCCCGAATTGCAATTCTGAAAGTTCGAGCGAACATTACAGTGCATGCATGCATGTACTTCGAGACGGCGGGACTTGCGAAGCCCGGGCAACTCGGGTAGCCGCAGGTACACCTGCGGCTCCCCCCTCTATAAATAAAGGGTTTGGGGTGGCCTTTTTATAAGAGAAAAAGGTGAGGAAGCCCTATCCAATTTGCTCTGTACTCACCCTATATTGAGTGCTTTCTTATTTTAAACACTTGTGAACTCACATTTAGTTTCTATTTTGTACCGGCGGGAGCTGAGTGTTCATCCCTTTAAAGATATAGAAGTCTTCTTTGGTAGCCCACTATAAGCCTTCTCACACACTTTAAAGCCTTTCTCTTCATCTTTACACACACTATTATTCACATTGAGAGTCGTGTTGCGTGTGTTTTCCCGGACTTCGGTCCGTGGTTTCATTTCAGTTTGTATATATATATATTTTTATATATGGACAAACATTATCGAGTTATGCCTCGATTGAGCCTAGACTTCGATCTTGAGCATTTACTGCTTTAATATATATATATATATATATACGTTTAATCCTGCCTGGAGTTTACTCAGTGGCGATTGATTGCTTTTATAGCTTTTTTTTACATTTTTGATCCCCCATGGAGGTGCGTCGTGGTGGCTGATCATTTCTGTATATATAAATTTACAAGTTTTATAAATATATATACCTGTTTACTGCTTTATTATCAATCACGACATCATGTGAGCCTAGGAATCATGTGATCACATATTCAGTTTACTGGATTTAGATTCGGTTCCCGTTATGGACATTTCCAGCTGTAAGCAGCTTGTAAATTTATTCACGGTGTTTGTATTTGCTCAGATGGTTTTCTTACCCACGACAAGTTCGACACCATGTTTTACATTATTTTCTCGAAGATGCTTCACATCTCAAAAATTAAAAACAATCAAGCCGAACACTTAATAAAAATGGGAGTGTAAAAGGTCTCAATTACTATTGAGCATATGGGTTTGAAAAACCTCTTTTATAAAATATAACTGCCATATCTTGTTTAAAATTGAATTTTTACACAAATTCAAACCCTGTGTATATAGGTGCGAACGAGGCCTCGCACTACTTCCAAATAACCGCACATTGACCCACACACAGACACATATTCATATAACAGTTTCTTGAAAAGTGGCGGTCACCGTGGTAACACAGATGTTTGGGGGTGCCTAACACCTTCCCTCCGCATAATCAAGTCCCCGAACCCTAATGAATCTTGGTTTCACCGGCTTAGCTTTAAGCGATTGCCACATCACTTTGGGTCAATGTGCAAACCTTTTCTACGGTTTGTGTTGGTACAACCATATAAAAAACAATGGCGATTCTTAATACCATCGTCGACATGATACATATGGACCTTTTCACTTGTTTTTTCAAACAAATCTCACCTAACATGAGAACACCAAAGAACATGTAACGAAAAGGGACAAACAAAAATCGACGTCGACATGTGGCGACTCTACTGGGGACACCAGTAAGAGGACTTAAGCCTCTATTACAAGCTTTTCAAAACTGTTGTATGCTTGTGTGTGAATGTTGCATTTACATTTATGATGAATGTGTACAAATGCATATATTTTTCTACACTTAATGCTTTACACTATATTTGTTTGTGATATTAGTGCTTCGCACATGTCATCATTTTCATAAACGGTGAGACACGTTGTATTTGAATGTATGTTGTGTGGTTCCTCCATCAGGCGGTTATCCTATCGGTGTTTGATTACTGGACTCGTCGAAAGACTAATTCCAACAAGGCTCAGGAAAGGCACCACCCAAATTAGCTCCAGTTAAAAGACCATATTATTTCCAGTTTAGTAAATTGCTATGATTTGGGAACCTTCATTCCAAAAAGCCGCGAGAGTAACCTAAGATAGGTTAGCTTCTGATAAACCGAACGCGGAGGAAAGTCTCTTCATGTTTTCTCATTTCAAATTACTCGTAAAGTCAATTACTTATAATTTCATTCCATATTCATCTCCATGTAATGAGAAATATGAAGAAACATGTGTACATACATATTTAAATTAAACATGCTATCCTGGATTACAAACAGCTAACATCCGCTTTGCAGGATAATATTCATAGAACGGATACATAGTATGTAGACATTTACACATTCCCTAAAGACTAAACTACGCAAGTCTTTTGTAAGGAAGAAATCAGACCTATTACCCGATCAAAATCCAAAAGGGTCAATTATGTCGTCATCAGACTAGACTGACCTTAATCCAGTTTCACACAAAGAATTTGACGGATTAAGTAAATAAATCACAGATTTGGCTGTTCTGCTTAAAGAACTACACCAGTCTACTCAGGGTACGAGGATACCCATACATGCTGAATCCTCGACACAAGTAGGAACCCAAGGTCTTGATAAAGCCATTATAGAACCTGAACTTCAGTTGGATACGACCAAAAAAATTCATGATATCACCCATCTCAAAGGAGATCCAGACACCGGTGACATCAGGAAGAAAGTCCTTGTAATGGAAGAAACCCTTCGTGCGATAAAAGGAGTTGGAGCACACGGAAGTGTCTCATATGCTGACCTTTGTATATTCCCTGGTGTTCATTATCCAGAAAAATTTAAAACTCCTGACTTCGAAAAATATGATGGGTTAGGAGATCTTTACACACATTTGAAGGTGTTTATTGGAGAACATGGATCTTATGCAGAGGACGAGAAGATTAGGATGCAACTATTCTAAAAGAGTCTGACTGGAGAAGTCCGTTCGTGGTATACCAGATTAGACCAGATTAGACAACTCAAAGATCCATAGTTGGGAGGAGCTAGCTCTTTCCTTCCTCACTCAATACAACTTCTAGTCTCAGATGGCTCCTAACCGGTACTAGATTACCAAGGTCAAGAAACAGTCCTATGAGTCTTTCAGAGAGTATGCTCAAAGGTGGAGGCGCCTTGCTGCTCAAGTTATTCCTTCCATGACGGAGTCAAAAATGGTCATGACCTTCATAAACATACAGGATGCTCCTTTCTATGAAAGAGTCTTAGCTGGCATTGGTAAACCATTTTCTGAAATGATTAAACATGGGGAGATGGCTGAGATGGGATTGAAGTCCGGGAAATTTCAAGACCTAGCTGTCCTTAAAGCTGTTGCTGAGCACATCCAATCTAAAAATTATGGAAACAACCCCCGGAGGGCCCATAAAAAGAAAGAGGAGGATGTTTCCTTGATACTACATGGTCAAAAAGGCAATCAGAACATGCCTACCTATAGGAGAAATTTCATTCCCTTTCAAGCACAATCTTTAAACCCTCCATTTCCAAGAGGTGGAGAAGTCAAACGCCCTCGAGTGTTCACACCATTAGGGGACTTGCTCGAGAACATTCTCACTCTTCCGACAACTTAGAAGAAAATTACGCATCTTCTTCCACCAGCCAACCCTAATGGGAGGGGTTTTAATGCTACTCAGAAATGTACTTATCATGCCGGGGAACCTGGACATGATACTCAAGATTGTTGGGCCTTGAAACACAAGATCCAGGATTTAATAGACAACGGTGAGATCGTGGTCACCAAACCAGATCAACCTCACGTACAAGACAACCCTCTTCCTCAACACAAAGAGGAAGAGGTCAACATGATCAATTGGAGCAGTGAACAGAGTTCCAATTTTAGCGGTGAATCATCCCAGATCATCAAAGACGGTGTTGATAAATGGGATTATACAAAGATCCAATTTACGATGGAACAAAAGATAAAAGCTCTGTGTAAACAGATTGAGCAATTGGCAGAACTGGTGACCTATCAACATCAAGTCACACGCCAATTAGTCAGCCAGGAGCATGCTAGTTTTCTCCCTTTTGTTTTGAATACTCCCTCGTCTCCCTCATCACCTTCAGAGAAAGAAACACTGGAAAAAAAGTGACGAAGAGAGGAGTACCGAAGCTCGTAGGGATTTTGCCAATAGAAGGGAATTTACATACCTGGGCCAACCTATGGAGGAGATACCTCAGAATGTTGATCAATGAAGGAAGGATTACTTCCCTCATGCCTCCAATTAATTCCCATTCAGGACGGTTTAATTCTGATGGAGTATGCCAATATCACTCCCGTTCTCGCGGTCACATCACAGAAGAATGTTAGGCACTCCGCCACCTTATTCAGAACCTAATTGACAGTGGTGTCCTGCAGCTAGCAGAAGAAGATACTGTGTTATTTGAGAGTGAGAATACTTGTCCTACTAAATGGAAAGGACTGGTAGCAGTTACATCCACTGAGGCTAATAGAACTGTCAAACCTGTCATAATGCAAGCAATTCAACTTAAGGGAATTGACAATCCTTTGAAAGTGGTTTCTCTAGAGCCAATTAACTTGCCATTCAGACCAAAACATCCTGTTATCATCTTATAAAAAGTCCCATGGAATTATGGAGAAGCTGAAGGATCCACCTCTCATACAACTGCTATGGTGTCAAAGGAAAATCCACTGTATCTCCCCCAACGAGTTGATGAAGTCTACCATCTAATCAAAGGGGAAAATACCCATGGAGAAGATTGAAAAATTCCTCCGCACTATGGGTCATAACGAAGCCAAGGTGGTTTTAAGTTTAAGAGAAGCTCCACACCAAATTTCAATCCTGGACTTGGTTTTAACTAACGAGGATCACAGGAAGATCTTACTGAAGGTTTTGGAAGAAGCCTACTTGCCAACATCAGTGGATGTGGAAAATTTTCAACATTTGGTTGATCACATTTTTAACAACAATGTGATATCTTTCACTGATGATGATATACCACCCAAAGGACCCCATCATTCTGCAAGTTACTACATTGCGGTTTTGTCCTCCGGGTACATGCTAGCTGAAGTCTTAATAGATGAAGGTTCGTCTCTGAATATCTATCCGTACGTTACCTTGCTGAAGATGAATGTCAATCTCAAGCGGATTCGAAGTAGCCATACGATCATTAAAGCTTTCGACGGAGCCCATATGAATTCAGTCAGAGAGATTGAGCTACCAATTGAAATTGGTCCCCATATATTCTGCATAACTTTTCACGTGCTCAAAATAGATTCAGGATACAACCTGCTATTGAGAAGACCGTGGATTCATATGGCTGGGGTCATCCCCTCCACTCTTCATCAGCAACTGAAATACATCATGAATGACAACCTAGTCATGGTTAACGCTGAACCGGAATGTCCTAAACAAAGTGACATACCCCTCATCAGTTTCAATTCAGAAGTTGAGCCGATTAGTTTTCATGCCCTAGAGGAGAGCAACACTCACTACCACCCTATTGGGGCGCCACATCTCACACCCAAGATTTCTGCCGAAGTAACATCGGCTACTCAAGAAATGATATCTTTGGGTCATCAGCCAGGACAAGGGCTGGGTAAAAGTTATCAGGGTATTAAGCACCCGATTTAAGTGATCGATTAAATCGACACGGTGGATCAAGGCTATTACTGGCCCATAGGAATCCACATAAGCATCATCAGATGCCTCCAGCTTCAGTTACATGACGATTATCTCCACCTACAAACCCTGAGTCCGCACAACCTCTTGTAAAGGTGCCAGCCAGTGTAATGGCTATGTTATTTCCCAAGCCGATACCGGTAAAGGAGAAATAAGTCTTTGTTCCAGACCCCATAGTGGAAGAAGAGGAACAAAGAATTAAGCAAGACATCGTTAGAATGATGTCAGACATACGCATCATTGTCCATGATGAACATATAAATAGATACACCCCATACGATTATTGCCCAGACGTAATGGTTATTATTCGGGAGAAGGAGGACGATAACAACCTCTCCATCACTACATTCCACCATGACTTTGCCCTCGACAATTGGAGCAATACTCCTTGCATTGGTCTACGAGGGTAAAACGGGCAGGAACTCTTTCTGCCCTATAGATATCATAACTGCTTACTTTTCTGTACAGTATTAGCAGTTGTTTTGTCAGTACATGCTAACACTGTGTATGATCAAACCATTTCATATATACTAAGTGAAAGCATATTTTGTTTCAGGACCCTAAATTTAGATGTGTCTGTACTTGTTGATAAGATGCATCTTCTCCACAAGGATTGTAACTTTGATGTAGAGTTGGATTCAGCCTTGATGGAAATACATGAGGACATTGAGGTGCCTTCGAAGATTAAAGAATGGGTCAAAGACAAACCTAAACCAAATCTTGATCAAACCACTTCCTTCAATCTCGGAACCTTAGAAAGCCCTAAGTTAATCCAGATTAGTTCAGACCTTACCCCAAACCAGAGGAATGACATGGTTACGCTACTAACCCAATTCCAGGATGTGTTTGTATGGTCTCACGAAGACATGGTGGGTTTGTCCACTGACATTGTTCTTCATCGCCTTCCCATTAAAGATGGATTCAAGCCAATCAAGCAGAAGCTCAGGCGATTGAAACCTGAGTGGAGTTTAAAGGTGAAAGAAGAAATTGTGAAACAATTTCAAACTGGTATTATCATGGTGTCCACATACCCTGAATGGATATCTAACATAGTTCCCGTGCCTAAACCTGAAGGAAAGGTGCGAGTTTGCATGGATTATCGGAATCTAAACAAAGCTTGCCTTAAAGATATCTTTCCTGTGCCATTTATCCACATTCTCATTGACAATACTGCTCAATATGGCGTGTACTCCTTTGTGGATTTCTTCGTAGGATACCACCAGATTATGGTTGCTGAGGAGGATCGTGAGAGAATTGCTTTCATCACGCCTTGGGGAACCTTTTGCTATAGACAGTTGTCATTCGGCCTCATCAATGCCGGAGCTACCTATCAACGAGCTATAATGGCTCTTTTCCACGACTTAATGAACAAAGAGATAGAGATCTACGTGGATGACATCATTGTCAAGTCCCGAAGGGAAGGAGACCACTTATACCATCTCAGAAAGCTTTTCAACATGTTGCATAAGTACAACTTGAAGTTGAATCCAGCCAAGTGCGCTTTTGGCGTTAAATTAGGAAAGTTTCTAGGATTCCTAGTCAGCCACAAAGGGATTGAGCTGGATCCTACCAAAATCCAGGCCATCACGAAAATGCCCATTCTTCAGACAGAGAAGGAGATACAAGGATTTTTGGGAAGAATCAACTTCATTAGCAGGTTCATTTCTCAACTCACAGCAACCTGTGAGCCTATCTTCAAGTTGTTAAGGAAGAACTCCTCCATGAAATGGAACGACGATTGCCAGAAAGCTTTCCTTACAATCAAAGAGCAGCTAGTCAAAGCTCCTGTTTTGGTACCACCCAGGGATGATGTTCCCCTGTTCATGTACCTGTCCATAAGTGACAATGCCATGGGTTGTATGCAGGGACAGAAAGATGATAGAGGCCAAGAATGAGCTATCTATTACCTCAATAAAAGATTTAGCAGCAGTGAACACAAGTACACTCTGATTGAGAAGACTTGTTGTGCTTTAGCATTGGCTTCCATGAGGTTACAACATTACCTCCATGGTCACACAACCCATCTCATATCCCTCTTGGATCCTCTCAAGTACGTGTTCAATAAACCCATGTTAAATTGCCGGTTGTCCAGATGGCAGTTGATCCTACAACAATTTGATATCGTCTATGTGACGCAAAAGTCCATCAAAGGTCAAGGAATTGCGGATCAACTGGCCGTCGTACCTGCAGGGGATTTCAAACCCTTAGAAACCTACATCCCAGATGAAGGGGTGATGACTGTTCAGTAACACCATCAGTACGATACATGCCATATATGGAAAATGTATTTCGATGGAGCTGTTAATATGGATGGTTCTGGAACTGGAGCAGTTCTAATATCTGGTACGGGGGAGTAGTATCCCGTCGTCGTCAAATTATAGTTTGTCAGCACCAACAACACAACTGAGTATGCAGGCTGTCTCACGGGGCTAAAACTTGCCCGTTCAATGGGCATCATGCGTTTAACTGTCTTTGGGGATTCAGAGTTGGTAATCAGACAATCCATAGGAATCTATCAAACCAAAGAGCTACATTTGGTGCCTTACCATCGAAAAGTTTTACAGATGGCTTCGGAGTTTGAAGAGATCTCCGTTCTACACATTCCTCATAATCGGAATGACTTTGCAGATGCGCTAGCAACTTTGGCCTCCTTGATTCACATGTTGGACAAGGAACACATGCCAAGCGTCACATTAGCCCTGCACAAGGCACCAGCCTATGAGAACTATGTTGGAGAAGTATTGGATGAGCTACCTCCCATCCAGCATCCTTGGTATCAACATATCAAGGAATACTTATGAGATGGATCTACACCAGCTGAGGCGAGCCCGACTGAGAAAAGGCGGATCCATCCACTTGCTATGAAATTCTACCTGAGCGAAGATGCACTCTACAAAAGAGATGCAGGACTAGGTCTCCTCAGATGTCTGGACCGAGACCAAGCTCAAAGACTCATGGATGAGGTCCACGGTGGAGTATGTGGCCCACACATGAGCGGCCCCCTACTTTTTAAGAAGATCCTCAGAACAAGACATTACTGGCTTACCCTCAAAGCTGACTGTGATGATCATGTCAAGAGGTTTTATCAATGCCAAATTCATGGAAATGCCATCCACGCCCCTCCGAGGAAGCTCCAGAATATGAGTTCACCTCGGCCCTTCTCAATGTGGGGAATGGACGTGAACAGGCCTATCGACCCCAAAGCCAGTAATGGGCATCACTTTATATTCACCATAATCGATTACTTCACCAAGTGGGTAGAAGCTGCCTCCTTCCCCAGGGTTACCAAAGAAGTCATCATTGCTTTCATCAGAAACAATGTCATTTGTCGATATGGACAACCAGAGGTAATTGTGTTAGACAATGCTAAGAACCTCAACAACAAAATGATGAAGGAGTTATGCAGTAAATTCCACATCAAACATCTTAACTCCGTCATCTAGCGTCCAAAGATGAATGGTGCTGTTGAAGTGGCTAACAAAAACATTAAGAAGATCATGCAAAAGATGTCTGCCAATCACAAATAATGGCCTGACTTATTGCCTCTTACTCTGTTAGCCTACAGAACATCAATGAGCACTTCCACTAGGGCAACCCCCTACTCATTAACCTATGAGATGGAAGCAGTGCTTCCCATAGAAGTTGAAATGGAATCCCTCAGAGTGTTTATAGACGCTCAGCTGGATGAAGACCAATGGGTACTAGACAGGTATCACCAATTGTCTCTAATAGACGAAAGGCGAACCATGACTATCTTCCATGGTCAGTTATATCAACAAAGGATCGCCATATCCTACAATAGAAAAGTCTGACTACGACAGTTTAAGCAACGTGACTTGGTTTTAAAGAAGATCCTTGACAACCAAGATCGGTCCAAAGGAAAATTCGCGCCTAACTGGGAAGGCCCGTTTGTTTTCAAGGAGGTATTGACTTGAGGTGCTCTCAAATTACAGGAAATGGACGACGATGAATTTCCACAACTCATCAACTCAGACACCATGAAACGGTACTATGTCTGAAGTTACCATCAAGCAAACATCATGGTGTTGGATCATTAGATCACCAGTCATTCTAGTTCTTTAACCCTTTACCACATACAACTTTTTTTTCACACTTTTCCCCTCATGGAAACATACCCCTCAAGCCAGCAACCTGACTTCATTCCGTTCATACAACTTCGGTAATCCCACTAGGGATTGAACCTTTCACACCTGCAGTTTATCCTAAAGATGGGATTAAACTTTTCTACGCTTGCAGTTTGTCCTGAAGATGAGATCAAACTTTTTCACACTTGCAATTTGTCCCAATAATGGGATCAAACTTTCTTCTCCCCGCAATATAGCCTGCACATGGGATTCATACTTCTCTTCGACTACAAATCGTCTTGAGGGGCAAACTATGTCGACCTGATATCCTCTTCAATAGGAGTACATAGGCAACCATTTTAAATGGCCCGATCGTAATAAAATAAAAACAACAAAATCATTTCTTACACCCTTTTCCTTACAAAAACAAAAACAACAAAAACATTCCTACACCATTTCTGCCACATACAACGTTAAATCTCTTACACCAGGTTCGAACTACGCAGACCTGATCTCCTCTTCAATAGGAGTACGTAGGTAGCAATTTATGGTTCGGTCTCACCCCCTACCAAAACACGAACACTTGTCAGCGGAACTGGGATCATCCTTCAATCTATCACATTTCATCGGCTTCAGACCAAAGGGGTGGAAGTACCTGAACTCCTTCTAAATAGGAGATTCGGCGACCATCTAAGATGTGGTTGTACCTTGAAGAGCAACACCAATCCATAAGAGATGGAATTAACTAGGCTCCTCCTAAATAGGAGTATTGACGACCATCTGTGGTGCGGTCAATCTTAGAGAGGAAAGCCACATTCCTCTCCACGTTTCCATACAGAAACCAGTCCCAAGACACCGAAGATGGTAGGGATCCACACAGATCAATGATCCATTCTGAACTATCCAGTGACAACTTAGTGTCCATCTATTAAGGAGGAATTCAGAACACATCACGATCACCAGCCTTGAAGAAGCAGGCAACATATCAAGCAAGTATCCAAACATATCTATAAGGGAAATGATCAAAAATATATTTCCCTACTATATATATAATGATGTTTGATATAAATAATATAAATTGTACATAAAAAAATGGCTAAGCTAGTCTGTGCAGGAAAATACAAGCCAATCTACAAATCGGTGTATATGCGAGCTATCAAGCCCAACATGGCATCCCTCTCAGCAGAAGTAGGCAACGTTGTGGTCTCCTGTACAAGGGTACCCACACGAGCTAACAGATCTATAACCATCTGCATGGTGACTCTATGCTCATCAATGTACATACTCATCTCTGCAATCATGCTAGTGGTAAGGGATCTCACTATAGTACTATTTGTGATGGCTACATCCCGGGCATATATAGCCATATCCCTCTCAATTGTCACGGCATCTCTGGCGGATCTGGCCTCATCCCGCTCAACAACAGCGGCATCTCTACGAGCTTATGCCGCATCCCTATCTGATAGAGTTGCGTCTCTCCCATCAATGGCTGTCAACATCAAGGCTCTAGCCTGATCTCTCTCGAAGGTCATCAGTTGAAGACTATGCTCAAAGTATCTTTGTCTGAAGTGTTGGATCACAATGATTTAGTAATCGGGAGAATCCTAAGGAGATGCTGGCAACCCAGTGAATGGATCCTCCTCGATGTGAGAATCAATGTCCTCCATAGGCTCTCCATCGTCTTAATCATTGTCCGGTATTGTGGATATTGTCGCAGCCGATGAAGTCTCTGTCTCCATCCACATAGAATACTCTGACGAACATCTCGGATGGCTAATAGAGAAAATAGCTATCTCATGTTGATCCCAACATGCATACACCTGGGATCGGTCCTCTGCTAATAGATGGTGAGAAGCTAAACGCTGACCTAGTGCCCCCTCGAAAGGATGGAAGTCCTGGCCCCGGGTCAAATCACGACATCACGCCCAATGGTGATGATAGTAGTCATGGCCTCAAACCAAATTAGGAGGGGAGATAGTCCATTCCCGGAGCATGAGTAATGAAGTTGTAGGGTGAGCCAAGCCCTATGCACGGTAGAATGGCAAATGGATCTCTGATCTATGCTAAAAACATCGACCAAGACATAGCATCTATACACTCCGAGGGCTGAAAGGAGTAAGACATAGCTAAATCATGGGTGAAGCAATACCCGTGTCGGCGGAAGGTCCCAATCGGTCTCAAGTGTGACATAAACCACACGTACAACATGACCAAACTGCCTGTGTATACCCCTGCAGGGTAAGTGCTACAAAACGTGACCGAGCTCAGCGTCTCCACCACAATCATAGGGATAATGGTGTGACCCTCAATGAGAGCTCTCACTGCCATGATAACACCGATATCTAGCTCATCCATATATCGTGGCATGTACTCATACGCCACTATGCACATCCAGAATGCATCTACTCTGGCAAAATGCCACTGGTCCTCTAGTATGATGAAATCCCCAGAATGATGAGCATAGTTATCCTCAAAGCCCAATCATGTCAAACAGAAAATGCTGGGATATCACATGGTCGGATATGATCTCATCCTGCACAACTCTAGGCCTCAGTCTAGTGAGGGTCATGAACTGTCGACTCATGTACCCGATAGCCATATGCACGCAAGGTCTGTCAAGTGGTAGCATCGTCAAACATGCATACTCCTCCAGAGTCGGAGTCAACTCCTGGGTCCCAAACTGGAAAACCTGCCTCTCCAGTACCAAGTGATCCAGCATGCCCTCCACAAATCCTGCGGGAACCTGAAATATCAAGAGGGTCATAGTATGCTGCAACATCTGATCTACAATCACCCTGTCTGATGGTGACATACTATCATACCACGATCTAAGACGTGATGCCACCAATAATGGTGGGGTATGATCTATGCGGCTGATTGTCGAAGAAGACATATGTGTGGGCCGTATCATAAGACCATCTAGGGGTCAATGCTGAATATCTCTGGACATACATACATATGCATAACATGATACATGAATTACAGATAATAGATGACAATATGATATAGGGAATGGAAAACTGTACATGCATTCCTAAGTATATCATCATCTAAATACATTATCTCTGTACAACTAAAAATAAGGGAAATGGGGCACTAACGCCCTACTACTAACAGAGGCCTATCAAAAGATATAGCGAGAATGGGGCACAACCACCCAATATCTAACATAGGCCTATCAAAAGAGATAACGAGAATACACATCAGAAGAAGACAATTGTGTCAATATCTACATCATCAATCCTTTCCACCTGATGTAACTCCTCCTGAGTCACTTGATCTCTATCAACAGGGATGTCAGGCCTATACAAAGGAGGATCTACGCCGACAAAGCCAAATGGGTCATCTGAGGGGCCAGCGTTTGAGCTGGAAGGATCAAACGAATCTGCCTCTGCCAGATCTCTGCCCAAATGCCGAATAAAGAAATGTGCCCGGTCCAGTCGCTGGGTCAAACTATCAATCTGTGTCAAATGAGTCGGATCTCGGACACAGGCTAGCCAATCCGTCATCATCACAGATCCTGGAACCATATCCCCCATGAACTGAGTGGCACGGGTTTGAGCTCTAATAGTATGAGGGGACCACCAACGCTGGACCATCTCCTGAGTGCAGGGACCCTTTAACAGTGCAAAATCGTCAACCCCGAACAATGGGATATCAATGACGGGTGACTGCGACACAGGCCAATAACGCTTGACAGGAAACAAGATCGGCATACAGATCTATCCTGTGGTGCTCCTGATAGCACGCTCTCCTAAATAGACCTCCCATCCTCCATCAATAAAGAGAGGAACCCTACGGGTGGAAATCATGTACTCGACACCATTCGGGTACCCATCCTCAAAACCCATGGCTAAATGCTCCCTAGAATAGGGAATCCATGTGATAATGTTAGCTGTCAACAACTCCAGCTGTAGGCAGCAATGAGTAAAACCCTCAGCTACATGGACCTCCGCCAGTATGGAATGATGCCATCGTCGTCATCGTGGATAGGTATCTAAACATAACACGCTCACAGGAAGTAAACATGGAAGCCTCTCATAGGCCCAAAACTGCCAACATAAAGGCAAACATCTACAGTCAGTAAACACTTTTAACCTACATATGGGAAACTACAAGAGAAATACTCACCAGCGAAAATGGGTAGAATCTAACTAAGCCTCTAATTAAGCCTCCTGATGAACGCATACGCATGCCCCTGTAATAACCTGAATATTTTCTATATAAATAAATAAGAAATTTTGCATATTAATTTTTATTTATTTATTTTAAAGATGAGAATATGTGTCAAGTAATGTGTATGTATATATATTATAAAATAAAATTATTTACTTCATGAATAATTTCAAACAATTTTATTTTAGAATTTTTGATCATTATAGAGTATATTCCTATAGTAATTAATTTATGTAAGCAGAAATGTTTTTATTAATTATTTTCCATGAAAACATGATTTTATATTATTTAAATAATATATGAAATGATTATTAAATTATAATAATAAATATTTTATTATATGAATTTGTTCAGAATATTTAAGTTAATTATTTTAACTTAATTAAAGATAAATCAGATATGGAATCCAAACCCTAATTTTTGATTTTGAGCAATGAATGAGAATAATAATATAATATTAATTATATTTTGATGTTTCAGTGCTATGAATATGTACTGTATATCTGTAGACTGATAATAGTAGACCATATATGGTAAATTATGTCATAACCTTCATGTCGTGTTATTAAACCCTAATTATTAAACTCGGTTTTGAGTTCGAGACAGTGTAGTACTTGTGTTATATGAACTTTATTGTGTATTTTATAATTTTTGTAATTAGGAGAAACCCTAATTAATATTTGGAAAGCCCTAATTTAAAATTAGGAACCCTAATTGCAAATTTTAGAAACCCTAATTATTATTTTTGTGAATTATAATGATAATTAGGAAACCCTAATTGTTAATTTGGAAACCCTAATAGTATTAAGGAACCCTAATTATTTAAACCCTAATTTTTATTAAAAACCCTAATTTTAAATTAGTGTGTTTAATTAAAATTTTATTACACTTTAATTTTAATCTTTCAAACCCTAGTAATTATTTGGGAAACTTTAAAATATAAAATATAGTGATTAAACCCTAGATTCAAGCACCTTGGACAAGAATACCCTTGAGATTAAAAAGGAAATTACAAAAATGACCTTTTTGTCCCATTATTGCATTATTGTTATCAAATCTAGCAAGATCTTGGCAAATCCTCACTCTAGATATTCACATGTGCCAGAATCCTTACAAGTCAGTCAACTCTACCAGCCAAATTCATTTGCATCAATAGATAAGATAATTGAAGAGAGAGAAAGTGCATTATTTTCCCACAATTGATCACTAACACCCAACCAAACTCTCTCAACCTCAAACCTCCGAATCTCATTACTAATATCAGTCCCCAATCAAGCCCCACGAACACCAACATCAAATCAGAAGCATAGAATCGAGAATTTGTTCACAAAGAGGTAAGAACCCTAGAAGAAATCTGATCTTGAAGGCCATATTAGATGTTATGATTTAATGTTAAAACATGTTGTTTATGGTGTACATAGATGATCTGGGTTGCTAGATGTTTGATCCATAACATCTAGAGGCTCGAATTTGATGTTTTTAAAAATCTGGAAAACTTTATTTTTGTGACTGACAACCAAAAGTCAGAGGCTGTAGATCTCTCTCTGTTTATTATTTGATGTGTTTTATGTTTTGGAGTTGTAGTATGCTATGAGATCTTTGATCCAAATCGAATCTAGCCCATCATGAACATGTTAAAAGTTATAGTTGGTCAAACCTAGTTGACCGAGCATGACTTTACAAATCTGGAAAACCCAAATTGTACCTAGACAGGGCCTGACAACGTTTTCAAGCGACTACATCTGCCTGTGTGTTGTTGTTTTGATTCTGTTATTGTAACTAAGTTGTAGCTTGTTATGGGTACTATGAATACATGCTTGTAGATCCCTTAAAGCATCAATATATTGAACAAAGTGGAAGGTCAAACTTGGCTGCTTGTTCACAAAATCTGTTTCTGGAAATTCCAGAAAGCTCAAGAACATGTCTTCTGACATGGTTTGACCATCTTAAATCTACTTGCTTTGTTGATGTTATATGTGTTTTACTTATTAATCTATAGTATTACATGTTGGTTACCATCTAAAATCAATAGATCACATAGAGCAAACACACAACGCGAGATATAAGGATCCAAAATAGCATACTTGATCTGTTCTTTATTTCTGGAAAACCCAGAAATGAAGAACAGACTTTGACACGAATTTGTGAACCCCAACGCGTTTTCATTAATTATTGTTAGACTTTACCATGGCTTGGAACATGTTCTATGATGGTTTGTCTAGATAGCCCGACGAGCAGAAAATAATTAACATGAACGTATTGACAGATTTAAGGCCACAAAGAGCGTTGACCGGGCATGACTATAATTTTCTGGGCAGCCCAAAATATGATGAACACGCCTGACAGCTAGTTCAAGGCTTAATAAATTTTGATTGTGATGAAGTATGACATGGATATTTGCTGTTCATGCAGTGTTACATTAACACTACAAGATCTGACTATTAGGTAGCCTAGAAACATTTCGAGATAAGAATTAGACTCGGTCAAACAGGGCACCTTGACCACTGACTTGTCAGTGTTCTTGAGGCCAAGAACACCTAACATAACAAAATAAGTGTCGCTATAGCCTATAGCGACGGTTATAATAATTTTATTTTTACTAAATTCTGGAAAATGATTAAAAATAAAAAAAATTTAGTTTTAATTATTAAAAATACCAAATAAATTACTAAAAATTATTTTAAAGTCTAAAAATTAGTTTTTAATTATTTTAAGTATATTTCATGAATATTTAATTTTTTTGGGATATAAAAAGTATTTTATTTATTTAAGTATAATATTAAATAAATTATTTAAAAATTATTTTAATACATGAAAAATCATTTAAAAATAGGTTATGATATAAAAGATATTTTAAGTTATTTTCTATAATTTTAATATTTTATGATTATTTTCATTATTAATTAGATATTAATGATGATTAAGTTATTTAATAAAGATATTAAATAAATGATGAAAATAGAATTAAAGATTTAAAATTTTTATAAAAATGATTTAGAGATTATAAAAATATTTTAAGCTATAAAATATAACTTTTGATATTTTGTCATGAAAAATATTAATATTTTAATATTAAGGATATTAGATTCATTTGATAATTATATTAGATAAAGTAATGTAAAATGATTTTAATATTAGAAAAATCATTTTTAAAGGAAAATAAAGTGTTTAAAGATATTTTAAGTTATAAAACATAACTTTTAATATTTAAAGGATAATTTCATTAATAAATCAATATTATTGATAATAATGTAATATAAATGATATTGAGTTTATTTAATAATTATATTAAATAAATAGTTTTAAAATGGTTTTATTGATTTAAAAATCATTTAAAGGTAATATTAATACTTTAAAAATATTTTGAGTTATTATAAATAACTTTAATATTTTGGCAATAGTTTCATTAATAGTTTAATATTAATTAAATATTAATAATACTAGAATTAGTTAATATTTAAATCAATTAATAATGATTTCAGTGTTTGAAAATTCATGATAAAATATAATAATTATTTGAAAATTATTATAAGGCTATGAAAAATAATATGACTGGTATTTAAAATATCTAAACGACTATTGAACTGCAAGATAGAGTCTTAGACTCGATATTTACCTGATAAAGCCATTAAATTTTTTCAAATATTTCAGAAATTGATTTGGACTTAGATAATTTGACTAGATACGTGTTTGTTTATGATATAATGACTGTTAAACATATGTGACAATGCAATTAGGTTATGTGCTGACTGCAATTAGCAGTACTATGTGATATGATATATTATTCTAATTTAACGAATGATCTTATTACTGATAGGTCGCTGTATAAAAGATTAATCTAAGTTACATTATTGTAAGCAACAGTTCAGGTAAGTATCTAAACCTTATGCACTACTTTTATTTCGTGCAAAATTATATCATGTTATGCAAGTTCCTAAACTTACTCCAATTTTATTGTGCGGATTATTAACTCATATTATTGATTATGTATTCAATCTTTATATTCATACAATTTCTTACATCATCCAATCATTGTATTATTGTATAATTCAGATATTTATTCTGTTCGTTAATTCGTATATAGGGTAAGACAAGTGTCCCCACTTAGATAACCATTTTATTTAATCATATGTTGATACATACTTATTGATTTCAAGTATGTATACGTTGACTTAAAAGCCATCTAACCTATTTGATTCAGCTAGACATAAAAATATTGTTGAACAATATAGAACATTATTGTATCCAACCAGATTGTTTTGGTTTGGATTCCCGACTAAGTATGAACATCCCGAATATGGGAAAACTTTTGTGCACCTAAGGTGGATAGAGTGAACGATAATATCGTTCTTGCATGTAGTATTGATCAATACAGGGCACATTGGGCAGATCACCCTCGTGTCCGTAAGTTATGACGGTTTGCGGATGAAGTTCTGCTAAACCCTAGCAAAAATGAAAAACAATGTTCATAGTCTGTCGACTGATCTCCAGTTATAGTCTATACGTAGTTTCAAAGATTACATATGGAAGTGAAATGTTGTTATTATTGCTTCAGCTTACTTCACAACTGTTGATTCGTTGTAGAAGTGTCTTTCAAAGAAAACATTTAATTTTTTCAGCTAATATATATTGTTGTTATTACTTGTTGGGCAATCCAATGCTCAGTCTTGCTTTAAATTTAAATGTTTTCAGTTAAGTATGATCACCCGAAAGGTTCGAAAAGAACAAGGGGGAAAGGAAAGGCTGTTGAATGAGATTTATATTATGTTGTGTAATAGTTATAGTTTATTAAGACAATGATATTTATTATCTATCATGTAATGTATTGTAGTAAAGGTTACGTACTTGGGATTAGACTTTTATATATGTAAATTAAGTTTGAACTTTATATTATTATTATTATTATTATTATTATTATTAGCATTATTCAGCTTATAGAAATGGTATCGTGAAGCACCGAGTTCGGGTTTCAAGTACACGAATTTGGGGGCGTCACAGGTTGGTATCAAAGCTTTAGGGTTAGAAACCTTAGGTGTGATAGACCTTAGGCTATAACCTTAGAACAGAGGAAAACGTTGAAAATACAAATAACTCATATAGAGTTTAAAAGAAGATGAATTGAATAAATTCATCGTTAAACAAAATTAAAGATAACTTATATAAAATTATTAATTGCTGTATGTATATACTACGTGTTAATCAAGATAGTTTGGTGTAGATGTCAGATAGAAAGAATTAAGATACCTCAGATCATAAAGAAGGAGTCAACCTCCATAACCGAGCCAATATCAAAGCCAATAGCTGAAAAAGAAGCTCACATTGAAAGCTACCTCAATAAGGTGATTATACAGGAAAGTGTAGTACTGGACCCAGAAATGATAGTATGACTGATAGGTAGAGTATAGTTACAGGATAAAAGATCAAGCTCGATTTCTTGAACTCATATGTTTGTGGTGAGTTCTTAAACTCATATGGTGAGGAAGGTTTGACGAACTAGGTATAGTTATGTGAGAATGGATTATTGAGGATAATAGAAAAATATAGAATGCTAAGTAATTGATCCTTAGTGAAGGCGTATGAAATGAGTAGTATCAGTGTTATTTGAATATGTATGATTCTATGATAAGTATATGATAAGTATGTCTGTGTAAAGTAGTATTCTCAACTTTTGTATAAGTTGTGGCAATGATTCCCGACTTTTATGTCACAAAGGGGATAACAGATGTTTAAAGCAGTATGTGTTATGCTATGAAAAGTACGATGGGATTAGTTAGATGAACATGATCTTATTTAATCAGATAATGCCGCCAAGACGAAAATGAAACCAAAAGGCAGAAGAACCTGTTAACAAAGCTGAAGGACAACTAGACTCGACACAAAATTTGGTGAATATGAATGCTCAAGCTATGCAGAAGGGATTACCAGCCGTGGGAAATCGACCAAGTAATCGATCAGCAAACGTCAAAGACATCAAAGCAATCGAACATCCAGGATTTAGAGGATCAACTGACCCTGTATAGATGTTTGTGACAGCTAGAGTAACAGATGGGCAAAAGACAGCTTTTGTCACCTATACGATGAAAGGGGAGACAAATTTTTGGTGGAAAGCAAATCAAGCTAGAGCGGGAGGAGAAAATAGTGGCAGTAAGACAGGGAAAAGAAAAGGAGATAATTTCGAGAATACTAGAAGTAAGCCAGGAGGTGGAAAGAAACAGGTTGCGCAATGTGGGAATTGTGGAAAGAATCACTCGGGAGAGTGTCTTAAGGGTAAGTTTGTGTGTTACAAGTGTGGGCAGGAGGGACATATCTCTCCTAACTGCCCCAATCCAAGGATGAACAAGAGGTGTTTCAAGTGTGGATAAACGGAGCATAAGGTGAAAGACTGTCCGAAAAAGGGAGGGGATACAAGGAGCGCGAGTAAAGGAAAAGGCAGTGGGACTCTATAATGACAACGGAACCTACTTCAACAAACAAACCAACAGAATCAACCGCAAGAGTTTTCAATATTACGGTCCAGTATACAGTGGCAGCTGAGAATGCAAGTCCAGGTATTATTCGTATAACTTGTATATTTCGATATATATGATTTTCCAATATATAATAAATTATTTTATAAAAATATTTTGAAGAAGGAATTTGAGTTCTCTTACCAATCAAACTTTCGTTTAATCAGATAGACAAGCTTTATGTTGAATAGTTAAAGATCAGTTCGATCAAATCTGATCAAGATCTATTTGAAATGACTATGTATGCTATGTACCCTTGTAAGTATGAGTTTTAAAACGGTGATTCCGGGATGGAATCCTTATAAGGAGGGTGAATGTAATAACTCCTAATATTTTCTATATAAATAAATAAGAAATTTTGCATATTAATTTTTTTTTATTTTTTTTAAATATGAGAATATGTGTCAAGTAATGTGTATGTATATATGTGATAAATAAAATTATTTACTTCATGAATAATTTCAAACAATTTTATTTTAGAATTTTTGATCATTATAAAAGTATATTCCTATAGTAATTAATTTTTGTAAGCGAAAATGTTTTTATTAATTATTTTCCATGAAAACATGATTTTATATTATTTAAATAATATATGAAATAATTATTAGAATTATAATAATAAATATTTTATTATATTAATTTGTTCAGAATATTTAAGTTAATTATTTTAACTTAATTAAAGATAAATCGATATGGAATCCAAACCCTAATTTTTGATTTTGAAGCAATGAATGAGAATAATAATATAATATTAATTATATTTTGATTTTTCAATTAAGCTATGAATATATCTTCGTATATCTGTAGACTGATAATGGTAGACCAAATATGGTAAATTATGTCATAACCATCATGTCGTGTTATTAAACCCAAATTGTTAAACTCGGTTTTGAGTTCGAGACGGTGTAGTACTTGTGTTATATGAACTTTATTGTGTATTTTATAATTTTTGTAATTAGGAGAAACCCTAATTAATATTTGGAAAGCCCTAATTTAAAATTAGGAACCCTAATTACAAATTTTAGAAACCCTAATTATTATTTTTGTGAATTATAATGATAATTAGGAAACCCTAATTGTTAATTTGGGAACCCTAATAGTATTAAGGAACCCTAATTATTTAAACCCTAATTTTTATTAAAAACCCTAATTTTAAATTAATGTGTTTAATTAAAATTTTATTACACTTTAATTTTCATCTTTCAAACCCTAGTAATTATTTGGGAAACTTTAAAATATAAAATCTAGTGATTAAACCCTAGATTCAAGCACCTTGGACAAGAATACCCTTGAGATTAAAAAGGAAATTACAAAAATGACCTTTTTGTCCCATTATTGCATTATTGTTATCAAATCTAGCATGATCTTGGCAAATCCTCACTCTAGATATTCACATGTGCCAGTATCCTTACAAGTCAGTCAACTCTACCAGCCAGATTCATTTGTATCAATAGATAAGATAATTGAAGAGAGAGAAAGTGCATTATTTTCCCACAATTGATCACTAAAACCCAACCAAACTCTCTCAACCTCAAACCTCCGAATCTCATTACTAATATCAGTCCCCAATCAAGCCCCACGAACACCAACGTCAAATCAGAAGCATAGAATCAAGAATTTGTTCACAAAGAGGTAAGAACCCTAGAAGAAATCTGATCTTGAAGGCCATATTAGATGTTATGATTTAATGTTAAAACATGTTGTTTATGGTGTACATAGATGATCTGGGTTGCTAGATGTTAGATCCATAACATCTAGAGGCTCAGATTTGATGTTTTTAAAAATCTGGAAAACTTTATTTTTGTGTCTGACAACCAAAAGTCAGAGGCTGTAGATCTCTCTTTGTTTATTATTTGATGTGTTTTATGTTTTGGAGTTGTAGTATGCTATGAGATCTTTGATCTGAAACTGGAATCTAGCCCAGATCATGAACATGTTAAAAGTTATAGCTGGTCAAACCTAGTTGACCGAAAGTATGACTTACAAATCTGAAAACCAGTTGTGCCCTGCACGAACTTCGACAACGTTTTCACGACTACATCTGCTTGTGTGTTGTTGTTTTGATTCTGTTATTGTAATTAAGTTGTAGCTTGTTATGGGTACTATGAATACATGCTTGTAGATCCCTTAAAACATCAATATATTGAACAAAGTGGAAGGTCAAACTTGGCTGCTTGTTCACAAAATCTGTTTCTGGAAATTCCAGAAAGCTCAAGAACATGTCTTCTGACATGGTTTGACCATCTTAAATCTACTTGCTTTGTTGATGTTATATGTGTTTTACTTATTAATCTATAGTATTACATGTTGGTTACAATCTAATATCAATAGATCACATAGAGCAAACACACAACGCGAGATATAAGGATCCAAAATAGCATACTTGATCTGTTCTTTATTCTGGAAAACCCAGAAATGAAGAACAGACTTTGACACGAATTTGTGAGCCCCAACGCATTTTCATTAATTATTGTTAGACTTTACCATGGCTTGGAACATGTTCTATGATGGTTTGTCTAGATAGCCCGACGAGTAGAAAACAATTAACATGAACGTATTGACAGATTTAAGGCCACAAAGAGCGTTGACCGGACATGATTATAATTTTCTGGGCAGCCTGGAATATGATGAACACGCCTGACAGCTAGTTCAAGGCTTAATAAATTTTGATTGTGATGAAGTATGACATGGATATTTGTTGTTTCATGTAGTTTTACATTAACACTACAAGATCTGACTATTAGGTAGCCTAGAAACATTTCGAGATAAGAATTAGACTCGGGCCAAACAGGCACCTCGACCATCGACTTGTCGATGTTCTTGAAACCAAGAACACCTAACATGACAAAATAAGTGTCGCTATAGCCTATAAATGCATTTATTATAATAATTTTATTTTTACTAAATTCGAGAAAATGATTAAAAATAGAAAAAAATTAGTTTTAATTATTAAAATAACAAATAAATTACTAAAAATTATTTTAAAGTCCGAAAATTAGTTTTTAATTATTTTAAGTATATTTCATGAATATTTAATATTTTTGGGATATAAGAAGTATTTAATTTATTTAAGTATGATATTAAATAAATTATTTAAAAATGATTTTAATACATGAAAAATCATTTAAAAATAGGTTATGATATAAAAAGATATTTTAAGTTATTTTCTAAATTTTAATATTTTGTGATGATTTTCATTATTAATTAGATATTAATGATGATTAAGTTATTTAATAAAGATATTAAATAAATGATGAAATATAGAATTAATAATTTAAAATTTTATAAAAATGATTTAGAGATTATAAAATATTTTAAGTTATAAAATATAACTTTTGATATTTTGTCATGAAAATATTAATATTTTAATATTAAGGATATTAGATTCATTTGATAATTATATTAGATAAAGTAATGTAAAATGATTTTAATATTAGAAAAATCATTTTTAAAGGAAAATAAAGTGTTTAAAGATATTTTAAGTTATAAAACATAACTTTTAATATTTAAAGGATAATTTCATTAATAAATCAATATTACCGATAATAATGTAATATAAATGATATTAAGTTTATTTAATAATTATATTAAATAAATAGTTTTAAAATGGTTTTATTGATTTAAAAATCATTTAAAGGTAATATTAATACTTTAAAAATATTTTGAGTTATTATAAATAACTTTAATATTTTGGCAATAGTTTCATTAATAGTTTAATATTAATTAAATATTAATAATACTAGAATTAGTTAATATTTAAATCAATTAATAATGATTTCAGATGTTTGAAAATTCATGATAAAATATAATAATTATTTGAAAATTATTATAAGGCTATGAAAAATAATATGGTAGGTATTTAAAATATCTAAACGACTATTGAATCTGCAAGATAGAGTCTTAGACTCGATATTTACTGATAAAGCCGCTTGGTGATTTGCAAAATATTTGAAATTGATTTGGACTTAGATAATTTGACTAGATACGTGTTTGTTTATGATATAATGACTGTTAAACATATGTGACAATGCAATTAGGTTATGTGCTGACTGCAATTAGCAGTACTATGTGATATGATATATTATTCTAATTGAACGAATGATCTTATTACTGATAGGTCGCTATATAAAAGATTAATCTAAGTTACATTATTGTAAGCAACAGTTCAGGTAAGTATCTAAACCTTATGCACTACTTTTATTTCGTGCAAACAGGTATATCATGTTATGCAAGTTCCTAAACTTACTCCAATTTTTATTGTGCCAGATTATTAACTCTGTTATTATTGATTATGTATTCAATCTTTATATTCATACAATTTCTTACATCATCCAATCATTGTATTATTGTATAATTCAGATATTTATTCTGTTCGTTAATTCGTATATAGGGTAAGACAAGTGTCCCCACTTGGATAACCATTTTATTTAATCATATGTTGATACATACTTATTGATTTCAAGTATGTATACGTTGACTTAAAAGCCGTCTAAGCTATTTGATTCAGCTAGACATAAAAATATTGTTGAACAAGATAGAACGTTATTGTATCCAACTGTTTGTTTTGGTTACGTATTCCCCAGACTAAGTATGAACATCCCTAATATGGGAAAAATTTTGTGCACCTAAGGTGGATAGAGTGAACGATAATATCGTTCTTGCATGTAGTATCGATCAATACAGAGGGCACATTAGGCGAGATCGACCTCGTGTCCGTAAGTTATGACGGTTTTTTATGGATGAAGTTACGCTAAACCCTAGCGAAAATGAAAAACAATGTTCATAGTCTGTCGGCTGATCTCAAGTTATAGTCTATACGTAGTTTCAAAGATTACATATGGAAGTGATATGTTGTGATTATTGGTTCAGCTTACTTCACAATTGTTGATTCGTTGTAGAAGTGTCTTTCAAAGAAAACATTTAATTCTTTCAGCTAATATATATTATTGTTATTATTTGTTGGGCAATCCAATGCTCATTCTTGCTTTAAATTTAAATATTTTCAGTTGAGTATGATCAGCCAGAAGGTTCAGGCAAGAACAAGGGGAAAGGAAAGCTGTTCGAATGAGATTTATATTATGTTGTGTAATAGTTATAGTTTATTAAGACAATGATATTTATTATCTATCATGTAATGTATTGTAGTAAAGGTTACGTACTTGGGATTAGACTTTGATATATATAAATTAAGTTTGAACTTTATATTATTGTTATTATTATTAACATTATTCAGCTTATAGAAATGGTATCGTGAAGCACCGAGTTCGGGTTTCAAGTTCCCGGATTTGGGGGCGTTACAGCCCCTAAGAAAATAGACAAAGGTGTAGGAACCCCAATCATACTCTCCTATACGGTCCACATGTCACGTGGTGCTAATTAAAGCTAATGACACCGTAGAAGAGTTATCTGCTATGAAGCAGCCTCTAATGATCATCAGGAATAATTGTCGAAGAATGCAATCCCTGACTCTGACATCATCTGGCATGGGCTCGCTCAATAGCCCATTCATAGCATCCACGCTCAAAGGACCCGCACGCACAGTCGCCCTGTCAAGAACTCCTAGCAAGGATCTAACGATAGTAGGGGTAATATCTGCCATGCAAGGCACGAGTGCCCCTCCAAACTCTATACCTGTGATAAACCGCCAATCCATCGGCGTCATCATCACCTCAAAGTCCAATAAATGGAGTGACTATGTCTGGTGAAACTAGCGCTCAGACAATGCCCTGAGGTAACCCCAGGGACATCGACGCGGAAGGATGGAAAAGAACGCCCAAAATCCCAGTCATGCACAATCACTCTATAGTCAGGATGCAGAGCCTGGTACATGGAGTGAATAATGAACTAGTTCCCTCAAGGTTGTGTAAAGCCAGGAACCTATATGAAATGCAGATCAACATCAAATTCCTTTGCTCCTCATCAATAGGAAAGAAGGAAGATTAAGATCTAATGTTATACCTCGTTGGCATGCAAATACATCGAGGGATGTCGACTAAAATCACCCAAGAGCTCTGGGTTTGCCACCTGAATACTCGGGAGGTCCCTACGGGGAACATGTGCAGTAAGAGCGGGGTCTGCAACCGGAACATCCTCTTCGTCGTCCTCGATGTCCGGTACATCAACCTGGACTGGACGTACCACCGCCTCCACTAATCGATGAGGCTGTCTTACAGAACGGGGTCGAGGCACTTCAGAAGCCCTCCTCCGTACACCAGAAGTGGTCCTGCAGGAACTACTCGGCTGATCCGGATCCATAATATCTAGACAAAAGTCTCCAAATCACCTCAAAAAGGGTGTGGTAATTTCTAACCTGGAGATTTCTTTTCAAAATACATTTTATGAGTACATGCATGCATTTTTTACTTTAACCTATATCTACAGTAGATTTAAAAATGCATGATTATTCAATGCCTACATTTTGGAAAATTTTGCCATAGTCCCCTCTGTAAATAGGACTATCCACATGCACATAGGCATGACTAGGTGGCCATTTAGTAGCACACCTGCCCATAATCATATACATACTATATGCATTAAAAAGTCAAAGTCATCAATCCATAAAGGTAGTTTAATTACTAGGATTAATTTGCATGTTTACCTTTTGCTCATTTGTCCTCAAATAGGATAAGAAATAGCAGCAAAAGGTGCCAATTTGACTGTCTCAAAAGTTAAATTTTTTCACATCATTATGTTCAGCATGGTTTAATACTAACACTTACTATGTTGAATATTTTTTGTGACGCCCCGAAATCCGGTCTATTTTCACCTCCTGATTTCGTACGTCAAGATCCCATCTTATTCCAAACGTACATCATTATATAACTAAATATAACGACATACATTCTCAAATCCCAGGTTCGATAACCATAAAACCTCTTTCATTACAAATAATGATAATTACATTATTCTTTACATCTTGTACAAGTGACTTTTATCCGCCACCAAGGATACATAATCGTTCATTAAACTATTCTATTGTTTAATTCTATCATTCTATATTACAAGTCTTCACTTGCTCTTCATGCACATTCATATACTGAATGGCATTTCGTCTGGATATCGATCAGCTTGAGTTTACGGGATCCTTAAGTTCTTTCTAACATCGTTCGCTGAAAATATTTTTATTTAAAGCAAGTGTGAGCATTCAATTGCCCAGAAAGTCATAATAGTTGAACAAACAACTTCAAGAGTTTAAACATTTTTCAGAACTTCGATAACCGAACAAAGGTTATAAAGCAGCTTGAATAATAGGAATAGTTTCGATTCCTATCATCTTAAAACATCAGTTACATGCACTTTGAAATACTTTCATTCTCTACTCTTTCTCATGCACATTTTGTCTGGCTAGAATCAATAGCACAGACTTATCAATAACAGTTCATGTATAAACAGAACATAATCATATTGATCAGTTCAATCATAGAACAGTTCATCTCAAAGAAACACTGAAGTGCTCACATTATGGCACACGGCCTCATACGTTCTACCACCTTGTACAAATATCACACATTCGCACATAGACAGAACTTCTCAAGTTCAACATTTGAGAAGTTTAAGAAACTAGCATTCATATAGTATGAATGAAGTTAGGAAACTTGCCTTACGCACAGCTACAACTTATAGTTTACGCTGAACTGCTCATTCCAAATCCCTATATAACACATAAGGAAATAACACGTACACCAATTAGTCATATATTTGACTTACACATTAGTTTAATTTACTTTACTTCTTAGGGTTCACGTTCCTACAAACTAAGTTTATGCGACCAACTTCCTTTACCGGTTAACGGCTTCATGACATATGGAGATGTCTTACTCATTACATTCATCATCTTCTTCTTATAACTCTCCTAGGACTCAGCACACATCGTGTCTCTGCTAGTAGTCCATATAGTACTCTGAGTGGTTTCCCACAAACAACCAACAAACAAGTTCCCGTCTCGTCTACACTGCCCACACAGTGAGTTAGATCTGTTGCCAGATTTGTATATACCTTCGTTCTCTGAAGGAATTGTTTAGCCCAACTCCCATATGTCAACCATCAAAGGTTACAATTGTACTACAACCTAACTTATCTTAACTTGTCCAAACTATTAAACTATAATGTTCGATAAGTCAAATTCATATTCCTTATGGCTTCTGGCAACTAAATGCCATAGCTCAGGATTCATTCTTTTATCGTCTAAGTCATACAGTCTTTTGTATACTCGGAATGATCATTCAATGTCAATACTATGAGACCATAGCGTTAAACATTTCATCTGAACTTATTCATATCTTACAACGTCCGGTTCATTTAATTCAGAACGTTGTCCAAGTTATACTTATTAACTCGGCTTCTTAACGTTATACGTTATTATCCTTAACTCAGTTTCTTCATCGTTCACGGTTAAAACTTAGTCTTCGCTATCCTACGGTCAAACCATACACGGGATGTAGGTTCTACCCGTTTAATATTTCCGTACACTCAACCTTCACGTCGGTTAAAGTGTTCAACGCTTACATTTCATTCTAACATTCTCATCCGACTTATATTCGGCTTTCAGTAATCTTATTACCGTTCGCTACGGCTCTCTTGATATCATTCGTATCTTACTTACTACCTTTGTCAACGTCTAAGTCATACAACCAGGGTATACTTAGAACGTTCGTTCGACGTGAATACGATTCACGAGAATCGTTTACGTATTCAACGTTTATATTGATCCCCTCTTAATTCTATTCAACCTTTAACCAAGGTTTTAATCGCTTTTGATCGTTATCAATCCCATAAACCCCATGTTCATTATAATTTCTTAATGTCCAAGCCATACTATTCGTTGTATGCTAAGACCGATCGTTCATCGCAACAACATTGCGTTCACAGCATCTAAACGCTTTACATTCATCTCTCATTTCCATGTCATAACATAAAAATGTTATACATTACTTTCGTCACTCAACGTCTAAGGAATCACAATCATAGTAATCCCTCACGTTCGTTTGTCGCGACTACGGTCCCCGGACATCGGTTCCATAACTCGCGTCCACATTCTTTATCTTTTAATCTCGTTTAATCTTTTCGTTCAACCTTCACTAAAGGTTTAAAACACTTGATTAAGTGTTACATTATGTGAACTACATGTTCATACTTCTTTCTTGCACATCCTCCGATGGCGAGAACTAAAATCTCATTTACGGCATTGCTCTGCCCTGCCGTGTAACTGCGTGCCCCTTCCTTTCCTCTTGCGTTGCGGCGCGACCTACTTCTCTCTCCTCTCTTTCCGGGCTGGCGCTGCGGCGCCAAGTCCTTTGTTATTTCTCGCGCTGCGGTGCCACTCTCTAGAAGATTATGGCCGAGCTCGCGCTGCGGCGCCACTTCTCGAAGTCTATTCAGCGCTTCGGCGCCGAGACAAAACCCTAGAAATTTTTCTAAGTCTTGCATCAATTTTGAGACGCGTACTTTACAATCTCATAACTTCCTCGTTATAACTCGGAACGAGGTCGTTCCAAAGCCATTCTCTTCCTTATCTTATGTAATTCGATTAGCCATGGACAGAATTTTGTTCTGAATCCGTTAACATGCCATTCAATTGGCTTAATCTTCGCTCTTCGTTCATGTTTACGTTATTAACGTTCTTCGTTCGCTCGTCCGTAATTCGGTCATTCGAACTCGGAACTCATTTGTTCTTGAGTCTACAACTCACGTTTTCAACATTCTCTTATATTCTTATGAAACCCTACACATTCGGGTTCATTTACTAACTTTCTAATTCTCGCTCGTCTTTTACGAAAATTTCGCCATAACTTCGTTATAGCTCAATTTTAATCCATTCTTCATGAACGTTTCTAACGTTCCTAACCAAGCAATAAGCATCTAACTTATACGCGATGGTTTTAAACTTGTCCATCAAAAACAATTATACTACGATGGTTTTAAATTTGTCCATTAACAACGTTCTTCGTGTTCTTCGCGTTCTTCGTTCGTTCTTCATTTTAATCGACATTTTGGATTACAATTCTAATTTTTCTTGGAATTTGATGTTATAGAACATCATTCCTTACTTATTTCACCTACTCGTTCTTAAGATTCATTCGGATCGCTCAAAATCCTTACGAATCTTATACTTCCTTAAGAAATTTACAAACTAAACTTCTAATTCTTATTTCTCCGTTTTCTCATGATTTCAACCATATGAAATCATTACTAATCTCTTTTACTTCTTATTCTCATTAAGTTATGTTTTAACATATTAAACTTAAAGAAAATACTAGAAGAAACTAGGGTTCGGATTACCGTTCTTCTTTAATCCTCTTTCATTAGACAAAGCCGGCGATTTGCGAGCTTTTCTATTTCTCGATCACTTTTGATCCGAGCATTCATGCTCATACTCTTCGTTATTCTTCTTCTCCAAGCTCTCAAGCTCTCTCTCTAAGGTGTAGGATTTTCAAAAATCCAAAATAATGAATTTAAGCTTTCTATTTATAGAAAACCAAAGCTTAGGGCAAATCGGTCATTCCGCCCCCACCTCCTTACTATTATAAACTTAGCCACCAAGTTTACTTGGCCACCACCCTTACTTGGTGGGCAAGTGGCTGCCCCTTATGCCCATGGGTCATCCCCATGGGTTGCCCCATGGGTTTTACCCATCTGGTGACTCATCGGTTCGATCCGTGGTTAATTTCTTTGGATCGGGCTTAATCCTAATTCTTCTTGGGCCTTACTTGGGCTTAACTTCACAAATCATTGGGCTTGACATAATCCAAGTCCAATTGGATTCTACAAAAGTCTATGAACACTAAGTCCATTAAGACTTATCGTATTCTACGCATTCCTTTCTCGTATTCTCATCTACTATTCGTATATTATTTGTACGATATTCGTATTATATGTCGTACTAATCTTCGTAATATACTCGTATAATAACTCGTATCATACTCGTATTTCTCACTTATAATAACCCTAGTTATTATACGTACACATTACATTCTCGAAACTCACTTTTCCTAACCCTTAGGTTTTGAGTCCGTAGGCGAAAACTTAGTTTTTGCCATAACTGAAATATTATTGAATATTCTATCACGTCTCAAGATTTCACGCAATCAATAACTTCTCTGAATTTCAAAATAAATCTCCGAGCAGAAATGGGTGAATAGTGCCTATTTCGTCTTTTTCCCCCGAAATATTTTTCTTCCCGGAAATATTTTATTTTTGTCTTGAAAATTCTTACTCGTTCAGTCTAGCTCGTAGCCAGAATCCTCCCGATTAATAATCATTCTAGGTTATAGAACGATTAATGAACACATAGCACAGAATAGTATTAATAAAAATTCATTTTATTAATAACTAATTCTTTAAACTTAAATTCTTGACAATCCAATTTTCCGGGTTATCACATTCTTCTCTCCTTAAAAAAATTTTGTCCTCGAAATTTCTTAAAACCAAACCCTTACCCGGGTCCTCACATTCTCCCATTCTTCAAAGAATTTCGTCCTCGAAATTTTAGCTTACCTTTCTTCTCAACTTCTCGTCAAAGAAGTTCTTATCTTTCATACATTCCCTTCCCTTCATAACTTATCAAGAATCATGAAGCGAAAGGAATAACTAGGAATATAAGGATTCCTTTAAAACATTTCATTCTTTTGCTGAGGGGTCAAATCGACCATGAACTCTTACAAGGTTAAACAGCCTCTCGCCGTAAACCTTTCTTACATGGTAAGTTTACAATCACAAAGAAAGTAAACCACCTCTTCCATACGTAGGTGATCAGCCTAACGTATAACCCCATTTCAGGGTATGTTCACCTCAGACTTAATACCAAAAATTTTGGATATTTCTTGAAACATTCGTCTAGTCAACTCATTTGACATCGACTACTTCTTTAAATTCTTTTCAAAACGTTTCATGATGTCATGATACCGTATTCTTCACAGTACGTTGAGGACTTTGTCAGTTTACGACTTCGTCATTATACATCTTACCATAGCGGTTTGCTGATCCTAAGATCACATCCCACCAGGTTCAACTGCATTAACAACTCCATCTTTTTACCATCGTTGCATCAAATGCACAGACGATATAAAATTCATTTTGATATTTTAAATCAATTTCTGTCTAGCCAAAGCAATTGGCATAGACATACAAAGCATAGCTTTTTTAAAATCCATTGGTTCCAAAAGTTGAACCAATTCTTTTCTTTTTCAAAATGTACAATTCAGCACGATTTGAATAAACTTTGAAATCTAGCATAGCTAGAGGATTTGGAATATCCTATTCTCCATCTTCCTTCATTGTCTTTCTGCAACAATACTTAATCTTCTCTAGCACCTTCAATGCTAAGTCTACTAAAATACTTTGTTTTTAGTCTAAACATTCTTATACCTTAGTACAGTCCATCAACTTACCACACATTATGAGTTCAGGAAATTTCCACAATAGTATGAGTTTAAGAACATCCAGACAGACCATTGGCGTCCATTCGCTGAAACCTTCCGAAACATACCATACTATTATGAGTCATGAACATACAATAAGTATGAGTTTCAATAACTCGCACCTACCTTATCTTTCTCTACCTATCAAGTATATACATGAGAAAATATTCACCTTCTCGTCATATACATCTTAATAGCGCGACTAATTCCAATGATTATCACTGTAATAAACTGAATAGTTGTTACACCAAGCACGAACCTCTGCCCATACAAAGGTTCATACAACTCAGCCATCACATGAGTCCTCAATTGAAATCTTACAACTTCTACACTTCTCTTTACTTAATACGAATTTTCTTAAATTCGTATGCTATTCTTTACAACTTAATCTGAGTTCTTCTTTCCCGTACTACTTCGTAGCACCATTCATTTATAGTATTAGCTATAAATCATTCATTGTTTAACAACTCATCTGTTACTACGATTTACTATGATCACGTGGTGATCTTCTTCCTTAATCGTTTACTCAACGATTTTCTTATCCTTCTCTCTACGATTATAGTCTTAGGTACTCATACCTAAGAGTTATAACCTATAGATTTGATACCAACCTGTAACGCCTCGAAATCCGGTCTATTTTCACCTTCGAATTCCGTACGTCAAGATCCCATCTTATTCCAAACATACATCATTATATAACTAAATATATAGACATACATTCTCATATCCCAGGTTCGATAACCATAAAACCTCTTTTATTACAAATAATGATAATTACATTATTCTTTACATCTTGTACAAATGACTTTTATCCGCCACCAAGGATACATAATCGTTCATTAAACTATTCTATAGTTTAATTCTATCATTCTATATTACAAGTCTTCACTTGCTCTTCACGCACATTCATATACTGAATGGCATTTCGTCTGGATACCGATCAGCTTGAGTTTACGGGATCCTTAAGTTCTTTCTAACATCGTTCGCTGAAAATATTTTTATTTAAAGCAAGTGTGAGCATTCAATTGCCCAGAAAGTCATAACAGTTGAACAAACAACTTCAAGAGTTTAAACATTTTTCAGAACTTCGATAACCGAACAAAGGTTATAAAGCAGCTTGAATAATAGGAATAGTTTCGATTCCTATCATCTTAAAACATCAGTTACATGCACTTTGAAATACTTTCATTCTCTACTCTTTCTCATGCACATTTTGTCTGGCTAGAATCAATAGCACAGACTTATCAATAACAGTTCATGTATAAACAGAACATAATCATATTGATCAGTTCAATCATAGAACAATTCATCTCAAAGAAACAAATTGTGTCACATTATAGCTTTGACTACCTCATCGTTCTACCACCTTGTACAAATATCACACATTCAAGATAAATAGAGAACTTCTCAAGTTCAACATTTGAGAAGTTTAAGAAACTAGCATTCATATAGTATGAAAGAAGTTAGGAAACTTGCGCTTACGCATACACTTTCAACTTATAGTTTACGCCGAATCGCTCATTCAAATCCCTATATAACACATATAAAAATAACACGCACACCAATTAGTCATATATTTGACTTAAACATTAGTTTACTTTACTTTACTTCTTAGGGTTCACGTTCCTACAAACTAAGTTTATGCGACCAACTTCCTTTACCGGTTAACGGCTTCATGACATACGGAGATGTCTTACTCATTACATTCATCATCTTCTTCTTATAACTCTCCTAGGACTCAGCACACATCGTGTCTCTGCTAGTAGTCCATATAGTACTCTGAGTGGTTTCCCACAAACAACCAACAAACAAGTTCCCGTCTCGTCTACACTGCCCACACAGTGAGTTAGATCGGTTGCTAGATTTGTATATACCTTCGCTCTCTGAAGGAATTGTTTAGCCCAACTCCCATATGTCAACCATCAAAGGTTACAATTGTACTACAACCTAACTTATCTTAACTTGTCCGAACTATTAAACTATAATGTTTGATAAGTCAAATTCATATTCCTTACGGCTTCTAGCAACTAAATGCCATACCTCAGGATTCATTCTTTTATCGTCTAAGTCATACAGTCTTTTGTATACTCGGAATGATCAATCAATGTCAATACTATGAGACCATAGCGTTAAACATTTCATATGAACTTATTCATATCTTACAACGTCCGGTTCATTTAATTCTGAACGTTGTCCAAGTTATACTTATTAACTCGTCTTCTTAACGTTATACGTTATTATCCTTAACTCAGTTTCTTCATCGTTCACGGTTAAAAGTCATACTATTCGTTATATGCTAAGACCGATTGTTCATCGCAACAACATTGCGTTCACAGCGTCTAAATGCTTTACATTCATCTCTAATTGCCATGTCATAACATACAAATGTTATACATTACTTTCGTCACTCAACGTCTAAGGAATCACAATCATAGTAATCCCTCACGTTCGTTTGTCGTGACTACGGTCCCCGGACATCCATTCCGTAACTCGCGTCCACATTCTTTATCTTTTAATCTCATTTAATCTTTTCATTCAACCTTCACTAAAGGTTTAAAACACTTGATTAAGTGTTACATTATGTGAACTACATGTTCATGCTTCTTTCTTGCACATCCTCCAGTAACTGAGAACTAAAAATCTCATTTCTAGGCATTTACCTTTGCCGTGACTGCTTGCTAGTGCCTTTCCTTTCCTTTCCTCTGCGTTGTGCATGATCTACTTCTCTCTCCTCTCTTCCCAGGCTGGCGCTGCGGCGCCAAGTCCTTTGTTATCTCTCGCGCTACGGCGCCACTCTCCAGAAGATTATGGCTGAGTTCGCACTGCGGCGCCACTTCTCGAAGTCTATTCGGTGCTGTGGCGCCGAGACAAAACCCTAGAATTTTTCTAAGTCTTGCATCAAGTTTGAGACGCGTACTTTACGATCTCATAACTTCCTCGTTATAACTCGGAATGAGGTCGTTCCAAGGCCATTATCTTCCTTATCTTATGTACTTCGATTAGCCACGGACAGAATTTCATTTTGAATCCGTTAACATGCCATTCAATTGGCTTAATCTTCGCTCTTTGTTCATGTTTACATTATTAACGTTCTTCGTTCGCTCGTCCGTAATTCGGTCATCCGAACTCGGAACTCGTTCGTTCTTGAGTCTACGACTCACGTTTATAATATTCTCTTACATTCTTATGAAACCCTACACGTTCAGGTTCATTTACTAACTTTCTAATTCTCGCTCGTCTTTTACGAAAATTTCGCCATAACTTCGTTATAGCTCAATTTTAATCTGTTCTTCATGAACGTTTCTAACGTTCCTAACCAAACAATAAGCATCTAACTTATACGCGATGGTTTTAAACTTGTCCATCAACAACAATTAAACTACGATGGTTTTAAATTTGTCCATTAACAACGTTCTTCGTGTTCTTCGCGTTCTTCGTTCGTTCTTCATTTTAATCGACATTTTGGATTACGATTCTAATTTTTCTTGGAAGTTGATGTTATAGAACATAATTCCTTACTTATTTCACCTACTCATTCTTAAGATTCATTCGGATCGCTCAAAATCCTTACGAATCTTATACTTCCTTAAGAAATTTACAAACTAAACTTCTAATTCTTATTTCTTCATTTTTCTCATGATTTGAACCATATGAAATAATTACTAATCTCTTTTACTTCTTATTCTCCTTAAGTTATATTTTAACATATTAAACTTAAGAAAATAATAGAAGAAACTAGGGTTCGGATTACCGTTCTTCTTTAATCCTCTTCCGTTAGATAAAGCCGGCGATTTGCGAGCTTTTCTATTTCTCGATCACTTTTGATCCGATCATTCATGCTCATACTCTTCCTTATTCTTCTTCTCCAAGCTCTCAAGCTCTCTCTCTAAGGTGTAGGATTTTCAAAAATCCAAAATAATGAATTTAAGCTTTCTATTTATAGAAAATCAAAATTTAGGGCAAATTGTTCATTCCGCCCCCACCTCCTTACTATTACAAACTTAGCCACCAAGTTTACTTGGCCACTACCCTTACTTGGTGGCCAAGTGGCCGCCCCTTATGCCCATGGGTCATCCCCATGGGTTACCCCATGGGTTTTACCCATCCGGTGACTCATCGGTTCGATCCGTGGTTAATTTCTTTGGATCGAGCTTAATCGTAATTCTTCTTGGGCCTAACTTGGGCTTAACTTCACAAATCATTGGGCTTGACATAATCCAAGTCCAATTGGATTCTACAAAAGTCTATGAACACTAAGTCCATTAAGACTTATCGTATTCTACACATTCCTTTCTCGTATTCTCGTCTTCTCTTCGTATATTATTCGTACGATATTCGTATTATACGTCGTACTAATCTTCGTAATATACTCGTATAATAACTCGTATCATACTCGTATTTCTCACACATAATAACCCTAGTTATTATACGTACGCATTACATTCTCGGAACTCACTTTTCCTAACCCTTATGTTTTGAGTCCGCAGGAGAAAACTTAGTTTTTGCCATAACTGAAATATTATTGAATATTCCATCACGTCTCAAGATTTCACACAATCAATAACTTCTCAGAATTTAAAAATAAATCTCCGAGCAGAAACGGGTGAATAGTGCCTATTTCATCTTTTTCCCCGAAAATATTTTTGTTCCTGGAAATATTTTATTTTTTCCTTGAAATTTTTACTCGTTCAGTCTAGCTCGTAGCCAGAATCCTCCCGATTAATAATCATTCTATGTTATAGAACGATTAATGAACACATAACTAATTCTTTAAACTTAAATTCTTGACAATCCGATTTTCCGGGTTGTCACATTTTTTATCAAGTCATTTGAGCATGCATATTCACTGCTATGTATTTAGATGCATTTTATGTTATAAGTCATTTTCCAACGGATAAAAACTAGAAAAGAAGACATGCGTACGTTACAAGGATAATGTACAACACTTGTACGGTGATAGAATTTGCAGAAAGACGTCTGAACTCAACAAATCTGAAGAAGAGCTCTCAGATTTCCTTCATAGCGCAACATGAAATGACTTGAGAAAGTAACCTGCAACATTAATAGCCATCCACGGCTGGCCGCAGGTCCATCTGCCGTTGTTGTAGGTGTACCTGTGGCACCCTTACGTGGGTCCCACCCCTCCATCTTGGTCCAGTTCGAGTTGCAACGGAGTTCTAATAAGCTTAAGAGGCCAAATCAGGAATAAAAACGCTACGAGATGGAGCATAATAGCTTGCAATCCTGGTTCTTCTCAGATCAAGCCATGGGTCTGCACATCACTCATTGGTATTCACCCGAACACAGGGTACACTATGCTGATGGTCTCAAATGTTATAAATCACACTCGGCAATACCTTACGCAAGTTCAATGTCGCCAATTCAGGGTCATCACCCTAAATCTCAAGAAGAGATCCCCGATGAGGGTTACAACGCATGTTTCCCCGGCAGGGGCATCATGCATTCTACAGAACATATCCCCGGCGGGGGCATCACGCATTTTCATATGTCAAAATACATGTCCCCGACGAGGGTATCACGCAATGTCATCCGTTGACACACATATTAATGAAGATCAAGCAGCTTTGGCATCAGTATAACTGTTGGCAAGTAAATCCAACGAGGCGTCGGAAGGCATCCGATGATTTCACCCGTTGATACACACGTCAACGAGGATCTAGCAGATCCCCGGCGGGGGTTACAACGCAAATTCTGTTGATTCACACGTCAGTGAAGGTCAAGAAGCCTTGACAGTCTGCCCAACATGGATGTTTATCTGTTGACACAAATATCAACTAAGGTCAAGCAACCTTTGCATCAGTATAAGCGTTGGCAAGTAAATTGAATGAAGCGTCGAAAGGCATCCAATGATTTCAGCCGTTGATACACACGTCAACGAGGATCTAGCAGATCCCCGGCAGGGGTTACAGCGCATGTTCAGTGAAGGTCAAGCAGCCATGACAGTATGCCCAACAGAGGTTTTATCCAGTGACATACGTGTCAGCGAAGGTCAGGCAACCCTGATAACACATACTGTTGGCAGTAAATCCTGAACATTGATATGTCCTGGCGGTACAAACCAGGGAAGATCAACATCATCAAGGAGGATATATGATGGAATATGTTATACACATCCTCAAACAGACAGAGCGTTATCCCCACAGATCTCTCGTACACGAGAGGCACATCTTCAGAATAAAGTCTGTATCAAGGATTAAGGACTTTGGTGATAACCCCAACGTCAACATCCTAAAAGATTTGGATCACACATCAAATCTGGTCATCATTTCCAATCCCCGGTAGAAGCAACAGGGAGCAGGCAATCATCCCCAACATGGTGGACAATGTGAAACCCCAGATTTTATGAATAAAGATTTAATTTTCTCGAAATATTTTTTTTAATATTATGGTGTGGATTTGAGATAATGTTATAGTTGTGGGTAGTATTTATAAATTTTGAAAAGTATGCAAGCTATTGTATAATATTCGATTGGTTGGGGAATATTCTTTTTGTCGGGGAATATCCAAATGCAACGACACAATCATTAATTGGACCCCACAATGAAATTATTGGTGGATTGAAAACGACAAAAATATTTTATGAAAATAACGATTTAAAGTTTCTGAATTATCTTGTTGAACTACTCGGTAGTAAAAGTACAGTAATACACGTGGTTGCATAGTAGCACACGGTATTGATTATTGATGCTTACGTGATAAGTCAATCAATTTTATTTTATTAGTATTATTAATGTAATAAAACAGAAAATCTTTTTATATAAAACAAAATACTTTTATAAAGTTATTCGTTTTATTAGACTATAAATAGAAAATATTATATTCTATTATGCATAGTGTTTTGCATAGTAAAATCTTTTTATATAAAACAGAATACTTTTATAAAGTTATTTGTTTCATTAGACTATAAATAGAATATATTATATTTTATTATGCATAGTATTGCATAGTGCCTGCATAGTGTTGCATAGTGCCTGCATAGTATTTTACATAGTAAAATCTTTATATATAAAACAAAATACTTTTATAAAGTTGTTCGTTTTATTAGATTATAAATAGAATATATTATATTTTATTTAAAATATTTTTCTTTAAATATGGACCGTCTGATTAAAAGTAAATCAATCTGGACCGTTCATGAATTAGTTACTATGCAGTCAATTCTTCTATAAATAGAAGCTCATTCCTTCATTATTTCTTACGAATTCACTAAAACACTAGAGAGAGAAACTATAGAGAGAGTTCTTCTTCTATAATCTTGAGCGTATTTCTTTAGAGTTTAAGAAAACTTTGAGCGTACAAGTTTTCTTCGAGTATATCTTCGCTCTACCAAATTAGTAATACTCTTCTTTTTCAAAGGTAAGGGATATTATTTGTTGTACTTTCGTAAAGGGGTATTCTTTCTTTCTTATTCGTGAAGAGAACTTACATTATTCCATTCTTTATTATTACATTGGAATAACTTTGTATCACGGATACCTTATACTTGGTGAAATTCTTCTTTTATTCCATTCTTTATCATTATGTTGGAATAACTTGTTTTATCTGCAATCTGCATACATGGTGAAATTCTTACATTATTCCATTCTTTATTATTCTATTGGAATATCACAGCCGGTGCGTATTACATCCGACTGGTTCCATTATTTATCATTACATTTGTAATATCTTGTGCGTAGCTTTTACGCGTAACCTAGTTCCATTATTTATTATTACATTGGAATATCCTATCCGTGCATTTACGCATGACCGGTTCCGTTATTTATTATTACATTGGAATAACATATGCATGCGGTATATCGCATGCTGGTGATTTCTTTTGTTATTCCATTCTTTATTATACTCGGTTGGTTAAAGTTTTGACTTCTATACTCAATGAAATTAGTGGAATATCCTTGATATTTGTGCTTCATCTAGTATCTTTTCATTGAAATATTCTTCCGAGCATTCTTGAATTTTACTCCTGGCGGTATCATGTTGACAATTTGGGCGTTATTGGTTCTGGATAAATTAATTCTTGAACTTGTTTTATTGAATTATTATGTCATTGTCATCATCCTCATGTTTATATATATGTTGAAAGTCATTTGTGGCTCAGTAATGCATAGATGGACTTGGTATGATTATGACCGAGGATTATTCAATATAATCATGTAGTAGTAATGTTACAATGATGTGAAAAAAATCCTCATTGGCTGTAGAGCATTGATGGACGAGTTTTGGTATGATTATGGCTATCGATTCTCTTGACGAAGGTGCAAATGATGAATTGTTTTATGGCATGATCGGGGTAGTTGATGAAAACATGATTATCTTTGGCCCGTGGTGCATGGATAATTAGTGGTCGTGATACTAAAGAATATCCTTGGCACGTGTAGTGCGTGGATGATTTGAAGATGTGGATTATTTATTAAGTTTGAGTCTCAAAGATAAAAGTGATGAAAAACATTTTAAATCATGGAAGATAGTAGATTTTATTCTCTACTTGACTCTTCTAATGGATTGCTTGTTCATTGCGATTCAACTTGATATTTATTATATTTTATCGGTTTAACACCGATTTGAAGGCTAACGATAAATTATTACGCATTATCTTAGTCATAATATTTCTTCTTTGGACTAGTTGAGCTCACCCTTTTGCTTTCATTGTTCTCTTGAAAATGAGAACGTGGCGAGGGGACTAGTCGGAGAACGAGTGATGGTCCTAGATGGTGCATTAGTAGTCCTCACTATTCTGTGAAATAGTGTGATAATAAATGTAATGAGGACTCCATTGAGTTTGTATATTGTCTAGATGCCAATATTTGTATTAAAACTCACAGCATATGTTTAGTCGTATTTTACACGACTGTTGTATAATTAAGTTGTATTTGAATTTTATACCATGTATTTGGCGACTCAAGATGGGTGATGTATACCTATTTTGGGGGCGTCACAAACAACAACCCAACACACATGCATCATACATTTGCATCATGTTTATCTTGTTGCATTTCAAGTATCTAGGATTCTTTATCCTATCCATGCATTGCATTGCATGAATATGATAAAGAGGGGCATCTGTAGACACTCAAAATTTTCTGCACACACCTGTCACTGACATTGCAGCACATATTCATCTTTCAGAGATAACCCTGGAAGACAGATCACATCAAGTCTGGATACTACCGAAAGTTTAGCCTTAACTCCGGAACACACATCGGGAGTATTAGTTCCAACCTCGGAGATAACCCCGAGGCATGCAGTTCCAATACTGGAAATTCCACCGGAGAAGGCCGATTCATCTCGGAGATAACCCCGGGATATTCAGTCTCAGTCCCAACATTGGGAGTAGCAAGTACCAACCTTGGAGATAACCCTAAGGAGTGTAGTTCCAGAGATAACCCCGGAAATGCTTGTTTCAAATGCATGCAATCAGCTTCAACCTCGGCACTCACACTGAGGCACTCAATACAAGACCCGGAGATAACATCGGGAAGATAGGCACACCTCAGAGATGACATTGAGGACCTCCAACACTTGCAACAGTCCAATCTCTAAGATAATCCTGAGCAACATATGCTTTATCAGCCCAAACCAGAGATAACCCCGATGAGGTGCAAAGTCATCATCTTGCCACTTTGACGCCACATCGCACCATCTCAACATTTCATACATACATTTTCTACACATCAATGTCCCACAACAACCAAGGAGGTCCAATCCCGAGTGACTATTACGCAAGACAACAGGTATAATTTGAAGCTTAAAGACCGGAGGGCATTGTCCCATCTTCCTGACTTTGTATAACCTCTAATCCCATGTCATTGCGCAACTCTCGACAACGGCGGTCCGAAATAGGTCTTACATACCTCAGTCGGATGCCCAGATTACAATTCTGAAAGTTTGAGCAGACATTATAGTGCATGTGTGCACGTACTTCGAAACGGTGAGACCCACGAAGCCTGGGGTAACCTGGGTAGCCGCAGGTACATCTGTGGCCTAGCCACAGGTACCTGCAGCTCCCCCCTCTATAAATTGAGGGCTTGGGGTGGTCATTTTGTAAGAGAAAAAGGCGAGGAAGCCCTGTCCAATTTGCTATGTACTCACCCTATATTGAGTGCTTTCTCATTTTAAACACTTGTGAGCTCACATAAAGCTTCTATTTTGTACCGGTGGGAGCCGAGTGTTCATTCCTTTAAAGATATGGAAGTCTTCTTTGGTAGCCCACTGTAAGCATTCTCACACACTTTAAAGCCTTTCTCTTAATCTTTGCACACACTATTATTCACGTTGAGAGTCGTGTTACGTGTGTTTACCCAGACTTCGGTTCGTGGTTTCATTTCAGTTTGTATATATATATATATAGAGAGAGAGAGATATTTATATATTTATATAAATATATTTATATATGGACTAACATTATCGAGTTATGCCTCGATTGAGCCTAGACTTCGGTCTGGATCGTTTACTGCTTTAATATATATATATATATATATATATATATATATATATATATATATATCTGCTGTCAAACTTTGTCTGATGAGCCTGAGTTTTACATCCAGTGCGTTTATTGCTTTTATATATATATTTACGCTTAATCCCGCCTGGAGTTTACTTCGTGGAGGTTGATCGTCTTTACAGCTTTCTTTACTTTTTGTCCTGCCTAGAGTTTACTCCGTGATGGTTGATTGCTTTTACAGCTTTATTTACATTTCTGATCCCCCATGGAGGTGCTTCGTGGTGACTGATCATGTCTGTATATATATATATATTTGCAGCTTTTATATATATATATATACCTGCTTACAGCTTTATTATCAATCGTGGCATCATGTGAGCACAAATGTTTGTAATTTATTCACGGTGTTTGAATTTCCTCATATGGTTTTCATACCCACGAGGAGTTCGGCATCATTTTGTACATTTTTTTCTTGAAGATGCTTCTCATCTCGAAAATTAAAAACAATCAATCCAAACACTTAATAAAAATGGGAGTATAAAAAGTCTCAATTACTATTGAGCATAAGGGTTTGAAAAACCTCTTTTATAAAATATCACTGCCATATCTTGTTTAAAATTGAATTTTTACACAAATTCAAACCCTGTGTATATAGGTACGAACGAGGCCTCACACTACTTCCAAACAACAGCACATTGACCCACACACACACACATATTCATATAACAGTTTCTTGAAAAGTGGCGGTCACCGTGATAACCCGGATGTCGGGGGGTGCCTAACACCTTCCCTCCGCATAATTAAGTCCTCGGACCCTAATGAATCTTGATTTCACCGACCCGTTTAGCAGTGCCACATCACTGGGTCAATGTGAAAACCTTTTCTCGGTTGTGTTGGTGCAACCATATAAAAAACCAACTAGCGACTCTTAATAGTCCATCGTCAACATGATACATGTCGGACCTTTTTCACTTATTTTTTCAAACAAATCCCACCTAACATAAGAACACCAAAGAATAAGTAACGAAAAGGAACAAACAAAAATTGCAACGTCGATAATGATCCAACCCTTATTCAAGTTCCAGATCAATGCCTACCTGGCATAGAACAAATCCATAACATAAAACACACTAAACATCTAACACAGAAGAATCTAGAGGCCCTAACATTAGGCTGTCAGACAATTTTTTTCAATTTTTTCAGATTTCTAAAAACTTCAATTTCGAGCACTTTGATGTTATGGATCTGGGATCTAATAACCCATATCACTAAATGACACCCTCTAACATAACTCTCAACAACAAACAACAACAAATAACATGAATCACATAGATTTCTAAGTTTAGGGTTTTTATACCTTTTTGAGCCTTAATCTAGAATCTGATCATTGATGATCTGGTCTTTGGATACTAACACATGATCATGGATTATCTTTTCCTCTCTCTCACTCTAAATTTCGGATTTTAGAGAGAGAAGGGCTTTGGAAAGAATGAGGAATAATATGGGCATTCTCTCTGTCTTTAATCTATAAAAGGTATGATGCAATGAATGTTGGCTGATAAAATGGCTGAAATATCTAATGTTTTAGAACACATGGTCAATATATTAGGTCACCAACTCATTATTTTGGCAAAATTTGTACACTACCTAAATAAAGAATACAAAAAGGGTATTCTAGACATTTGTCATTTAATTTTAATGGCATAATAGTTATTTGCCCTAACCCTTAGGGTTTAGGGTTTAACCCTTAGGATTTAGGGTTTAACCCTTAGATTTTTGCAATTTAACTTCTAAGATTTCCAAATTTCAGTTTTCAAAATAGAAAATTAATATTTCTAAATAGGATTCGCTAATTATACTAAGATTTCTTAATCATAACTCAAGCTTGCTAATTAAGATTAATATTTCCTAATTAAAATTGCTAATTTAGCAATTAATCTATAATTATACATTAGGGTTTCTAACAGAACAATTAGGGTGTCAAACTTTAAAATTTAAGCTTTCTAATTTATAATTAGGGTTTCCTAATTACTTTGACTTGATCATTAGGATTAAATATTCCTAATTTAGCAATTAATGTTCCCAATTCAAAATTACGGTTTCTAATAATTAGGTTTTCTAGTTATTAGGGTTTTAAGTAAATCATTAGGGTTTTCCTTATTATTTTATAATTAATAACGTATCATCTATCTGATTTCAGATAGTAAGTGGGTTAGTCCAATTCATTGTGTGCCAAAAAAGGGGGGTATGACCGTGGTACAGAATGAGGATAACGAGTTAATTCCAACAAGAACAGTGACAGGTTGGAGGGTGTGCATCGATTATAGGAGGTTGAATAAGGCAACCCGAAAAGATCACTTCCCGCTACCCTTTATCGATCAAATGTTTGACAGATTAGCGGGACATGATTACTATTGTTTATTGGATGGATACTCGGGCTATAACCAGATCGTCATCGCTCCTGAGAATCAAGAAAAGATAACATTCACGTGCCCTTATGGCACATTTGCATTCAGGCGGATGTCATTCGGGTTATGCAATGCACCTGCAACCTTCCAACGGTGTATGATGGCCATTTTTTCAGATATGGGGAGAAAAATGTTGAAGTCTTCTTGGATAATTTTTCGGTCTATGGAGACAACTTTGATACTTGCCTAGGGAATCTGGTCATGGTATTGCAGCGATTTAAGGATACAAACCTCATACTCAATTGGGAAAAATGTCACTTCATGGTTGAAGAAGGCATAATTTTGGGCAATAAGGTGTCGGCTCAAAGATTGGAGGTGGACAAAGCAAAGCTGGAAACAATCGAGAAACTGCCTCCACCGAGCTCAGTTAAGGGTATTAGAAGTTTTCTAGGACATCTGGATTCTGCAGGAGGTTCATAAAGGACTTCTCTAAAATTGCAAAACCCCTATGTAGTCTTTCAGAGAAGGATGCTACTTTCAGTTTTACTGAGGAATGCAAATCAGCGTTTGAATCATTGAAGAAGAAATTAACTACAGCCCCCGTGATAGTCGCATCGGATTGGAATATGCCATTCGAATTAATGTGTGATGCGAGCGACTATGCGGTTGGGGCTGTTTTGGACCAAAGACGAGACAAGGTGTTTCACGTCATATACTATATAAGCAAAACACTCACAGAGACTCAAATGAATTATACAACCACGGAAAAGGAATTGCTTGCAGTGGTGTACGCATTTGACAAATTTTGGGCATACTTGATCGAAACTAAGGTTATAGTCAACACGGACCATTTGGCGATTTGGTACATAATAGCGAAGAAAGATGTTAAACCACGCCTTATCTGGTGGATTCTCCTTCTTCAAGAGTTTGATCTAGAAATAAAGGATAGAAAGGGGACGGAGAATCAAGTCGCTGATCATTTGTCTAGGCTGGACAATCTGGGTACACAAGAAGAGGACAAGTACGTCATCAACGAGTCATTCCCGGATGAGCAATTATTTGGTCTAAATGCAGAATTTCCATGGTACGCGGACTTCGCGAACTATTTAGTGAACAACATTCTCCCCCCTGATCTTATAAGACAACAAAAGAAGAAGTTCCTTCATGACGTCAAGTGGTATATGTGGGATGAGCCATACCTATTCAAATAATGCGCAGACAAGATGATCAGAAGGTGTGTGCCTTACAGCGAGGTACATAGTATACTGCATAAGTGCCATTCGTCGGCGTATGGGGGACACTATGGTAGTGAAAGAACAAAGATAAAAAGTCCTTCAAAATTTGGGTTTTATTGGCCTACGTTATTTAAAGACACCCATCAATTTGTTAAAACTTGTGATAGATGTCAACGAGTGGGCAACATATCAAAAAGGAATGAGATGCCACTCCAAACTATCTTAGAAGTTGAGATTTTCGATGTATGGGGTATCGATTTCATGGGACCATTCCCTTCCTCATTTTCCAATCAGTATATTTTGCTTACAGTGGATTATGTGTCAAAGTGGGTAGAAGTAGTGGCACTACCGACTAACGATGCCAAGGTGGTCCTCAAATTCTTGCAGAAAAACATTTTTACGAGGTTTGGCACACCGAGAGCCATTATAAGTGACGAAGGTAGTCACTTCTGCAACAAATCGTTTATAGCTCTCTTGGCAAAGTATGGGGTCAACCATAAGGTGGCGACGGCTTATCATCCCCAAACCAGTGGGCAAGCTGAAGTATCGAACAGAGAGGTAAAGAAAATTCTGGAAAAAGTGGTGAACCCGAATTGAAAGGATTAGTCGCTCCGGTTAGATGATGCATTATGGGCATATCGGACTGCTTATAAGACACCAATCGGGATGTCACCATATCAACTACTGTACGAAAAGGCTTGTCACCTGCCAGTCGAACTATAGCACAAGGCCTACTGGGCCATTCAGAAACTGAACTTTGATCAAGCAGTTGTGGGTGAAAAGAGGCTACTACAACTAAACAAGCTCGATGAATCTTTACTTCAGGCATACGAGAATGCTAAACTATACAAGGAGAATGTCAAGAAATGGCACGACAAGAAAATCATGCACCGAACTTTTGAGCCGGGGTAATTAGTGTTGTTGTTCAACTCACGATTGCTGTTGTTCCCCAGAAAGCTTAAGTCAAGGTGGTCGGGACCATTCACCATCAAAATAGTGTTCCCACATGGCGTAATCTAACTCTACAGTCGAAATCCATTAGAGACATTCAAGGTCAATGGTTAACGGATAAAGCATTACTGTAGCGGAGATGCGAACTGGGATGCCGTCGACATTACCCTCGTCGATGCTCAGTGACACAAGAGGCACCTTCGGGCTTACGACATTAAAACTAGCGCTACTTGGGAGGCAACCCAAGTTCTAAACTCTTTCTATTTTAATTTTTCTTTATATTGTAGTTATAACCTATTAATTATGCAACTTTTAAAGAATTTTTTGACATCTTTTTTGAATGATTCGCAGGTTGAAGGAGAAAAACAAAGCTAAGAGGTCACTGACCCCACAGCGCGGGCCGCGCTGTCCAAGGCACAGTCCTAGCGCGAGGCGTGCTACAAGTCCAGTCTCTTCATTCCATGCAGCGTGAAGCCTTTTACTTCACCGAGATGTCACGTCATTGGCACGCATATACATATGTTACAATGCCGTATTATTATTCACCAAACCCCGACCTTTAGCGTGGACCGAGCTATCCAATCTTGATACATGCAGTCTTTGGTACTGACACTGAAGCACCCTTCGACTTCCCTAGCGCGGTGCGCTTATCTTGACTTTATTACAAGTAGCGGTTGCACACATGATCATTCAGTAGCCTAAATTGCATTAACAGACGTGTCCTCAACCATAACTCCCACCTTGCCTCCTTGCCTCTCCTTCACCAAATCAAATTCATCCACTTAAAAAACCACTTCAACTTCCAAAACTCTAGAACTCCAAAAATAATGACAACACCCCATCAATCCTTCCCCTTTTCAACTTCTATTCAATTGAAACCCACTCACCTTCCATCTCCCAACCCACGTTGGATTTCCTTCTCCTATATGAACTCCAAATACACTCCACCAATTCATACCAACTATACACACTACAAGCCAATCCTACATCTATTTCATTCACTACACCTAAATTCTATCAATTGGGGACACATTTACAAAGAAGGAAACACAATTAACTCAAGGAACACACACATTGCTTCTTGCTCGATCTTCTTCTCGATTCTTAATAGCAAGTAAGTAGAACAACTTGGATATTGGGTGTTTGTTTTCATAATTTGGCTATCAAGATTACACCAAGTAAGTTATTTTAGGGAAAAACTGAGTGCGCTCACCACCTATTCGATAAAAATCCTGAACCAAACTTTGTACATACTCACCCCAAGAACCACCATGTCTTCCCACAAAAGACAACGCCCATCCTCCTCCACTGCTCGGCCTCAATATGATCACACAAGGTTTTTGGTGAGAGGGCCGCTGACCGATTCAAGTCAACCATTGACAAGAAAACTTTGGTTCTCAAACGTGGGTTGAAACCGAATGATAATTTGGATGGTAACATGGCTTTGCAAATTGTGGAGCAGGATTGGTTTTAGTTTGTTGAACAACTACTTCAAGCGGCAATCAACCTAGTGAAAGAGTTTTACGCAAATGCAATGGAACATGTCAATCACGTAGTCATGGTCCGGGGGAAATCGGTGGCATTTCACGCTGATGCAATCAATGAGTATTTTGGGTTAGAGGCACCACAAGATGACAGATATGAAGATAGATTTCCCGAGTTAGACAAGTTGATTGTTAGACTATGCAAACCGAGTACTCAATGGGTAATTCAAATCGGAACAAATAAAAAGATATGTTTTCCCCACTCAGCACTTAGTCGATAAGGAAAAGCTTGGTATGCATTTTTGTGTGCCCGTTTAATGCCCACTCGCCATCAGACCGAGGTCAGTACTAAGGCACGAGCTCGGCTATTGTATGGGATTGTTCACCACCATTTCCATGTGGACAACTCAATTGCATTCTATAATGTTGATGTGGGGGAGTGTATTCAAGAGTCCATTGACCGGGTGTTACGCGGGAGCACTACAGAGAGGTTTCTTTGCATGGATTACGAATCACCGACTTGTCTTAGTAAAAAGTTTGGAGTGTAGTGGCAACCTTCCGAACCTATCCAACACCCCATGGAAATCATTGATCATGCAACAATTGAGAAGTATAAGGCATGGGATGGGGCGAGATCACATCCCCGTGGAGAAGGCTATATTATGATCCGATAACCCTCACCCCAGTTGCAGCAGAACCAAAGCACGAGCCACCACCGAGGGCTTCTAGGAATCAATTTCTATGGTTGGCCCAGCATCAAGATCTAATGCATCAGTACAATGCTAATGCATTTAACACGCTTGCTGATGCGTTTTCCCGCTGTAATCCAACTGCACCTCCAGTAGTCATGCCCATTCCTCCTAATTTGCCTGCATATCCTCCGTCGGACGACGGCGAGCAGTGACTCGTTTTCAGGGAAGGCCTCATATCTTTATTTGAATTATTTTGTAGTAATGAGGTCATTACTTGATTTAAGTTTGGGGGATTATGTTTCATGTTATTTAGTCGTTTATAATTCTCGTATTCATGTTATCTTAAAAAAACATAAAACAGCAAAAATATTTGCATATAGTTTGCATGAATCCAGTTATTAGATTGTATTTGTGTTTCTTGGCCAATGATGAAATTAAAATTATTTAAATAATTACATGACTTAGTATGAGAATCTTGATGCAGTTTCTATTATGATGTGGATCTTGTTCTGATTGAAACTAGTATAATACGGGTATCACGTTAATAATATCTGTGGTAATGGATTAGTTCAAATTGTTACATAAAGAGTGTCTAAAGGATATTGCTAGTATAATCAAGAAAGTTACAAAGATAGGCAGTGAAAGCTAAAATTAGGCATGAATCTAAAGTTTGGGGGAAGATAGGGGGTGTATAAGCTCTAAAAAAAAGAAAAAGAAATGAACTAAGTTGAGTCTTGTGGTGGGTTGAGAAGAAATACTCCCCATAAACACAAGCGTGAGATGGAGCGTAAAACGCACTCACCAACCATCTATCTAGAAGAAAATGAAATAAAGAAAAGACGGAAAAATAAGGGTAAAGATGTGACGCCCCCAAAATAGGTATACATCACCCATCTTGTGTCGCCAGATACATGGTACAGAATACAAATACAACTTAATTATACAATTGTCGTGTAAAGTACGACAAAACATAAGCTATGAGTTTTAATACAAATATTATCATCTAGAAAATATACAAACTCAAATTCAATATTATTATATTTATTTTCCATTATTTCACTGAATAATGAGGACTACTAATGCTATCATCTGGTCCGTAACTCTCTGGTTCCTCGACTAGTCCTCGCTACGTTCTCATTTCACGAAGAAACAATAAAAGTAAAAGGGTGAGCTCAACTAGCCCAAGAGGGGAAATATTATGACTAAGATAATGCGAGAATATATTATCGTTAGCCTTTAACGATGTTAAATCGATACAATATAATGACCATCAAGTTTAATCTGCGGTGAACAAATAATCCATTAAAAGAGTCAAGTAGAAATAAAATCTACTATCTTTTATGATTTAGAAGGTTTTCATCACTTTTATTGTTGGGACTCAAACAATAAATAATCCACATCATCGAATCACCCTCCACACTTTCGACCAAGGATATTCTTTAGTATCACGACCACAATTATCCATGCACTACGGGCCAATAATATTTGTGTATTCAATAATGGTCATGATCATGCCAACAACTGTCCATCAATGCACTACGGGCTAATGAGGACTTTTTCCACACCATTTGTAACATTACGGTCATGATTACACCGAATAATCCCTGGTCATAATCATACCAAGTCCATCTATGCACTATAGGCTACAGATGACTTTCAACAAAATATAAACATGAGGATGATGACAATGATATAAGAATTCAATAAAATAAGTTCAAGAATTAATTTATCCAGGAACTAATAACGTCCAAATTGTCAACATGATACTTCTTTGTAGAGTAAAATTCAAGAATGCTTAGAAGAATATTTCCATGAAAAGATACTGGATGAAGCGCAAATATCAAGGATATTCCACTAATTTCATGGAGTATAGAAGTCAAAACTTTAACCAACTGAGTATAATAAGAAATGGAATAACAAAAGAAATCACCGGGCATGCGATAGATCGCATAGGCGAGTTATTCCAATGAGATAATAAATAACGGAATCGGTCCGGCGTAAAAGCGCATGTAAGCGGGATATTCCAACAAAATAATAAAGATTTTAATCGAATCCGGTAAAAAAGCATACAGAATAGGATATTCCAATGAATAATAAAAAGATGAATCGGGCCCGTGTAAAACGCATTGCAGACGAGATTTTTCAACGAGAATAATAAAAAGATTTTAACCAGGTCCTGCGTAGAACGCTTACTGATGTGGATGTTCCAATGAGAATGATAAAGAATGGAACAACAAAAGAATTTCACCAAGTATAGGGTAGCCCGCGTATACAAGTTATTCCAACAGAATAATAAAGAATGGAATAACAAAAGTTCTCTTCATGGATAAGAAAGAAATAATACTCCCTACCTTAGAAAAACTGGATACTGGAATAGTGAAGTAGCAGACTTCTCTTCTTCTTTCTATAATTTCTCTCTATAATAATCGCTCTAAAGCTTTTGTGAATTGGTGAGAAATGAAGGAAGAATGAGCTTCTATTTATAGAGAAATATAGTTTCGATAATTGCACATTTTAGGGTTCGAAAAATTACAGTACAATACCTCCAACTTTTCCTTTATTTTTAATTTAGTCATGGAAGTATTATCAAACTTGCACCACCTCCCCGAATAGTAATTATTGTGATTCAATAGTAATTTATGTGAATCAATAGTTCTGAACATGTGAAAATACTGAATTACAAAGATAGTACCTCCATCTATACCTCCATTTTTAACTTAGTCATGCAAGTATTATCAATCTTGCACCAACTCCCCTAATAGTAACAAGAATGTGAAACAATAGTATACACATGTGAATAAATAGTTATAATCATGTGAAATAATAGCAATCAATTGCTCATTTATTCGGTTAAATACCCGATTGGTCAATATAACCTCCAGACATCAATTATTATCGAAATAATTGTCGATTTTTACTAACACAAATAATTCCAACACAATGAAACCATTTTTATCAAAAATATAAATTTTGAAATTTCAAAGTTTTACTTTTCCCGAAAAAGTCAACTATTGACTTTTTGACCAAATAGTGAATTCCAGAAAATTTTGTATTTATAGACTATTTTTACTAATTTCATTGTTCCGGACTCAAATATTACGTCCCCGTCTCCAAAATCAACTCCGAACACAACTTCAATTTTAATAACATTCATCATTAATATTATAACTCACAATATTTATCAACTAGGTCGTTCCCAGGAAAGAGGGGGCTTTCCAATAAGGATTTCTCCCTATTGGCGCGCAATTAGGTGACCAAACCTCTCCTTGGCAGAACTTCTAGACATTGTAAATATTGTAATTTAATAATATAAATAACTTTGTCGTCTCAATTATTGATTTAATAATATAAAATATTATTCAAATGATACTGTGACAATAATTGAATCAATAATATACTAGATATGATGCAGCAATTACTGTAGCAATAATTGAGTATAACTGAGTGACTTCTCACGTAACCATCAATAATCAATACCGTGTGCTACTATGCAACCACGCGTAATACTGTATTTTTAACACCGGGTGTTTTAACAGTTAACGGTAAAACTTTCGCCGTTATTTTCATAAAGTATTTTTTTGGTTTTCTCAATCCGACAATAATTCCGTTATGGGTCCACTAATGATTGTCTGCAGTAAATGCGGATATTCCCCGACAAAAAGAATATTCCCCGACCAATCAAATATTATATAACAACTAACGTACTTTGCAAAATTTATAAATATAACCCACAACTATAATATTATATCAAATCTACTCCATAATATAAAAATAAAAAATTATTTTGAGAAAATTAAATATTTATTCATAAAATTTGGGGTCTCACAATCTCCCCTCCTTATGGAATTTTGCCCTCGAAATTTACGTGCGTACCTAGAATGCCGAAGAGATGGGGATACCCTGACTTCATTTCAGATTCTAACTCTTGAGGTATAACCTTTGAGTGTTGAATACGATCATTCTTATCCAAGATTTTAAAATATATCTCATCATATGTTAAATCATCAACTATCTCATCCGGTTCTAAATTAATAATGTGGTTCGGGTCATCCATATATTTATATAACATCGATACGTTATGAACACGCGACATACTTGACAGTAAAACGAGTCTATAAGCGACAGTTCCTACTCGATCGAGGATTTTAAATGGGCCAATTAAATCGAGGGTTGAGATTTCCTCTCTTCGTCGATTCTTGCTTCTAGAATAATGCCCTCTTGAACCTTTTCTTCAAATTCATCAGATTCGGGTGTGTAGCTTGAGCGGCTTTAACTTTATCGATTAAAGTTGATTCTACTCGTATATTCGTTATCTTTCACGGGGGTTCGTATATTCGCACTTGTAAATGCATACGATCTTCTACTCAACGCGTTAGCTACCACGTTCGCTTTTCCACGATGGTATTGAATGATATGATCATAATCTTCAACAGCTCGAGCCAACGTGTTTGGCACATTACACGTTCATTTTAGTTAAAGAAATATTTGAGGGTTTAAGAAATGGTTTTTGTACTGGGGTCAATACAAAATTTGATTTCACGCTCTAGGGGTAGGCTAAGAAGTCTTCAAGAATACGTCAGGAAATTTATTAACAATAGAAATACCATTCAAAACTGTGACTCTCATCCAAGACTTGGATAACACGTCAAATTGATACCTATCAACTTGCCATCGTCATTCACGACGTTGCCTACAGAAAGTCTGGCTTCGGTGCATTCCACACAAGAAAGTCAACAACGAAATGATCGGGGTTCTTTATTTATTGCTTGATATAACAATGATTGACTTTAGTGGTTTGGTTACTTGAATTCGCATAATAGGTTGGTTAGGAATATGAAAGCTAAAAACCTTACGAAAAGCATGATGAGTAGTTAACCAATCGATTCCTAAAATCACATCAAATGCAAGTATTTTTAAAGAGATACGATCGATAGGTAACGTGAAAGTGTTGATTTGAACAAGATTTATAAATAGTGAAGGTAACGAAGGTTTCTCCCAACTGAGTTTAAACAGATATATCAAAGTCTAACTTCTCCGGAGTTAACTTCAAACATTGAACACAACTAGGTGCAATAAAAGAGTGAGTAGAACCGATATCTAACACGGTATAGACTTCGCAAGATTTTATGACTAACATACCCGTGATAATTTTATTCAGGTTCCTCGTCCCGAAAAAAAATGCTCTCTCTTAAACTACCGACTTTGGCTTGTCTGGGACATCCTTTGGTGCTTCCATCCTAGCTGAACTTGTCTTCGGTGAACGAAAAAATCGGGCTAAATGACCTTCTCTTCCATAATTATAGCATGCTTTGGATGGCATCGCGCAGTTTGGACTGATGTGTCCCTCCCCTCCGCATTTGAAGCATATGATAGGTGGTCGTTCTCCTTCCTTAACAACGGGTGTTGGTGCTGACGTCTTTCCATCATTGTTGAATCTCCTCTTCTTGAAATGTCCATTTTTATTGTCTTGGCTATGATTACCACCGAAGTGGTTACCATTTCTGGCATGTTGATTCCCTCAACGCTTGTTGTCACCGTTTCGATGACTGTTACCACTTGTATTTTCATTCTGCCAGCTGTTTTCTCTTGGTTGCGTTGACTCGTTATCGCGCTCCAATAACTGAGCCCTATTTACAACATCTGAATACAAACACAGTTTATGAGAAATAAGATATTGACGTATCTCAAGTTTCAAACCTCTTAAAAATATGCGCGTCATTCATTCCTCATTATCGACCAAATTGGATGGAAACTGGGATAACTCCGCAAGTTTAGCCTCGTATTGCGACACGGTCATATTTTTTTGCTCCAACTTGATAAACTCCACCTCTTTCATGTGACGAATACTTTCGGGAAAGTACTTGTCGTTGAATAGCTCTTGGAACTTCTCCCAATACATCTTGAGTGTGTCAGGCTGGGTACATTTTACAGATTCCCACCAGTAATCTGCCTCTTCACGCAACATGAAGGTGGTGAAGGGAACCTTTTTCTCCTCGGAGCATCCCAAGAAATCAAATATCTTGGTGATCTACTTTATCCATACTTCAGCCTTAAGTTGTTTTGGCTCTCCAATAAACTCCTAATTGGTCCCACTCCTTGAATCTGCTTAGCGGTAATCAGTCCCGAGAGTTTCCAATGTTTCCACCTACATTTTGGGCGAGCCGCCTCTGCTTTGATGTTGCATGAATTGCATAAAGCCTCTGAACATTCCATCGTTCATCATTTGGTCAGTGTTGTTGTTTGCTTGAGGATTGTCGCCTTCCTGATGCACATTATTCTGATTGTTGATCTGTGGAGACTCAACGGTCTCTTGTGCTCCATTGCTATTCTCAATATTCTCGGATGCCATTTTCAAATCTTGCCACAAAACAAGGGTTAATTGACATGCAACATATTATCCATATACTCACGACCAACCAATTAAATACCAAATAAACTTAGGTAAGTCATACTAGCGAAGGAATTCCCCGTCTCTCCCCTCCTAGTTCTAGTCTCACATCTTAGCCAGGGATATTTCCCGAAAAAAAGAATATTCCCCGACCAATCGAATATTATATAACAACTTGTGTACTTTGCAAAATTTATAAATATAACCCACAACTATAACATTATATCAAATCCACTCCATAATATAAAAATAAAAAATTATTTCGAGAAAATTAAATATTTATTTATAAAATCTGGGGTCTCACAAAAGAGCCCCGTCAATGAAAAAAACATAAAATAAGTGAGCATGAATACCCTTTTCGGAACCTGAATCTTGGTAATTATTTGAGCTAAGTTGGAACTTGTTTGTTTTTGAAATTTTTGAGTTTATGTTGTATGATTCCTAATAAGAAACTGGTTATATAATTGAATTTGATTCGATATCAGTATGCATGGGCGTTGCACACACACACACACACACACACACACACACACTATATTAGTGACAGGGTAAGATGTAAGGATTGATAGTGAGTGCAGATTGATTTTTGAAATGAAGTGTTGACATGTTTACTAGTTTTTCTGAGGCCGTATGAGTAAATAATCTTTACTGTCTTAATTCTAGATATGTAGTTTAGTTGTTAGTGCATTGCATTGCATATTGCTTGAGGAAAAGCAATGTTCAAGTTTGGGGGAATTTGATGAGTATGTTTTTAACCTACGATATATGTTCATTTAACTTGATATATTGTTAATTTTTGGTAATTTCATGTTACTTTTGATGGGTTGTTTGCTTGTTGCAGGATAACCGATGGGTCTATCAAAATGTTACAATTGGAAGGAGATTTCGAGCAATTCTGGAGCTTCTGACTACATAGCTCAAAAGGCTATTTGTGATACATAGTAATCTAACGTAACGCTACTGAACGAAAAAAAAAATCTCTGGGGCGATAAGCGCTGGCGCGTTCTTTGGTGTGTGTTATCTGCAGTAGCCAGTATTTATCGGTATCTTTGTTGGGCGAGAATTAATTTTGGCAAGAAGTTGGGATGTGACACCCCCAAATCCGGGTACTTCAATTCCACGGGATTTGGTGTTCACTGTACAAATATCATCTATCTATCTACCCGTAATAAATGCAAACCATGCAATAGATAGATATAAAATCCACCTCTTATGGGGTTACAACATCCGAATAGTAAATACAATCCCAGGTTAAACTAACCTTAAACATCTGTGCGAAAACATTAACAAATAACTCTTAAACAAAATCATTAACTTAAGTCTTAAACAGAAATACATCATCATATAAAATAACAAGTCTTCATCACTTGTTAATCTTGCCCTTACCTTTGCTAGTAGAAGGCTCGTCAGACCTTTCGTTCTTAACTGCAATGTTATTATTACGCAAGAGTGAGCACTATTGCCCACAAGTAAAATAATGAAATAATAATGTATAATAACATGCGAGTAAATCAAAGACTTCTAAAATAAAAGCTCAACTTTTGAGTCAAGAATGAATAACAAGAATCAAAAGATTTCTGAGGGTCATAAGACCTTGGACTATGTCCTAGGTTATCAAGGGTGATACTTGAAACCTTTAACAGTCATAAGACTATGGACTCTTCTTCTCGTACTTAGGGGGATCAGCCCTTAGTACCATACTGTGCACAATATCTTAACGCTAACGCATAAGTAAATCCCTTTGCAGGGTTGTTCATCTCAGTTTGACATTCAAGTCCGCACCAAAGGAAGTTTGGTTTGGATAATTCAATAAGGGTTTCGAAATTTATAACGTTCCTCAACTATGGACTAGTCGAATCAATAAGGGTTCGCTAGTCTAATAAGGTTAAACAATAATGATAATTAAATTGAATAATAATCTCAATAGGTATACAATAGGATAATTATTGTATAACAGAATCATGCTTTGAAAAGATAATCAATCTTTAATATAACAATTGAACTTGATTAATAATAATGAGAATAACTCAATAATGATAACAAGTAGGGTTAGGAAACTTGATTCGTGCGCAGATTACACGTTAATGAAACATATTCCTTGAATTTAATCCTACATACCATTTACATTCACAATACCAGTTAGTTATAACTTAACTAGTCATCAAATGTTCATTCTTTTTGTCTAACTCAAATTATGACTATACTTAGTCAATTTATTACACTCATTGTCACATAATTTACACTTCATGAATGACAAGCTAATTATGTATTCAATAATTCAATCCACATGTAATTATGTTATTTACATGTTAAGCATCTATTTTAACATCTTATTATACTTCTAACATATTTCTATATTCATTACATTAAGTTACTAACACATTGCTAGACTTGACATTTAAAAATAGTTCATTTCTAACATTACGGAGAGTGGTATTTATATTTCACCGTTATCTTATCGGGTACTCGGCGCTTCTGGTGGGACTCTTGGCACCTGGTAGCGCGAATGTTAAAACACGAGACCTGGCGCCAAGCAAGTATGGCGAACCAGAAACTATTCTGCAATTCACGAAAAATTGCATAACACAGCCAAAAACTCCAATTAAATTATTACTACACGAATTTAATCATACCCATTCATAATAATACAAATATAATCACTACTTAACCCTTCTAGCATGATTTTAACATGTAAAAACATATAATTAACATGATTAAAACATGAAAATTTTCACTGTTCTTTGTGTTCTTGAAGGTTTTGAACAAAAACATAAAATTTAACACTACGAATTCGTTATAGCACCGAATCTGTTCACTTAAAATTTGGTCTCTTCATATTAACTTGCATAATAATATACGAGTATAATTTTTACAAAACCATTTATGTTTGACACATTAAATTTGCGTATAAGGGCCATATGGCCAAAACCCATACTCTGTAAGTTTTGAGCAACATATACGACGTATTTTCATGAAACTGATGACATGATAACTTACATAATATATAATTAGATACGATTTGATAAAATTTAACACATATACAAACTCATAGACATTACTCCTTTCCCAAATACAGAGGTTTAAACAAAAACTTTGAAAGCCATTTTTATGCAAACTTAATGACGTAAAAAGAGAAATTGGGTTTGGAGAATTTACCCAGAGTATAGATTTAGAAGAGATGATCAATGATGATCCTTTCACAAATGATTGATGATTACACACTCACAATTCCTCTCAAACCTCTCAATTTTCCCTCTCTGAACTCACAATTTTGCTTTGCTTATTTTCTAGACTTAGCAATCAACTAAAAAGAAAAGAAGACGTCGTATTCAAATAAACTGATGCGTTGTGGATGTCAGTTACCCATCATGGGTTAACTGCTCCCAACCTCCACTAGTGCCATGTTTGGCTAGCCTTAAAAGGCTTATACTCAATTAATTTAATAAACTCTTTTATCATATAGTTTAAATAATGTTACACCCTTACACAATAATTCAAATATTTTATTTAATTTAATTTAAATAAAATATAATAATTTATCATTAATTCACATAATCATATAATTAATTTTCTCATTAATTAATAATATCAAATTATTAATCTCTAATTAATTATTACATTAATTAAAATAACACTAGGCTTATAAAATATTTCATTTAATTCAATAAGCTCACATAAATACCTACTTGAATAATAATTATTCTCCGCATTAATTTAATAAATATAATACATCTATTAAATTAATCTATCACAATTGCATCAATTAATTATTTAATCTAATAATTAAATCATTGAAAATATTTATTTAATTCAATAAATATTAAAAATGAATTACAAAATCTCGTTCGTCACATCTTTCCCCCCTTAAAAGGATTTTGTCCCCAGAATCACGACTCAATAAATTCGACCCGTTAATTCAATAAATAAGTCTTTTTCAAAATGTAGGGGTTCGTATTCAATTACATGCTTGTAATCGGGTTTGTAGGGTCGTAAAACAGAAATATGGAAGACGTTGTGGACAATCTCGAGTGCTGGAGGTAAGGCTACCTCGTACGCGACTTCTCTGATTCTTCGAAGTACTTCAAATGGTCCAATGAATCTTGGGCTTAATTTCCCTTTCTTTCCGAACCTGATCTTCCTTTTCTAGGGAGAGACCTTCAAGAAAACATAACTACCTGATTCAAATTCGATATTTTTACGATGTGGATTAGCGTATTTCTTCTGTCTATCTTGAGCTGCTACCAGTCATGCTCGGATCACTTTGACTATTTGTGATGTCTGTTGTACCAATTCTGGCCCTAGCAATTGTCTTTTGCCAACTTCATCCCAATAAAGTGGAGTTCTGCACTTTCTGCCGTATAATGCTTCATAAGGCGGCATGCCTATACTAGCGTGTAACTGTTATTGTAGCCGAACTCTACTAACGGTAAGTGATCATCCCAATTTCCTTTAAAGTCCATCACACAGGCTCTTAGCATATCTTCTAATGTCTGAATCATTCTTTCGCTCTGACCGTCTGTTTGAGGGTGGTATGCTGTACTCATTCGCAATTACGTACCCATGCATTCCTGAAGACGTTTCCAGAAATTCGATGTAAAGCACAGATCTCTATCAGAAACAATTGACACCGGCACTCCGTGCCTCGAAACAATCTCTTTTACGTATATTCTTGCCAACTGATCTAAGTTGAATTTCATTTTAATCGGAAGGAAGTGTGCAGATTTCGTCAGTCGGTCAACGATAACCCATACTACGTCATAGCCTTTCTGAGTCATCGGAAGGACAACCACGAAGTCCATTATAATATGTTCCCATTTCCATTATGGGATCTCTAACGGTTGTAGCAATCCACTCGGTCTCTGATGCACTGCTTTAACTTTCTGACAGGTCAGACATTTGGCAACACACTCTGCAACATCTCGTTTTAAATTTGGCCACCAGAAATGTTGTCGAAGATCTTGGTACATTTTGGTACTACCAGGGTGAATCGAATATCGTGAACTATGAGCCTCGCTCAAACTTTCTTCATTAATATCTTGTACTGGCGGGACCCAAATTCTTCTTTCAAATATCAGTATTCCTTCCTTATCCATCTTAAATCACGGTTCAGTTCCTTCAGATATCTTCTTTGTCACCTTTTTACATTCTTCGTCCTGAAGCTGAGCCTCCTTTACTTTATCTAGTAGAGTTGTACCTAATTGCATCTGCAATAGCTTCTCGTCAATCTCCATAGGATACTTCACTTCCAACTCCAATTTCTCCATTTCTGCAATTAGCTACTCCTGAGCAGTCAACATCATCAATTTCTCACGACCCTTTCTACTTAAGGCGTCGGCAACCATATTTGCTTTACCCGAATGGTATAAAATCTCACAGTCGTAATCCTTAATTAATTCCAACCATCTTTTTTGACGTATATTCAAATCCTTCTATGTGAAAATATATTTCAGACTCTTGTGGTCGTATATATTTCACACTTCTCCCCGTAGAGATAGTGTCTCCAAATTTTCAAAGCAAAAATAACTGCAGCTAACTCCAAGTCATGGGTCGGATATCCCTTCTCGTAATCCTTCAATTGTCGTGATGCATACGCAATGACTTTTCCATTTTGCATTAACACACAACCAAGTCCTTTATGCGACGCATGACTATAAACAACAAAATTTCCTGTATCGTCCGGAAGAGACAACACAGGTGTTTTACTCAACCTCTTCTTCAATTCTTGAAAGCTTTCCTCACACTTCTCCGTCCAAACAAATTTCATAGCTTTTCGAGTTAAATTCGTTAACGGAGTTGCGATCTTGGAAAAGTCTTATATGAACCTTCTATAATATCCTGCCAATCCAAGAAAACTTCGTAATTCCGACGGCGTCCTCGGCTGATCCCAGTTAATCACGGCTTCGACTTTGGATGGATCTACCAAAATTCCATTTTTATCGATCACGTGTCGAAGAAATTTCACTCGTTCAATTTAAAATTCGTATTTTAAAAACTTGGCATACAACTTTTCCCTTCTCAATACTTCCAATATTAATCTCAAATGCTCTTCATGTTCTTCCTTGGTTTTCGAATAGACCAAAATGTCATCTATAAATACCACTACGAACTTGTCCAAAAACGGCTTGAACACACCATTCATTAGTCCCATAAATGCTGCAGGAGCATTCGTAAGACCAAACGACATTACTAAAAATTCGTAGTGACCATATCGCGTTCTGAACGTTGTCTTCGGTACATCCTTTGGCCTCACCTTTAGTTGATGATAACCGTTTCTCAAGTCTATCTTGGAAAAAGTATCTCGCTCCCTTCAATTGATTAAATAGGTCGTCGATCCTCAGTAATGGATATCTGTTCTTAATCGTGATCTTATTCAGTTCTCTGTAGTCAATGTAGAGCCACATCGATCCGTCCTTCTTTTTCACAAATAACACCGACGCTCCCCACGATAATACGCTCAGTTGAATGTACTTCTTGTCCAGTAATTCTTTAGTTGTACCATTAATTCTGTCATCTCTACTGGTGCCATTCGGTATGGTGCCTTAGATATTGGAGCGGTTCCTGGCGCCAAATCGATCACGAAATCAACTTTTCTATCTGGCGGGAGTCCTGACAAATCGTTTGGAAAGACATCGACAAAGTCTCTCATTACTGGTATCTCTTCTACCTTCGGATTCTCTTTTCGACTATCGACTATGTAAGCTAAGTATCCTACACAGCCTTGTCTTAACAACTTCCTGGCCTGCATCATCGTCAGACAACTCACTTGTCTAGGCGACTTGCTACCATAAAACACAAACTTTGGACGTTGAGTCATAAGGTTATCGCTTCTTTTGGCAATCAATTACGTGACCCGTAATTGAATAACCATCCATTCCCAAAATAATGTCAAATTCCCCAAGTCGAATAGGGATAAGATCTACGTTCATGATATTACCCTTAATATCCACTCTACGCTTCTTATATACGTCACGTAATGAGAATTATTTCTCTATTCGCAATTTCTATGTTCATGGGGTAATCCAATTCATCCTTAGGCAAATCTAAATTCTTGGCAAAGTCATCGGATATAAAGGAACAAGTAGCACCCTAATCAAATAAAACATAAGTATTAATTTTATTGATCGGAATGATACGACACCACATCACGAGATTGAATCGCATCCTCGCACATCATGTTGAAAGTCCCAAGCGGTTGGTCGATTTATTGCGGTTGGTCCGATGATATTTAAGGCATTTCCACTTGTTGTTTCCCTTGCGGTTTACTCGATCCTCGACCCTCCCGATCCCTTCTTAGGACAGTCTCTTGCCAGATGGTCCTTCGAACCACAAGTGAAGCAAGCACCCTTCTTTGGGTTAGGAAAGTTAGGTGCTATGTGGCCTTCCTGACCATAATTGTAACACACTCTTTTTCCCTTCATACAAATTCCCAGATGAGTTTTCTCGCAGGTCGGACATGCTTCGATTATTTTCTTCTGACTTCCTTGTTGATTCCCCGATGATGAATTGTCATTCCACCTTTTCTTCTGATTAAAATTACCACCTCATGTGCCACTTCCACTAGCCTTGTTATTTCCTTCACCTTCACTCTTCTTCTTCTTCTTCTTCTTCTTCTGATCTTGATTGTACTTGGTCACCGCATCGCTTCCACCTTCAGCGAGGATGGCCTTTTCCAGTACTCTAGTAAAAGTGTTTATCTGAAACATTTATACTTTACTGTATACCCAAGGCTTTAGTCCTTGTTCTAAACTTCTGGCTTTTCCTCGTCCGTATGTACTTGATACGGGGTGAACCTCGCTAACTCATTGAATCTAGCCGCATAATTAGGTACGCTCATATTTCCCTGCTTCAATTCAAAAAATTGAACCTCCATCTAGTTATGCGAGCTAGTTGGGAAAACATCTCGAAGAACATCTCTTTAAATCTCTCCCAAGTAAATTCACCTTCACCTCCTTGCACTTTGTTTGCTTGCCACCAATAGCTAGCTTCAGACTTCAGCATAAACGTTGCAAAAGCGGTGTTCTGGTCTTCTCTAACCCTAGCGACGTCAAAAACCTTCTCCTTTTCCATAACCCACGTTTGAGCCTCGATCGGGTTCATGGAACCTTTAAATTCTGGCGGTCCCACCGCCTTTTTTTTTCATAAATGTAGTATTTGGTGGAGCTTAAGGTTGATTATTCATTGCTCCAAATGCAAGTTAACCAATTCTTTGAACAAAGATTAGCATTGGCGTTATTTTTGTTATTCGTAGACTCTTCCTGAGCTGGTTGACGTTGTTGCCTTCTTCTTGGCGGCATAATTCTGTTAAAATATAAGTTATTAAATCTCTATTAAATTCTCTAAATAGTTAAGACTTAACTCAATAATTTAATATAATCATTTAACACATTATCTCAAACAACTTGATATATATTCATTCAAACTAAAAGTTTTAACATCAAACGATAGCATCACTGCTATTTACATCATCTATCCTAAGATAAAGAATCTACAGGATTTAAAATATTAAAATATTCCTTCGTTCATAAACACATCGGAATTTACATATAAAAACTAATTAAGTCTTTCACATAATTAAACAAATTCTATCACTGTCTGTCAAGGCGCTGAATAGCCTTGCTACGCTCATCTTCCATGATACGAGACATCGTCCTGCGATCCAGCATGTACGATGGGAAGTCCTTCGAACAGGATGGGGTACCTCAAAACTCAATCCTGGGCCTCATCCATTGCATGATTAAGTGTAGAGTATGTCTCCCCAAGCTTCGCCTTCTTTGCACGACCATCCTCTTCTGCAAGATCAGCACGACGTGACTCTCTCACCCAGCCTTCCTCTGCTATGATCAACCTTTTGGAGCTTTCCTTTAGTTCCTTCTTCAACTTCTCTATCTCCTCGGTCTTATCTTCGGTTTGACCCTTCTCGTGGACCAAATCCCATTCTACATTTCCCAGTCGTGAGTGAAGGGTCGAAATCTCCCTCTCCTTCTCCTCGAGAGTAATCTGCTGAATAATAGCCCGCTTAGTCAGATCCTGGACATCATCTTATAACTCTACATTATGGTTGTATAACGCGTCGTACATCTGAGCATCAATGGAGTGCTGTGGAAACTCCTCTTCCTCTTCTTCCTCGTCAAATTCCTCCTCGGGATCAGTCTCAGGTTCATACTCCTGACCAACAACGGTGATCAATGGAGATGACTTCCTCTGTACCAATTGTTCCCTAACGACATGTATGTCTCTGGCCTCCTCCTCTGCCGGTACTGTAGGTACTCGGGGTTCCTCCTCCCCTGCTCGACTAGTTCCTCCAGCATCCGACATCCTGACAATAAAATTTCAAGTTTTAGTTACTAAGTCGTACTAGTGAGCACATAATTTTTATCTTCATATTACAATCAAAGTATAATCCAAAGCACATAAAGTCTTTTATTATCTTCAATGAATTACAAAAATTCATTTCCTAAAACTCGATAAAATTTTTCCATCACTATGTTCTTTCTATAAGGGTATTACCTAAGGTTGTTCCCCCACCTAAGGTTCATAACCTACAGCTTTGATACCAACTTGTGACACCCCCAAATTCGGGAACTTCAATTCCACGGGATTTGTTGTTCACTTTACAAATATCATCTATCTATTTACCCGTAATAAATGCAAACCATGCAATAGATAGAAATAAAATCCTCCCCTTATGGGGTTACAACATCCGAATAGTAAATACAATCCCAGGTTAAACTGACCTTAAACATCTGTGCGAAAACATAAACAAATAAGTCTTAAACAACATCATTAACTTAAGTCTTAAACAGAAATGCATCATCATATAAAACAACAAGTCTTCATCACTTGTTAATCTTGCCCTTGCCTTTGCTAGTAGAAGGCTCGTCGGACCTTTCGTTCTTAACTGCAATGTTATTATTACGCAAGAGTGAGCACTATTGCCCACAAGTAAAATAATGAAATAATAATGAATAATAATATGCAAGTAAATCAAAGACTTCTGAAATAAAAACTCAACTTTTGAATCAAGAATAAATAACAAGAATCAAAAGATTTCTGAGGGTCATAAGACCTTGAACTATGTCCTAGGTTATCAAGGGTGATACTTGAAACCTTTAACAGTCATAAGACTATGGACTCTTCTTCTCGTACTTAGGGGGATCAGCCCTTAATACAATACTGTGCACAATATCTTAACGCTAACGCATAAGTAATTCCTTTGCAGGGTTATTTGTAATGCCTGAGAAAATCGGATTTTTAATGACAATTAAATTTTAATTTGATTATGTGAATTAAATGAATTTAATTGATTTCTTTGTGAGTAAGCTATGTGAAGGTCGTTCTATGACCTAGAATGTGCTAACGTGGTTAGTATTCATCAGTTTCTGTTTGGGGAATTATTTTGAAATTCCGGGAAATGCGTAATGATAGAATATCATGATAAGATGGAATATCTGATAATATTTCATTTATGGAAAACGCAGTTTTCGCCTGCGGACTTAAAACCTAAGGGTTGAGTATATTGATTTTCGAGGAGGAAATAATATGCGTAGAAGAAATGGTGTTAGGTTTAATTCAAGTGTTATATAATGGGTAATGCTAGTTAGTATCTATGTATAATACGTTGAGTAAATACGAGGTACAATACGATTATTGTACGTATGGTATACGAAGGGAATACGTGAATTGTATGTGTAGAATACGATGTATATCATAGGATTAATCTATGTATCAATGAGTAATTCACTTGTATTGGATTATGATTAGCCCAATCAATTGAATGACTAAGCCCAATGAGATGGATGAGTTAAGTCCAATTCAAGGCCCAATGTTTATTTAGTTAAACCAAATTCATTAAAACCGAACCGTGGGTCGAACCGGTGGGTCACCGAATGGGTAAAACCCATGGGGCAACCTATGGGATGTCACCTAAGGAGGTGGGCCGGCCACCTTGGTGTGGACTCCAAGCATAAGGCTTGGTCACCAAGTATCTTACTTGGTGACCACACATGAATAGTAAGGAGGTGGGGTTTAATGTCCAAATTGCCCTCCATTCTCATTTCCTATAAATAAGAAGGCAAGGTTGGCCATTTGAGAGTTTTTCAATTACTAACCTAGATTATTTTTAGAGAGAAAGAGAGCTATACTCAACCAAAACATATATTTTGGAAGATTAGACTTAGAGTTTTCAAGAAATTCATAAGAGTTCTTAAGGTATATTCCTTACCTTTCATCTCCGTCTCTTTTAGATTTTCTTTCATTTTAGAGAATCATGAAGGGGTGGTATATGTCATGAGTGAGGATTTAAAGATGACTTACCATAGATTCAATCTCTATAAGTCATGAGATTATAAAAATAATAAGGTTTGATATAGTTTTTGAACCATGAAAATATTGATAGTTGAGATCGATTGTTAATAAACGATTGAGCTCCATCAACATGTTAGTATACGCATCTTGTTTGGTTAGGATGTAGATATAAAATCCATGGAGTATTCCATGTGATTTGGCTTAAAGGACAATAGTAACGAAGTTATAGCGAATTTTGCGGAAATAGACGTTAAACGTCGAAAACGCATAAAGTCCGGATTAAAGGTCAAAAGTTGTCGTGTGACTTGAAAACGTCGGTTTTCAATGTCAACACGTGAGATAGGGTAATTAAGAGTTGTGGGTTCGAGAATCGTCGGATTCCGACTTAGAACGAAGAAAACAAGCATTGAACGCTCATTAACGTTTACGAACGTATAAAAAATGAACTTAATAGTGAATTATGAGTTAACGGATTCGAAAGTGTTGAATTCTTATATGAACACGTAAAGGATGTAATTCCTGACTTGTAGGAATTCGAATGGGTCAATTCGGATGTAAAACGAACAAATTAGGAAGCCGGGAGTTTCGTTAGAAAACCAAAACTGGTTTGGCCAATCACAGACAGACTTCGTGTATGGCACAAAAACCAATACAAAGATAAAGTGGTGGCCTACACAAAGACTCACTCGGCCGAAGTACCTGCTAACTTCGCCTTCATAAATACCACTAATATACAAGGGATGTCAACACAGTCATACCGGTAGTAAGAAAAAGTTGACCAAGTTAGGTTTTAAACTTCATTTGTTTAGAGACCTACCTGAGTTGAGTTTATATACTAAATGAATGTACTAAGACTAATCCTATACTACCTATACTAAGGTATAGAGTATGAAACTTAGGAATGAAATGCATATAAACAAGATATGTAAAATAAACAAAGTTGGTACTTTATCAACGATGTTTGAGTCCGGTTAACAAACGTTAATAGAGTGATACACCGGGACGAAGGGTAATAAGTCATGTTGACTTTAATAAAGATATTAAGTTAACACAGACATAGAAGATAAAGAAGCTTGTAGGAACAATGTGAATAGTTGTTTGATAGCTAATTATAGTGTGATATGTGAACATATCATGTAGATTCTGTAAAGGCTGTGGTCAGTCGAGTAAGTTATTTGAAGACGCTGAAAGGCAAGTTTTCTTAACGCTTGTCTAACTTCCATGTTAGCCAAGTTTTATGTGATTTGTTGAACTGAATTGCAAGACTTGTTTTAAAGAAAGGGTCGATGCCAGATTTTAACTCGGCTAGACTATTCGTAAGATATAGATTGATTATTATTCATATCATTCTATATAGAAATGTTAACGCTATCCTATGCCAAGTAATTGGTACGGACGTGAAGGTAAGGTTTGTCTATAAGCAAACAAAAGTATTTTTCATCGATTATTCGATGGGCACGCGAGTTTTCCAAAAATATTAAACGTAAATACGTTTAATGAATGTAGTGTTGATCAACATAGAGTACTATAGGTTGATCACCTAGAAGTGCTCGTAAGTTATACGGATGAATGGCCTTAGTGTTGTGGACTCCTTTTCAAGTATGAAAACCGAAATTTATCGTTCATGGTCTATCGAATGGGTTAATTCTAATCTATTCTATACTTTGGGAATTGATGTTATGAATCGTTAAAGTATTATTGATTCGAATACTTCATAACTATTGTTCGATTATGTTGGAATTGTTGTATAATTCATGAATGTGGTATTCTGTTATCCTTGATTAAACTTCTTTGAAATACATTATGCTCACTTCTTGCTTGAATTATATAACCGCAGCTAAAGATGAACGTCTCGTGAATGCCAAGAATGATAAGGGCAAAGCTAAGATGGATGCTTAAGCATTGTGTAATAGTTTAGTAAGTTTGTATGTATTATACATTATGAACAATGAACGATGTAACCGGTTTATGAACCTGGGAAGGATTATACTTTGATTGTAATAAGAAGATAGTAATTACTTTCATTTTGTTGTATTTCAATGGAATGATTGTATGGATGTTAGTACAGTGGAGCACCATCTATCGGGTTGGAAGATACCCGAATTTGGGGGCGTCACATTGTTCATCTCAGTTTGACATTTGAGTCCGCACCAACGGAAGTTTGGTTTGGATAATTCAATAAGGGTTCTTAAATTTAGAACGTTCATCAACTATGGACTAGTCAAATCAATAGTTCGCTAGTCTAATAAGGTTCAACAATAATGATAATTAAATTGAATAATAATCTCAATAGGTATACAATAGGACAATTATTGTATAGCACAATCATGCTTTGAAAAGATAATCAATCTTTAATATAACAATTGAACTTGATTAATAATAATGAGAATAACTCAATAATGATAACAAGTAGGGTTAGGAAACTTGCCTCGTGCGTAGATTACACGTTAATTAAACATGTTCCTTGAATTTAATCCTACATATCATTTACATTCACAATATCAGTTAATTATAACTTAACTAATCATCAAACGTTCATTCTTTTTGTCTAACTCGAATTATGACTATACTTAGTCAATTTATTACACTCATTGTCACATAATTTACACTTCACGAATAACAAGGTAATTATGTATTCAATAATTCAATCCACATGTAATTATGTTATTTAAATGTTAAGCATCTATTTTAACATTTTATTATACTTCTAACATATTTCTATGTTCATTACATTAAGTTACTAACACATTGTTAGACTTGACATTTAAAAATAGTTCATTTCTGAACATTCTGGAGAGTGGCGCTGCGGCGCCACTGTTGTATTGGTACTCGGCGCTACGGTGGGACTCTTGGCACTGTGGCGCGAATGTTAAGGCACGAGACTGGCGCCGCAGCGTGGTGAACCAGAAACTATTCTGCAATTCACGAAAAATTGCATAACACAGCCAAAAACTCCAATTAAATTATTACTACACGAATTTAATCATACCCATTCATAATAATACAAATATAATCACTACTTAACCTTTCTAGCATGATTTTAACATGTTAAAACACATAATTAACAGGATTAAAACATGAAAATTTTCATTTTTCTTTGTGTTCTTGAAGGTTTTGAACAAAAACATAAAATTTAACACTACGGATTCGTTATAACACCGAATCTGTTCATTTAAAATTTGGTCTCTTCGTATCAACTTGCATAATAATATACGAGTATAATTTTTACAAAACCATTTATGTTTGACACATTAAATTTACGTATAAGGGCCATATGGCCAAAACCCATACTCTGTAAGTTTTGAGCAACATATACGACGTATTTTCATGAAACTGATGACATGATAACTTACATAATATATAATTAGATACGATTTGATAACATTTAACACATATACAAACTCATAGACATTATCCTTTCCCAAATACAGAGGTTTAAACAAAAACTTTGAAAGCTATTTTTATGCAAACTTAATGACGTAAAAAGTGAAATTGGGTTTGGAGAATTTACCCAGAGTATAGATTTAGAAGAGATGTTCAATGATGATCCTTTCACAAATGATTGATGATTACAAACTCACAATTCCTCTCAAACCTCTCAATTTTCCCTCTGTGAACTCACAATTTTGCTCTGCTTATTTTCTAGACTTAGCAATCAACTAAAAAGAAAAGAAGACGTCGTATTCAAATAAACTGATGCGTTGTGGAGGTCAGTTACTCATCATGGGTTAACTGCTCTCAACCTCCACTAGTGCCATGTTTGGCTAGCCTTAAAAGGCTTATACTCAATTAATTTAATAAACTCTTTTATCATATAGTTTAAATAATGTTACACCCTTACACAATAATTCAAATATTTTATTTAATTTAATTTAACTAAAATATAATAATTTATCATTAATTCACATAATCATATATTTAATTTTCTCATTAATTAATAATATCAAATTATTAATCTCTAATTAATAATTACATTAATTAAAATAACATTAGGCTTTTAAATATTTCATTTAATTCAATAAGCTCACATAAATACATACTTGAATAATAATTATTCTCCACATTAATTTAATAAATATAATACATCTAATTAAATTAATCCATCACAATTGCATCAATTAATTATTTAATATAATAATTAAATCATTGAAAATATTTATTTAATTCAATAAATATTAAAAATGAATTACAAAATCTCGTTCGTCACATGGGTTATGTTGGGAACTATTAATTCTTTATGTCATGTGACCATAATAGGAGTGTGGGATGGTTGTTAGTTTATTTTGTGGGAGTCTTTGACTATTGAGTTGTTGATTTTAAAAAGGATTCATTTCTCCACCTGATTTCTTATGGGGAGAGTTAGAGTTGGATTAAGATTGATGTATGGAGCTGAATTGAGTTTAATTTTATTGCTAAGAATGGAATAATGGAGAGCTATCGAGACACACTTCGTGAATGAGATTGAAGAGCAAGAGCTTGGAGGAACGAAGAAGAAGAATAATTTCACGAAGATTTCAGAATTGAAGGGCGAGAAGGGTGGTGTATTATTATTCTCCACTAATTTCAATATTCAGTAATTGGGATGATGTTTTCTTTTATTTATTCAGTATTTAATTTATTAGCTATAAACTAAATTACTTATTGGGCTTATGATGGATCCTTGGGTGAAACGATGATTTTATAATTATGATTTTCAGTTCAATAAAGTATTTTCAATTTATCTATATTAATTTGAGCGTGAATTTATGAATTGCTTGATCAACAATTCGTTATGGATTTGTATGGAATCGAGAGAGGATATTCAAATCTAGACTTAGTTAATATAGCATGTGTCATGAGTTTTGTGAATAGCAGATTCTTGATTATTGTTAAGGTAGAGATATGCTTGACATCGCATGTAATCGAATAGAGAACTTAATCTTAAACCTTCTTTAATTTTAGTTCATATAGAGATATAGTGAGTTGGTTGATTTAGGTGTTTAACTTGGTTCTATCTAATTTGTGGATTTGAGTTAATACGATATTTGTGCATCGAAAGGTGGCTAGTACTACATTCGTGTTCTTGATTAATAAACTGAGATATTGAGTTGAATTGATTAAAGGTTTGAAAATCAGAGCGAAACTTAGGGTGAAATCATAAGTCTAATTCTCCATTAATTGTTTGAAATTCCAGATTTTGATATTTGCAATTGTTTTGTGATAGTTTGTTTATTTAATAATTTATTTTCTATAATTTTAAACCATTGAATTGAATAGTTTAATAGAATTAGGATTAATAGAAAATTGTTAATTGTGAAGTTAAATTTCTTGCTAATTTGTCTTCGTGGGAACGATACTTTATTCACTACTATATTACTTGTTGACCACGTATACTTGCGTGTTTTGCGTATATAGATTTTACCCAATAGTTCCTAAGAGGTTAAAACCCGAATTACGTAAATACCTCATTTCGCACAAACTTTGTTTGTATTCTAATGTTGTGAATATTGATCAGTTATTGGAGAACGATAATGAGTTAGCCCAACCAAAAGGTAATGACCAACAACATGATAATAATCATACCAGTGGCAACGGCCATCGGAACAATGATAACCATCATGGAGGAAATTATCATGCCAAAAATGGTAACCACTTCGGTGGTAATCATGGCCAAGATAATAGAAGAAATGATTCAAGTGTAAAATTCAAGAAGAGAAGATTTAACGATGATGGGAAGACGTCGGCAGCAGCACCAACAACAAAATCTAGGGGAGGAGAACGACCGCCAGTTAGATGCTACAGATGTGGAGAGGAGGGACACATAAGTCCAAACTTTTCACAGCCTTCCAAGGTATATTTTAGTTATGGAAAAGATGGTCACACAGCTTGATTTTGTCCTGTAGAAAAATCAAGTCCAGCTAGGACGGTGGCACCAAAGGCGGATACGGACAAAACAAAGTCGGCGGTTTTAGGAAGAGCGTTTTTCATGACTTCTTAAAAAACAAGTAACCCGAACGAAGTTAGCATGGGCTAGTTAATTATAAATTCTTGTGAAGTCTATACCTTATTCGATATGGTTCTACCTACTCTTTTATTTCTACTACTTGCGCTCAACGTTTAAATTTAACTCCGAAGAAATTAGACTCCGACTTATCTATTAAAACTCCATTGGGAGAAACCTTCATTACATGTGATATCTATGTCTTGGATGAGAGTCATAGTTTTGAATGATAGTTCTATCATTAATAAATTTCCTAACGTATTCCCTGAAGACTTCCTTTCCTACCCAGAAAGTAAAATCGAATTTTGTATTGACCCTAGTACAAAACTCATTTCTAAAACCCTTAAATATTTCATCAACCAAAATGAACGTATAATGCACCAAAGACGTTGGCTCGAGCTGTTGAAGATTACAACTATACCATTCAATATTATCATGGAAAGAATGAACGTGGTAGTTGATGCATTGAGTAGAAGATCGTATGCATTTATGAGTGCGATATTGTAAGCACAAAGACCCATTTCATATTACTTACAAATGATAAAGATAGATTTAAAGACTCTAAGGAACTACGCGATGATATACGAGTAGAATCGACTCTAATCGACAAAGTTAAAATCGCTCAAGCTACACACCTGGAGCTGATGAATGTGAAGAAGAAGGTTCAAGAGGACGTTATTCTAGAAGCAAGAATCGACGAAGAGAGTAAATCTCAACCCTCAATTTAATTGGGTCATTCGAAATCCTCGATCGAGTAGGAACTGTGGCCTATAGACTCGCTTTACCGCCAAGTATGTCTCGTGTTCATAATATTTTTCACGTATCGATGTTACGTAAATATGTGGACAACCCAAACTACATTATTGAATTATAACTGGACGAGATAGCGGAAGATTTAACGTATGAGGAGATACATGTTAAAATGTTGGATAAGAAGGAATATATTCTACGCTCAAAGGTTATACCTCAAGAGTTAGAAGCTGAAATGAAAACAAGGTATCCTCATCCCTTCAAACTACCAGGTACGTAAATTTCGAGGGCAAAATTTCATAAGGAGGGGAGATTGTAAGACCGTGAATTTTATGAAATGAAAGTATTCAATTTTCTTATAATTATTATTTTATTTAGTAAATGGTTACATTGATAAAATATTAAAGTTAAGGGTGATATGTGAAAATTTTGCAAAGAAAGCAAGTTGATATAAAATATTCGTTTTGTCGGGGAATATTCGATTGGTCGGAGAATATTCATTTTAACAAGGAATATTTGTACGACGACACAATCATTGGTGGATCCCACAACGGAGGTACCGTCGTAGTTAGAAAATGACTGAAATATTTTTAAAATTAACGGCGAAAGTTTTACCGTTAAACTGTTGAACTACCTGGTAATAAAAGTACAATAATATGTGTGGTTGAATAATAGAACACGGTATTGATTATTGATTCTTATGTGAAAAGTCACTCAGTTATACTTAATTATTGCTACAGTAATTGCTGCATAATATCTCTCATATTATTGATTCAATTATTGTCATAGTATCAATATTTATTAAATTAATAATTGAGACGACAAAGTTATTCATATTATTATTTACAATATTGACAATGTCTAGAAAGTTCTGTCGATGAGAGGTTTGGTCACCTAATTGCGCGCCAATAGGGAGAAATCCTTATCGGAAAACCCCCTCTTTCCTGGGAATGATCTGATTGTTAAATATTGTGAGTTATAATATTAATGATGAATAAGTTTGTGTTGATTAAAGATGAAATTGATATTTTCATTGTGTTGAAATTATTAGTGTTAGTGGAAATCGACATCTATTCTGATAATAATTGATGTCTGGAGGTTATATTAACCAATCGGGTAATTAATTGGATAAATGAGTACTTAATTGCTATTAATTCACATGCTTATAACTATTTGCTCACATATATGTACTATTGATTCAAATGCATGTACTATTAGGGGAGGTGGTGCAAGATTGATAATACTTGCATGACTAAATTAAAAATGGAGGTATAGATGAAGGCACTATACTGTAACTATTTTTTTCACATGTATAGAACTATTAATTCACATGACTGAACTATTGATTCACATGATGTACTATTAGGGGAGGTGGTGCAAGTTTGATAATACTTGTAGGACTAAATTAAAAATGGAGAAAAAGATGAAGGTATTATATTATAATATTTCGAGTCCCAAAACGTGCAATTATCGAAACTATATTTTTTTATAAATAGAAGATCATTCTTCTTTCATTCTCACCAATTCACTAAGACTCACAAGAGCAATTATAGAGGGAGAAGCTATAGAGAGATAGAAGAAAAGAAGTCTGCTACTTAACTATTCCAGTATCCAGTCTTCTTCCAAGGTAAGGGGTATTATTTATTTCATATTCTGAAGAGATATTATTTTTCGTATTCGTATAAATATTATTTTTGTTCAATATTCGTAAAGAATATCATCTTCGTTCAATATTCGTAGGAATATTATTTTCGTTCAACAGTCGTAAAGGATATTATTTATTTCATATTTAGAAGAGATATTATTTTTCGTATTCGTATGGATATTATCTTCGTTCAATATTCGTACGAAATAATATTTTCTTCAATACTCTGTAGTATTGAAGTAATATTATTTCATTTTGTATTCCTACTTCTACACTCATTTTGTTGAAGTATTGATTATATACTTCGTGAAATTAGTAGAATATCCTTGATATTTGTGCTTCATCCAGTATCTTTTCATTGAAATATTATTCTGAGCTTTCTTGATAATTATTAATCTTTTCATGCCAGAATACTATTCACGAGTTACTATTCATGAGTTACTATTTGTGGGTTACAATTCACCCGGTTACTATCCACTTGAATATTATTCACTCTGGTATTCGGGGTACTTTTCGTGCCGGAATACTATTCACGAGTTACTATTCATGGGTTACTATCAACCCGGTTACTATTCACTTGAATATTATTCATTCGGGTATTTGGGTAGGGTTGCACAAATGGCCCATGACCCTGACCTTGACTGGATCCCAGCCTAGACCCTACTGGTCAAAGTTTGACTGGTAATCAAAGCTCGGACCAGGTCGGGGCCGACCTCTAAGGCTACCAACAGACCAAGAATTTTTAGAACAAATTCGACCTGGCCTAGCCTTTTAAAAAGCCTGGTCCGGCCTGGCCTACAACTTGACCCGTCCCGAGGCCTGGACCGGCATAAAGCCTGGTCTTACATTTGATAAAATATTGGAATTGAACTCGGGTCTCTCTTGTTGTTTTGTTTTAAGCTGTGAACCCATACTTGGGTCTTACATGTTTGTGAAGGATGCATGTCTTATTTATAGTTTTAATAGCCTATGGTAAATTAGTGGTTAGGAGATGTGGGACTTTGACTCAAAGTTTTGACGTTTGAACTCTATTGTGAGGGGTGTATATCTTGCATACTAATGTCCACAGAATTGATACACCTGCCTTTGTTTTCTCTTAAATTTATAGTCCAATTGTGATCTTTATTTTTTTAAAACAGTGGACGTCAGTTCCTTTGACTGGAAGTTTTAATGGCGTAATCAAGTAACAAATTAAATATGAAATATTGTTTCCAAATTAATGAAAGTGTAGTGTTCAAAAGAATAAGATTTCATTTAAGCAATACCGAGGATGAAGCGAGATTAGGCGGACAAATGGAGTGGAAAGAGCGAACCAATGACAAAGAGTTCGATGAATTATGTTGAACTTAAAGTGAATAATGTTTTAGTTTTCCAATCAGGTATGTTCATCCTTAAAGATGTACACAATATTGTGTTTCTTCTATATATCAGTTGAAGATTGATATCAATCATATCATGTGCTTTTCAATTGTTATCAAATGATAATACTGGAACTTCTTGAAGGTTATACACCAAGTTTGGACCAAAATATTTGACAAGTTATTTTCATTCCTCCGGCTCCACTTCACCCTCACATATATAGCAATTGCATTTTTGTTTCAAAGTCCCACATAGTCTAGTTAACATCTCTTGTCCCTACTTTTCTTCTATAAATAGAGGAGAGGTCAAGTCCAAAATTTTAAAGTACAATGCACTTGAACTTGTGTTGGCTTGGGCTAAGCATGGCATAGTCCCACATAGTCTAATAAAAAAATTTTTGTCCTTGCCTTTCTTTAATAATTGGAGGTTTGGCTTAAGCTTGGCATAGTCCCACATAGTCTAATAAAAAGTTTTTTGTCTTGCCTTTCTTTAATAAATGAAGGAGCAGCTGAGTTAAAAAAATTTAAGTAAAGAAGAATTGGGCTCCTTTGGGCTTAACGAGGCCTGGCTCGGCTTGGCCTGTAGGCCTCAACAGGTCACAATTTTTTGTTTCAAATCGGCTAGCTTGGCTGCTGTGATCAAAAGTCAAGGCCCGACTGCCCGGTCAATGTACTAAGGCTTGGCGGGGCTTAGGCCGATCAGAGCCCAGAACTGCATGTTGTGCATCACTATATTTGGGGCACTTTTAATGCCAGGGTACTATTCATGAGGTACTATTCCCGAAGTACAATTCACAAGGTACTATTCACCTGGAAGATATATTTCTTTTCTGTCCAAATTATTTTTGATACATGAATATTATTCTTGAATTTTACTCCACAAAGCAGTATTATGTTGACAATTTGGATATTTTTAAACTCTGGATAAATTTAAAGTCTTTAATATTTATCCTTGATTTCGTTTGATTAATGCTTATATCAGTGTCATCATCATCATGTTTATATTGTGATGAAAGTCATCTGTGGCTTACGGACATAGATGGACTATTGATTGGTATGATTATGACCAGAGATTATTCGGTATAATCATGACCGTAATGTTACAAATGATGTGGTAAAAGTCCTCATTGGCCCGTAGTGCATTGATGGACAATTGTTGGTATGATTATGACTAGGGATTTTTCGATATAATCATGACCATTGATTATTACATGAATATCCTTGGCCCGTAGTGCAGGGATGATTCGATGATGTGGTTTATTTATTAAGCTGAGTCTCAGCGATAAAATTGATGATAAACCTTTTAAATCATAGAAGATAATAGATATCATACTCTGCTTGACTCTTCTAATGGATTGTTTGTTTCGCTGTAGTTGTTGATCTAAAACTTGTTGTCTATTGTACTCGATCAGTTGTTATACTGTTGAAGGCTAAGGATAATTTATTCTGCATTATCTTAGTCATAATATTTTTTATTGGGCTAGTTGAGCTCACCCTTTTGCTTTCATTGTTCTCTTCAGGAAATGAGAACGTAGTCGGGACTAGTCGGGGAACAGAGTAACAGTCTGAGATGGTGGCTATAGCAGTCCTCACTATTTTATGAAATAGTGTGATAATAAATATAATCAGGACTTTATTTGAGTTTGAATACTGTCTATGAGACAATATTCGTGTAAAAACTCTAAGTTACGCTATTGTCGTATTGTATAAAAGAAGTTTATAAAAGAAGCTACTCAGAATGGGTGATGTATACCTATTTTGGGGGCGTCACATATGGACTGGACTTATTATTCATGAGATGAAGTTATTTATTGCATATAATAATGTGTATGATAATAAATGGGATTTGTAAGGACCAATAATTTTAAACGATTATATATTTTACGAATAATTTTTTTTTATTATCATAATTGTTATTATTATTACTTTGAGCATGTGTGTTGTGGATTTAGCAAGTTAGTTATTGACTAAGAAATGAAAATGAGGCAAAGATGAATAGCTGATCAAAACCCTAATTTGAATTATTAATAGGGAATTGAACATTAATATAATTATTATATAAATGTATTTAAGATTATGCGTATTTGCGTTATGCGATTAATGTTAAGTATGGATTAGATGAGTTATAACATTAGTAAACCTAATTAGGAAACCCTAATTGTAATGCCCCCAAAATAGGTCCATTCCACCCAATCTATTCTGAGTCACCACGAAATACACTTGTCATGCAAAATACGACAATACATATGCTGTGAGTTTTAATACAAATAGATACCAACAGTGACTCTCATCCCTTTACGTGGATAGCACATCACATTGATACCTTGCAATGGTACCTTACATAAAGGTACATTCAATAACTGTTTTAGCAATTAAAATCTTTAGAAAATTCTCAAGGAAACCTTCGTACATGGGAGGCCATGCATCCAAGTTATAATATATATCATATGACTCGAAAATTATCCTTGGTTGACCCAATAGACCCCAAAGAAAAACGAGGAGATTGCTATCATGTTCTTTCCAATGGTGAGTCTTTTCTTGACATATAAATATCTCTATTGTCTCCAATTGAGAGTTATACTTCAACCAAACTCTTAGATTATATAGGTAGTGGTCGTAGATATACTCAGCAAGTGGATGTGCACAACCCTGTCTTATGATAACACGAGGTTATATGTCATTAGACATCTTGTGTGATAGTGGAAAAACACCCCTCCAATATTGGGTTCGCCTCACCCTATTTGATTCACCAAATATAACTACTAAATGATGTATAAAATATAACACATTATTCTAAAGTTCTCAATAAAATTATTTTCATACTGTTTAGGGAGAATCTCCACAGCTAGAGACCACCGTTCTATTCCTCTCATACCCTCTCGACCCAAATACACTCTTATTACACCGAAAGGAATTGTGAAGCGTAAGGGTGAGTACAACTAGCCCAAAGTAAAGAATATAATGACTAAAGATAATTAAATTATCAATAGTCTTCATCAGTAATGAATCAGAGATTTAGAACATATGGTAGATGATAAAACTTTTCAACCATAATTGCAGCGGAATGAGAAATCCATTAAAAGAGTCAAATACACCATAAAGTCTATTATCTTTTCCATGTTAAAAGTCCACCAACAATGTTTTATCCCTGTAACATCAATCAACAGTTCTGGTCCATAATCATATGAATAACTCAATATCATAATTGTGGTTCTAAATTCCTCTTCTCATCCAGGACGAAGATAATTTTTATCACATGTCTTTACCTGAAACATCAAAGATCATGGTTATACCAAATCACAGTTCATGTTCATAATCATACTGATAAATTAATCTTTGCACTGCGAGCCAAAGATATTCGTCAACAGTTCATCTTTACACTACTGGCCAAAGATATTCAACAACATGGCATCTTTGCACTACATGCCAAAGATATTCAACAACAGATCATCTTTGCACTACAGGCCAAAGATATTCAACAACAGGTCATCTTTGCACTATAGGCCAAAGATATTCATATCTCAAAGAACTATATAATCATTTCAGAATTTATATAAACAATAATTATAACCATGTTGATCAATTCACCTTTGCACTTAAGCTAAAGATATTCAATTATAAATTCAATGCTCATGATCATACCTAAACAATTCAACTTTGCACTACTGGCCAAAGAGAACCCATAGTCACGATCATACCAATAATCTACCCATCTTTACACTCAAGTCAAAGAGAAATTTTATCATCGGGATTATAAAAATATTATATATGATAATAAAAACAATATGATCAACAACTACATTTAATTTCAAGAGTAAGATTCAAAAATCAACGAAAACTTGGTCAGAAAAAGAAACCAAGTTTGTCGTGAATAGTACTCGTGAATAATAACTCGTGAATAGTAACTCATGAATAGTACTCATGAATAGCAACTCATGAATACTACTCTGTATTCGTACATAGTACCGTATATGTAAATAATGTAATATACGTAAATAGTGCCATAGACATGAATAGTGTCGTATACGTGAATAGTGTCGTATACGTGAATAGTAACCCCAGCACGAAAAGGTAAAAATTTCACAATAAAATTTATATCAATATTTTGGTATAATGATATCAAAAGAAATAATATCATTTACGAAGAAAATAACATCCCTTACTACCCTTACCTCAAAAGAATAGTACTTCTAGCTGGAATTTCGGATGTAATGCCGAAGGAAACTTGCACTGAATAGCAACTCTCAAAGTTTCTAAATATTCACAAAACACGCTCGATAATATATATAGAGAGAAAAAACTTGTTTCTTGTGTGATTTTCAATTATAACTCAGCACCCTATTTATAGGAAAATGCTAGAACGTCAAAGCAGACCTGACCTGCAACATGATGGCTTTACCTGCTACTATTCCCACCCACCACTTTTGAAATAAAATTTCAGTATATTTTTAACCAACCAAAGGTGGGGCCCACTCATTCTAGAAATTTCCAAAATGTGTTAAATTCAGAAACTTCAACAATTTCTGAATCAGTCACCTCTTAAAATTCATAACAAATCATACGTTAATTTTTAACATTTCAAAATTTGTGGACATATACTCAACTTATATATGTATAACATATCCAAAAATCACAACGATCCAACGGTCGGATTAAAAATTATAACTCACGCAATATATCTCAAGAACACTGATTTTTCGGATTATGAGTTCATCGGACCAGTTTCATTCAAACAGTCACCACGAAAAATCCACAATGAATTTTTGGGTGATACAAATTTCTACGAATTGCTTACTTCTAGGGCTATCTTTTGATATATGGGCCATCTCCTAACGCATTATACACAAAGAGTTATGGAATTTATAAAATCAAGTAATAAACTAATTTTTCTGAAAATCCCATATTTTGTTCTTCTTTTGATTTCTAGATTTCTCTCATTTGATTCATGCACCGTGAATTTAGTGTGAAAATATCACCATTATTATATAACCACATTATACATTTATAATGTAAGATAAAATATTAATTTTCAACAATTGACACTTTTCTAAGAATTCCTCCATTCCGACAAAATACTGATAAAACACCTCAGCATTAATTCTTTCATTTATATCCACACAAAATAAATATTTTCTTATCCATCAATTATATCAACATAAAATAAATATTTTCTTATCATATAAATCAATAATTAATTATTCACAAATAATATTACAGAATCACAATTATGACAACCAGGTCGTTCCCAGGAAAGAGGGAGCTTTCCGATAAGGATTTCTCATTATTGGCGCGCATTTAGGTGACTAAACCCCTTTCCTAGACATAACTTCCTTAGACATTGCCAATAATGCTATCTAACAATATTATTCAAGTAATATTAATTATTGATCGAATAATGGAGATATTGTGCAGTGTCAATTAATGAACAACAATAATATAAAATATCAATGCAGCAATTATTGAATCAATAAAATAAAATATTGATCAGTAATTACTGTAACAATTATTGAGTAGTGCCTTCTTACGTAAGAATCAATAATTCAAAATATTATGCAATACCGTAGTACTACTCGTGGCAACGACGCCAGACATCGTATTTTAACCATTGGGTATTCCAACAGTATTAACGGTAACAACTACGCCGTTTATTTATAAAAACTCATATTTTTCGCTTTCTTCATCCGACAATTATTCTGTTATGGGGCCCACAAATGGTTGCGCCATCGTACGAATATTACCCGACAACAAGAATATTCCACGACCAAACGAATATTCCCCGACAACAATGAATATTTTATAACCACTTGCTTATTTTGAAAAAAAAATTCATATATCACCCTTAACTTTAAACTTTTATCAATTTAACTATTTTCTGAATAGTAATTATAAGAAAAAGTGAATACTTTTATTTCATAAATTTCGGGGTCTTACACTAATGTTAATTTAGAAATCCTAATTTAGGATTAGTAAACCTTAACCCTAATTAGTAAACCTTAATCAATTATATGAAAGGGCAAAGGGATATTTTGCTAACTTAATGAAGTATGAAAGTGAATTACGAAAGTTAAGGGGGAATAATGCGAATTTTGAAAAATTTTAGGGGTAAAAACCTAAGAGTTGAAACTAAGAAAATATATAAAGAGAATATGCTATGAAAGAATATTTTGATAATATGTCGGGGGCAAAGTGTAATTTACCAGGGTACCAAAGTGTAATAAGCCGACCAATCCATGTAAACTTAAATCGACCAATCAGAGAGGAGATAATGCAAGCGTGATGTTAGCATGACACCATCCTTAAAGAAAAATAGAGATGATGCAAGTATGATGTAAGCATGACATCATTCTTAAATAAACTCAAAAATGATGTCATTATGACGATGTCATGGTGATGTCGCCTGGTGGAAGATATTTTGAGGGACTAAGGTGCAATTAATCAAGTACTAAAGTTTAAGTAACGTAGGTACCAAACTATAATAAGTCGAGCCCCTAACGTGCAATTAGTGAAACTATGATTTTCTATAAAAAGCAAGTTAAGTTCTTCATTTTTCTACCATTTTCAAGAGCAAAAATACTATATATTTATATTCTGAGAGATATTGTGAGATAAAAAATAACTTTCGAAACATTGAAGTGCTAGACGATTGGAAGTAAAGTTAACAACTACAAGAGATATTACTCTAGTGATTATTATTTTCATTCTTCTCTATATATTAATAAAAATATACTTTTACAAGTAGTTATAATGCCCAAATTATTTTAAGTATATAGTACAAAAGTCTTATTTACAAGCAGTTATAATGTCCGATTTATTGCTCTTATAAAGTAGAAAATATACTTTTATAAGCAGTTACTATGTTCGATTTTCTTCAAGTATTTAGTACGAATATTCATTTATAAGTAGTTATAATGCTGAAATTATCTCAAATATAATAGCCGAATATTCAGTTTATAAGCATTTATAAGGTTTGATTTATTTCAAACATAGTAAATGAATATTCATTTTACAATCATTTATAATGTTAAATTTATTTTAAATATAGTTGTTTAAATTATTTCAAACATAGTAAATGAATATTCACTTGTTCATACTCAGGCTTACCTTTGAATCCGTACCAAACAATTGGCATGTGATAGCGTTATCAATACTACTTTGAAAGACATGTAAATAAATCAATCAACTTTTAACATTCGCCTGGCCGAGTTAAGAATGACATCAACCCTTTCGTAAATAACTCATGTACAATATAACATGAATCATAGAAACTTCGTTAACACGAAGTTTAGGCAAGCGCTAGAAGAACTTTCCTTCAAGCGTCTTTTACTTTAAATTCAACCGTTCTCGGTCTTTACCGCCTCTACATGATATATTCACATAGTACACTAAAATTAGCTACCAAATAATCTAAACACATTGTTTATACTAACTTCTTTCTCTTCTATGTCTTAATCAAATTTATTTTACCAATAATATTCGTTAAGATTATTTAACATTCATTACTACTTATTAAAATTCATGACGACTTATTAACATTACAAGTCATAAACCAACACTTATCGATCGTCTTTTAAGTATTACGATGGTTGTAGCTCTAATTGGTTTGCTAGTTCGGACACATTTCCCCTGGATTACCAATATCGAATTCTGTATAGGAATTACATAAGTTTTATCTTCATTTCTCATCATTATCTGTGTTCAATGTTTAGGTATTATAATCAATGTAACCCTAAAACATATGTTCAACTCGAATACGATCGACGATTATCGATAACATACTTTGCGTTCACATTTTCCTTAACCTGAACTCAAATTTTAATGGTTAAAGTTGAGGTTTTAATTCCCCTTTTTGAGGTTATTTAAGGTTTAATTACTATTCATAATCATCCCTTAGACATTCCCCAACTTTTACACTTATAAAAACTCTTCACTATCAAATGCATAGGGTCGGCACTACAGCGCCATTCCCTTTTTTAAATGCTACACTACAGCGCGAGTTAGCAATAACTGAGTTCCTAAGTAGGCACTACAGCGTCAACTAGTCAGGCTTGGGTGGCGTTGCATCGCCTGCCCTGAGCCCTTGAAAATTTTATAAGTTTTTCATTATGATTTCTTCCTGAGCTCGTAACGCGATCATTATAACTCGGAATTGGCTAGTTCAAAAGCCATTATCTCACATATTTCATGTACTACAATTTCAATCGGACATAATAAGTTTCTGAATTTGTTAATGATAAATTCATCATTTAAATTTTCATTACGCGTTAAACGTTCGTGAACGTTATTCACTCAGTTCTTCGTTTTAAGTCTGAATTCGACTGTTCTTGAGTTCACGACTCTTAAATACATCATTTTTCGATAGTCCACCAGAAACCTAGATTTCTAAGTTAAACGATGACTTTTGACTATCGTTCTAGAAATCTTTATTAACTACAATTTCGATGATTAACATTTTTTCCCGTAAATTTTGCCATAACTTCGTTACTCGAGATTTGTAACGCACCCAAATTCTAGTACTTGAAACCTGAATTCGGTGCTTTACGATACCATTTCTATGAGCAGAAAATACTAATAATAATAACAATAATATATATATCAAACTTAATTTATATATGCATTAGAGTCTACTCCCAGGTACACGACCTTTAAATATTCATTTACATGATACTTAATAGTTATCATCGTCTTAATAAAGTTATACTATTACATAGAATACCAAAAATCTTATTTTGTTTGCTTTCCTTTTTCCTTTGTTTCTTCATGACCCTTCAAGTTGATCACGATTGGCTTGTTTGATGATGTTGGTCCCGTGATCGCCAGAGTCCCGCTGCCCTTACCAGTAGTCACACTCCCTGCCTCCATTCTCCTCTTTGAACAGTCTTTCACCTTGTGCTCCATTGACCCACATATAAAACAACCAGTATTCATTCTTGGATTGGGGCAGTTGGGAGAGATATGTCCCTCCTTCCCACACTTGTAGCATACAAACATTCCTTTTAAACATTCACCAGAATGGTTCTTTCCACAGTTTACACACTACACAACTTGCTTCTTAACACCTTCATGATTGATCTGAACATTCCCAAAATTATTCACCTTCCTCTTTCCATTTCCACTTCTGCTTCCACTATTAATTTCTACCTTCCCAGCTCCTTTGACCTTACCCTTTTTCCTTTTCTCCTTGTTGTAGAGGCTCATGGCCTCACTCCCCTCCTCAACAATAATAGCTTTTTCCATGAGTGCTGCAAATGTAGGGATCTGCAACACCGCCACCTTGTTGTAGAGCCAGGGTTTTAAGCCCAACTCAAACCTTCTTGCTTTCCTAACCTCCGTATCAACTTGATGCGGAGCGAACCTAGCCAACTCATTAAACTTCGCGGCGTATTCTGACACAGTCATATTCTCCTGCTTTAACTCCAGAAACTTTACCTCCATCCTAGCCCGCATACTGGATGAGAAATAATTCTCGAAAAATAAAGTTTTGAACCTATCCCAAGTAACTATTCTTTCTCCTGCCCTCGCCTGATTTGGTTCCCACTAAAAGTTCGCCTCCCCTTTCATCATGTAGGTGGAAAAAGCGGTCTTTTGCCCCTCAGCTACCCTAGCTATCACAAACGCCTTCTCAATTTCCTCAACCTAAGTTTGGGCTTCTACAGGGTCAGTTTTACCTCTGAATTCTAGCGGTCCTACAGCTTTGAAATCTTTGAAATTTGCCAAGTAGTTGTCTGGTTGGTTCCCTACGGCTGGTATTCCTTGCTGCATAGCCTGAGCTACCATGTTCACGAAGTTTTGCATCAGGTTTGGTTATTGTCCCCCAACATTATTGACAGATTCTTCTGCACTTTGATTTCGAGTTCGACGTCTTGGCGGCATTATCTGATTAAATAAGATCATAAATTTAACTTACATTTTAAACTTTATTATATAAGTTTAATTTAGTAAACTTTTTTTTATTACTCAAACATAGATTCATATTCATTTAGTGAATACTTTACATAACATAACACATAATGCTTTAAACATCAGCTGTCCCTTTGTGACCACAAAAGTCGGGATTTACAGTCTTGACTAATACAAAAGTTGAGAATATTATATTACACAGACATACTTATCATATATATTACATTAAACACACCAACACAACAAAACCTATACTACCTATTTATTACACCTTTTTCTTGGACAACCTTTCGCCTAATGACCTTTATAGCCACAAATGTAATATATCATATACACATGGTTTGTAGTCGGGACAATAAAGAGTGGTATGTCCCTCGTAGCCACAAATGTAATATATCTTTTTCAAATTCTTCTTATCGGATTTTCCTAAGTCGTGGTCTTCTATCTTTCTTTTCCCCTTATTGCTCGGAGCTGCACACGATGTGTTGCTTGTGACTCCCATTTGATCAATTTGGATTTTAAGCTTATCTTGTTCTTCCATAGTTTTTATTAAGGCTTTTCACAATTGACTATTTAGCAGCTTTTCTATTTCCGACAGCTTTTTTAGAGAGGTAACCTTGTTCCTCAGATTCTGCACTTTCGTTGATGCTTGATCAGCTCCAACTTCGGTGTCTGAATCATTATCTGTTAGTTCCACCATTTCTGGATCTTGTACTACATTTTCCAAAATAACCACCTCATCCGAGTTGGTTCCATTGTGAGCCTCTATTTCAGCTATTGGCTTCGATATTAGCTCGGGTGTGTGGATTTGATCTTTATTCATGCTATAAGCATATAATAATCCTTTTCCACCTGACATCTACACACATAAAGTATCCTGATTAGCATGTAGTTTAAACACACAGCAAATAATAGTTTTGTAGAAGTTATCTTTTATTTTTTAACGATGAATTTATCCAATTCATCTCCTTGTAAACACCATATGAGTTATTTATATTTTCAACGTTTCCCTCTGTTCTAAGGTCATAGCCTAAGGTCTAGCCCACCTAAGATTTTTAACCCTAAGCTCTGATACCAACTTGTAACGCCCCCAAATTCAGGTACTTTTGAAACTCGAAATCGATGCTTTACGATACTATTTCTATGAGCGGAATAATACTAATAATAATAAGAATAATATAGATACCAAACTTAATTTACATATGCATCAGAGTCTACTCCCAGGTACGCGACCTTTAAACATTCATTATAATACATGATAGATAATTAATATCATTGTCTTACTAAAATTAAACTATTACATAAAATAACACCAACTTATTCTGCAACCTTCCCTTTCCCTTTGTTCTTAGCCGAGCCTTCTAGTTGTTCACACTTAGCTGAAAACTTTTTAAATTAAGCAAGGATGAGCATTTGAGTGCCCAACAAGTAATATCAATTATAAATATTAGCTGAAAGGATTAAATATTTTCTTTGTATGACCCTTCTACAACGAATCTGTAGTTGTGAAGTAAACTGAACCAATAATAATAATATATTAATTTTATATCAAAATTTTTGAAACTACGTACTGACTATAACTGGGGATTAGTTGACAGAATATGAACATTGTTTTCTATTTTCGAAAAGGTAAAAAAAAAACTTCATCTGAAAACCGTCATAACTTACGAGCACGGGGGTGATCAGCCCGTTATTCCCTGTAGTGATCAATACTACATTATCGTTCATCTATCCGCCTTTGGTGCACAAAAAGTTTTCCCATGTACGGGATGTTCATACTTAGTCGGGATTCCAAACCAAAACAATTCGGTTGGATAATAGTAAGGTTTTATCTTGTTCAACAATAATCTATAAGTTTGGGTCTAGCAAAATCAATTAGTTTAGACGAATTTTAAGTCAACATATACATACTGGAAATTTATAAATGTGTATCAACATGTGATTAAATACAATGATTATCTAAGTGAGGACACTTGTATAACCATATATAGAAATTAACGAACAAAATAAATATTTGAATTATAATATAATAATATGTTGATAAACAATGATCAGATATAATATATATATATATATATATATAATAATGATAATATAATTTGGCATAATGATAATATAATTCTGAACTTTCTTACTTATGTCTATTGCATAAAGTAAATGCAAAGGTAGGATATTTGCCTGAGATGCTGCTTACAATAACACAATTTAGTTTTATCTCTTATAGAGCAACATATCATTAATAATATCATTGGTTCGATTATAATATCACTTCATAACACATAATATTGCTATCTGCAGTCAACACATTACCTGATCACATTGTCACATATATTTAACAGTAATTGGATCACAAACAAACACGTATCGAGTCCAATTATCTAAGTATAGATCAATTTTTGAAACATGTCGGCATACTGACGGCTTTATTGGGTAATTATCGAGTCTAAGACTCTATCCTGTAGTTCAATATAACTTGAACATTGGTCAAATTATTTTAAATGACTTATAATAATTTTTAATTACTTATTATAATTTATCATGATTTTTCAACACCAGAATCATTATAAATGAATTAAAAATATTTTAAGTTATAATTAATGACTTTTAATATTTGGATAAATAGTACATTAATATTTAAATATTAATGGTAATTGTTTAGAAATGATTTTAAATGTTTTAAAGATCATTTAAGGGTAATATTATTACTTTTAAAATATTTTGAGTTATTATAAATAACTTTAATATTTTGGCAATGGTTTCATTAATAGTTTAATATCAATTAAATATTAACGATAATAAAGATATTTAATATTTTAATCATTTAATAATGATTTCGGTGTTTGAAAAATCATGATAAATTATAATAATTAATTAAAAAATTATTATAAGTTATTTAAAATAATTTGACCACTGTTCAAGTTATATTGAACTACATGATAGAGTCTTAGACTCGATAATTACCCAATAAAACCGTCGGTATGCTGACATGTTTCAGAAATTGATCTAGACTTAGATAATTGGACTCGATACGTGTTTGTTTTGTGATCCAATTACTGTTAAACATATGTGACAATGTGATTAGGTAATGTGCTGACTGCGGATAGCAGTACTATGTGTTATGAAGTGATATTCTAATCGAACGAATGATCTTATTAATGATAGGTTGCTATATAAGAGATAAAACTAAATTGCATTATTGTAAGCAGCAGCTCAGGCAAGTATCCTACCTTTACATTTACTTTATTCAATGGACATAAGTAAGAAAGTTCAGAATTATATTATCGTTGTGCCAGATTATATTATCATTGTTATATATATATATATATATATATATATTTTATATTATATCTGATCATTGTTTATCAACATATTATTATATTATAATTCAGATATTTATTCTGTTCGTTAATTTATATATATGCTTATACAAGTGTCCTCACTTGGATAATCATTGTATTGAATCACATGTTGATACACATTTATAAATTTCCAGTATGTATATGTTGACTTAAAAGCCGTCTAAGCTAATCGATTTGGCTAGACCCAATGCAAACTTATAGATTATTGTTAAACAAGATAAAACCATACTATTATCCAACCGAATTGTTTTGGTTTCGAATTCCGACTAAGTATGAACATCCCGTACATGGGAAAACTTTTTGTGCGTCAAAGGCGAATAGATGAACGATAATGTAGTATTGATCAATACAGGGCATAACGGGCTGATCACCCCCCGTGCTCGTAAGTTATGACGGTTTGTAGATGAAGTTCTGTTTAACCTTTTTGAAAATTGAAAACAATGTTCATAGTCTGTCGACTAATCCCCAGTCATAGTCAGTACGTAGTTTCAAAAATTTTGATATAAAATTAATATATTATTATTATTGGTTCATTTTACTTTGTGACGAACGAGACTTTTGTAATTTAATTCTTAATATTTATTGAATTAAATAAATATTTTCGATGATTTAATTATTAGATTAAATAATTAATTGATGCAATTGTGGTAGATTAATTTAATTATATGTGTTATATTTATTAAATTAATGTGGAGAATAATTATCATTCAAGTATGTAATTATGTGAGTTTATTAGTTAAAAGAAATATTTAATAAGCCTAATATCATTTTATAATTAATGAGAAAATTAATTATATGACTATGTGAATTAATGAGAAATTATTATATTTTATTTAATTAATTTAAATAAAATAATTGAGTTATTTTATAAAGGGTGTGACATTATTTAAACTATATGATAAAAGAGTTTATTAAATTAATTGAGTATAAGCCTTTTAAGGCTAAAAACATGGCACTTAGTGGAGGTTGAGGCGCTTAACCCATGATGGGTAAATCGACCTCCACAACGCCTTGATTCACTTCATTATTATACATATTCTTATTATTATTTTTCTAAGTCTGTCATAACAAGCCAGAGAGAATAGAAAACTTTCAGAGAGAAATTGTGATTTTGTGAAGAAGATTGTGAGTGTGTAATCAAACAAATACTTATGAAGGGATCATCATTGATCATCTCTTCTAATCTATACTCTGGGTAATTTCTCCAAACCAATTTCTATTTTTCGTATTTAAGATTTCATGAAAATGGCTTTCAAAGCTTTTGTAATGTCTTTGTAATTGGGAAAGGGTAGTCCGACGAGCCTTCTATTAGCAAAGACAAGGGCAAGATTAACAAGTGATGAAGACTTGTTATTTTATATGATGATGTATTTATGTTTAAGACTTAAGTTAATGATGTTGTTTAAGACTTATTTATTTATGTTTTCGCACAGATGTTTAAGGTTAGTATGACCTGGGATTATGTTTATTATTCAGATGTTGTAACCCCATAAGGGGAAGATTTATTTCTATCTATTGCATGGTTTGCATTTATTATGGGTAGATAGATTGATGATATTTGTACAGTGAACACCAAATCCCGTGGAATCGAAGTACCTGAATTTGGGGGTGTCATAGGTTGGTATCAAAGTTGTAGGTTATGAACCTTAGGTGGGGGAACAACCTTAAGTAGTAGCCTTATAGGAAGAACATAGTGATGGAAAACTCTTATCGAGTTCTAGGAAATGAATTTTTGTAATTCATTGAAAATAATAAAAGACTTTATGTGCTTATGTGTTAAATTATATGCTCACTAGTATGACTTAGTAACTAAAACTCGAAATTTTGTTGTCAGGATGTCTGACGTTGGAGGAACTAGTCGAGCTGGGGAGGAGGAACCCCGAGTACCTACAGTACCTATAGAGGAGGAACCCCGAGACATTCATGTCGTTAGGGAATAGTTGGTACAGAGGGAGTCATCTCCGTTGATCACCATTGTTGGTCAGGAGCATGAACTTGAGACTGATCTTGAGGAGGATCCTGAGGAGGAATTTGAAGAGGAAGAGGAAGAAGAGGAGTTTCCACAGCACTCCATTGATGCTGAGATGTACGACACATTATATGACCGTAACATGGAGTTACGAGATGAGGTGCAGGATTTGACTGAGCGGGCGATTATTCAGCAGATTACTCTCGAGCAAAAAGAGAGGGAGATTTTGACTCTTCACTCACGACTGGGAAATATAGAATTGGATTTGGTCCACAAGAAGGGTCAACCCGAAGATAAGACCGCAGAGATAGAAAAGTTGAAGAAGGAACTGAAGGAAAGCTCTGAAAGGCTGATCATAGCAGAGGAAGGCTGGGTAAGAGAGTCACGTCGTGCTGATCTTGCGGAAGAGGATGGTCGTGCAAAGAAGGCGAAGCTTGGGGAGACATACTCTACACTTAATCATGGAATTGATGAGGCCCAGGATCGAGTTTTAAGGTACCCCATCCAGTTTGAAGGACTTCCATCGTACATGCTGGATCGCAGGACGATGTCTCGCATCATGGAAGAGGAGCGTAACAAGGCTATTCAGCGCCTTGACAGACGGTGATATAATTTGTTTACTTATGTGATAAACTTGTCTATTATTTAGATGTAAATTCCGATGTAGTTATGAACAAAGGTATATTTTAATATTTAAATCCTGTGGATTCTTTATCTCAGGATAGTTGATGTAAATAGCAGTGATGCTATCGTTTGATGTTAAAACTTTGGATTTGAATGAATAAATATCAAGTTGTTTAAGATAATGTGTTAAATAATTATATTAAATTGTTGAGTTAAGTCTTAACTATTTAGATAATTTAATAGAGATTTAATAAGAATATATTTCAACAAAATTATGCTGCCAAGAAGAAGACGACGACGTCAACCAGCTCAAGAAGAGTCTACGAATAACAACAATAACGCCAATGCTAATCCTATTCAGCAATTGGTTAACTTGCTAGCTGGAGCAATGAATAATCAACCTCAAGCTCCACAAAATACTACGTTTAAAGATTTCAAGGCAGTAGGACCGCCAGAGTTTAAAGGTTCCATGAACCCCATCGAGTCTCAAACGTGGGTTATGGAGATGGAGAAGGTTTTCGATGTTCCTAGGGTTAGAGAAGACCAGAAGAACGCTTTTGCAACGTTTATGCTGAAGTCTGAAGCTAGCTATTGGTGGTAAGCAAACAAAGTTCGTGGAGGTGAAGGTGTAATTACTTGGGAGAGATTTAAAGAGATGTTCTTCGAGATGTATTTCCCGACCAGCTCGCAGAACCAGATGGATGTTCAATTTCTGGAATTGAAGCTGGGAAATATGAGCGTACCTGATTATGCGGCTAGATTCAACGAGTTGGCGAGGTTTGCCCCGTACCAAGTATACACGGACGAGAGAAAAGCCAGAAGATTTGAACAAGGACTAAAGCCCTGGGTATATAGTAAAGTATCAATGTTTCAGATAAACACATTTGCCGGAGTACTGGAAAAGGCCATCCTCGCTGAAGATGGAAGCGATGCGGTGACCAAGTACAATCAAGATCAGAAGAAGAAGAAGAGAGAAGGTGAAGGAAATAACAAGGTTAGTGGAAGTGGCACAGGAGGTGAAAATTTTAATCAAAAGAAAAGGTGGAATGACAACTCATCATCGGGGAATCAACAAGGAAATCAGAAGAAAAGAATCGAGGCATGCCCGACCTGCGGGAAAACTCATCTGGGAGTTTGTATGAAGGGAAAAAGAGTGTGCTACAATTGTGGTCCGGAAGGCCACATAACACCTAACTGTCCTAACCCAAAGAAGGGTGCTTGCTTCACTTGTGGTTCAAAGGACCATCTAGAAAGAGACTGTCCTAAGAAAGGATCGGGAGGGGTAGGACCAGGAGGAAACCGGGGAAACAACAGTGGAAATGCCTTGACTATCACAGGACCAACCGCAACCAACCGACCGACCGTCAGGACTTTCACATGACGGTGCAGGATGCAGTTCAGTCTCGTGATGTGGTGTCAAGTATCATTCCGATTAATAAAATTAATGCTTATATTTTATTTGATTCGGGGGCTACTTGTTCCTTTATATCCGATGACTTTGCTAAGAACTTAGATTTGCCTAAGGATGAATTGGATTACCCCATTAACATAAAAATTGTGAATAGAAAAATAATACTTGTTAAGTTTGTACATAAGAACTGTAGAGTGGATATTAAGGGTAATATCATGAACGTAGATCTTATCCCTATTCGACTTAGGGAATTTGACGTTATTTTGGGAATGGACTGGTTATTCAATTATGGGGTTGTAATTGATTGCCAAAAGAAGCGTATCAACCTTATGACTCCGTCAAATGTTGTGTTTTATGGTAGTAAGTCGCCTAGACAAGTGAGTTGTCTGACGATGATGCAGGCCAGGAAGTTGTTAAGACAAGGTTGTGTAGGATATTTAGCTTACATAGTCGACAGTCGTAAAGAGAATCCTAAAGTAAACGAGATACCGATTGTGAGAGACTTCATCGACGTATTTCCAGACGATTTACCAGGACTTCAGCCAGATAGAGAAGTGGATTTCGTGATCGATTTGGTGCCAGGAACTGCTCTAATATCGAAGGCACCATACCGAATGGCACCAGTAGAGATGAAAGAATTAATGGTACAACTACAAGAATTGCTAGACAAGAAGTACATTCAACCGAGCGTATCGCCGTGGGGAGCGCCGGTGCTATTTGTGAAAAAGAAGGACGGATCGATGCGGCTCTGCATTAACTACAAAGAACTGAATAAGGTCACGATTAAAAATAGATATCGATTACCGAGGATCGATGACCTATTTGATCAATTGAAGGGAGCGAGATACTTTTCCAAGATAGACTTGAGGAGTGGTTATCATCAATTGAAGGTGAGGCCAGAGGATGTACCGAAGACAGCGTTCAGAACGCGATATGGTCACTACAAATTTTTGGTAATGTCGTTTGGTCTAACGAATGCTCCTGCAGCATTTATGGGACTAATGAATGGTGTATTCAAGCCGTTTTTGGATAAATTCGTAGTTGTATTTATAGACGACATTTTGGTATATTCGAAAACCAAGGAAGAACATGAAGAACATTTGAAATTAACATTGGAAGTATTAAGAAAGGAAAAGTTATATGCCAAGTTTTTGAAATGCGAATTTTGGATTGAGCGAGTGCAATTTCTTGGGCACGTGATCGATAAAAATGGAATCTCTGTAGATCCATCCAAAGTTGAAGCCGTAATTAACCGTCGGAAGTACAAAGTTTTCTTGGATTGGCAGGATATTGCATAAGATTCATTCAAGACTTTTCCAAGATCGCAACTCCGCTAACGAATTTAACTCGAAAAGCTGTGAAATTTGTTTGGACGGAGAAGTGTGAGGAAAGCTTTCAAGAATTAAAGAAGAGGTTGAGTACAACACCTGTATTGTCTCTTTCGGACGATACAGAAAATTTTGTTATTTATATTGATGCATCGCATAAAGGACTTGGCTGTGTGCTGATGCAAAATGGCAAAGTTATTGCGTATGCATCACGACAATTGAAGGATTACAAGAAGGGATATCTGACCCACGACTTGGAGTTAGCTGCAGTAGTCTTTGCGTTGAAAATTTGGAGGCACTATCTCTATGAGGAGAAGTGTGAAATATATACAGACCACAAGAGTTTGAAATATATTTTTAAACAGAAAGATTTGAATATACGCCAAAGAAGGTGGTTGGAGTTGATTAATGACTACGACTGTGATATTTTATACCATCCAGGTAAGGCAAATGTGGTTGCCGATGCGCTAAGTAGAAAGGGTCGTGAGAAATTGATGATGTTGACTGCTCAGGAGGAGCTAATTTCGGAAATGGAGAAACTGGAGTTGGAAGTGAAGTATCCTATGGAAATTGATGAGAAGCTATTTCAGATGTATCCTGGTACAACCATACTGGATAAAGTTAAGGAGGCTCAACTTCAGGACGATGAATGCAAAAAGGTGATAAGGAAGATATCTAAAGGAACTGAACTGAGGTTCAAGATGGATAAGGAAGGAATACTGAGATTTGAAATTAGAATTTGGGGTCCGCCAGTACAAGAGACTAAGGAAGAAAATTTGAGCGAGGCTCATAGTTCATGATATTTGATTCACCTTAGTAGGACTAAAATGTACCAAGATCTTCGACAACATTTCTGGTGGCCAAATTTAAAACGAGATGTTGTAGAATGTGTTGCCAAGTGTCTAACCTGTCAGAAAGTGAAAGCAGAACATCAGAGACCAAGTGGGTTGCTTCAACCGTTGGAAATCCCAGAATGGAAATGGAAACATATTACAATGGACTTCATGGTTGGCCTTCCGACGACTCAGAAAGGTTACGACGCAGTATGGGTTATCATTGACTGACTGACAAAATCCGCACACTTCCTTCCGATCAAAATTAGATTCAATTTAGATTAGTTGGCGAGGTTATACGTAAAAGAGATTGTTTTGAAGCACGGAGTGCCGGTGTCAATTGTTTCCGATAGGGATTCGCGCTTCACATCAAATTTCTTTAAATGTCTTCAGGAATGCATGGGTACGCAATTGCGAATGAGTACAACATACCACCCTCAAACAGACGGACAGAGCAAAAGAACGATTCAGACATTAAAAGATATGGTAACAGCCTGTGTGATAGACTTTAAAGGAAATTGGGATGATCACCTACCGTTAGTAGAGTTTGGCTACAACAACAGTTACCACGCTAGTATAGGCATGCCGCCTTATGAAGTGTTATACGGCAGAAAGTGCAGAACTCCATTTTATTGGGATGAAGTTGGTGAAAGACAATTGCTAGGACTAGAATTGGTACAACAGACAGCAGAAATAGTCAAAAGTGATCCGAGCACGACTAGTAGCAGCTCAAGATAGACAGAAGAAATACGCTGATCCACATCATAAGAATGTTGAATTTGAATCAGGTAGTTATGTTTTCTTGAAGGTCTCTCCCTGGAAGGGGAAGATCGGGTTCGGAAAGAAAGGGAAATTAAGCCCAATATTTATTGGACCATTTGAAGTACTTCGAAGAATCGGAGAAGTCGCGTACGAGGTAGCCTTACCTCCAGCACTCGAGAATGTCCACAACGTCTTCCATGTTTCTTTTTTACGACCCTACAAAGCCGATTACAAGCATGTAATTGAATACGAACCCCTACATTTTGAAAGAGACTTGTCTTACGAAGAAATTCCTGTTCAAATTGTCGACAGAAAAGAACAAGTTCTCAAAAATAAAGTAATACCTTCTGTTCAGGTAATTTGGAGGAACCACAACGCTGAAGAAGCTACGTGGGAGCTCGAAGAGAATATGATGAAGAATTATCCTCATTTATTTACTTAATTTTATGTAAGCGATTCTTGGGACAAAATCTTTGTAAGGGGGGGGGGGGGGAGAATGTACCGGGTCAAAATTATTGAGTCGTGATTCTGGGGACTGAATCCTTTTAAGGGGGGAAATATGTGACGAACGAGATTTTTGTAATTTAATTCTTAATATTTATTAAATTAAATAAATATTTTCGATGATTTAATTATTAGATTAAATAATTAATTAATGCAATTGTGGTAGATTAATTTAATTATATGTGTTATATTTATTAAATTAATGTGGAGAATAATTATCATTCAAGTATGTAATTATGTGAGTTTATTAATTAAAAGAAATATTTAATAAGCCTAATATCATTTTATAATTAATGAGAAAATTAATTATATGACTATGTGAATTAATGAGAATTTATTATATTTTATTTAATTAATTTAAATAAAATAATTGAGTTATTTTATAAAGGGTATGACATTATTTAAACTATATGATAAAAGAGTTTATTAAATTAATTGAGTATAAGCCTTTTAAGGCTAGCCAAATATGGCACTAGTGGAGGTTGAGCGTAGTTAACCCATGATGGGTATCTGACCTCCACAATGCTGCAGTTCACTTCATTATTATACGTATTCTTATTATTATTTTTCTAAGTCTGTCTTAACAAGTCAGAGAGAATAGAAAACTTTTAGAGAGAAATTGTGATTTTGTGAAGAAGATTGTGAGTGTGTAATCAAACAAATACTTGTGAAAGGATCATCATTAATCACCTCTTCTAATCTATACTTTGGGTAATTTCTCCAAACCAATTTCTATTTTTCGTATTTAAGATTTCATGAAAATGGCTTTCAAAGCTTTTGTAAAGTCTCTGTAATTGGGAAAGGGTATGATTATGGGCTTATATATGTGTTAAATATTACCATATCGTATTTGATTATATATATATATATATATATATATATATATATATATATATCATGTAGACCATATCATTAGTATCATAAAACATGTCGCATATGTTGCTCAAAACTTACAGAGTATAGAATATGGTCATATGGCCTTATACGTCATTTTAATATTTCAAACATAAATGATTTTGTAAAATTTACACTCTTATATTATTATGCATGTTAATACGAAGAGACCAAACCTTAAATGAACGGATTCGGTGTTATAACGAATCCGTAGTATTAATTTTCATGATTTATGTTCAAAACCTTCAAGAACATCAAGAACAGTGAAAATTACATATTTTAATTTTGTAACTATGTGTTTTAATGGGTTCAAATCATTATATTAATGTTGGGTAGTGATTATGTATGAATTATATCATGTGGGTATGTCTAAATTCGTGTAGAAAATAAAAAATTGGTAGAAATTGGCATGTTCTGCGATTTTTTGAATCGCAAATTCTGCGATTGAGTCCAGACCGCATATCGCCGTAGCACGTTTGCCTAATTCATGCGCCATTGATGCGGAGTCTCATCTTGTCATGGTATGCTTACTACACCAAGCAAAGACCACTCTCCAGAATGTTCAGAAATGAAATTTTAAAATTTGTTCAAGTCTAGTAATGTGATAGCAACTTAATTTAAAGAACATATAGATATGTTAGAAATATAATGAGATGTTAAAATAGATGTTTAACATGTAAATAACAAAATTGCATGTGGATTGAATTATTGAATACATAATTAGCTTGTCATTCGTGAAGTGTAAAGTATGTGACAATGTAGTAAATTAACTAAATATTGTCATAATCCAGTTAGACAAAAAGAATGAACGTTTGATGATTAGTTATGTTTTAATTAACTATAGTTGTGAATGGAAATGATATGTAGGATTAAATTCAAGGAACGTGTTTAATTAATGTGTAATCTACACACGAGGCAAGTTTCCTAACCCTAATTGTTATCATTGTTCAAGTTTATTATTTACCTCGAGTAAGTTCTCATTACTAGTATTCAAGTTCGAATTATTATATTAAAGATTGATTATCTTTTCAAAGTATGATTCTGTTATACAATATTTGTTTGATTGTATACTTCTTGTGATTATTATTCAATTTGAATATTATTATTGTTGAACCTTGTTAGACTAGTGAACCTTATTGATTCAACTAGTCCATAGTTGATGAACGTTCTAAATTTCAGAACCCTTATTGAATTATCCAAACCAAACTTCCTTTGGTGCGGACTCTGATGTCAAACTGAGATGAACAACCCTGTATAGGGACTACTTATGCGTTAGCGTTAAGATATTGTGCACAGTATGGTACTAAGGGCTGATCCCCTAAGTACGAGAAGAAGAGTCCATAGTCTTATGATCATTAAAGGTTTCAAGTATAACCCTTGATAACCCAGGACATAGTTCAAGGTCTTACGACCCTCAGAAATCTTTTGATTCTTGTTATTCATTCTTGATTCAAAATTTGAGCTTTTATTTCAGAAGTCTTTGATTCACTCGAATGTTATTATACATTATTATTTCATTATTTTACTTGTGGGCAATAGTGCTCACTCTTGCGTAATAATAACATTGAAGTTAAGAACGAAAGGTCCGACGAGCCTTCTACTAGCAAAGGCAAGGGCAAGATTAACAAGTGATGAAGACTTGTTGTTTTATATGATGATGCATTTATGTTTAAGGCTTAAGTTAATGATGTTGTTTAAAACTTATTTGTTTATGTTTTCCGCATAGATGTTTAAGGTTAGTATGACCTTGGATTATGTTTATTATTCAGATGTTGTAACCCCATAAGGGGAAGATTTATTTCTATCTATTGCATGGTTTGCATTTATTATGGGTAGATAGATAGATGATATTTCTACAGTGAACACCAAATCCCGTGGAATCGAAGTACCTAGATTTGGGGGTGTCACATACTTCACAACTACTGATTCGTTGTAGACTCTGATGCATATGTAAATTAAGTTTGGTATCTATATTATTGCTATTATTATTAGTATTATTCCGCTCATAGAAATTGTATCGTAAAGCACCGAGTTCGGGTTTCAAGTACCTGAATTTGGGGGCGTTACACGATTTTTATGCCAAACCAAATGGAATCAATCCATTGGTCTATCATCTATATCCTAACAAAATCATTTGCACCTAAATTATGTGCGATGGTTTTCAATTTATCCATTAATAACAAATTCTAAGTTTTGATGGTTTTCTTTATTTAATGCTTAATTAGTTAATTATGATTCTCACTTAGACATGACTTATTAACGTTTTTGTTCACTAATAGCCATCCTTATTCCTCCGGAAGAGATATGCTCCACAATTTCATATTTTTTTTATAAAAAAATAATCGAAAGCTAGGGTTTACGTGTTTATACATTAGCGTTCTTCGTGTTCTTGCTTAAAGCTTGAATAATTATCTTCTTTTCTTCTTTGATTGTTTGTTAATGCTCTTCTATCTCTCTCTCTCTCTCACTCTCAATATAAGTGCTCAAAGTTGGTAAAACAACTAATGAACTCTTAAGCTTATTATTTATAGAATTACAAGATAGAGGGTATTTTGGTCATTAGGCCACTTCCTTACAATTCACACCACCTTTGGCAAAGCTTCCAAAGGAAGCTATCAACTCACTTGGCCACTAATTGGCCGGCCCATATGCCTCATTGGGGATCCACATGGGTTATCCTATGGGTTTTACCCACTCGGTGATTCATCGGTTTGACCCACGAGTTCGGTTCTTGGTTCGGCTTAGAAATAATCTAATATCGGGCCTAGTCTTAGGCATGATTTAACTTATCATTTGGCCTTGATATAATTCATCATTAGGCTTCACTCATTGGTTCCATTGGGCTTGTCAATTGTCAAAGTTCAATGGTTAAAGTTCATTAAGACTTAATCGTATTCTTACCGCATAATTCTCGTATTCTCTTCGTATATACTTCATATGATATTCATATTATACGTCGTATTATCTTCATATTATAGTTATACAATACCTAGTATTATACTCGTATTCTTCATGTATAATAACAATTCTTATTAAACTTAATCATTTCTTTTCTTAGATTTCACTTTCCCTAACCCTTAGGGTTTTAAATTCGCAGGCGAAAACTTTGTTTGCCATAACTGATATATTATTGGATATTCCATCTTGTCTCAGAAATCTATCATTATGCAATTCTTGGAAATTCAAAAATAATTCCCGAGCAGAAACGGATGAATAATGATTTTTCGAAAATTTCTCGGAAAACTTTTATTTTCATCTTGGAAATTCAAATAATATAATTCTAACACACAACCAGAATCCTAACCACATTCACACATTTTAGGTCATAGAATTACCTTTAAACAACTTGCTAACTTTAATAAACAAATAAATTCATTTAATCAAATAAAAATGTAATGCACATAATAATCCCATTTTCTCGGGTGTTACATTCTCCCCCCCCCCCCCCCTTATAAGGATTCTGTCCCCGGAATCTCGACACAATTATGTAAACAAATGGGGAAAGTTTTCCTTCATTTTTACTCTCGATTTCCCATGTTGTTTCTTCGGCATTGTGGTTCCTCCATACTACATTCACCGAAGGTATTATCTTTTTCCTTAAGACTTGTTCCTTCCTATCAATAATCTAAATTGGAATTTCTTCATACGTTAAGTCTTTTTCAACCTGAATAGGTTCATATTTTATTACGTGCTTATAGTCCGGTTTATAAGGACATAATACTGACACGTGAAACACATTATGTATATGCTATAACTCTGGAGGTAAAGCTATCATATAATCTACCTCTCCTACTCTTCTTAGGATCTCAAAAGGCCCTATAAACCTCAGACTCAATTTTTCATTCTTCCCAAAATGTATCTTCCTGTTCCAAGGCGATACCTTCAGAAAGACATACGAACCGACTTCAAACTCCCTCTTCTCCCGATGAGGATCCGTATACTTCTTCTGTCTATCTTGAGTCGCTACCAGTCGAGTATGTATCAATTTTACTATGTCTGCCGTTTATTGTACCATCTCAGGTCCTAACAACCGACGTTCATGTAAGAACTCGAATTTTCAGGAAATATTAAAATAAGAATTTAGTAAATAAAATTCTTAAAGCATGAGATGAGTTCGAACAAGAATATAATTGTGTTACGAGGTATGTGGTATTGTGTTACATAGGGTAATATGAGCTATGAAATAAGTGATGTTGTGTTTAATAAATATATATCGTTATTTTATATTTATTATAAATTGTAGAGATTAATTAGTAAGAAGATGGATAAGACTTATCTATCGGAATTAAATAATTTATATGAAATTATTTTATCATAGTAAGTTGGTGACATTAAATATATTTGATAATCACCAATTCCTTGAGTATATGTACGAGTAGGTATCAAGTCTAAGGCAGTGCAACCGTACCCTTTAATGGTGGATGTATAGGAACTTGGCTAAACAATTGCTTCAGAGAGCAGAGGTATATACGAATTAGTAACCGATATAACTCATTGTGAAAATAGTGTAGACGAGACAAAAACTAATTTGTTGGTTGTTTATGGGAAACCACTCAGTGTACTATATTGAATATCATTAAAGATTCAATGTGTGCTAGGTTTGGACTTGTATATATGTACGTTGTTGACGAGAGAAGAAAATTGATAGATAAATATTGGTTAGAGATTTATTGACTAATATTGGGATATGGTTAAAGGTATAGATTAAAGGAAGGAGAGTTGAACTTGAAGTTTAATCTCTAAATTATTGAAGAATGTAGTCATTGGAGATTTATTTTGGTTAGTATAATAAGATAGCATGTATGGAGTATGTTAAAGGATTTGCGAGTTACGTTCTGTTTCTGTTGAAGCATAATATGTCTGCGTCCTAACTTAAGGTGGCGCGACCGCACCACTCTTAAGCTTAAGACCAGCGCGGCCGTGCTGGTCTGTAGATAGTTCATGATGAATTTGTGTAATTTGATGAGTTGTGTAATTTGAACTATAGAAATTGTATATTAATGGTTAATATGGTATCATATGGGTAATATTTGATATTGATAGTGCTCATGAAGGGATTGAGATAGTGATCATAAATTGAAAGAGAGTTAGTTATGGAAATTAACTAAATAAGAATTTAAAAAATTAGTTAACTTAAATTAAGTTGAAATTTATATTATGGAATAATATAATTTGAGTATTAAAGCCTGTGTGGCAGTGGCGTGATAGTAAATTGAATGAAAGGAGTAATTCACTTAAGTAAAATAGTGAATTAATATATGTGCTTTACATGAAAAAAAATGAAATGGTTATGTTAATTAATTTTAGTATTTATATATATTGCATAATATGGTAATATTTGAAAGATGTTATGGATAATAAGTGTATAATAAAAGAAGGGGACCAATACATTTTAATATTGGTTAGAGATGTAATGTTAAGACTACTATTATTTTGTGAGATTAAGTTATTATAAGCTTGTGGACTATTAATTATTAAGTTCACATAATTATGTCTTGTGTGGCATAACTAGGGAAGTTAAATCAAAGGGAGATTTAATGGGAAGTATTAAAAGAAAATAAATGGTGAGTTAATAAATAATTGATATTAATTATCATTATGATATTGGTGTATATTTAAAATATAAGTATACTTCTTATATGTGGGTAGGTACATATAGATGTGTATATATGTGCCCGTAACTTATTTTAATGTAGTAATACTAAGTCATTATGACTTAAGGAGCCCCAAAAAGGAAATAACCTTGGTATATTAAGTGGCCTTGTTGCTAATATAGTAAGCTAAATAGCTTGTCCCAATTTCTTAGTCTCAAAGTTAACATCAGCCGTGTAATAGGCTAATGGCCTACTTCTCTATTGCTTAAGCTCGGCAAAGGCTAGTAGCTGCTAATGATGGAGGAAGATGGAGCAGGTAACCAACTCCTTCTTGTCCAACATTTCTTCCTTCTTCCATTGGTTTGATTTCGAGGGCAAAACCAAACGATTGGGTAATGGGTTCTATATAAATAGAAGCTTCCTCGTTTCTAATTGGGTTGCTTGAGTTCTTGATGAGTTCTGTATAGAGAGTGAGTGGAAATTAGAGTGAGCAATCTAAAGTTAGAAGCAAATTTGGTAATTCAACTTCACAGAGGTATAATTCTTAAACCAATTCCAAGTTCTAGTCATATTCTCTTAAAATACTTTCTTTATGATTAGAGATTTGGTAGATAAAGTGTGTGTAGATTATATGTTTGCACTCTTGAGTATGACTAATATGTTTTATAGATTATACAATCAATTTTAATGTAATTGAATTCATGAGAATATGTTAAAGAATTGAGTTTGGGTTTGGTAGTAATATATTTCTTTGGTTTGATGTGGAGTCAAAATTTATGGCAAAGTCACTCTATAAATCTGGAAAAGTTAACATTGCAGTGCCTACGTGCACGTACAACCAGATACAAGAATCTAAATATTTCACAAATCTGGAAAAGTTGAAAAAAATAGCCTGACAACCGAAAGTCAGAGCCTCTAGATTCTTCTCTGTTAATTATTTTTGTGATTTAAAGGTTTGTAATTGTAGTGTGTTATGAGGACTTTGTTCTGCAAATTGAATCAGGGTTAGATCTGGTATGGATTGCAAGTTATTAAAGGTCAAAGCTCGTTGACCGAGAATGACCAAGAGTTTATGGGTAACCCAGAAACTCATTATCTGTGTCTGACAAGATCTTCAAGGGCCAGGATATGGCAGATGTTATGCGATTTATTGGTTTTGTTGTAACAAGGTTGTATTTTGTTATATGGACTATAGATACATGGCCTAAGATCCTTTAAATAATCAACAAGATTAATGTAGTGGATGGTCAAAGTGGGCAGCTTGCTCATGACTTTATATTTCTGGAAAACCCAGAAACCCAGTTTAGGTCTAACAATATTTTCTGAGCCTCAGATCTTGCTATATGTTAATTTTTTGACTATGCTGTTAGTTAGCTCTTCTAGAATGGTATATGAACTATCTGTAAATGCCTCTAGAAACCTTATATCGTACACAGAATCGAAATTAGTGGTGGTCAATGTGACGCCCCCAAAATAGGTATACATCACCTATTCTAAGTCGCCAAATATATGGTACAGAATACAAAAACAACCTTAAATATACAACATGAGATGTGAGTTTTAATACACATATTGTCTTCTAGACAGTATTCAAACTCAAAATAAGTCCTCAATACATTTATTATCACACTATTTCATAGAATAGTGAGGATTACTATTGTTATCATCTGGACCGTCACTCCATTCCCCGACTAGTCCCTGCTACGTTCTCAGTTCCTGAAGAGAACAATGAAAGCAAAAGGGTGAGCTCAACTAGCCCAGTAAGAAATATTATGACTAAGATAATGCGAGAATAAATTATCATTAGCTTCAACGATGTTAAAAGCGATAAAATATAACAAACATCAAGTTTAATCTAGCAATGAACAAGTAATCCATTAGAAGAGTCAAGTAGAGAATAAAATCTATTATCTTCTATGATTTAAAAGGTTTTCATTACTTTTATCACGAGACTCAACAATAAATAATCCACATCATCCACACTACGACCAAGGATATTCATTAGTATCACGACCACAAATTATCCATGCACTACTACGGGCAAGAATATTCATGTATTCATCAATGGTCATGATCATGTCAACAAATTTGTCCATCAATGCACTACTGCTAATGAGGATTTTTACCACATCATTTGTAACATTACTACCATGATTATACCGAATAATCCTCGGTCATAATCATACCAAGTCCATCTATGCACTACAGGCCACATATGACTTTCAACATATTATAAACATGAGGATGATGACAATGATATAAGAATTCAATAAAACAAGTTCAAGGATAAATTTTTAAAGATTTATAATTTAATTTATCCAGAAATCAATAACGTCCAAATTGTCAACATGATACTGTTTTGTGGATAAAAATTCAAGATTGCTCAGAAGAATATTTCCATGAAAAGATACTGGATGAAGCGCAAATATCAAGGATATTCCATTAATTTCATGGAGTATAGAAACCAAAACTTTAACTAACTGAGTATAATAGAATATATGAAACTGCAAATGGATTTTTGCCGCCATGCGGTTATCCACGTAGACAGATTATTCCAACAGAGTAATAAAGAATGGAACCAGGTCATGCGTAATCCGCACAGACAGTATATTCCAACAGAATAATAAGAATGGAACCAGGTCCAGCGTAATCCGCATAGACAGGATGTTCCAACAGAATAATAAAGAATTGAATAACAACAGAATTCACCAGGCATGCAATAGACTGCACAAACAGGTTATTCCAACAGAATAATAAAGAATGGAATAATAGAAGAATTTCACCATGTATGCGGTACTTCGCATAAATAGGTTATTCCAACATATTAATAAAAAATGGAATAACAACCATTACGAGTATTGAAAGAAAATAACTTTCTTCATGAATACGAAAGAATAATACCCCTTACCTTAAAAGAAGAGTATTCCGACAGGTAGGGCAGAGATATACTTGAAGAAAACTTGCACTAATTTCTATTCTCAAAGCTTTCTTAAACTCTAAAGAAATACACTCAAGATTATAGAAGGAGAATTCTCTGAACTTCTGGTGTGATTTTCAATTCTAACAAAGCATCCTATTTATAGGAGAATAGAATGAGTACTGTTTAAGAAATAAAATCACGGACGCAATAATTTACGAAGTCACGGATGAAAATTTTGATACCACATGCTTACGTTAGGTTAGTCATGTATTTCAAGTTATGAAGTTCTACATCATTTAGACTTGTCCTAATCCATGCTCAACTATTTTACAATGCGTATGATGGTCAAATTTAAGAATACTTGTAACGTAGTTATTGACAACACTAGTTTTCAACTTTTAAGGTTTCTTTTGAAAAATCTCATGTTAAGCCACCAAGCATGCAAAATTACTTCACTTACTATACATCATACTTTCATATATGCATAACTAGACCACATAAGCATGCTCACACGTTCCTAACTCAAAGTGTATATAGTTTATCAAGTTCGTATTTAAAACTTTAAGTTTCCATTAGTAGGTCATCAAAACTTATTCAAGCATGTAAGGTAAGTTCACATATTCTATATCATGTTTTCGTAACCACATAATAGATCATATAAGCATGTTTTGAAGTTCAAAACTTAGTTTATCATAGTTCATTTATTCATAGCTAGTATAGTCTTTTACTTGCAATTTCCCTTTAAATAATGCTTGAATAGTCTATACTATCTCCAACAATATAAACTAACATATTGGTCACATGTCAAGGCTTATCAGAACTTAATATGTTGATGCTTAAGGTCAGAATATACATTACATAATGTTCACTAATTTTAGTTTCCAAATTATTAAGTTTTCTTTGAATATACATGCTAAACCAAGCTAAGATGATTTACTATAACCAAAATAACATCAATCCACATGTTAGGGTCATTAACATTCATAATCAAATCAAAGTAACATGCTTATGATATCACAAGGCAACAAAAATTGTTTCTTCAAAACTGGCATCCAGCGCGGCCGCGCGGTTTTGTGCTATAGAAGTGGAGCGGATGCGCCACTTTGAGCAGAGGCAAAAAAATGGCTCTACTTCTGCAGAGCCTCATTACATACATTGTTAAACCTGTAACCAGACCAACTGCAAAGCTCTTAAACATGCATACAACCTCAGACAACACAATGACATGCCATTTCATACCAATTAACCAAGAATTCAAGTGAATTATAAGAATTTAACAAAACTTTAAATTAAGAACACAATGCAATATTATACCTCTTGAATCTTGAAATGAACTCCCTCAATTCTCTGAGTATACTCCCTCAATTCATAACAACACTCACTCTCTATATGCAACTTATCAGTGATTACAAAACTTTGACAGAAAAACTTTGACAGAATAAAGAAGAAATCTCCATTTATAAGGAAATCAAGGACCAATTTATGGTTATTTCTCAATGAATCAAACCAAAGGTAGAAAGAAAAAGATGATGAACAATGAGAGTTTGGTGGAAAGCAATCACCAACTCCACCCTTCACCATCCTTCTAGCCATCGCCATCCTCCTCTAGCAGGCTTGAGTTCACACAATAATGGAATAGGCCACTGTTTGGGTCACTGAATATAGGACATGGGTTTAAAACTCAACAACTTAGTTATATAAAGCTTAGTTTGGTTTCTTGGATTTCCAAAATGTGATTTTAATGTGTTAATGCTATTACACAATGAAAAGTTAGGGATTATTTATGCACCTACATCATATAATCCATGTACATTAGTCTAGTCCAATTAATATTTATAAACTGTATGGACTCAATTTAATTGGTCACTAATAATTCAATATCTCCTTAGAACTATATTCCATTTATACATGCCTACTGAAATAATATGTAATTCATTGATATAATACATCTTTAATGTTCTCACGCATAAATGCTATAACATAAGCATTTTTTTATGCCACTTATAATTCATTTAATTTTACTATATAGTTTTATATATAATATAGTCACAGTAAAGTATCACACTACACTTCCTTTTTAATTGAATGTAGGTACTATATAATACTATTAATTCTCACATATCTTGCACACAACAATTCATTGAATAAATATAAATCTTATTATATTAATTATTTACTCATTAATATTTTATTACTCACAATAACAATTAATTAACAATATATTATTAATTAATCATTCACTTATTAATTCCTTTTTTAAGTAATTAAATCATCGTAATTCTCATTATTGTGCCACACAAGGCATTCCTCGAGCTTATCATAAACTCCATGTTTTTCTCAATTCTTATAAATTCAATTTAAATTAATTGAATTACTCATCTCACAATACATTAATATTTATATTCAAGTAAATATTCATTTTCTTATTATATCATTATTAATATTTATTCATAAAATTCACGGTTTTTACATCCCCCCCCCCCCCCCGTATAAAAATTTCGTCCTCGGAATTGGTACAAGGTTACACAAATAAACGGGGATACTCCATTCGCATCTTACCTTCTAATTCTCATGTGGCCTCATCGGTGTCGTAATTTCGCCAAAGTACTTTTATAGAAGATATAACATTATTTCTTAATGTTTGCTCTTTCTTATCTAATATCTGGATAGGAATTTCCTCATACGCCAAATTCTTCTCTACTTGAATGGGCTCGTAGTAAATCACGTGTTTGTAGTCAGGCTTGTACGGATACAACACAGAGATGTGAAATACGTTCAGGATGTGTTCCAACTCAGGTGGTAATTCACCTTTGTATGCCACTTCATCCACTCACTTCAATATCTCAAATGGTCCTATGAAACTCGGACTCAATTTTCCCTTCTTGTCGAATCGTATTTTTCCCTTCCATGGAGATACTTCAAGAAAACATAACTTCCGACTTCAAAGTCGCAGTCTTAACGATGTAAATCTTTGTATTTCTTCTGGCGATCTTGTGCAGCTACCAGTCTGGCTCTTATCATTGCCACTATGTCTGCGGTTTATTGCACTAATTCTGGTCCAAACATCTTTCGTTCTCCGACTTCATCCCAACATAATGGTGTTCTAAACTTTCTCCCATAAAGAGCTTTCGTACGGTGGCATGCCTATACTCGCATAATAACTATTGTTATATGCAAATTCCACTACGGGTAGGTGATCGTCCCAACTTCCCTTGAAGTCCATCACGCAAGTTCTAAGCATGTCCTCCAGCGTTTGTATTGTTTGCTCACTTTGTCCGTCTGTCTATGGATGATAAGCAGTACTCAACCTTAGTTGTGTTCCCATCCTCTCTTGCAAGCTTTTCCAGAATTTTGATGTGAAGCGCGAATCTCGATCAGAGAAAATTGATACAGACACTCCATGTCGTGAAACAATTTCCTTTCCATACATGATCGCTAACTGATTGCTATATCAGATCTTGATCGGTAGAAAATGAGCCGTCTTCGTTAGTCAATCTACGATAACCCAAATGACATCAAAACCTTTCTGCATGATTGGAAGTCCCATCACGAAGTCCATTGTAATGTACTCCCATTTCCACTCTGGTATTTCCAACGGTTGAAGTATACCACTCGGCCTCTGGTGCTCTCCTTTAACTCGTTGACAAGTAAGACATTTACTAACGCACTTCGCAATTTCTAGTTTCAGATTGGGCCACCAAAAATGTTGCCTCAAATCTCGGTACATCTTTGTGCCTCCTGAATGAATGGAATACGTCGTATTGTGTGCCTCGTGCAAAATTTCTTCCCTCAACTAGATTACCGCTGGCACCCACACTCTCCCTTCGAATCTCAATATACCGTCTTTATCCATTTTGAATCTCTCTTCTTCAGTTTCTGTGATCTTCTCTCTGATTTTTTCGCACTCTTCATCCTTCTCTTGTTATTCCTTTACTCTATCCAACAAGGTTGGATGAACTTCCACTGCAAACAATTTTTCTTCAGACGTCTCTGGCCCCTTTACTTCTATCTCCAATTTCTCGATTTCTCTTATTAACTCATCTTTAGTTGTCAGCTGAAGCTACTTCTCCCTTCCTTTCCTGCTTAGAGCGTCTGCTACTACGTTTGCCATTCTCGGGTGATAAAGAATATCGCAGTCATAATCCTTGATTAATTCTAACCACCTCCTCTGACGCATGTTCAACTCCTTCTGTGTGAAGATATATTTCAGACTCTTGTGGTCCGTGTATATATCACATTTCTCTCCGTACAAATAATGTCTCCAAATCTTTAACGTAAAAACTACTGTCGCTAACTCTAAGTCGTGAGTAGGGTATCGTTTTTCGTAATCCGTCAATTGTCGCGATGCGTACACAATGACCTTGCCTTATTGCATTAGCACATATCCAAGTCCTCTGTGCGACACATCACTATACACCACAAATCCTCTCGTATCATCTAGTAATGATAATATAGGCGCTTCGCTTAGTCTCTTCTTTAGCTCTTGAAAACATTCTTCGCACTTGTCTATCCACACAAACTTTACCATCTTCCTCGTTAGATTGGTTAACGGGGTTGCTATCTTAGAAAAATCTTGGATAAATCTTTGATAATACCCAGCTAACCCTAAGAAACTTCTTACTTCGATTGGCATTTTTGGTTGTTCCTAATAACTCACTGTGTCTACCTTTGCAGGGTCTACTAAAATTCCATCTTTATCCACCACATTTCCTAAGAATTTACCCTTCTTCATCCAAAATTCACACTTGGAAAACTTTGCATACAGTTTCTCCTTCCTTAGCGCCTCCAAAACCATCTTCAGATGTTTAGCGTGTTCTTCTTCCGTCTTTGAGTAGAACAAGATATCGTCGATGAAAACTACTACAAATTTATCTAAGAATGGCTTGAAGTCTCGGTTCATCAACTCCATAAATACTGCCGGAGCATTTGTCAACCCGAATGACATCACAAGAAATTTAAAATGTCTGTAACAAGTTCGGAACGCTATCTTTGATATGTCCTACTCCCGTACCTTCAACTGGGTATAACCCGTCCGTAGATCTATCTTCGAGAAACACTTCGCTCCCTTTAGTTGATCAAAAAGGTCTTCTATTCTTGGTAACAGATATCTATTCTTAATCGTTACTATGTTCAATTCTCGATAACCTTCTTTTTAACAAACAACACTGGTGCTCCCCAAGGAGACACAATCGGTCGTATGTAACCTTTATCTAGTAACTCTTGTAGTTGTATCATTAATTCTTTCATTTCTACTGGCGCCATACGATACGGGGCTCTCAAAATTGGTGACATTCCCGGTGCTAAGTCTATTATGAATTTGATTTCTCTGTCTGGTGGAAGACCAGACAAATCATCCAGAAATACATCTTGGAATTCTTTCACTACGGATATATCCTTAATTTCTACTCCCTTTTTTCGAGTATCAACAATGTAAGATAAATAACCTATACATCATTTCCTTAACAATTTCTTGGCCTGCATCATCGTAAGGGAACACGATTGCTTAAGCGATGAGCTACCATAAAACACTACCTTAGACTTATTTGGAGTTTGAAGGTTTACACTTTTGTTCTGACAATATTATGTCAAACTCTCCCAATCTTATCGGGATCAAGTCTATGCTTAGTTCATGATTTCTAATGTTTGCACAACAATTTCGGTAAACGTATTCAGCAGGAATTACTTCCATATTCGCAACTTCTACGTTCAAAGGATTTCCTAATCGTTCTCGGGGTAAATTTAGTCGACTAGCAAATTCCTCAGATACAAAAGAACAGGTGGCATCCGAATCAAATAATATATATGTATTTATATTATTTATTGGGATAATACCTGACACCATGTCCTTCGCAGCTACTGCGTCCTGGAGATTCATGTTAAAAAATTTGGTAGTTGGAAGGTTGGATGGCGTTGGTCCGCCGTTCATCAGTTTGTTGTTTCCCCCTTGCTGGCCTCTTACTCCGTCGCTCCCTTTCTTTAGGCAATCTTTAATCAGGTGGTCCGCTGAGCCACATGCGTAGCAACCTTTGATCTTCTTAGGCTTCGGGCAGTTGGGTGAAATGTGCCCTTCTTGGCCGTAGTTGTAACAGGTACTACGCCCTTTCCAGTACTCGCCCCGGTGATTCTTCCCATACTTCAGGCATCCCTCTGCCCTCTTCTTAAACTCTCGACGAAACTTCCCCACTTGATTGTTGTGATTTTTGTTGTTGTTGTTGTGGTTTTCCCACTTCCTCTTTCCTAAATTAGTTCCCCCGCTGCTGCTTCCTCCATGACTTTCTCCTCATGTGTTCTTACCTTTATTCTCCTTGTTGTACAAACTCAAAGCTTCACTACCTCCCTCTGTAATAATGGCCTTCTCTAGCAATGTCACAAAAAATCGATCTGAAGAAGTGACACCTTGTTGAACAACCAAGGTTTCAGCCCTTGCTCAAAATGTTTATCTTTCCTCTCTTCATCTCATCCTTGGTGTTCTGCAAACCGGGCTAGTTCATTGAACTTATCCGCGTATTGCACCATTGTCATATCTCCCTGCTTAAGTTTTAAGAACTTCACCTCCATCCTATTCTTCATGCTTTTCGGGAAATAGTTCTCAAAAAATAGAATCTTGAACCTGTCCCATGCTATTATCACTTCTCCTACACTTTGCTGATTTGCCTCCCACCAGTGGTTTGCCTCGCCTCTCATCATATAGGTGGCAAACACCGTCTTCTGGTCTTCACCCACACGAGCGATGGTGAAGGCCTTGTCCATCTCTTTGATCCACGTTTGTGCCACGATCAGAAGTGCCCATGAATTCCGAAGGTCCTACACTCCTAAAGTCCTTAAAGTTTGTGACCTGTAACGCCTGGGGATTGGGTGGTACATGCTCGTTGTTTCTTCACCGTAAGGCCTCTCCTAGCAAATCCAATAGCCTTTGTATTGGGTTTACTTGATCTCTTTCATTATTGACTGACTCTTCTGGGGTCGCTGGTCTACGTCTAGGTGGTATTTCTGTATCACAAAATTTTCATTTTTATTATCTTATTTTATTACTTAAACATTTTTCAAATGAAAAAAGGAATAAGATTTCATAACACGTTTCGGAAATAAGATCATTTATATTCATATGCCAAATCATTACATCAACATGATCATTCCTAGCATACTTTTATAAATTTCAACATATATCCCCTAATATCACAAAAGATGGGGACAAATACTAACATACTACCCCTCTAACATTTTACAAAAGTTTGGCGTTCACATAGCTATCCCATATCTCACAAAAAAGATTGGGATTACAACAACAAATCATAAATGATTAAAACTATTACTACTAATTACTAACACCTATACCTCAATCTAACATCTCGCGCTCCACCGCGCTCTTGTATTCCTTCTGTGTTATGTGCGCCACCAAATCTCACTCAACTCTCTCTGCTCCATCTCTTCCAGCTTTTCGGCCAACTCTACATTTCGAGACACTGAACTGTGAAATAGAGTCCCCATCTAGATCCCTACCTCTTTGCGGTGGGCAATCTCCACCTTCAGCTCTTGCATCACTAACTTTCTCTGGTGGTCCTCGTCCCTCAGTTTCTGGAACTCGGACTCCCTCTCTTGGGCCACAGCCTCTAGCTCCTAGACTCTGCATTATAACTCTTGGATCCTCTCCTCTTACTCTCCCAACATCCAGTCTTCTAATGTAGCCTCATCAGAGTCCTCCATAGGCTCATCCTCCATAGGCTAGCTCCTCCTCTGGATTAGACTCTACGGGATCGGGATCCATCTCCTCCTCCTCATCATCATCATCGATTGGAGCCACTGCCGAAATGGGCTCAATTATTAATGGTGTCACGAGGATCCTCCTCTATCAGTCTACTGGGTCCTCCAAAGTCTTTCATCCTACAAATACTAACATAAGACAAACAAACAAAAACTCCATTAGAATGTTAAATAAACTTAAATTTCATTGTATAGAATGAAATTATATTCCATAACACACTAAGTCTATCTCTATGAAAACTCTACATGAGTTTTATCCTTCTCTATCTTCTAAGTTATAATCTAAGAACTCTTACTCCTAAGGTTTATAACTACTTCTCTGATTCCAACATGTGATTCCCCCAAAATTAGAACACTCATGTCTCAAATTTGGTTCGCCACGTGCTACAAATCTAATGAGTAAAAACATCTCATGCAACAATAATAACATAATGGATTACATTTATTTAATATAATCATTCATGTCCCAAGGTTTCGTGAATTAAACATCTCTTACAAACCTTAAACATAGTTAAACATAGCTTAGACATAACTAATACATAACATGATTTAAGTCTTTACATATCATAATATTTCTAGATAAATATGAACTACTCTGTAGCTTTTCCCTTGCCCTTATCAGTTCTTGAGGGACCGCCTTGCTCCGCCTTTACTAAAATGTTTTTAGGGAAAGCAAGAATGAGAAACAAGTTTGCTCAACAAGTAATATGACAATAAGGGTGTTCAATATAGTTTTAAATTTCTCAAAGGTACATCGATATATGATAGTTCAAGGATAACAAGAAGTATCGATAGTTCTCAACAATAGTCACTAAGGACATAAGATATCAATAAGATTCAATGCTTAATCAATTCAAGATTTCAAGATAATGAATACTGAGCAGTCACTAAGGACTATGAACTTCTACTAGAATTAACAGTAATATATTGATAATCTAACAAAACGAGTACAACAGATGATCAGCCTAAAGTACCCTACGTTATGCATATCGTTTAATCGTACTCAAGTGAGTACGTTGGTCTCCCGAAAAATATAGTTTCCCCTACAAAGAAGGTTGTTTATCTCAGTCAATACAAGATTCTGCACCAATCAATTGGTTTGGATCGCTTTAAAATTAAGATTTTGGTCTAGCTGAATCAAATGACATAGACCGCTCTTTAAATGTATATAAGAACAATTATAAGTTCAATACTCGAAAAAAAAAGTTCAAAGAGTATAAAAAACTCTATTCTAACTATGAAGCATTATGTCATAAGATAAGAATCATACTTTTAATTGTTTACTTGTACAACCAATAATAGTACAAGTTCAAGTAATTCTAAATAAAGAGTAGGGTTTGAGTACTTGCAAAAATTCAAAGTTGTGTAAGATAGAAAACTTGTGAAATCATACATTCCTTGCATAAAGTAAAGGCATAGGTTAAGATACTTGCATCAAAGAGATAAGGTTTATATACTTGCCTCAAGCGTGGTTTACAAAAGTATAACTTAATACCACTCCAATGAACTATAATATCCTATTTATGTATAAACACATTAGTTATACAAGTTCAATATGTACACCTACTATCTCAATTTTCTATGATGCACAAGAGAAATTCATCGATACTAAACACATATTGTTAGTCTTATCTTAGTCGTATAATCCTCTATGTATGTCATTACGTACCGTACATACATATAACAAAAAATCAGTTTCTAATACACTATGACAATAAAGACCATAGTTTGTAATCATATCTTAACTAAAAGTTATAAACACTTATCCAACATATGATTCTATCATTATCATGCTCATTGACACATTGAACATTGTACTGGACATGTATTACAAATTAAGGTAACAATATAAGCATGCATACCATATCAGAGCACAAACAGAATAAGCAATCTTCACTGCAGGGTGGCGCGGCCGCACTTGATTTGAACTAAGGAGTGGCGCTGCCGCGCTGCTCCTGGTTCAAACTAAGACATGGCTATTCTTGCAAAATCCCATCATAATCCCGACTTGCACATATGTATGAAGAATCATTAAAAACACACATGTCAAGGTGTTGATAACTAAGTTCGACCCTACATCTTATCTTTAACATAGGTCATTATCCATTCTCATTTAATTAATGCTTTAAGTGTTCAATTCACAAAGTCTCTTATGTTTAACCGTTATACATATATCATGCGGTCAATAAATCTCAACTATACACGCTTACGTTAGTTTAGTAATGTATTTCAAGTTATGAAGTTCTACATCATTTAGACATGTCCTAATCCATGCTTAACTATTTTATAATGCGTATGACTAGCTAGGCATTCATGTCAATCACGTCTATAGGCATAACATGTGACAACCCGAGAATTTGGATATTTATAAAATCTTAAAATATTGAATTAAGGTTAAATAATAAACCTAGACAAAAAATAAGTGAATGGATTTGAGATTTCCGGAAAGGAATTTTGTGAATTTAAAATTTTTATGGTATACGCATCTATGTATGTGGATTTATGTGTGGTTAAGGGTCAAGGGTTAATCATATAACCTATATCAGTGGCAAACCCTAATATTATATTAAAAACGTCAACGTTCAGTTAGAAAATTCTTACGATTAATAAGAAACCCTAAAACTGGTTTTGGAAACCCTAATTTCAGTTTCGGGAATCCGAAACCCTAATTCAGAATATGAATCCCTAATTTGGAAAGTCAAAGGCTAAATTTAATGATTTAAGTATTTTTGATTATAAATATAATTAGGGATAACCCTAATTAACTATTTAGAAAACCCTAATTCTTAGGTTATAAACCCTAATGCATAATTATGAATCTAATTGCTAAATTATCAATTTTAATTAGGAAATATTAATCCTAATTAGCAAGCTTGAATTATGATTAGGAAATTTTATTATAATTATAGAATCTTAATTATAATTTAGAAATATTAATTTTCTATTTCGAAAACCTAAATTTGAAATCCTAGATATGTAAATTTCAAAAAAAAATTAGGGTTAAACCCTAAACCGTAATGGTTAGGGCAAATGACAAGTATGCCTTTAAAATGAAATACGAAATGACCAAAGTGCCCTTTTCTTAAAACTTATGTAAAAGATTTGTGAAATCTTGTGAGTCATCACTCTATGTTTGTCCCATGTGTCTAAAATCTTCCCATATCAGATTTCCTATCCACCTTGCATAGCTTGTATATATTGAATCTAAAATTAGAAGATTAAAAGTAAGAAAAAGCTTACTTTACTTTTTATTTGCTCCAAGTCCCTTCTCTCTCTTCAATTTTGGGACTTAGAGTGATAGGGAGTGACAAACTAAGCCAGGATCATGTATTAGCAAGCCAAGATCAGGAACCAAAAGTCAGATTCAAAGATCTAAGCTTAGAAGGTATAAACCCTAAAATTTCGAAATCATGTGATCTTATGTTTTATGTTGTAATTTGTTGGTTAAAGTTGAGTATTATGATGTCATTTAGTGATCTGGGTTGATACATCATGGATATAAAACATCTAGATGCACGAAATCAAGTTTTAAAAAAACTAATCTAAGAACCCTAAAACATGGCCTGACAGCCGAATGTCAAGGCTCAGAGATCAGTGCATGTTATTTGTTTTTGTGTTTTAAAGGTTTGTCGTTGCAGTACATTGTGAGGGCTTTGATCTGGAACTTGAATCAAGCCCCAGATCATGTGTAGATCAAAATTTATAAGCAGTCAAACTACGTTGACCGAGCACGGAATCCATTTCTAGGTAACTCAGATTGCCTAGAAATTTCTGACAGTGTTTTTGCAGGTCACGGATCTTGCTTTGTTTAAGTTTTTATGACGTTTGCTTTGTGTAGACTGATATCTATACTATCTATCCATGCCTCTAGAAGCTTTAGATCCTTCACAGAATCAAAGGAATCAGTTGTCAAAGTTGTGTTGACAAAACTACCAGATGAAGTTTCTGGGTAACCCAGAAATCTTCAAAGGTAGTTCTGGACCACCACTTTGACCGGTCCATTTCTCTTAGATTCGATGATGTTATTATGTTATGATGTTATATATTTGTACCCTGTCATGTGTTCTACAAGCATGAACCTTTATATCGTACTAAGTGAATCCATGATGAAATCTATGAAGATTTAAAGTAGCATACTCGTACTGCTCTTCATTTGTGGAAAAACCAGAAATGAAGAACATCGTCTGACAATCTTTTCTGAAACTTATATCTCCTTGATAAGTTGTGTAATGATCATGGAACTTGTTTAGAGTTGTAGTACTACATTAGTACTATAACATTAACACTTTTACAAGCCCGAAAATCAACAGGAACCTAGATCTAATTACGGTCAAACATAGCACCTTAGTCGCTGACTTTGAAGATCTGGGCTTGGCCCAAGAACACAATCAGCGACTGTTTTGTCGCCTGATGCACCTTTAGCGACACTTGATTTTTGAAATTAATTATTTTAATAAATAATTAGAGAAAAATAGTTTTTAATTATTAAAAATACTAAATAAATTCCTAAAAATTATTTTAAAGCCTGAAAATTAGTTTTTAATTATTTTGAATATATTTTATAAATATTTAATATTTACGGTATTATAATGGTATTTAATTTATTTAATTATAATATTAAATAAATTATTTTAAAATAATTTTAATACATGGAAAATCATGAAAATTATATTATGGTATAAGCAAATATTTTAAGTTATTTTATTGACTTTTAATATTTTGTGATGAATTTCATTAATTAATTAATTTTAATGGTAATTAATTTATTTAATAAATATATTAAATAAATTATGGAAAAATAGAATTAATGATTTAAAAATCATATAAAATGATTTAAGTGTTATAAAATATTTTAAGTTATAAAATATAACTTTTGATATTTTGTCATTAAAATATTAATATTTTAAATATATTAAAAGTAATTATCGAGATAATGAAATTAAACGTTTAAAATAATATAAATGTGATTTTAAGGTATTAAAAATATTTTGATATATTATAATATTAAGTTATGATATTCATTAATATTTGGTATTAAATAAATATTAATGATAAAGGAATTATGTGGTATTTAATTCATTTAAATACGATATTAATGATTAAAAATTATAATAAATAGTAATAATTATTTAAAAATTATTACGAGCTTATGAAAATTATTTTTATTGATAATATAATTATCTAAGATAATTGTTAAGTGTTTAGGCAGAGTTTAATTGAACTTAAACTCGATAATTGTCCGATTAGGCCGTCAGAATGTCAGAATTGTACCGAACTCGACTCAGAGTGTAAAAGTTTGACTTGAGGTTATGTGTTAATGTGTTTATGTTATTTTATAACTGTGATGATATTATTCTAACTTAGAAATAAATATTATTAATATTAGGTGTTCAGATAGAGCTTATTAAATTGCGTAACGATAATCAACGGAACATACAAGTTTTTCTTAACTCGACCTCGAGTTGTTGTGACGCCCCCAAAATAGGTATACATCACCTATTCTGAGTCATCAAATACATGGTACATAATACAAATACAACTTAACTATACAACTGTCGTGTAAAGTACAACAAAACATAAGCTGTGAGTTTTAATACAAATATTATCGTCTAAACAATATACAAACTCAAATTCAATATTATTACGTTTATTCTCCACTATCTCACTGAATAGTGAGGACTACTAATGCTATCATCTGGTCCGTCACTCCGTTTCCCGACTAGTCCTCACTTTCGTTCTCATTTCCTCAGAGAACAATAAAAGTAAAAGGGTGAGCTCAACTAGCCCAAGAGGAAATATTATGACTAAGATAATGCGTAATATATTATCGTTAGCCTTCAACGGTGTTAAAACGATACAATATAACAACCATCAAGTTTAATCTGCGGTGAACAAGCAATCCATTAAAAGAGTCAAGTAGAGAATAAAATCTACTATCTTTTATGATTTAGAAGGTTTTCATCACTTTTATCATTTGGGACTCGACAATAAATAATCCACATCTTGAATCACCCCTTGCTTTGACCAAGGATATATTCTTTAGTATCACGACCTCAATTATCCATGCACTACGGGCCAAGAATATTTGTGTATTCAATAATGGTCATGATTATGCCAACAACTGTCCATCAATGCACTACGGGCCAATGAGGACTTTTTCCACATCATTTGTAACATTACGGTTATGATTACACCGAATAATCCCTGGTCATAATCATACCAAGTCCATCTATGCACTATAGGCCACAGATGACTTTCAACAAAATATAAACATGAAGATGATGACAATGATATAAGAATTCAATAAAAACAATTTCAAGAATTAATTTATCAAGGAACTAATAACGTTCAAATTGTCAACATGATACTTCTTTGTAGAGTAAAATTCAAGAATGCTCAGAAGAATATATCCATGAAAAGATACTGGATGAATCGCAAATATCAAGGATATTCCACTAATTTCATGGAGTATAGAAGTCAAAACTTTAACCAACTGAGTATAATAAGGCATAGAATAACAAAAGAAATCACCATGCATGCGATAGACCGCACAGGCAGGTTATTCCAACAGAATAATAAATAACGGAATCAAGTTCGGCGTAAAACGCACAAACATGATATTCCAACAAAATAATAAAGATTTTAATCGTGTCGGACGTAAACGCATGCATATGATATTCTAACAGAATAATAAAGACTTTAATCGGTCCGGTTAAAAAAAGCATGCATGACGAGATATTCCAACAAATAATAAAGATGGAATCAAGTCCGGCGAAAAAGCGCATGAGATAGGATATTCCAATGAGAATAATAAAAGATGAATCCGGTCCAAATGAGAGAACGCATAGATGGGATGTTCTAACGAGAATGAAACAACATAAGTTCTCTTTATGGATAAGAAAGAAATAATACTCCTACCTTAGAAAAAGCTGGATCTTGGAATAGTGAGGTAGCGGACTTCTCTACTTCTTTCTATAATTTCTCTCTATAATAATCGCTCTAAAGCTTTTGTGAATTGGTGAGAAATGAAGGAAGAATGAGCTTATATTTATAGAAAATATAGTTTCAATAATTACGCGTTTTGGGGCTCAAAAATTATAGTACAATACCTCCAACTTTTCCTTTATTTTAATTTAGTCATGGAAGTATTATCAAACTTGCACCACCTCCCTTATAGTAAATAATGTGATTCAATAGTAAATTATGTGAATCAATAGTTCTAGACATGTGAAAATACGAATTACTGTATAGTACCTCCATCTATACCTCCATTTTTAACTTAGTCATGCAAGTATTAGCAATCTTGCACCAACTCCCCTAATAGTAACAAGAATGTGAAACAATAGTATACACATGTGAATAAATAGTTATAATCATGTGAAATAATAGCAATTAATTTCTCATTTATCTGGTTAAATACCCGATTGGTCAATATAACCTCCAGACATCAATTATTATTGAAATTGTAGAGCCCCCAAATTCGGGTACTTGAAACCCGAACTCGGTGCTTTACGATACCATTTCTATGAGCGGAATAATACTAACAATAATATAAAGATCAACTTAATTTATATATCATCAGAGTCTGAATTCCAAGTACGTAACCTTTAAACATTCATTACAACCCATGATAGATAATATATATCATACTTGTCTTAATAAAGTTAATTATTACATAAAATAGCATTTCTCTCATTCAATAACCTTTCCCTTTCCCTTGTTCTTAGCAGAGCTCTCTGGTCGTTCACACTTAACTGAAAACATTTAAATTAAGCAAGGATGAGCATTTGAGTGCCCAACAAGTAATAGAAATTATATATATAAGCTGAAAGAATTTAAATGTTTTCTTTATACTACCCTTCTACATCGATTCAATAATTGTGAAGTAATTTGTACCAATGATAATAATATATCAATTCTCTATCAAATTTTTGAAACTACGTACTGACTATAAATAGGGTTTAGGTGACATGCTATGAACATTGTTTTCAATTTTTAAATAGGCTAAACAGAAATTCATCCACAAACCGTCATAACTTACGGGCATGGGGGTGATCAGCCCGTTATGCCCTGCATTGATCAATACTACATGCAAGAACGAGGGTATCGTTCACTCTGTCCACCTTGGGTGCATAAAAAGTTTTCCCGTGTAGGGATGTTCATACTTGTCTGGGTTCCAAATCAAAGGTTTTATCTTGTTCAACAATAATCTATAATTCAACATATATGTATACGGGTAATTGACAAAGGTATATCAACATTTGATTAAATACAATGATTATCCAAGTGGGGACACTTGTATAACCATTTATAGAAATTAACGAATAGAATATATATCTGAATTATCATATACTAACATGTTGATAATCAATGAGCGTATATAATATAAGGTTAATAATCTGTACAATAATAATATAGTTTAGAAACATTCTTACTCATGTCCATTGCATAAAGAAAATGCAAAGGTAAGATACTTTCCTGATGCGCTCCTTACAGTTCACAACTTAGTTTTATCGTTTATATCACAACCTATCATTAATCAGATCATTCGTTCGATTAGAACAATATACTATAACATATAGTACTGCATTTCGCAGTCAGCACATAATCTAATCACATTATTACCCATGTTTAACAACCATTGAATCACAAATAATCACATATCTAATTACATTATTTAAGTCTAGATCAATTTCTGAAACATGTCAGTCTACCCACAGCTTTATCGGGTAATTATCGAGTCTAAGACTGCTCATCACAGAATCTTAGTATCGGTCATATTATTTTAAATGACTTAATATAATTTTAAAACATTTATTATAATTTATCATGAATTTTCAAACATCTAATCATTATTAAATGATTTAAATATTAAATAATTCTATTATCATTAATATTTAATTAATATAAAACTATTAATGAAATCATTTCTAAAATGTTAAAGTTATTTATAATAACTTGAAATACTCTTAAAAGTATTAATATTACCCTTAAATAATTTTTAAAACATTTAAAATCATTTTTAAATAATTATCATCAATATTTAAATATTAATGTACTATTTATCAAAATATTAAAAGTCATTAATTATAACTTAAAATATTTTTGATTCATTTATATCCTTTTAAAATGATTTTTAAATTAATAAAACCATTTTAAAACTATTTATTTAATATAATTATTAAATAAATTTAATATCTTTAATAATAAGTTAATAATCATTAATATTAAATTATTAATGAAATTATCCTTTAAATATTAAAAGTTATATTTTATAACTTAGAATATCTTTAAACACTTTATTTTCATTTAAAATGATTATTATAATATTAAAATCATTTTTAAACTAAATTATTTAATATAATTATTAAATAACTTTAATATCATTAATAATAATTAATTAATGAAATTTACCTTTAAATATTAAAATTTATATTTTATAACTTAAAATATTTTTTAAATACCTTATTATTATTTAAAATGATTATTAATATAAATAAAAAAATTTTAATTAATTTATTTAATTCATTTAGTAAATAACTTAATATTCATTAATATTAATAATTAATGAAATTTGGTTTAAAATATTAAAAGTTATATTTTATAACTTAAAATATTTTAAATAACTTATTATCATTTTAAATGATTTTTATATAATAAAATCATTTTTAATTAATTTATTTAATGCATTTAATAAATAAATTAATTATCAATAATATTTAAATAAATACTAATATTTATGAAAAATATTTCAAATTATTAATATTTAATTTTATAATTTAAAATTATTTTTAAAATTATTTTTGTAATTTTCTAAATTAAATACTATTTTTAAATAATTTTGGAATTTAAATAATTAATTTTTAATAAAAGTGTCGCTTAAAGATCACTTATAGCTAATAGGCGTAACCGTCATATAGGTGTTCTTCGTGTTCTTGGCCAAACCTGAAATTCAAGTCACCACGGTACCACGTTTGATTAACAATTATTCTTCACACAAAGTGTTTCGGACATGTTATTGATTAGATCATGTAGTACTCATACAAGAATACACGATCCAAAGAACAAGAATGATCATAACATTCATAACGAAAGAGATCCGAGCCTTCAAAGAAGTCGTTGAGTCGTTCTTCATTTCGGGTTACCTGAAAAAGAAGAACAATTCATCGCTACTACTGGGCTTCAATAACTAGTGATTCGTATACGGGTTTAGTGATTTGAAGCTTTCGATGTAAACCAATATGTACATGAAGAGATTAATTACTTAACATCACTATAAAAATAATGTAATCACTAGATATCGAATCGGTCCAAAGGATGTCGAACGACATCGTTCATCTCATTTTTGGGTTACCCGAAAACACAAAAACGTCTTCGTGGTACCTACTTTGACTGCACTATGTGCTCATAATATTTGATGTTTAGGTGATCTTAAGGCATGATATTGTAGATCATATTACCTACTACAACATAGATGCAACACAAACAATAAATCGACAAACAACGTGAAGATCGTAGAGCCCAAGAACATCTTGTCGACGCTTCGGGCATGATCCGGGTTTCCAAAACTGATAGTCATGGTCTGGCCAATGAGGTTTGACCACCGTAACTTTCATTCTGCACGATCCGGGCTAGATTAAAGTTCTAGAATATATACCACCGACACATACTATAATTATCAACGCCAAAACACAAAAAACCAAACACGTAAATAGATCTCACCGTCCGACATTAGTCCGTCGACAACACAAAATTTTTTCCCAGATTTTCTTAAAACTTGATTTTTGACACTTAGATGATATGGATCTGTATAATACCAACCCAGATCATCATAATAAACTACAAATAACATATTCTAACATTCAAACCAAACATATAACACAAGATCGATGGACAGATTTCTTGTTAGGGTCTATACCTTTACTTTGACAAATCTTGATCTAAGGCTACTGATTTGTTTTTGATGTTAGTGGGGCTCGATTCTTGACCGATCTTAGGAGAGAATTTCGAGGTTTTTAAGTTGAGAGAGATAAGGTTTGAGTGTTTGTGCAAAAATAAGTGGGCAAATGAGATTTTTCTCTCTCCAATACTATATATATAATGTGTTATATGCATGAATGGCTGAGCTAGGGCTGAGTGCTGGAGTTTTTGAAGTCAAGGGAGTTGTTGGTTTATGTCACCAACCCATCCTATTTTCAAAACCTACATGTTAGTGTTCAATTATGCACAAAAGGGTATAATGGTATTTTGTTTAACACATTTAATGGCAAACTTGTAATCATGCAAACCCTTAGGGTTTGACCCTTAGGGTTTAATCCTAAGGTTTAGTACATAGCATTTGTAGGATTTAACAATTAGGGTTTGCACAAAAATAAAATTAAATAAATTTTAGTTTCTTAAATTTTGAAATTAGGGTTTCCTAATTATGATTAATTATCTAATCACACTATACATGAACATTAAGGTTTAATATCTCTAATTATAATTAACTTTGCTAATTTAGCAATTAGGGTTTATTCTTTTGGTAATTAGGGTTACCAAATTAAAATTAGGGTTTCCAATTGCAAAATTAGGGTTCTAGTTCAGTAATTAGGGTTTAACAATTTAGGGTTTCTATAATTAACAATTATAATTTTAATACTTGTTAATTAATCATCTTATCACAATTACCTACAATCTCGAACTCTAATTTGAATTTCAAATTAGGGTTTCTCATTTCCAAAAATTAGGGTTTTATTAGGGTTTTTTAAATATTAGGGTTTCTAGAATTTTAATTAGGGTTTACCTAATTAATACATTTAATACACGATATAAATTATATAACACACTTATAAAACAACCTTGCACTCTAATTTGGATCTCAAATTAGGGTTTAACATTATTACTAGGGTTTGGTCATAATACACCGTAATTGACCAACCATTATCAATACAAAAATACAGTACATATTCGTAGCACTGAAAAATCAAAATATAATTAATATTATATTATTATTCTCATACCTTGACAATAATCCAAAATTAGTGTTTGGATTCCATATCTGGTTTATTCTTTCTATTTAACCTTAATAATTAAGGTAAAATAATTAACTTAATAATCAGTACTAAAATTAAGTATAATAAAATAATTATTATAATTATTCTAAAATCCTCTCATATATTATTTAAATAATATATGATTATATTTTCATGGAAAATAATTAATAAAACATTTCTATATAAAATTAATTATTATAAGAATATAATTTATAATAATCAAAAATTCTAAAATAAATTTATTTGTAAATAATCATGTAATAAATATATTTTTATTTACCACATAAATACATATACACATTATCTTGTACAAATCCTCATCCTTAAAAAAAATTTATATGCAAAATTTCTTATTTATTTATATAGAAAATATCGGGTTGTTACAGAAATAATTGTCGATTTTGACTAACACAAATAATTCCAACACAATGAAACTATTTTTATCAAAAATATAAATTTTGAAATTTTGAAGTTTGACTTTTCCCGAAAAAAGTCAACTATTGACTTTTTGACCAAATAGTGAATTCCGAAAAATTTTGTGTTTATAGACTATTTTCACTAATTTCATTGTTCCGGACTCAAATATCACGTCCGCGTCTCCAAATTCAACTCTGAACACAACTTCAATTTTAATAACATTCATCATTAATATTATAACTCACAATATTTATCAACTAGGTCGTTCTTAGGAAAGAGGGGGCTTTCCAATAAGGATTTCTCCCTATTGACGCGCAATTAGATGACCAAACCTCTCCTTGACAGAACTTCTAGACATTGTAAATATTGCAATTTAATAATATGAATAACTTTGTCCCCTCAATTATTAATTTAATAAAATAACATATTATCTGAGGATGATCTTTGTGACAATAATCGAATCAATAATATGAGAGATATGATGTAGCATTCTGTAGCAATAATTGAGTATAACAAAGTGACTTCTCACGTAAGCATCAATAATCAATACAGTGTGCTACTATGCAACCACAGCGTATTCTTTATCTTTATTACTACCGGGTAGTTCAACGATTAACGCAGTAAAACTTCATAGATTATTTTCATAAAGTATTTTGTCATTTTCTCGATCAAACAATAATTCCGTTGTGGGGGTCCACCAATGATTGTCTTAGTTATGCGAATATTCCATGTTAAAACGAATATTCTCCGACCAATCAAATATTATATAACAACTTGCATACTTTGCAATATTTGTAAATATCACCCACAACTATAACATTATATCAAATCCACACCATAATATTCAAAAATATATTTCGAGAAAATTTAATCTTTATTCAAAAAGTTGGGGTCTTACAATTGTTTCATTCAAATATACTTATGGTTAATCCTTGCTGTAAGACCCCATTTTGAATAATTATGGTATTGATTTGTTATAATATTAAAGTTGTGGGTAATATTTATAAATTTTGCAAAGTAAGCAAGTTGTTATAATATTTGATTGGTCCGAAATATTAATTTTAACAGGAATATTCATACGACAAAGACAATCATTAGTGACCCTACAACGAAATATTATCGATAGTTAAAATGATGAAATATCTTTTATAAAATAACGGCGAAGTTTTACGCTTAAACTGTTGAAATAATCGATGTTAAAAGTAAAAGAATACGCGCGGTCGCATAATAGCACATTACGATATTGATTATTGATGCTTACGTGAGAAGTCACTCAATTATACTCAATTATTGCTACGAATTATCGTGATCATATCTCTCTCATATTATTGATTCAATTATTGTCACATGATCATCTGCATAATATTTTATATTATTATATCAATAATTGAGACGACAAAGTTATTAATATTATTATTTATAATATTGATGATGTCTAGAAGTTTTGTCAAGGAGAGGTTTGGTCACCTAATTGCGCGCCAATATGGAAAAATTCTTATTGGAAAGCCCCCTCTTTCCTGACAACGATCTGGTTGTTAAATATTGCGAATTATAATAATGATGATAAATGTTGTTAAAAATATTGAGGAGTTTTTTATGAAGTATTTGTTGTATTTATAGACCCCCCCATTTATCCATTTTTCAAAATAAATTGGTAGAAAATTATTCAATATTTTTTATATTATAAAGGTGGGCCCACATATGGGGACCACATGTGGGGCCCACATGTGAATTATATTGAATTGTCAGAAAGGGGGGAGGGAGTACATTACATAGAAAGGAGGGAGTTACTTTATTAATTATATATATATATATATATATATATATATATATATATATATATATTATAATAAGTTTTGTTTTTATGAAAAAAAATAGAATATATTATATTATATATAAAGTTATTTGTTTTACTTGAATATTATATTCTTATTTTTTTTAAAATGTTCGTTTGTGAAAATTTAGAAATTGCATGTGAGATTTTCTCTGCTCACCCGTGAATTTTTTCTTAAATAGTACCCCTTTCATTCTCCTATAAATAGGATGCTTAGTTTAAATTGAAAATCACACCAGAATTAGAGAATTCTTCTTCTATAAATTGAGCGTATTTCTTTAGAGTTTTAGAAAGCTTTGAGCGTAGAAAACAGTGAAAGTTTTGTTCAATATTCGTATGAAATAATATTTTCTTCCATACTCTGTAGTAGGTAAGTAATATTATTTCGTTTCAGATTTCAAATTTTATACTCATTTTGTTAAAGTTTTGGCTTCTATACTCCATGAAATTAGTAGAATATCCTTGATATTTGCGCTCCATCCTGTATCTTTACATGGAAATATTATTCTGAGCATTTTTGATAAGTTTTAACTTTTTCATGTCGGTGTACTATTCACGGGATACTATTCCCAAATTACTATTCACGGGGTACTATTCATGATAAAAATTGATTCGTTTTCGATCCAAATTATTCTTGGTACAATATTATTCTTGATTTTTTCTCCACAAAGCAGTATCATGTTGACAATTTGGACAGTATTGATTTCCGGATAAATTAAATTATAAATCTTTAAAAAATTTATCCTTTGCTTTCATTTAATTGAATTCTTATATCATTGTCATCATCCTCATGCTTATATTATGTTGAAATTCATTACCATTGATGATTACATGATTATCCTTGGCTCGTAATGCAGGGATGATTCATTGATATGGTTTATTTATTAAGCTAAGTCTCAGCGATAAAGTTAATGAAAAACTTTTTAAATCATAGAAGATAGTAGATTTCATGTTCTACTTGAATCTTCTAATGGATTGCTTGTTCCACAACAGTTAAACTTGATGTTTATTATATTTTATTAGTTTAACATTGTTGAAGGCTAACGATAATTTATTCTGCATTATCTTAGTCATAATATTTCTTACTGGGCTAATTGAGCTCACCCTTTGCTTTCATTGTTCTCTTCATGAAATGAGAATATAGCTAGGACTAGTCGGGGAACGGAGTGACGGTCCAAATGGTAGCATTAGTAGTCCTCACTATTCTGTGAAATAGTGTGACAATAAATGTAATGAGGACTTATTTTGAGTTTGAATATTGTCTAGAAGACAATATTCGTATTAAAACTCACAGCTCATGTGGTATAATTAAGTTTGTATTCATATTAAGTACCATGTATTTGGCGACTCAGAATAGGTGATGTATACTTATCCTGGGGGCGTCACAGTTGGTATCAAAGCTTAAGGATATGATCCTTGGCTGAGATGTGAGACTAGAACTAGAAGGGTAGAGACGGGTAATTCATTTGCTAGTATGACCTACGTAAGTTTATTTGTCATTTAAAGGTCGGTCAGAATATAGGGATAATATGTGGCATGTCAATTAACCCTTGTTTTGTAGTAGTGTTTTAAAATGACATCCGAGAATGTTGAGATAAACAATGGAGCATATGAGACCGTTGAGTCACCAACGATCAATACCTAAGATAATGTTGAGAATAGCAATGGAGCACAGGAGACCGTTGAGTCACCACAGATCAACACCCAGGATAATGTGCATCAGGAAGGAAATAATCCTCAGGTGAACAACAACACAAACCAAATGGCGAACGACGGAATGTTTAGGAGCTTTCTGCAAGTCGTACAACATCAGGCAAGAGAGACTCATGTCCAAAATGTAGGTGGAAACACTGACAACTCTCGAACGGTCACCGCTAAGCAGTTCAAGGAGTTGGGACCACCGGAGTTTATTGGAGAGCCAAAACCACTTAAGGCGGAGATGTGGATAAAGTAGATCACCAAGATATTTGATGTCTTGGGATGCTCCGAGGAGCAAAAGGTTACCTTTGCCACCTTTATGTTGCGAGGAGAGGCAGATTACTAGTGGGAATCGGTAAAGTGTATTCAACCTGCCGCACTGAAGATGTCTTGGGAGAAGTTCTAAGAACTATTCAACGACAAGTACTTTCCCAAAAGTATTCGTCACATGAAGGAGATAGAGTTCATCAAGCTAGAGCAGAACAATAGGACCGTGTCATAGTACGAAGCCAAGTTTTCCGAGTTGTCCCGGTTTGCATCCCACTTAGTTGATAATGAGGAGAGAATGACACGGATGTTTCTAAGAGGTTTGAAACCCGAGATACGTCAAAACCTTATCTCTCACAAACTGTGTTTGTATTCAGATGTTGTAAATAGGGCTCAGTTATTGGAGCACGATAATGAGACAACCCAACCAAGAGAAAGAAGCCGACAAAATGATAATACCAGTGGTAGCAGTCATCGAAGCGGTGACAATAAACGTGGAGGGAATCAACATGCCAGAAATGGTAACCACTTCGGAGGTAATCATGGCCAAGATAATAAAAGTGGACATTTCAAGAAGAGGAGATTCAATAATGATGGAAAGACGTCAGCACCAACACCTGTTCTTAAGGAAGGAGAGTGACCACCTATCATATGCTTCAAATGCGGAGGGGAGGGACACATCAATCCAAACTGTGCGCAGCTGTCCAAAACATATTACAATTGTGGAAGAGAAGGTCACCTAACTAGATTTTATCGTACAGGGAAGCCAAGTCCAGGTGGAATGGTAACACCAAATGCCGTCCCAGACAAGTCAAAACCAGTAGTTCAAGGGAGAGCGTTTGTTGTGACCTCCCAGAAAGCAAGGAACCCGAACGAGGTCATCACATTTAAGATTATCATAAACTCTAGAGAAGTATATATCTTATTTGATACCAGTTCTACCCATTCTTTTATTTCTCCTACTTACGCTCAACGTTTAAATTTGACTCCGGAGAAATTAGACTTTGACTTATCTGTTGAAACTCCGTTGGGAGAAAACTTCATTACATCAACTGTTTATAAGTCTTGTTTGGTTCAAATCGGTACCCTCACATTACCTGTCGATCTTATTTCCTTAAAAATACTTGCGTTTAACGTAATTCTAGGGATTGATTGGTTAACTACTCATCATTCAAAAATTGATTATTTTTGTAAGGTTGTTAGCTTTCATATTCCTAACCAACCTATTATGCGAATTCATGCAACCAAACCATTAAAATCAATCACTGTCATCTCAAGCCATAAAGTTATTCGTTTATTGAAAAACAGATGTCAAGCTTTCTTAGCTCATGTCACCGATTTAAACAAAAATACGTCAGTTTTGAATGATATTTCTATTGTTAATAAATTTCCTGACGTATTCCCTGAAGAACTTCCTGGTCTACCCTCAGAGTGTGAAATTAAATTTTGTATCGACCTTGAACCCGATACAAAACCCAATTCAAAACCCCATATCGAATGGCTCCTATTGAACTTCAGGAGTTAAAAACCCAACTGCAGGAATTGTTAGACATCGGTTTCATTCTTCCTAGTACGTCTCCTTGGGGGGCTCCTCTTCTATTCGTGAAGAAGAAAGATGGGAGTATGCGACTTTGTATTGATTATCAAGAGTTGAACCATGTCACTGTCAAAATACCCGTTGCCTCACATTGATGACCTGTTTGACCAGTTGTAAGGCGCCAAATTCTTTTCAAAGATTGATCTTCATTACGGATATCACTAATTGAAGATTAAAACTGATGACATTCCAAATACGGCCTTCAGTACTCGGTACTGGCATTATGAATTTCTAGTCATGTCTTTTGGATTAACTAATGCTCATGCTACCTTCATGGATATGATAAACCGAGTATTCAAGGAATATTTGGATCATTTTGTGGTTGTCTTTATTGATGACATCCTCATTTACTCCAAAAGTCATGAAGATCATGAGCAACACTTGAGGCTTGATACTCCAAAAGCTTCGTGAAAATAAGCTTTAAGCCAAGTTGAAGAAATGCGAGTTTTGGCTTGAGGAAGTTACATTCCTTGGGCACGTGATATCAAGTCATGGAATATCTGTTGACCCGACAAAGATTGAAGCAATACAAAGCTGGGAGCAACCTAAGTCAGTGACTAAAGTACGTACCTTTCTTGGCTTAGCTTGTTATTATCGGAGATTCGTGCAAGGATTTTCTCGAATCGCTACTCCATTAACTTAGCTGACTCGGAAAGATACAAAACTCGATTGGAGCGAGGAATGTGAGAAGAGTTTTTAAGAACTTAAGAGGAGACTCATTTCAAAGACTGCTACGATAATATCATCCGCCTCGGAGGATTTGTCATCTCAAATGATGCTTCGTGCAAAAGGGTTAGGATGTGTTCTTATGCAACATGGGAAAGTCATAGCCTATGCCTCTCGACAACTCAAAGAATATGAGAGGAATTATCCTACTCATGATCTAGAGTTGGCAGCTGTTGTTTTCGCACTTAAAATTTGGAGGCATTACCTATATGGGGAGAAAGTGGAGATCTATACGGATCATAAAAGCCTTAAATATTTCTTCACTTAAAAGGAACTCAACTTGCGGCAACGACGTTGTCTTGAGCTGTTGAAAGATTACGATCATACCATTCAATACCATCTTGGAAAAACGAACGTAGTAGCTGACGCATTAAGTAGAAGATCATATGCGGGTATGAGTGCAATATTGTTAACGCAAATGCCCATTTTGTATGACTTAAAAAGGATGAAGATAGAGTTAAATACTCCAGGGACCCATGTGATGATGGCGAATATATGAGTAGAACCGACTTTAATCGATAAAGTTAAAGATGCTCAAGCTACAGACCTGGAGCTGATGCGTATGAGGAAGAAAGTGCAAGAAGGTGCTATGCCGGAAGCAATAATCGATGAAGAAGGAATACTTCGAGTCAACTCCAGACTTTGTGTTCTTAAAGACCCTGATTTAAAGTATAAAATCATGATGGAGGCGCACAACACACCGTTTGCAATCCATCTTGGGAGTACTAAAATGTATCATGATCTTCGACATACATTTTGGTGGAGCAATATGAAGAGAGAGATCGCGGAGGTTATCTTAAGGTGTTTAACTTGTCAATGTGTCAAGGCGAAGCATCAAGTTCCAAAAGTTCCATTACAACCACTTGAAATTCTAGAATAGAAGTGGGAGCACATTACCATGGATTCTGTTACTGGTCTTCCCAAGGTTTCTCAAGGCATAGATGCAATTTGGGTCGTTGTTGATAGATTGACCAAGTCTGCTCATTTCTTACCTATACGAGAAACTTATTCACTTGAACGTTTTACTCGTATATACATAAACGAGATTGTAAGATTGCATGGTATGCTAGTATCCATAGTTTTCGATCGAGACCCAAGTTTCACTTCAAGATTTTGGGTTAGTTTGCAAAAAGCTATGGGCACGGATTTACGATTTAGTTCAGCATATCATCCTCAAACGGACAGACAGTCGAAGAGGACTATTCAAACTCTTAAAGATTTATTAAGACTATGTGTCCTTGACTTCAAAGGAAGTTGGGACAAGTTCTTACCATTGGTGGAATTTTCCTACAACAACAGTTATCAGGCAAGTATCGGCATGGCTCCATTTGAGGCGTTGTATGGAAGAAAGTGTCATTCTCCAATATGTTGGGATGAGGTGGGTGAAGCAACATTGTTGGGATCGGAATTGGTACGCATGACTATGAAAAATATTCAAATGATCCGACAACGTATAAAATCCTCACAAGATCGTCAAAAGAGTTATGCTGATCTTCATCGTAAGGATGTGGAATTTAATGTTGGAGAACATGTGTTGTTACGTGTTGCTCCATGGAAGGGAGTTACAAGATTTGGAAAGAGAGGAAAGCTCAATCCTCAATTCATTGGCCCATTTGAAATACTTAACCGAGTAGGAACTGTGGCATATAGACTCGCTTTATCGCCAAGTATGTCTGGTGTTCATAACATTTTTCATATATCTATGTTACGTAAATATGTGGAAGACCTGAACCATATCGTTGAGTTAGAACCGGATAAAATAGAGGAATATTTAATGTATGAAAAGGTACCTCTTGAAATCTTAGATAAGAAGGAACATATTTTACGCTCCAAGGTTATACCTCAAGTCAAAGTTTTGTGGAGAAACCATGATATTGAGAAAATGGCCTGGGAGTTATAATCTGAAATGAAATCAAGGTATCCTCAACTATTCGTCATACCAGGTATGTACCCTAATTTCGAGGGCGAAATTTCATAAGAAGGGGAGGTTGTAAGACCCCAACTTTTATGAATAAAGATGAATTTTTCTATAAATATCATTTTGAATAATTATGGTATTGATTTGTTATAATATTAAAGTTGTGGGTAATATATAAAAATTTTGCAAAGTAAGCAAGTTCTTATAATATTCGATTGGTCGGGAAATATTTTTTTTAACAGGGAATATTCGTACAACGGCACAATCATTGGTGGACCCCACAACGTAATTATTGTCGAAGTTAGAAAACGACAGAAATATCTTTTTATAAAAATAATGGCGAAAGTTTACCGTTAAACTGTTGAAATAACCGGTGTTAAAAGTACAGTAATACGCGTGGTTGCATAGTAGCACACAATATTGATTATTGATGCTTACGTGAGAAGTCACTCAGTTATACTCAATTATTGCTACAGTAATTACTGCATCATATCTCTCATATTATTGATTCAATTATTATCACAAGATCATCTGCATAATATTTTATATTATTAAATCAATAATTGAGACGACCAAGTTATTAATATTATTATTTGCAATATTGATGATGTCTAGAAGTTCTATCAAGGAGAGGTTAGGTCACCTATTTGCGCGCCAATATGGATAAATTCTTATTAGAAAGCCCCATCTTTCATGAGAATGACCTAGTTGTTAAATATTGTGAATTATAATAATGATGATAAATGTCGTTAAAAATATTGAGGAGTTTTTTATGAAGTATTTGTTGTATTTATGGACCCCCCATTTATCCATTTTTCAAAATAAATCAGTAGAAAGTTATTCAATATTTTTTAATATTATAAAGGTGGGCCCACATGTGGGGCCCAAATGTGGGGCCCACATCTGAATTATATTGAATTGTCAGAAAGGGGGGAGGGAGTACATTACGTAGAAAGGAGGGAGTTACTTTATTAATTATAATTATATATATATATATATATATATATATATTTATTATATATATTATAATAAGTTTTGTTTTTTTATGAAAAAAATAGAATATATTATATTATATATAAAGTTATTTTTTTTACTTGAATATTATATTCTTATTTTTTTTAAACGTTCGTTTGTGAAAATTTAGAAATTTCCCGTGAGATTTTATCTGTTCACCCGTGATTTTTTTTTTCTTAAATAGTACCCCTTCCACTCTCCTATAAATAGGATGCTTAGTTAAAAATGAAAATCACACCAGAATCAGAGACTTCTTCCTCTATAATATTGAGCGTATTTCTTTAGAGTTTTAGAAAGCTTTGAGCGTAGAAAATAGTGAATTTTTTTTTTCAAGAATATCTCCGCTATACCTGTTGGAATACTCTTCTTTTCAAGGTAAGGGATGTTATTTTTTTTCAATATTCGTATGAAATAATATTTTCTTCTATACTCTATAGTATATAAGTAATATTATTTCGTTTCAGATTTCGAATTCTACACTCATTTTATTAAAGTTTTGGCTTCTATACTCCATGAAATTAGTAGAATATCCTTGATATTTGCGCTTCATCCAGTATCTTTTCATAAAAATATTATTCTGAGCATTTTTGATAAGTTTTAACTTTTTCATGCCAGAGTACTATTCACAGGATACTATTCTCGAATTACTATTCACGGGGTACTATTCACTCGAGTATTATTCACCCAGGGTACTATTCATGATAAAAATTGATTCATTTTCGGTCCAAATTATTTTTGGTACAATATTATTCTTGAATTTTACTCCACAAAGCAGTATCATGTTGACAATTTGGACGTTATTGATTTCTGGATAAATTAAATTATAAATCTTTAAAAATTTATAATTTTCTTTCATTTAATTGAATTCTTATATCATTATCATCATCCTCATGCTTATATTATGTTGAAAGTCATCTGTGGCCATAGTGCATAGATGGGTTTGTTATGATTATGACCAGGGATTATTCGGTATAATCATGACCGTAGTGTTACAAATGATGTGGTAAAAGTCCTCATTGGCCCGTAATTCATTGAAGGACAGTTGTTGGCATGATCATGACCATCGGTGAAAACACGAATATCCTTGGCCCGTAGTGCAGGGATGATTCGATGATGTGGTTTATTTATTAAGCTGAGTCTCAGCGATAAAGTTGATGAAAAACTTTTTAAATCATAGAAGATAGTAGATTTCATGTTCTACTTGACTCTTCTAATGGATTGCTTGTTCCGTTGTAGTTAAACTTGATGTTTATTATATTTTACTCCCTTCATCCCAGGATAAAAGTCCTTGTGGACTTTTCACGCATATTAAGAAGAGGAATAAAATGGCAAAATTGCCCATAATAATTTCATTAAATATAGAGAGAGAATAAGAATAAGAAAAGTATGAGATATTTAATGCTACGGGCATAATAGGAAAAAATGTGTAAAAGTTTGGTTATTAAAGGAAAGTGGACATTTAACATGAGACTACCCAAAATAGTAGTAAGGAATTTTATCCTGGGACGGAGGGAGTATCAGTTTAACATTGTTGAAGGCTAACGATAATTTATTCTACATTATCTTAGTCATAATATTTCTTACTGGGCTAGTTGACATCACCCTTTTCTTTCATTGTTCTCTTCAGGAAATGAGAATATAGTTGGGACTAGTCGGGGAACGGAGTGACGGTCCAGATGGTAGCATTAGTAGTCCTCACTATTCTGTGAAATAGTGCGACAATAAATGTAATGAGGACTTATTTTGAGTTTGAATACTGTCTAGAAGACAATATTCATATTAAAACGCACAGCTCATGTGGTATAATTAAGTTTGTATCCGTAGTCAGTACCATGTATTTGGCGACTTAGAATGGGTGATGTATACCTATTTTGGGGGGGTCACACTTGCTGATTGCCATGTCTAAGAATTATTAAATCGCACTATGTGCATACTACATGTATTCATCAAGTATGAAAAGCTGATCACCTTCATTACCATTTGGTCCAGATATATATATGTTCATGCTCAATGTTTGTTCAGTTATGTAAAATTTGTTAATGCTAGTTCGTAATTATATTGTAGCACTGTAGCCAGCTTTTGTTTAATTCTTTCAATCATGATATATCCTTAATTTATTGAAATTAAACTTGTTGGGCAAACTTATTGCTCACCCTTGCTATATCATGATAACCATTGCAGATTAAGGCAAATACGTTCAGATATAGGAAAGGTTAAAGCCAACTTCAGCTTGGGATAATATGTGCAACTAAATTGTAATAGTATAGTATGATAATAATGTTATATGTTAAACAGGTTATGAATTGTGTATAAGTTAAGGTTACTCGACCTTGGGGAATAGTGTGTAAATGTATTATATAAACAATTTATGTTTATATCTTCTGTAATTAGTTATAGAATGATTGTACCGGATCCGCGGTGATTCGTGACCCTAATTCGGGGCTCTCACAGTTGGTATCAAAGTTGTTAGTTATAAACCTTAGGTAGGAATACCTGAGACTAATAACCGCAATGATTAGGATAAGTACTAACTCAAATAGAGTTAGTGTGTCAGTAAGATTCAAAGACGAATCTCTGCGGGTTATAAAAGACACAGAGTTCCCTAACTCTGATAATAAAGTTGAACAGTAGTGGTGAATAGATCGAGTCTAAAAGACTAAAAGTATAGTGATTGGATATCGTAAAACCAAACGATCAAGACATAGAAATGAATCATATTATATACGATGAGATCACCCCATGATCGGATAAGGTTATAGTATAGGGAATGATCAAGTGAATGATCGAAAAGTTTACAGCAAGAATGTTGTGTGTCAGTTCTACTATGAATTAATACAGATTCAGGAAAGGATTATGAATATGAGTTGAATGAAATTCGTATTGAGAAGAGAGTTAAGGTTTGTGTCGCGCTATTTTCTATATACCTATTGAGAATGTAATTCTTTTCTCATGTATATAACAGATAAATAGGGTATAGGTAGAGAATATATGATTAAATACGAGTTTGATGAACTGTGTATAGTTTTGCGTGAATGGAGTATTAATAATAACATGAATAGATAGATTACTAAATACTTGGTCATTAGTGGAGACATAAGTTTTCTAAATCTTCTAGCTATGCTAAATTCGAAATTTTTGACATCAAGCCAAATACGCATTATGTGCTTTTGAAAATGAATTTGTATTCTCAACTATATGTGACCATTGTGTATGAGTGGACTTCGGGCCACCTACACGTCGTTACCTGTTGAGATAATGAAACAGATTTGTAATGATTTTTGAATGATTTAAAGAATAGTTTATGCTACTTGTTTCATCTAGACGATAATGATTTGAAATATCAAAATATATTTTTATTTATCACTTATGTACCATATAACCTGGTGCAGAGATGATAAAAAGTTGATGGAGTTATAAATACAGGAATACTTGGTGTTGAATTTTATCTAAAATCATTATTCCACTATTGTATGATGTGTCATGACAAAGTCACTCGATGACGGCATCATGACGTCATTTTCAAACAATTTTCAAAATTTTAATTTGCCAATGAGGTTTTGGCTACACACATTCGTATTTTGATTGAAGTTGATTATTGATATGAGTCCAAGCTATTGGATTCAACTAGACCAACTTTTATGAAAATTCTAAGCATTCTTTGAAAGTTTTTCCAAAACCAAATTATTTTGGTGCGGATTCTGATAAAGATTGAGGTAAGAAAAAGTTTATGCGCCCAAGGAGGATACGAGAAATAGATCAGACCAGCAGTACTTTATAAGTACAAGGCATACTAGGCTAATTACCCACTATGGCCGTAAGTTATGACGGTTTACGGATTAATTTCTATAAAACCTTTGCGAAAATGACAGACAATAGTCTATATAACTCCTCAGCAATACTTGAAAAATTTTACTCTTGTGAGGAATGTATTGGGTAGCATGTGATGTTGTGTATGAATGGTGTATGGTGCATGGTGTAAGGTAAATTTTGGGGTCAAAATTTTTAGAAGAAGGGGTGAATGTGAAAACCCGAGAATTTGGATATTTATAAAATCTTAAAATATTGAATTAAGGTTAAATAATAAGCCTGGACAGAAAATAAGTGAATGGATTTGTGATTTATGGGAAGGAATTTTGTGAATTTAAAATTTTTATGGTGAATTATTCACGATTAAGGATATAAGTGTATATGTATCTATGTATGTGGATTTATGTGTGGTTAAGGGTCAAGGGTTGACCATATAACCTATATTAGTGGCAAACCCTAATATTATATTAAGAACGTCAACGTTCAGTTAGAAAATTATAACGATTAACAAGAAACCCTAAAACCGGTTCTGGAAACCCTAATTTTAGTTTCAGAAATCTGAAACCCTAATTCGGAATATGAAACCCTAATTTGGAAATTCAAAAAATAAATTTAATTATTTATGATTATAAATATAATTAGGGACAACCCTAATTAACTATTTAGAAAACCATAATTCTTGGGTTATAAATCCTAATGCATAATTATGGACCTAGTTGTTAAATTAGCAAGCTTGAATTATGATTTGGAAATTTTATTATAATTATAGAATCTTAATTATAATATAGAAATATTAATTTTCTATTTTGAAAACCTAAATTTGAAATCCTAGAAATTTAAATTTCAAAAAAAAATTAGGGTTAAACCCTAAACCCTAAAGGTTAGGGCAAAGGACAAGTATGCCTTTAAAATGAAATACAAAATGACCAAAGTGCCCTTTTCTTAAAACTTAAGTAAAAGATTTGTGAAATCTTGTGAGTCATCACTCTATGTTTGTCCCATGTGTCTAAAATCTTCCCATATCAGATTTCCTTGCCACCTTGCATAGCTTGTATACATTGAATCTAAAATTAGAAGATTAAAGGTAAAAAAAAAACTTACTTTACTTTTCATTTGCTCCAAGTCCCTTCTCTCTCTTCAATTTCGGGACTTAGAGTCAGAGGGAGTGACAAACTAAGCAAGGATCATGTATTATTAAGCCAAGATCAGGAATCAAAAGTAAGATTCAAAGATCTAAGCTTAGAAGGTATAAACCCTAAAATTTCAAAATCATGTGATCTTATGTTTTATGCTGTAATTTGTTTGTAAAAGTTGAGTATTATGATGTCATTTAGTGATCTGGGTTGATAGATCATGGATCTATATCATCTAGATGCACGAAATCATGTTTTTAAAAAACTAATCTAAGAACCCTAAAACATGGCCTGACAGCCGAATGTCAGGGCTCATAGATCATTGCATGTTATTTATTTTTGTGTTTTAAAGGTTTGTCGTTGTAGTATGTTGTGAGGGCTTTGATCTGGAACTTGAATCAAGCCCTAGATCACGTGTAGATGGAAAGTTATAAGCAGTCAAACTGCGTTGACCGAGCACGGAATCCATTTCTGGGTAACTCAGATTGCCCAGAAATTTTTGACATTGTTTTTGCAGGTCACGGATCTTGTTGTGTTTAAGTTTTTATGACATGTTAGTGTTTGATTTTTGTATACTGATATCTATACTATCGATCCATGCCTCTAGAAGCTTTAAATCCTTCACAGAATCAAAGGAATCAGTGGTCAAAGTTGTGTTGACGAAACTGCCGGATGAAGTTTCTAGGTAACCCAGAAATCTTCAAAGGCAGTTCCGGACCACCACTTTGACCGGTCCATTTCTCTTAGATTCGATGATGTTATTATGTTATGATGTTATATATTTGTACCTTGTCACGTGTTCGACAAGCATGAACCTTTATATCATACTAAGTGAATCCATGATGCAATCTATGAAGATTTAAAGTAGCATACTCGTACTATTTTTCATTTCCGGAAAACCCAAAAACGAAGAACAGTGTCTGACAATCTTTTCTGAAGCTTAGATCTCCCTAATAAGTTGTGTAATGGCCATGGAACTTGTTTAGAGTTGTAGTACTACATTAGTACTACAACATTAACACTTTTACAAACCCGAAAATCAACAGGAATCTAGATCTAATTACGGTCAAACATAGCACCTTAGTCACTGACTTTGAAGATCTGGGCTTGGCCCAAGAACACAATCAGCGACGGTTTTGTCGCCTGATGCACCTTTAGCGACACTTAATTTCTGAAATTAATTATTTTTATAAATAATTAGAGAAAAATAGTTTTTAATTATTAAAAATACTAAAAAATTCCTAAAAATTATTTTAAAGCCTGAAAATTAGTTTTTAATTATTCTGAATATATTTTTATAAATATTTAATATTCTTGGAATAATAATGGTATTTAATTTATTTAATTATAATATTAAATAAATTATTTAAAAATGATTTTAATACATGAAAAATTATATTATGGTATAAAAAATATTTTAAGTTATTTTTAGTGACTTTTAATATTTTGTGATGAATTTCATTAATTAATTAGTATTAATGATAGTTAATTTATTTAAAAATATATTAAATAAATTATGGAAAAAAAAATTAATGATTTAAAATCATATAAAAATGATTTAAATGTTATAAAAATATTTTAAGTTATAAAATATAACTTTTGATATTTTGTCATGAAAATATTAATATTTTAAATATATTAAAAGCAATTATCGGATAATGAAATTAAAGGTTTAAAAATCATATAAATCGATTTTAAGGTATTAAAAATACTTTGATATATTATAATATTATGTTATGATTTTCATTAATATTTGGTATTAAAATAAATATTAATGATAAAGGAATTATGTGGTATTTAATTCATTTAAATACGATATTAATGATAAAAAAATATTATAAATAGTAATAATTATTTAAAAAGTATTACGAGCTTATGAAAATTATTTTGATTGATAATATAATTATCTATGATGTCAGAATTGTACCGAACTCGACTCAGACTTTAAATTTTTGACTTGAGGTTAAGTTTTATGTGCTGTATAGACTGATAGGATTATGTGTTAATGTGTTTAGGTTATTTTATAACTGTGATGATATTATTCTAACTTAGCAATAAATATTATTAATATTAGGTCTTCAGACATAGCTTATTAAATTGCGTAACGATAATCAACGGAACATGCAATTTTTTCTTAACTCGACCTCGAGTTGTTTCATTCAAATATACTTGTGGTTATCCTTGCTGATTGTCTTGTCTAAGAATTATTAAATCGCCCTCTATGCATATTGCATGTATTCATCAGGTATGAAAGGTTGATCACCTTCATTACCATTCAGTCCAGATATATATATGTTCATGTTCAATGTTCGTTCAGTTATGTAAAATTTGTTTATGCTAGTTCATAATTATATTGTACAACTGTAGCCAGCTTTTGTTCAATTCTTTCAATAATGATATATCCTTAATTTATTGAACTTAAACTTGCTAGGAAAACTTATTGCTCACTCTTGCTATATCATGATAACCATTGCAGATTAAGGCGAATACGTTTGGATACAGGAAAGGTTAAAGCCAAGTTCAGCTTGGGATAATATATGCAGCTAAATTGTAATAATATATTATGATAATAATGCTAGATATTAGACATGTTATGAATTGTGTATAAGTTAAGATTACTCGACCTTGTGGAATAGTGTGTAAATGTATTGTATATACAATTTATGTTTATATCTTTCGCAATTAGTTAAAGAATGATTGTACCGGATCCGCGGTGATTCGGGACCCGGATTCGGGGCTCTCACATAACACACCCTAGCATGATGGTCAAATTTCAGAATACTTGTAACGTAGTTATTGACAAAACTAGTTTTCAACTTTTAAGGTTTTTTTGAAAAATCTCATGTTAAGCCACCAAGCATCCAAAGCTACTTCACTTACTATACATCATACTTTCATATATGCATAACTAGACCACATAAGCATGCTCACAAGTTTCTAACTCAAAGTGTATATAGTTTATCAAGTTCGTATTTGAAACTTTAAGTTTCCATTAGTAGGTCATCAAAACTTAATCAAGCATGCAAGGTAAGTTCACCTATTCTATATCATGTTTTTGTAACCATATAATAGATCATATAGGCATGTTTTGAAGTTCAAAACTTAGTGTATACATTGTTCATTTATTCATAGCTAGTATAGTCTTTTACTTGCAATTTCCCTTTAAATAATGCTTGAATAGTCTATACTATCTCCAACAATATAAACTAACATATTGGTCACATGTCAAGGTGTAAGACCTCAACTTTTATGAATAAAGATTTTTTTTTTTGAAATATATTTTTGAATATTATGGTGTGGATTTGATATAATAGTTGTGGGTAATATTTAAAAAAAATTCAAAGTAAGCAAGTGGTTATAAAATATTCAATTGGTCGGGGAATATTCGTTTTAACAGGGAATATTCATACGATGACACAATCATTGGTGGACCCCACAACAAAATTATTGTTGGAGTTAGAAAATGACATAAATATCTTTTTATAAAAATAACGACGAAAGTTTTATTATTAAACTGTTGAAATACCCGGTGGTAAAAGTACAGTAATACGCGTGGTTGCATAGTAGCACATGGTATTGTATAGTATCTTGGATTATTGATGCTTACGTGAGAAGTCACTCAGTTTTATTCAATTATTGCCAAAGTAATTACTGTATAGTATCTCTCATATTATTGATTCAAATATTATCACAGTATCATTTGCACAATTTTTTATATTATTAAATCAATAACTGAGACGAAAAAGTTATTCATATTATTATTTGCATTATTGACGATGTCTAGAAAGTTCTGTCGAGGAAAGTGGTTTGGTCACCTAATTATGCGCCAATAGGGAGAAATTCTTCTCGAAAAGCTTCATATTTCCTGGAAATGATCTAGTTGTTAAATATTATAAGTTATAATATTAATGATGAATAAGTTCGTGTTAATTAAAGATGTTTATTCATTTAGTTTTCTTTAATTCTTTCGTGACCCAATTACCCTCAAAGGAGGTATTTCTGTGATTGGCTGATTTTATTGACCAAGCGGGCAATTAATCGGATAATGAGAAATTAATTGTTATTGGTTCACATGCAAATTACTGTTGGTTCACATGTATGGAACTATTGATTCATATGCATGTACTATTAGGGGAGGTGGTGCAAGATTGATAATACTTGCAGGACTAAATTAAAAATGCAGGTAAAGATGAAGGTCTTATCTTGTAATAATTGATCCCCTAAGCGCAGTAATTATCGAAACTATGTTTTCCTATAAATAGAAAATCATTTCTTCTTTCATTCTCACCAATTCACTAAGACTCACAAGATCAACTATAGAGAGAAAAACTATCGAGGGGAAGAAGAAGAGTATTCTGCTACTTCACTATTCTAGTATACAGTCTTCTACTAAGGTAAGGGATGTTATTTATTTCTTATTCGTAAGGGATATTATTTTTGTTCAATATTCGTATGAAATAATATTTTCTTTTATACTCTATAGTATGTACGTAATATTATTTCGTTGCATGTTCCTAATTCTACCGTCATTTTGTTAAAGTAATGCTTCTATACTCCGTGAAATTAGTCGAATATCCTTGAAATTTGCGATTCATTTAGTATTGTTTCACAATGTTATTTTTCTGAACATTCTTGTTAAATTTTAAACTTTTCATGCCAAAATACTATTCACGGGGTACTGTTCACAAAGTACTATTCACGGGGTATTATTCATAAAGTACTATTCATAGGGTACTATTCACAAAGTACTATTCTCGAAGTATTATTCACGAAGTACTATTCACAGGGTACTATTCACTCGGATACTATTCACCCGGGGTACTATTCATGACAAAAATTGATTTCTTTTCTGTCCAAATCATTTTTGATACAATATTATTCTTGAATTTTACTCCACAAAGCAGTATCATGTTGACAATTTGGACATTATTGAATTCTGGATAAATTAAATTATAAATCATTAAAAATTTATCATTTGTTTTCTTTTAATTAAATTCTTATATCATTGTCATCATCCTCATGCTTATATTGTGATGAAAGTCGTCTTTGACTAGTAGTGCATTGATGGTCTATTGATTGGTATGATTATGACTATGGATTATTCGGTATAATCATGACCTGTTGTAAGACTCCAACTTTTATGAATAAAGATTAATTTTTCTCGAAATATATTTTTGAATATTATGGTGTGGATTTGATATAATTTTATAGTTGTGGGTATTATTTACAAATTTTGCAAAGTAAGCAAGTGGTTATATAATATTCGATTGGTCGGGGAATATTCGTTTTAACGGGGAATATTCATACGACGACACAATCATTAGTGGACCCCACACCGGAAGTATTGTTGTAGTTAGAAAATGACAGAATTATCTGTTTATATAAATAACGGCGAAAATTTTATCTTAAACTGTTGAATTACCCGGTGGTAAAAGTACAATAATACGTGTGGTTGCATAGTAGCACACAGTATTGATTATTGATGCTTACGTGAGAAGTCACTCAGTTATACTCAATTTTTGCTACAAGAATTGCTGCATAATATCTTTCACATTATTGATTCAATTATTATCACAGTATCATCTGCATAATATTTTATATTATTAAATAATTGAGACGACAAAGTTATTCATATTATTATTTGCAATATTGACAAGTTCTAGAAAGTTATGTCAAGAAGAGGTTTGGTCACCTAATTGCGCGCCAATAGGGAGAAATCCTTATCAGAAAGCTCCCTCTTTCCTGGGAATGATCTGGTTGTTAAATATTGTGAGTTATAATATTAATGATGAATAAGTTCGTGTTGATTAAAGATGAAATTGATATTTCCATTATGTTGGGAATATTAGTGTTAGTGGAAATTGACATTTATTTCGATAATAATGGATGTCTGGAGGTTATATTTACCAATTGGGTAATTAATTGGATAAATGAACAATTAACTGCTATTAATTCACATGCTTATAACTATTTGTTCACATGTCTGTACTATTGATTCACATGCATGTACTATTAGGGGAGGTGGTGCAAGATTGATAATACTTGCATGACTAAATTAAAAATAGAGGTATAGATGAATGTACTATACTGTAATTATTTTTTTCACATGATTGTACTATTGATTCACATGATTGTACTATTGGGGGAGGTGGTGCAAGTTTGATAATACTTGCAGGACTAAATTAAAAATAAAGGAAAAGATGAAGGTATTATACTTTAATATTTCGAGCCCCAAAACATGCAATTATCGAAATTATGTTTTTCTATAAATAGAAGCTCATTCTTCTTTCATTCTCACTAATTCACTAAGACTCACAAGAGCAATTATAGAAAGAGAAGCTATAGAGAGAGAAGCTTTAGAGAGAAAGTAGAAGAGAAGTCTGCTACCTCACTATTCTAGTATCCAGTCTTCTTCTGAGGTAAGGGATATTATGTTGTTCAATATTCATAGGAATAATATTTTCTTCCATACACTGTAGTATGTGAGTAATAGTATTTCGTCTCGTATTCCTGATTATACCCTTATTTTGTTAAAGTATTGATTCTATACTCCGTGAAATTAGTAGAATATCCTTGAAATTTGCGCTTCATCTAGTATCGTTTCACAATGATATTTTCTACACATTCTTGTTAAATTTTAAGCTTTTCATGCCGGAGTACTGTCCATGAGTAGTATTCATTTTTACGGTACTATTCACAAAGTACTATTCACGGGATACTATTCACAGGATACTATTCATAAAGTACTATTCACAAAGTACTATTCATGAGTACTATTCACAAAGTATTATTCATGAGGTACTATTTTCGAAGTACTATTTACGGGGTACTATTCACCCGGGGATTTATTCATGACAAAATTTGATTTCTTTGCTGTCCAAATCATTTTTGATACAATATTTTTCTTGAATTTTACTCCACAAAGCAGTATCATGTTGACAATTTGGACAATATTGAATTTTGAATAAATTAAATTATAAATCTTTAAATATTTATCATTTGCTTGCTTTTAATTGAATTCTTATACCATGGTCATCATCCTCATTCTTATATTGTGATAAAAGTCATATGTGGCTTACCTGCATAGATGTACTAGTGATTGGTATGATTATGACCAGGGATTATTCGGTATGATCATAACCGTAATGTTATAAATGATGTGGTAAAAGTCCTCATTAATCTGTAGTGCATTGATGGACAGTTGTTGGTATGATTATGACCAGGGATTATTCGGTATAATCATGACCATTGATGATTACATGAATATCCTTGACCCGTAGTGCATGGATGATTCGATGATGTGGTTTATTTAATAAGTTGAGTCTTAGCGATAAAACTGTTGATAAACCTTTTAAATCATACAAGATAGTAGATATCATGCTCTACTTGACTCTTCTAATGGATTGCTTGTTCGGCTGCAGTTAAACTTGATATTTATTATATTTTATCAATTTAACACTGTTGAAGGCTAACGATAATTTATCCTGCATTATCTTAGTCATAATATTTCTTACTGGGCTAGTTGAGCTCACCCTTTTACTTTAATTGTTCTCTTTAGGAAATGAGAACGTAGCTGGGATTAGTCGGGGAACAGAGTGACGGTCCGAGATGGTGGCTATAGTAGTCCTCACTATTTTATGAAATAATGTGATAATAAATGAAATGAGGACTTCATTTGAGTTTGAATAATCGCCTATGAGACAATATTCGTAAAACTCTAAGCTACGCATTGATTGTCGTATTGTATAAAAGAAGTTTGTATTTGATTTATGTACCATGTATTTGGCGACTCAGAATGGGTGATGTATACCTATTTTGGGGGCGTCACAGTTGATATCAAAGCTTAGGGATATGATCCCTGGCTGAGATGTGAGACTAGAACTAGGAGGGGAGAGATGGGAAATTCCTTTTCTAGTATGACCTACCTAAGTTTATTTGGTATTTATTTGGTCGGTCAGAATATAGGGATAATATATGACATGTCAATTAACCCTTATTTTGTGGCAGTATTTGAGAATGGCATCCGAAAATGTTGAGATATGCAATGAAGTAGATGAGACCGTTGAGTCACCAACGATCAATACCCAGGATAATGTGCATCAAGGCGGCAATAATCCTCAAGAAAACAACAACGCTGACCAAATGATGAATGATGGGATGTTCAGAAGCTTTATGCAATTCATGCAATAGCAGGCGAGAGGGGCTCCTGTTCAAAATACAGGTGGAAATAATGGCAACTCTCGGACGGTCACTGTAAGACCCCAACTTATTAATGAATAAAATCAAATTTCCTCTAATTATTATTGTGAATAATAAGGTATTAATTTGATATAATACTTTGGTTATGGGTGAAATGTGCAAAATTTTCAAAATAAGCAAGTGGTTATAAAATATTCATTTGTCGGGGAATATTCGTTTGGTCGTGGAATATTCTTTCTGTCGGGAAATATTCGTACGACGGTGCAACCATTTGTGGGCCCCATAACGAATAACGGTCAGATGAAGAAAACGATAAAATTAAATAATGGCGTAGTTGTTACCGTTAATATTGTTGGAATACCCGGTGGTTAAAATATAGTAATACGCGTGGTTGAACAGTAGCACACGGTATTGCCCAATATTGTTGAATTATTGATTCTTACGTAAGAAGGCACTACTCAATAATTGTTACAGTAATTACTGTTCATTTTTTTAATTTATTGATTCAATAATTGCTGCGTTGATATTTTATATTATTGTTGCTCAATAATTGTCACCGCATCATCTCCATTATCGGATCAATAATTCATATTATTTGGAATAATATTATTAGATATCATTATTGGCAATGTCTAGAAAGTTACATCAAGGAGAGGTTTGGTCACCTAATTGCGCGCCAAGATGAGGAGAAATCCTCATTGGAAAGCCCTCTTTCCTGAAACTATGCAGTTGTCATAATTGTGATTCTATAATATTATTTGTGAATAATTAATTATTGATTTATATGATAAGAAAATATTTATTTATGCGGATTTAAATGATGGATTTATTTTATGTGGTTAAAAATGAAGGAATTAATGCTGAGGTGTTTTATCAGTATTTTGTCGGATTGGAAGTATTAAAAATCATCCGTTTGTGGATTTCGGGTATTTTCTGATTGGAATTTGGAAAAACTTTCTTCTACAAAGTTGTAGAAATTAAATTTCCTATGGAAACCCGCGAGTTTCGAATTTTTCTGATAAAAGGGCTATTTTTTTATGAATTACTGAAGTTTCAGAAAATAAAATGATTTTTTATTAAATTATAGGTGGGACCCACTTTTTGATTTTTCAAGCATGTGGGCTGCTGGTTTGTTTTTCAAAGAAGGCATGCTAGACTTGTTCAAAGCATACATAGAGAATTTGTTGATTAAATAATATTATTTTATTATTTAGTCTCCTATGGCGTTCTAGCATTTTCCTATAAATAGGCGCTTAGATTAGAATTAAAAATCACACAAGAAATAAGTTTTCTTTCTCTCTATATTGTCGAGCGTATTTTAGTAAGTATTTTGATACTTTGAGAGTTGTTATTCAGTGCAAGTTCTTGTCAGCACTATATCCGAAATTCAGTCAGAAATACGATTATTTTGAGGTAAATGATGTTATGTTCTTCTTAAAATGATATTTTCTTCAATATCATTATGCCGAAATATTGGTTTGAACTTTTTTATCAAATTTGGAACTTTTTGTGTTGGGGTTACTATTCACGTATACGACACTATTCACGTATACAGCACTATTCACGAATACGACACTATTCACCGAAAAATAAAATTTTCTTCTTTTTGTCCAAGATGTCTATTATGGTTACTATCTTTGATTGTATCCATGTTTTGATCTTTATTTTTGAATTATGCTTCAAAATTGGTTATTATGAAGTATTATTGATCTTGGATAAACTGTGATACGAATCCCTAATATTTGTCCTTCTGTCTCACTGGATTCGTTTTCTTTAAAATATTTTTCATCATCCTCAGTCCTAAATGATGATATCACTGAATATCTTTGGCCTGTAGTGCAAAGATGAATGATTACCTAATGAATATCTTTGGCCCGTAGTGCAAAGATGAACAGGACCAACTGGTGATACAAATGAATATCTTTCGCCTGTAGTGCAAAGATGAATATTTGATTCAAGATGTATATTGATTGATGTTACAGGGATAAAATATTGATGATGGACTTTTAAATCTTAGAAGATAGTAGAATTCTTTCTCTACTTGACTCTTCTAATGGATTGTTTGTTTCACTGCAGCTTGTTGATCTAAAACTTGTTGTCTATTATATTTTATCAAATTTTCCCTGTTGAAGACTAATGATAATTTGTTGTATATTATCTTAGTCATAATATTCTTTACTAGGCTAGTTCAGCTCACCCTTTTCCTTTTTGTTCCATTGTTCTTCTCAGGATGAGAGAATTTAGCAGGAACTAGCCGGGGTATGGAGTGATGATTCAAGATAGTTGTTTAGCGATCTCACTATTTTTAAAATATAGTGTATCAATAATTGTAATGAGGACTCCTTTTGAGTTTGTATACTCTCTAGTATACAATATTTGTATTCAAACTCACAGTATATGTGTTGTCGTATTTTTACGGCAATTATATTACTGAAGTTGTATTTGTTTCTATACCATGTATCTGGCGACTCAAGATGGGTGATGTATACCTATTTTGGGGGCGTCACAGTTGGTATCAAAGCTTAGGGATATGATCCCTGGATGAGAAGTGAGACAAGAACTAGGAGGGGAGAGACGGGGAATTCCTTCACTAGTATGACCTGACTAAGTTTATTTGGTGTTTATTTGGTCGGTGAGAGTATAGGGATAATATATGACATGACTATTAACCTTTGTTTTATGGCAGTATTTAAGAATGGCAGCTGAGAACGTTAATAATGGAGTAAATCAGATCGTGGAGACACCTTTGATCACCACCCAAGGGAACGTGCAACAGGAAGGCAATATTCCTCATGTAAACAACACTACCGAACAAATGATGAATGATGGGATGTTTAGAAGTTTTTTGCAGTTCATGCAAAACCAGACGAGGGAGACTCATGCACCAAATACGGGTGGAAATGCTAGCAATGCGCGGCTTGTCACAACCAAGCAGTTCAAAGAGTTGGGACCACCAGAATTTAAGGGAAAGCCGGATCCGATCATGGCGGAAACGTGGGTCAAGCAAATTACCAAGATATTCGATGTCTTGGGATACACTAAGAAAAACGAAGGTTCCATTCGCCACCTTTATGTTCATGCAGTGAGGCGATTACTAGTAGAGTCATGAAGCGTACTCGGCCACCGCACTTAACAGCATGGCATGGGAAACATTTCAGAAACTATTCAATGACAAGTACTTTCCTGAAAGTATTCGTTATATGAAGGAGGTGGAGTTTTTTAGACTGGAACAAAAAAAAATTACGGTGTCCCAGTACGAGGCGAAGTTTGCAGAGTTATCCAGGTTTGCACCTCATTTTGTCAAAAAATGAGGAACGAATGACAAGGATGTTTCTGAGAGGTCTAAAGCCCGAGATTCGGTAATATCTTATCTCTCATAAATTTTCTTTATATTTAGATGTTGTAAACAGGGCTCAATTATTAGAGCGAGATAATGAGTATGTTCAACAAGGAATGGGACCGCAAATCTGTGGTCATACCAATTGGCGATGAATGAAAACCAAAGGGGAGGAAAACATTCAACAAAAGCGGTAACCACTCCTGGTGGTAATCGTGGGTAGTGATAATAGAAGGAGCGCGAGTCGGGATGAGATTTCAAGAAGAGAAGGTACAACAATGATAATGTAAAGACGTCAAAGACAAACATCAACTATTTTTAGGGGAGGAGAACGAGCACCGTTGTTTGTTACAAATGCGGAAAGAGGGACACATCATTGGCGCGCCCAACAATCCAAGGTGTGTTATAACGCTGTGGAAAGGAAGGTCATATAGCTAGAGATTGTCTAGTTGCGACACCAAGTTCAACAGGGATGGTGACTCCAAAGGCTGTCCCAGACAAGTCAAAGTCGGTGGTTCATGGAAGGGCATTTGTCGTGACTGCACAAAACGCGAGGAACCCAAACGAGGTGATCGCGGGTAAGCTAATCATAAACTCTTGTGAAGTTTATACCTTATTAGATACCGGTTCTACCCATTCTTTTATCTCTCCTACTTGTGCTCAACGTTTAAACTTAACTCCGGAGAAATTAGACCTTGACTTATCTGTTGAGACCCCGTTAGGAGAAACTTTTATTACATCTACTGTCTATAAATCTTGCTTGATTCAAGTCGGTACCAACACATTACCTGCCGACCTTATTTCGTTGAAAATTCTTGCATTTGATGTGATTTTAGGGATTGATTGGTTAACCACGCATCATGCAAAAATTGATTTTTTTCGTAAGGTTGTTAGTTTTCATATTCCTAACCAACCTATTATGCGAATTCAAACAACCAAACCATTAAAGTCAATCACTGTTATATCAAGTCATAAAGCTATTAGTTTATTGAAAAATGGATGTCAAGCTTTCTTAGCCCATGTCACAGACTTGAACAAAAACACGTCATATTTGAATACAATTTTCGTTGTTAGTGAATTTCCTGACGTATTTCCTAAAGAACTTCCCGGTCTACCCCCAGAACGTGAAGTTGAATTCTTTATTGATCTTGAACCTGGTACAAAGCCCATTTCTAAAACCCCATATCGAATGGCTCCTATTGAACTTCAGGAGTTAAAGGTCTAACTACAGGAGTTGTTGGACATCGGTTTCATTCGTCCTAGTACATCTCGTTGCGGTGCTCCTGTGTTATTCGTAAAGAAGAAAGATGGGAGTATGCGACTTTGTGTTGACTACCGAGAATTTAATCATGTCACTATCAAGAATAGGTATCCGCTAGCTCGCATTGATGACCTGTTTGACCAGTTGCAAGGAGCACATTTCTTTTCAAAGATCGATCTTCATTCTGGATATCATCAGCTAAAGATTAAAACTGAGGATATTCCAAAGACTGCCTTCAGAACTGGGAACGGGCATTATGAATTCTTAGTTATGTCTTTTGGATTGACTAATGCTCCTGCTGCTTTCATGGATATGATGAACCGTGTATTCAAGGAATATTTGGATCAGTTCGTTGTTGTCTTTATTGTTGACATCCTCATCTATTCTAAAAGTCGTGAAGATCATGAGCACCATTTGAAGTTGGTACTGCAAAGGCTTCGTGATAACAAGCTATATGCCAAGCTGAAGAAATGCGAGTTCTGGCTTGAGGAAGTAGCATTCCTTGGGCATGTGGTGTCAAAACATGGAGTATCTGTCGACCCGGCGAAGATTGAAGCCATGCAAAGTTGCGAGCAACCAAAGTCGGTGACCGAAGTACGTAGCTTTCTGGGCTTAGCTGGTTATTATCGGAGATTCGTGGAAGGATTTTCTCGAATCGCTACTCCGTTAACTCAGCTGACACGTAAAGATATAAAATTTGGTTGGAGCGAGGACTGCGAGAAGAGTTTTCAAGAACTCAAGAGAAGACTCATTTCGGCACCTGTTCTGACAATACCATCTGGTTCGGATAGATTTGTTATGTACAGCGATGCTTCAGGCAAAGGGTTAGAATGTGTTCTCATGCAACATAGGAAAGTCATAGCCTATGCCTCGCGACAACTAAAAGAATATGAGAAGAATTATCCTACTCATGATTTGGAGTTAGCAGCAGTCGTTTTCGCGTTGAAGATCTGGAGACACTACCTGTATGGGGAGAAAGTGGAGATCTATACAGATCATAAAAGCCTCAAATATTTCTTCACCCAAAAGGAACTCAACATGCGGCAACGATGTTGGCTTGAACTATTGAAAGATTACGATCACACTATTCAATATCATCCTGAAAAAGCGAACGTAGTAGCTGACGCATTGAGTAGAAGATCATATGCGAGTACGAGTGCAATGTTGTTAACACAAAGGTCCATTTTGTATGACTTGCAAAGGATGGAGAGAGAGATGAAGGCTCCAAGTACCGACGTGATGATATCAAACATACGAGTAGAACCGACTTTAATCGATAAAGTTAAAGCTGCTCAAGCTACGGACGTGGAGCTGATGCGTATGAAGAAGAAAGTGAAAGAAGGTGTTATTCTAGAAGCAAGAATCGATGAAGAAGGAATACTTCGAGTCAACTCCAGACTTTGTGTTCCTAACGATTCTGACTTGAAGCATAGAATCATGATGGAGGCACACAACACACCGTTTGCAATCCATCCTGGGAGTACCAAAATGTATCATGATCTTCGACATACATTTTGGTGGAGCAATATGAAAAGAGAGATCGCGGAGTTTATCTCGAGGTGTTTAACTTGTCAACGTGTAAAGGAGGAGCATCAAATGCCAAAGGGTCCATTACAACCACTTGAGATTCTAAAATGGAAGTGGGAACACATTACTATTGATTTTGTTACGGGTCTTCCCAAGGTTTCTCAAGGCATAGATGCGATTTGGGTTATTGTTGATAGATTAACCAAGTCTGCCCATTTCTTGCCTATACGTGAGACTTATTCCCTTGAACGTCTTGTTAGTATATACGTTAATGAGATTGTGAGATTGCATGGCATGCCAGTATCCATAGTTTCGGATCGTGACCCAAGATTAACTTCACGATTTTGGGTTAGCTTGCAGAAAGCTATGGGCACGAATTTACTATTCAGTTCGGCATACCATCCTCAAACGGACGGACAATCAGAGAGGAATATCCAAACTCTTGAAGATCTATTAAGACTTTGTGTCCTAGATTTCAAAGAAAGTTGGGATAAGTACATACCATTGGTGGAATTCTCTTACAACAACAGTTATCAGGCAAGTATAGGTGTGGCTCCATTTGAGGCGTTGTATGGAAGAAAATGTCATTCTCCAGTATGCTGGGACGAGGTGGGTGAAGCAACATTGTTGGGACCAGAGTTGGTACGAATGACTACATAGAAGATCCAAACGATTCGACAACGTATATAAACGGCACAGGATCGACAAAAGAGTTATGCGGATCTTCATCGGAAGGACGTGGAATTTAATATTGGGGATCATGTATTGTTACGTGTTGCACCATCAAAGGGAGTTACAAGATTTGGGAAGAGAGGAAAGCTCAATCCACGATTTGTTGGTCCATTTGAAATTCTTGACCGAATAGGAAATGTGGCCTATAGACTCGCATTACCTCCAAGCATGTCTCGTGTTCAAAATGTTTTTCACATATCTATGCTTCGTAAATATGTTAAAGACCCAAACCACATTATTGAGTTAGAACTAGATGAGATAGCCAAAGATTTAACGTACGAGGAGGTACCTGCTAAGATCTTGGATAGGAAAGAGCACGTCCTACGCTCGAAGGTTATACCACAAGTTAAGATTTTGTGGAGAAACCATGCTATTAAAGAAATGACCTTGGAGTTAGAATCAGAAATGAAAGCGAGGTATCCTCACCTTTTCGAAACACCAGGTACGTACGTCAATATCGAGGACAAAATTTTATAAGGAGGGGAGGTTGTAAGACCCCAACTTATTAATGAATAAAATCAAATTTCCTCTAATTATTATTGTGAATAATAAGGTATTAATTTGATATAATACTTTGGTTATGGGTGAAATGTGCAAAATTTTCAAAATAAGCAAGTGGTTATAAAATATTCATTTATCGGGGAATATTCGTTTGGTCGTGGAATATTCTTTCTGTCGGGGAATATTCGTACGACGGCGCAACCATTTGTGGGCCCCATAAAGAATAACGGCGTAGTTGTTACCGTTAACACTGTTGGAATACCCGGTGGTTAAAATACGATGTCTACGCTGCGGTTGCACAAAGAGAAAGACGGTATTGCATGATATTATTGAATTATTGATTCTTACGTAAGAAGGCACTACTCAATAATTGTTACAGTAATTACTATTCAATATTTTATTTTATTGATTCAATAATTGCTGCGTTGAAATTTTATATTATTGTTACTCAATAATTTTCACTGCACATCATCTCCATTATCAGATCAATAATTCATATTATTAGGAATAATATTATTAGATAGAATTATTGGAAATGTCTAGAAAGTTCTGTCAAGGAGAGGTTTAGTCACCTAATTGTACGCCAGTAAGGAGAAATCCTTATTGGAAAGCTCCTTCTTTCCTGGGAACGGCCTGGTTGTCATAATTGTGATTCTATAATATTATTTGTGAATAATTAATTATTGATTTATATGATAAGAAAATATTTATTTATGCGGATTTAAATGATGGATTTATTTTATGTGGTTAAAAATGAAGGAATTAATGCTGAGGTGTTTTATCAGTATTTTGTCGGATTGGAAGTATTAAAAATCATCCGTTTGTGGATTTCGGGTATTTTCTGATTGGAATTTGGAAAAACTTTCTTCTACAAAGTTGTAGAAATTAAATTTCCTATGGAAACACGTGAGTTTCAAATTTTTCTGATAAAAGGGCTATTGTTTATGAATTACTGAAGTTTCGAAAAATAAAATAATTTTTTATTAAATTATGGGTGGGACCCACTTTTGATTTTTCAAGCATGTGGGATCTTTGGTTTGTTTTTCAAAGAAGGCATGCTAGACTTGTTCAAAGCATACGTGAGAATTTGTTGATTAACTAATATTATTTTCTTAAGACCCCAACTTTTATAAATAAAGATGAATTTTCTATAAATATCATTTTTGAATATTATGGAATAAATTTGATATAATGTTATAGTTGTGGGTAATATTTATAAATTTATTATGCAAAATCTTTGATTGTATCCATGTTTTGATTTTATATAATATTCGATTGATTATTATGGAATATTCTTGTTTTAACGGGGTAATATTTCGTCTCCAGAATTCGCTTCAAAATATTTTCATCATCCTCATTAAATGATGATATCTCAGACCCCAACTTTTATAAATAAAGATGAATTATTATCGGATAAATTTGAAATAGTTGTGGGTAATATTTATAGACAAAAAGTTGTATATTTATGAAAATAATGCGTATGACACGGAAGTTTTACCGATTAAAAACGTTTTATGAAACACCGTTAACTGTTGAAATACGGTGTTAAAAATGCGATGTCTGGCGTGGTTGCATAGTAGCACACGGTATTGATTATTGATGCTTACGTGAGAAGTCACTCAGTTTTGTTCAATTATTGCTATAGTAATTGTTGCATAGTATCTCACGTTATTTTATTCAATTATTGTTGATATTTTTTATATTATTAAATCAATAATTGAGACAACAAAGTTATTAATATTATTATTTGCAATATTAACGATGTCTAGAAGTTACATCGAGGAGAGTTTGGTCACCTAATTGCGCGCCAATAGGGAGAAATCCTTATTGGAAAGCCCCATCTTTCACAGAACGACACAGTCGATTAATATTGTGAATTATAATATTGATGATAAATGTTATTAAAAATATTGAGGGAGTTTATATAATATATTATGAGGTGGTGAGTTTAATATATATAATATTATGTGTGTGGTGAGTGGAATATATATAATATTATGTGAGTGGAAAATGGTGGAAAAGTAGAATTTTGGTGGAAAAGTGGAAATGGTGGGATGAGAATTAGTATTATATATGGCATGAATTGTAATGGGTGGGGAAGTGATGTGAGAGCGGGTGTGTGTGTTTTTTAAATCAATTTGTGGCTATATATTATATATATATATATATATATATATATATATATATATATATATATATATATAATTGTATAGCATATGGGTGGGAAATGGTAGTCCTAGTAGATAACATTTGGCAGGTTATGGATTGAATTGTCAAGCTTGAATGTTATTGGCCAATTTGTTTTCAATCATGCAGCATGATTATCAACTTGTAAATTATGGAGCATTTTAATTGGTCAAGGCTTTTAAAGGGGCATGTGTTCATTTTTCATTGGCCAACTCTTTGAAAAAAATTACTGATGCGTTGGATCAGTGGAGCTGTGAATCAACAAATGATTTCGTCTGAATTCTTACTGTACAGTCCAATAGTATCCTTCAATTCTCCTATAAATAGAAGCTCATTCCTTCCATTATTTCTTACGAATTCATTGAAACTTTAGAGAGATAAATTATAGAGAAACTATAGAAAAGTATTCTGCTACTTCCCTATTTTTATATCCAGTTTCTTTTACGGTAAGGAGTGTTATTTCTTTTGTATTCATGAAGAGAACTTACATTATTCCATTCTTTGTTATTCTATTGAATAACCAAAGATATCGTGGACTACCCTATACTTGGTGACATTCTTCTATTATTCCATCTTTATTATTATTACATTTGGAATATCACATCTATGCGTTTTACTGTGGGACTGGTTCCGTCTTTATTATTATTACATTGGAATATCTTATATGCATGCTTTTACGCTTGTGGGACTGGTTTCATCTTTATTATTATTACATTGGAATATCCTGTCTCGTGCGTTTTTACGCCTGACACATTCCGTCTTTATTATTATTCTTGGGAACATCCTGCTCGGTCTGCGAATTTTGCTTTGACTTTGGTTCCGATTACTTATTATTACATTTGGAATAACTCTTTACATCAAAAATACCGCATGCATGGTGATTTCTTTTGTTATTCCATTCGTTATTATATTCGGTTGGTTAAAGTTTTGACTTCTATACTCCATGAAATTAATGGAATATCCTTGATATTTGCGCTTCATCCAAGATATCTTTTCATGGAAATATTCTTACGAGCATTCTTGAATTTTACTCTACAAAGTAAGTATCATGTTGACAATTTGGACATTAATAGTTCTGGATAAATTAATTCTTGAACTTGTTTTATTGAATTTCTATATCATTGTCATCATCCTCATGTTTATATTATGTTGAAAGTCATCTGTGGCTTTGAGTGCATAGATGGACTTGGTATGATTATGACTAGGATTATTCGGTATAATCATGGCCGTAATGTTACGAATGATGTGGAAAAAGTCCTCATGGGCACGTAGTGCATTGATGGATGAGTTGTTGGCATGATCATGACCATTAATGAATACACAAATATTTTTGGCCGTGAGTATGGATAATTGTGGTAGTGATACTAAAGAATATCCTTGGCGCGTAGTGCATGGGGTGATTCGATGTGTGGATTATTTATTAAAATTTGAGTCCCGCCGATAAAAGTGATGAAAAACCTTTTAAATCATAAAAGATAGTAGATTTTATTCTCTACTTGACTCTTTTAATGGATTGCTTGTTCCAATCGCAGTTAAACTTGATATTTATTATATTTTATCGGTTTAATCATTTGAAGACTAACGATAAATTATTCTACATTATCTTAGTCATAATATTTCTTCTTTGGGCTAGTTGAGCTCACCCTTTCTTTCTTTCATTGTTCTCTTCAGGAAATGAGAATATAGCGAGACGAGTCGGGGAACGGAGTGATGGACCAGATGATAGTATTAGTAGTCCTCACTATTTTGTGAAATAGTGTGGTAATGATTGTAATGAGGACTCCATTGAGTTTGTATACTCTCTAGATGACAGTATTTGTATTCAAACTCACAACATATGTTTTGTCGTTTTTACATTTATCGTTGTATAATTAAGTTGTATTTGAATTTTGTACCATGTATCGGCGACCCAAGATGGGTGATGTATACCTAATTTTGGGGGCGTCACGGTTGGTATCAAAGCTTAGGGATATGATCCACAGCTAGATGTGAGACTAGAACTAGGAGGAGAGAGACGCAGAAATTCCTTAGCTAGTATGACCTACCTAAGTTTTTTGTATTTAATTGGTCGGTCGAATATTGGGATAATATGTTACATGTCAATTAACATTTTGTTTTGTGGCAGTATCTGAAAATGACATCCGAGAATGTTGAGAATAACAATGGAGCACAGGCGACCGTTGATACACCACATATCAATAATCAGGATAATGTGCATCAGGAAGGCGACAATCCTCATGCAAACAACAACACTGACCAAATGATGAATGATGGAATGTTCAGAGGCTTTATGCAATTCATGCAACAATGATGAGAGCGGCTCTCATCAAAAATGTAGGTGGAAACTCTTTGAAACTCTCGGACGGTCACCGCTAAATAGTTCAAGGAGCTGGGACCACCGGAGTTTATTGGAGAGCCAAAACCACTTAAGGCGGAGGCATGGATAAAGCAGATCACCAAGATATTTGATGTCTTGGGATGCTCCGAGGAGCAAAAGGTTCCCTTTGCCACCTTTATGTTGCGAGGAGAGGCAGATTACTGGTGGGAGTTAATAAAGCGTACTCAACTGCTACCGCTTGCAAAAATGTCTTGGGAGAAGTTCCAAGAAGTTGTTCAACGACAAATACTTTCCCGAAAGTATTAAATCACATGAAGGAGGTGGAGTTTATCAAGTTAGAACAAAACAATATGACCAGTGTCGCAATACGAGGCTAAATTTGCGGAGTTATCCCGTTTAAGTCCCCACTTGGTGGATAATGAAGAGAATGACATAGATGTTTTTAAGAGGTTTAAAGCGGAGATACGTCAACATCTTATTTCTCATAAACCGTGTTTGTATTCGAGATGTTGTAAATAGGGCTCAGTTAGTAGAACGCGATAACGAGTCAACACAACCAAAAGAAGCGTCCAACAAAATGATAATACCAATGAGAGAAGTCATCGAAGCGGTGACAACAAGCGTGGAGGAATCAAAAGGCCGAAACCACTGGTAACCATTTCGGTGGTAATCAGGGCCAAAACAATAAGAATGGACATTTCAAGAAGAGAGATTCAACAATGATGGAAAGACGTCAGCACCAACCACCCATTGTTAAGGAAGGAGAACGACCACCTATCATATGCTTCAAATGCGGAGGGGAGGGACACATCAGTCCAAACTGCGCGATGTCGTCCAAAGCATGTTATAATTGTGGAAGAGAAGGTCACTTAGCCCGATTTTGTCATTCACCGAAGACAAGTTCAGCTAGGATGGAGACACCAAAAGGCGTCCCAGAAAAAGTCAAAGCCAGTAGTGTAAGGGAGAGCATTTGTTGTGACCTCCCAGAAAGCAAGGAACCCGAATGAGGTCATCACGGGTAAGCTTATCATAAACTCTAGCGAAGTCTATACTTTATTTGATACCGGTTCTACCCATTCTTTTATTTCTCCTACTTGCGCTCAACGATTAAATTTGACTCCGGAGAAATTAGACTTTGACTTATCTGTGGAAACTCCATTGGGAGAAACCTTCATTACATCCACTGTTTATAAGTCTTGTTTGGTTCAAATTGGTACCCTCACATTACCTGTCGATCTTATTTCATTGAAAATACTTGCATTTGACGTAATTCTAGGGATTGATTGGTTAACTACTCATCATGCAAAAATTGATTGTTTTCGTAAGGTTGTTAGCTTTCATATTCCTAATCAACCTATTATGCGAATTCAAGCGACCAAACCATTAAAATCAATCACGGTCATCTCAAGCCATAAAGCTATTCGTTTATTGAAAAACGGATGTCAAGCTTTCTTAGCTCATGTCACGGATTTAAACAAAAATACGTCGATTTTGAATGATATTTCTATTGTTAATACATTTCTGATGTATTCCACGAAGAACTTCTGGCCTACCCCGGGCGTGAAATTGAATTTTGTATCGACCTTGAACCCAGGACAAAACCCATTTCCAAAGCCCCATATCGAATGGCTCTATTGAACTTCAAGAGTTAAAGACCCAATTGTAGGAATTGTTAGACATTGGCTTTATTAAGTCCTAGTACTTCTCCTTGGGGTGCTCTCTGTTCTATTCGTGAAGAAGAAAGATGGGAGTATGCGACTTTGTATTGATTATCGGGAGTTGAATCATGTCACTATCAAAAATAGGTACCCATTGCCACGTATTGATGACTGTTTGACCCGGTTGCAAGGAGCCAAATTCTTTTCAAAGATTGATCTTAGTTCGGATATCACCAATTGAAGATTAGAGCAGATGACATTCCAAAGACGGCTTTTAGAACTCGGTACGGGCATTATGAATTCCTAGTCATGTCCTTTGTATTGACTAATGCTCTTGCTGTCTTCATGGATATGATGAACAGAGTATTCAAGGAATATTTGGATCACTTTGTGGTCGTCTTTATTGATGACATCCTTATTTATTCCAAAAGCCGTGAAGATCATGGGCAACATTTGAGGTTGACACTCCAAAAGCTTCGTGAATACAAGCTTTATGCCAAGTTGAAGAAATGTGAGTTCTGGCTTGAGGAAGTAGCATTCCTTGGGCACGTAGTATCAAGTCATGGAATATCTGTTGACCCGGCAAAGATTGAAGCAATTCAAAGCTGGGAGCAACCTAAATCGATGATCAAAATCGTAGCTTTCTCGGCTTAGCTGGTTATTATCGGAGATTCGTGGAAGGATTTTCTCGAATAGCTACTCCATTAACTCAGTTGACTCGAAAAGATACAAAGTTCGGTTGGAGCGAAGAATGTGAGAAGAGTTTTCAAGAACTCAAGAGGAGACTCATTTCAGAACCTGTTCTGACAATACCATCTGGCTCGGAGGGATTTGTCATCTCTGATGATGCTTGAGCAAAGGGTTGGGATGTGTTCTCATGCAACATGGGAAAGTCATAGCCTATGCCTCATGACAACTCAAAGAATATGAGAGGAATTATCCTACTCATGATCTAGAGTTAGCAGCTGTTGTCTTCACACTTAAGATTTGGAGGCATTACTTGTATGGGGAGAAAGTGGAGATCTTCTGGATCATAAAAGCCTCAAATATTTTTTACTCAAAAGGAACTCAACATGCGACAACGACGTTGGCTTGAACTATTGAAAGATTATGATCATACCATCCAATACCATCCACCGGAAAAGCGAGCGTGGTAGTAGGCGCATTGAGTAGAAAATCATATGCAAATCTGAGTGCGATATTGTCAACACAAAGGCCCATTTTATGTGACTTGCAAAGGATGGAGATAGAGTTAAAGACTCCGAGGGGACCCGGTGATGATGGCGAATATCTGAGTAGAACCGACTTTAATTGATAAAGTTAAAGTTGCTCAAGCTCTGAGACACAGGAGCGATGCGTATGAGGAAGAAAGTGCAAGAAGGTGCTATATCTTAGGAAGCAAGAATCGATGAAGAAGGAATACTTCGAGTCAACTCCGGACTTTGTGTTCTAACGACCACGATTTAAAGTATAAAATCATGATGGAGCGCACAACACACCATTTGCAATCCATCTGGGAGTACCAAATGTATCATGATATTCATCATACATTTTGGTGGAGCAATATGAAGAGAGAGATAGCGCTATTTATCTCAAAGGTGTCTAATTTGTCAACGAGTTAAAGCGAAGCATCAAGTACCAAAAGGTCCATTGCAACCACTTGAAATTCTAGAGTGGAAGTGGGAGCACATTACCATGGATTTAGTTCTTGGTCTTCCTAGGGTTTCTCAAGGTATAGATGCGATTTGGGTCATTGTTGATAGATTGACCAAGTCTGCTCATTTCTTACCGATCGAGAAACTTATACACTTGAACGTCTTGCTTGTATGTATGTACATAAACGAGATTGTAAGGCGCATGGTATGCCGGTATCCATAGTTTACGATCGAGACCCAAGATTCACTTCACGATTTTGGGTTAGTTTGCGAGAAAGCTATGGGCACAGATTCTGATTTAGCTTCGGCATATCATCCTCGGGCGGACGAGCGATCGGAGAGGACTATTCAAACTCTTGAAGATTTATTAAGACTCGTGTCCTTGACTTCAAGGGAAGTTGGGATAAGTTCTTACCATTGGTGGAGTTTTCCTCTGACAACAGATTATCAAGCAAGTATTGGCATGGCTCCATTTGAGGCGTTGTATGGAAGAAAGTGTCATTCTCGAGTATCTTTGGGATGAGGTGGGAGAAGCAACGTTGTTGGGACCAGAGTTGATACGTATGACTATAAAAGATTCAAACGATCCGCAGCGTATAAAAACCTCACAAGATCGACAAAAGAGTTATCTTGATCTTCATCGAAAGGGCGTGGAATTTGATATTGGAGAACATGTGTTGTTACGTGTTGCTCCATGGAAAGGAGTTACTGAGATTTGGAAAGAGAGAAAGCTCAATCCTCGATTCATTGGCCCATTTTAATCCTCGATCGAGTAGGACTGTAGCGTATAGACTCGCTTTCTGCCAAGTATGTCTCGTGTTCATAACGTTTTTCACATATCTATGTTACGTAAATATGTGAAAGACCCGAACCACATTATTGAGTTAGAACCAGACGAAATAGCGGAAGATTTAATGTATGAAGAGGTTCTGTTCAAATCTTGGATAAGAAGGAACATATTCTATGCTCGAGGTTATACCTCAAGTCAAAGTTTTGTGGAGAAATCACGATGTTGAGGAAATGACACAGGAGTTAGAATCGAAATGAAATCAAGGTATCCTTACCTCTTGACATACCAGTCGTACCTTAATTTCGAGGGAGAAATTTCATAAGAAGGGAGGTTGTAAGACCCCAACTTTTATAAATAAAGATGAATTTTCTATAAATATCATTTTTTTGAATATTATGGAGTAAATTTGATATAATGTTATAGTTGTGGGTAATATTTATAAATTTTGCAAAATACATGAGTTGTTATATAATATTCGATTGGTGGGGAATATTCATTTTAACGGGGAATATTAGTGCAACGACACAATCATTGGTGGACCCCATAGCGGAATTATTGTCGGATTGAAAAACGACAAAAATACTTTATGAAAATAACGGCGGAAGTTTTACAGTTAAGCTGTGAAACACCGATGTTAAAAAATGCGATGTCTGGCGTGGTTGCATAGTAGCTACGGTATTGATTATTGATGCTTACGTGAGAAGTCACTCGGTTTTGTTCAATTATTGCTATAGTAATTGTTGCATAGTATCTCACGTTATTTTATTCAATTATTGTCGATATTTTTTTATATTATTAAATCAATAATTGAGACAACAAAGTTATTAATATTATTATTTGCAATATTAACGATGTCTAGAAGTTACATCGAGGAGAGGTTTGGTCACCTAATTGCTTGCCATGATAGGGAGAAATCCTTATTGAAAGCCCCCTCTTTCCAGGAACGACACAGTCGATTAATATTGTGAATTATAATATTGATGATAAATGTTGTTAAAAATATTGAGGGAGTTTATATATATAATATTATGTGTGTGGTGAGTGGAATATATATAATATTATGTGTGGTGAGTGGAATATATATAATATTATGTGTGAAAAAATAGTGAAAAAGTAATTTTGGTGGAAAAGTGGAAATGGTGGGATGAGAATTAGTATTATATATGGCATGAATTGTAATGGGTGGGGAAGTGATGTGAGGCGGGTGGTGGTGTTTTTTCAAATCAATTTGTGGCTATATGTATATTATATATATATATATATATATATATATAATTGTATAGCATATGGGTGGGTAATGGTAGTCCTAGTAGATAACATTTGGCAGGTTATGGATTGAATTGTCAAGCTTGAATGTTATTGGCCAATTTGTTTTCAATCATGCAGCATGATTAGCAACTTGTAAATTATGGAGCATTTTAATTGGTCAAGGCTTTTAAAGGGGCATGTGTTCATTTTTCATTGGCCACTCTTTGAAAAAATTCTTGATGCGTTGGATCGATGGAGTACGTGAATCGACAAATGATTTCGTCAAATTCTTCTTTATGCAGGTCCAATAGTATCCTTGATTCTCCTATAAATAGAAGCTCATTCCTTCATTATTTCTTACGAATTCATTGAAGCTTTAGAGATAAATTATAGAGAAACTATAGAAAAGTATTACTTACTTCCTACTCTTATATCCGGTTTCTTTTTACGGTAAGGGGTATTATTATTTCTTTTGTATTCATGAAGAACTTTTGTTATTCCATTCTTTTATTATTCTTTTTGGAATAACCAAAGATATCGTGTGACTACCCTATACTTGGTGACATTCTTCTATTATTCCATCTTTATTATTATTACATTTGGAATATCACATGCATGCGTTTCTGGGGACTGGTTCCATCTTTATTATTATTTTGTTGGAATATCACATACATGCATGCGTTTTATGTGGGACTGGTTTCATCTTTATTATTATTACATTGGAATATCACATATGCATGCGTTTTCGCCAAACTGGTTCCGTCTTTATTATTATTATTGGGAACATCACATGTCGGTGCAATTTACTTTGACTTTGTTCCGTTACTTATTATTCTGTTGGAATAACCTGTCTATGCAAAGTACCGCATGCATGGTGATTTCTTTTGTTATTCCATTCGTTATTATATTCAGTTGGTTAAAGTTTTGACTTCTATACTCCATGAAATTAATGGAATATCCTTGATATTTGCGCTTCATCCAGTATCTTTTCATGGAAATATTCTTCTGAGCATTCTTGAATTTTACTCTACAAAAAGCGATCATGTTGACAATTTGGACATTAATAGTTCCTGGATAAATTAATTCTTGAACTTGTTTTATTGAATTTCTATATCATTGTCATCATCCTCATGTTTATATTATGTTGAAAGTCATCTGTGGCCTGTAGTGCATAGATGGACTTGGTATGATTATGACCAGGGATTATTCGGTGTAATCATGACCGTAATGTTACGAATGATGTGGAAAAAGTCCTCATGGGCCTGTAGTGCATTGATGGACAGTTGTTGGCATGATCATGACCATTAATGAATACCACAATATTTTTGGCCCGTGGTGCATGGATAATTGTGGTAGTGATACTAAAGAATATCCTTGGTAGTAGTGTGCGATGATTCGATCTTGTGGATTATTTATTAAAAGAGTCCCAATGATAAAAGTGATGAAAAACCTTTTAAATCATAAAAGATAGTAGATTTTATTCTCTACTTGACTCTTTTAATGGATTACTTGTTCCACTGCGGTTAAACTTGATATTTATTATATTTTATCAGTTTAACATTTGTTGAAGACTAACGATAAATTATTACGCATTATCTTAGTCATAATATTTCTTCTTTGGGCTAGTTGAGCTCACCCTTTTGCTTTCATTGTTCTCTTGAGAAATGAGAATATAGCTTGGGGGACTAGTCGGGGAGCGGAGTGATGGACCGGATGATAGTATTAGTAGTCCTCACTATTCTATGAAATAGTGTGGTAATGAAATAGTGTGAGTAATGATTGTAATGAGGACTCCATTGAGTTTGTATACTCTCTTTGTACCATGTATCGATTTACCCAAGATGTATCTCCTTTTGAGTTTGTATACTCTCTAGTATACAATATTTGTATTTAAACTCACAGTATATGTGTTGTCATATTTTATACGACAATTATATTCTTTGAAGTTGTATTTGTTTCTATACCATGTATCTGGCGACTCAAGATGGGTGATGTATACATGCTTGGGGCGTCCACGATCCCACCGCTAAATGATTCAAGGAGCCGGGACCACCGGAGTTTATTAGAGAGCCAAAACCACTTAAGGCGGAGACGTGGATAAAGCAGATCACCAAGATATTTGATGTCTTGGGATGCTCCGAGGAGCAAAAAGTTCTCTTTGCCACCTTTATGTTGCCAGGAGAGGCAGATTACTGGTGGGAATCGGTAAAGCGTACTCAATCTGCCGCACTGAAGATGTCTTAGGAGAAATTCCAAGAACTATTCAACGACAAGTACTTTCCCGAAAGTATTCGTCACATTAAGGAGGTAGAGTTCATCAAGCTGGAGCAAAACAATATGACCGTGTCACAGTATGAAGCTAAGTTTGTCGAGTTTTCCCAGGTTGCGTCCCACGTGGTTGATAATGAGTAGAGAATGACGCGGATGTTTCTTAGAGGTTTAAAACTCGAGATACGTCAATACTTAATTTCTCACAAACTGTGTTTGTATTCAGATGTTTTAAATAGGGCTCAGTTATTGGAGCGCGATAACGAGTCAACCCAACCAAGAGAGAGGAGCCGACAAAATGATAATACCAGTGGTAGAAGTCATCGAAGTGGTGACAACAAATGTGGAGGGAATCAACATGCCAGAAATGGTAACTACTTCGGTGGTAATCATGGCCAAGATAATAGAAGTGGAAATTTCAAGAAGAGGAGATTCAACAATGATGGAAAGACGTCATCACCAACACCTGTTATTAAGGAAGGGGAACGACATCCAATCATATGTTACAAATGCGGATGCGAGGGACATATCAGTCCAAACTGTACACGGCAATCCAAAGCCTGTTATAATTGCGGAAGAGAAGGTCACCTTGCCAAATTTTTTCGTGCACCGAAGTTAAGTCCAGCTGGAAGGGAGGCATCAAAGGCCGTCTCAAAAAAGACAAAATTGGTAGTTCAAGGGAGAGCGTTTGTCATAACCTCCCAAAAAGCGAGAAATCTGAACGAGGTGATCACGGGTAAGCTAATCATAAACTCTAGCGAAGTCTATACCTTATTTGATACCGGTTTTACCCATTCTTTTACTTTTCCTACTTGTGCTCAACGTTTAAATTTGACTCCAGAGAAATTATACTTTGACTTATCTGTTGAAACTCCGTTGGGAGAAACCTTCGTTACATCCATTGTTTATAAGTCTTGTTTGGTTCAAATCGGTACCCTCACATTACCTGTCGATCTTATTTCCTAAAAAATACTTGCATTTTATGTGATTTTAAGGATTGATTGGTTAATTACTCATCATGCAAAAATTGATTGTTTTCGTAAGGTTGTTAGCTTTCATATTCCTAACCAACCTATTATGCGAATTCAAAAAACCAAATCACTAAAGTCAATCACTGTCATATCAAGCCCTAAAGCTATTCATTTATTAAAAAACGGATGTCAAGCTTTCTTAGCCCATGTCACAGATTTAAACAAAAATATGATAGATTTGAATGATATTTCTATTGTTAATAAATTTCCTGACGTATTCCCCGAAGAACTTCCTGGCCTACCCCCGGAGCGTGAAATCGAGTTTGGTATCGACCTTGAACCCGGTACAAATCCCATTTCCAAAGCCCCATATCGAAGGGCTCATATTAAACTTCAGGAGTTAAAAACCCAACTGCAGGAATTGTTAGACATCGGTTTCATTCGTCCTAGTACGTCTCCTTGGGGTGCTCCTGTTCTATTCGTGAAGAAGAAAGATGGAAGTATGCGACTTTGTATTGATTATCGGGAGTTGAATCATGTCACCATCAAAAATAGGTACCTGTTGCCTCGCATTGATGACTTGTGATCAGTTGCAATGTAACATTCCAAATTTTTAATTGTAATATTAAATATTTATTGAATTATATATAAATATTTAATGGATGTGTTTATCATTGAATAAATATTTGTTTAATTGATTTGATTTTGTTTGGTTAATTATTTGTTAAATAAATAATTAATGAGTTAAGGAAATTATTATTATATTGATATTTCAATTAGATGGTTAATTATTTGTAGTCACTACAAAAAAATGGGCCTTTAGCAATGATTTTTCGGGAAATGACTTTATAAGTCGTTGCTAAAAGTATATGTTTAGCAATGAAATTTTTCTTCGTTGCAGATTGTGTCAGGCTTTCACTTTTTGCAACGAAATTCATAAGTCGTTGCAAAAATTCGTTGCTAATTCATTGGTGGGAAAAAATTTCGTTAGAAATTAGTTTGCAAAATTTTAGGCCACTTGATTTCCGTCATCGTAGTGGGAAGCGAAAGTTTTTTGTTGCTAAAATGGGGCTTTAGCAACGATTTTTCAAGCAACAACTTTATAAATCGTTGCTAAAAGTGTATGTTTAGCAACGAAACTTGTCCTTCGTTGCAGTGTATGTCGGACTTTCACTTTTTGCAACGAAATTCATAAATCGTTGCAAAATTTGGAAAAAAATTTGTTAAAATTAGTTGCAAAATTTCTATCCACTTGATTTCTCCATCATATAGCAACGAAAAAAATTTTGTTGCTATATTTAGATTGCCTAATATGAACCGCATTCATTGGCAACAAATTTTATTTTCGTTGATATCTTATACAACTTTTTACAACGACTATTAAAATGTTGCCTTAAATTAAGATAATCCCAATAAACATGTTTTTGTAAGACCATATTAGATTCGGATAATTATGAAAAAATATTCATATTTTGTATTGAAAATTATTATTACTATTACTATTACTATTATTATTATTATTATTATTATTACTATTTATTATTATTATTATTATTATTATTATTATTATTATTATTATTATTATTACTACTATTATTATTAATTTTTATTATTATTATTATTAGAATAATTATTACTAATCTTATAATTATTATTTTTATTATAATAATAATTATATTAATTACTATTATTATAATTTCTATTATTATTATTATTATTATTGTTGTTGTTGTTGTTGTTATTATTGTTGTTGTTATTATTATTATTATTATTATTATATATTATAATTATTATTATTATTATTATTATTATTATTATTGTTATTATTATTATTACTATAATAATAATAATAATTATTATTATTATTATAATTATAATTATAATTATTAGTATTAATTATAATTATTATTACTATTACTATTATTATTACTATTATTATAACTACTACTATTATTATTATTGTTATTATTAATTATTATTATAATTACTATTATTATTCCTATTACTATTATTATTATTAATTATTATTATTATAATTATAATAATAATTATTACAATAATTATAATAGTACTAATAATAAAAAAGCTGGCTTAATCAAGTGGGCTTCTTAAAAAATAAAATAAAATAATGATCTCCTTGAGAATTGAACTATAGACCTCCCACTCTCCTTAAACAAATGTTCAAACCATCTAAGCAATAATAATTTTTTATTATAAAGTCAGTTACCTAGATACTAAAATACTAAAAATACTAATTATATTTTACATCAAATACAAAAAATACTAATTAAAAAAATACAAAAATACTAAAATTCAAATTATTTTGTTAATTAATCAAAAGAACAAAAATTCAAATTACATCATTAAAATACTAAAATCATAACATATTTACATCATTTACATCATAACATATTATCATATTTACATCATACATCATATTTACATCATTTAATCAAATACTAAATTCAAATACTCAAATACTAAAATTTTACCTAAAATACTAAAATATCAAAAAATACTAAAATTTTACTATATAATTGTATAACATATCAAAATACTAAAAAGTCACTTACGCCGACACTAAAATAATGATTACATATTTACATCAAATACTAAAAATACTAATTAAAAAATACTAAAAAATTAAATTAAAAAATACTAAAATCCAAAAAAAATACTAAAATTCAAATTATTTTGTTAATTAATCAAAAGAACAAAAAAATTCAAATTACATCATTAAAATACTAAAATCATAACATATTTACATCATAACATAACATATTATCATATTTACATATTTACATCATATTCACATATTATTTACATCATTTAATCAAAATACTAAAATTTTTCAATAGTTGTATAACATATCAAATACTAAAATTTTACTATAAATAACATATCAAAATACTAAAAGTCACCTACCCAATACTAAAAATACTAATTACATATTTACATCAAATACTAAAAAATACTAATTAAAAAATACTAATTAAAAAACATATACTAAAATACTAAAAAATCAAATTAAATATTTATTTTATATATAAATATATATATATATACAAACTAATATTCATATAAATATTTATAATTTATCTCTAAATATTCATATAAATATTTATAAGAATATTTGTTTATAATTATATATATATATATATATATATATATATAGAGAGAGAGAGAGAAAGCGATCAAGAGCATTCTCCTTATCTAGTATTCCTCCTTAAATAGCACTCCTTTATTAAAACTACGTCGTTTTGGAGATTTTTAAAAGAGAGTGGTCCCACTTACTTTTATTTTATTTACAAAAATACCACATACGACCCACATTTATTTTTTAAAAGAAACTCCAAAACGACGTAGTTTAATAAATGAGTGCTATTTAAGGAGAAATGCTAGATAAAAGGAATGCTCTTGATCCTTGCTCATATATTAAAATATTCAAAGTTACGTTATATAAATATTCATAGTTATTTTATATATATTTAGTTTAATGTGGAGATTTAAGAGTATATATATATATAGATGATAATAAAATTTATTTAATACACAAAAAATATAACATAAGAAGTAAAAATATCACGACTATGTTTTGAACCTAAGACCTATGGGTTATTGGGCCATTAAGGTGCCACTAAGCCATTCTAATTTATTAGTTAATTAAACTACCGTCATAACTTGTAGTGGTAGACAGTGTAGCACATGAGCAAATGAGGGGCAAACGAGTAATTTCTCGTGTCCCTACAGATTTCTGTGGCGAGGAGAAATCCATTTCAATCCGTGTCATCCAATGTTGCGATCAACAATATAGATTATGGTTATTGAAATAGTACCCGTGACAACCGATTGCCAAGAATGGGGCCCATATATATATATAGTGTATATAGTTTATTTGTGCGCATCTTTTCAAAAGCTACGCATCGTTTTGGCATATTTATTTTTGATTTCTGATTTGGGAGGAGAGAAGCTATTTTTTAATAAATAAAAAAAAATCTGCCAAAACGACATAGTTTTTGCATACTATGCATAAATAAATTAGAGCATTCATTTTAAAATTAAATTTTAGAATTTCAAAAATGATGAAAAGTTATTTGAATTTTAATTTAGATTATTGATTATTGTATTTATTAAAAATAAATAAATTAATATTCATTCATTAATACTATATTTTAAAACTCATTCGTTATAGATACGTATGAAAAAACTTTATTTATTTAAAAAAGTATTTTTTTAATTTTAATTAGATAACATTTTTTTTTAAAACGTTATGTATCTAAAAAAACACTGAGCACTTATTCGCAAAGAAAGAGGGTTCAAGTACTGACTGTCTTCGTGTCTCATCTTTAGCCTCTTTTCGGTCCATCTGGAAAATAAAAGCTAGGGTTTCCCTAAATTTCCTGTAACTCTCAAATCTCTAGATCAAACATTATGACACCCTTATTATAATGAACCGAAATTGCGACGCAGAGCTACATTGCAAAACTTGCCTCACAAACGGCATGTCACGTGCTCGCTCATTGTCTGTGAATTCAACCTCTCAATTCGACTTCAAAGGTATATAAAACTCGTATAATCATTTCATTTTATATATGTTTAAGTAATTAATGTATATATCGTTTTGTGTTTGATTTGAGATATATTTCGGTGAAAGGACTTCCATTTAATTCGGTATTCATGGTTGACCACGCACAATGCGTTTACTTTCGATTGAAGGCAAAATCGGTGGCTGGAGCGGTGCTTTTAGCTCCGGAGAACCAAAGAGATATCTGCGTTTACAGTCGACAATGTATGTTCCTCTTTCTTTCTCTCTCTTATGGCGGAATGTTTCGCTTTTTTGTTTGCGGTTTGGCGGCCTAATTTGTTCTTCTTGTTGTTTTCTCATTATTATAAGAGTAGAACAAGGTAAAGTATGGGCATAATTGTCCGCTTTTCTAGCATATGGAGTCGACACAGCATATAGTTGAATGTGGCATGGGTTAGTGGAAAGGGCTTTAAAATGGTTTAATGTTTATTGATTGTGTTACTCACTCGACCTCCTACAAGATTTCTTATATTTCAAGGATCATGAATTTTTTAAAAGGCTCTTTTCTATGTGGTAATATTTTTAGGACTTGATGAAATGGAAGGATACATTCAGTAAATCAAGCAATTGAGTCTCTTTTATAGCCCAACATTGGATTTTCGGACTTAATCAAAAACAAAAAATTATTTAGTAATTGATGAAATTATAAGGATCGTGCATGTAAAATCAAGCGGTTGAGTCTCTTATATAGTCGGTGATGGATTTGCGGTTTACCAATAAATAAAAAAGATCGTGGGGTTTCAAAGAAGATACTTATCAAGGCATCCGTGTTAATCAGTATTTTCAAGAATTGCTTTCATCTTCGATGGACAAGACAAGTAGCGACTTTGGCACTGCTATCAAGTCTTGTTTAAAGGCTTTTTCTCACAAGATGACTATGGTAATTATGCATTCTCCGATATAGCATTTTCTTTTTTTGCTCTTTAGGTAGGTATTAATTGTAGAACTCACAAAATCTTTCTTTGGATTGGGATTTGGGAGTGTCCTCATTTCATTAAGTTTGGGGGAGTTGGTTTTCCTCTTACCCGACCCACCAACCCTTGCAACATCATTCATTTCTTTGGTTGATTAGTAATTACATTCTTCTCGATTTTCCGGACGAAGAACTTCCATCCGGTTTAATCCTGCTAATGATTGATACTTCATCAAGGATCACTAGATGCTAAGGTTCGCATATAGAGTATTCCCGATCACCAAGTTGTTGATTGGAGTGATCTGCGTGAGATGGTCACTGTTGCTTGTTATACACCAGATGGTCATGTTGGTTTTCTTAATTAATTTTACATATTGTTGGTCATATTTTATTTTCAATTAATTGCATAGTTTGGAGTCATTAATTAGAGCTCTTCAAGTTGGGGATTGTGTGTTAAACAAGCCCCAATATTTTATGTTATGATCTTACATTGAAGGTTCAATATCGCATGCATCCATCCCTGTCGGAATTTCCTTCTAATAGCTTCTATGAAGGTACATTCAAAATGGATTGGCGATAAATGAAAGGCAATCAACATGAATCGATTTTCCAACTTGCCTTTTTCTATATGTTGCATGGACTTGTTGCACTCGCCAACTTCTCCAACTCTTCAAATTCAGGTGTACCTAAGGAATAACTTGCCTATTTCTATATGAGTTAAGTTATTTGAAGTTAACCTTTTCGATCCGAAGAGAGCAAGAAGTCTTCAAGCATCCGAATTGATTTCAAGTATAAAGAATAAGAAACCAAGTGTTAGAAGGTATGGTATCTTATTATGCTTATATTGTGTTGTTGTGGGTTAAATGGTTGCATTATTGTAATTGGTAAGACAATTGATAAGATTAATTTTCTTAGAAATTGACCATGCAAGGGTTATTAAAAACTCATTGTTAGTTTGTTGATATCAAACCTTTAAAATAATGAAAGGTTAGTAGGTATTTAATTATTTCCCATAGTCAATATGTTTGGTTCAACTGTGAAACCAACTGCTATTGGACTAGAGTAAAATAAAGGAGAATAGGGTGGGTTGTGTGGAGCAATAAGGGAGCTAAACTGGGTTTTTAAAACAAACCAATAGCTATGAAAAGAGTGTTTTAAAACTGTGTACGTAAGGTGTTTGTTAGAATGCTCCAATGAACTATTTTTTATCTAAAATCAAAACTTTGGTAGAATTAGAGCTTGGGCTTGATTTATTAATCATATGTGATGCTAATTAGAAGGTTTGAGTTTGTCAAGCTAGAACAAAGCTCAATTTTTAATTAACAATGAAAAGTTAGACTTAGTATGTCAAGTCATTTGGAGATTCTATTTTGGCAGCATTTTAACACTGAAATGGAGGGATTCTATAAGCTTGAAATACTTGGTATAACTGAACTTAAGTTTTAAAGGTTGCAAAATAGCAAGAAGAAGGGGTCAAGAAACATTACCTATGTGCAATGAGAATCTTGCAAAAAAAAGGGTGGTTATATCAGTTTGGGTAACTAATTTGAATTACATGATGAAATTAAAGATCTAATCATAATATTTGAATTGTTATCTCAATACAAGTAAGGATATAAAGAGTATATAACATGCTAAAAGTTTTTAGCAAATTGAAAGTTAACACATGAGTTATAATTTTTGTTTGGCGGTAGGTAAAATTGCTTTGCCTCGGCAGACAGTATGAACCTATCGGGCCATGGTTGGAGTTCTTTTGGGGCTAATAATCATTATATTTGTGTAACTAAATATCACTCTTGATTCATAGTATATATATTCATATAAATATAATAATAATAATATAATAATAATAATAATAATAATAATAATAATAATAATTATTATTATTATTATTATTATTAATATTATTATTATTATAAAGTACTAGCTAGCTAGCTCACAGTGTGGTAAAATAATTATATTGCAGGTAGCGTTTCATGCACTAAAATTTTCATCAATATTTGTTGACTATTAGCTCTTAGTTTGTTATCAGCAATGTTTTAATTTAAAATTAAGCAATTAAAAGCTTTTAAAATTAATAATCATTATACTGTTTTGTAGTAGTGCTAACACCACACCTGCTGATAGACTCCACGGCACGCTTGTCTGCTCTCTTTTATCTGCTCAATAAATTTTCAGTTTTGTTTATTTTCTATGCATGTGATGGTTGTTTGTTGCTCGTAGAATCTGTTTCTCTGTTTGGTTGCCTGGTAAAGTAAAATTATCAAAATAAATAAATAATAAAAACACAATAATTATCTGTTGTGAACTTGAGATGATGATAACTTGTATTGAGTTATTTTTTAGAATGGGAAAGCTTTAAATGATACCATGGTGCATATATTCAAGAAAGCCATTTGGAGGGTTTATATAACTCCATTTGACTAAACATGCCTTTGAAATCTTCAGTCCATTAATGCCAACCCCCTCAAGCATCTATTATCAACTAAAGTAATTAGGAACTTCCTTTGTTAGTTTGTAATCGAAGTAAGTTGATAACTCTTTATCATTTACTGGGGCAATCAAGTAAAGTCATATGATATCCAGATACAAATTGTAGCCTCTATTTTTATTCTTTTGAAGGGATAAATTGAGCTCATGTTATGACAATTGGCGATGTCAGCATCAACTAGGAAAAAAAAAGCATGTGATGGTGGCAAACATCTAGCCATTGTCATGGAATATATCATTTGGGAGGAGAACTTTTCGAGAGGATATGCAATCTTGGTAGATTCAAAGGAGGATGAGGTATATTAAATTTCTCTTAAAAATGTCCATTCTTGCACTATTTTTACTAAGTTCTATAACCACCCTTGTAGCGAGTTCCATTAATATAGGCAGTCTAGATTAGTAGATTATCTTATTGATCAACCGCCTTTTATAAAGGTAAACTTACCAAGTTAAAGAAACCGATTAGTTAGTTAGTTAGTTACCAATATCATTAAGGTAGATTTTTAGTAGTGGATGTGTATTAGTTTGAGAATGTAGATGTGTATTAGTTTGAGAATGACCGTAAGCAATACTATACTACTAATTTGTTTCATTGTCATTATATAGATCACAAAATTTAGAGTTCTTCTTATTTTTATTTTCTGTACTAGTTGATGATTTTGCGGATGCTTCACCCATGGTGGTCTCAGTGTTAGATGGTTACAATGTTTGCATATTTGCATATGGGGAAACATGGGCGGGAAAGACTTTTACAATGGAGGGCACTGAACAGAATTGAGGAGTCAATTATAGAACTTTGGAGAATTTATTTAAAGTGGTCGAGGAACTGAAAGAGACTTTTACGTTCCGCATATCTGTTATCGTCCTTGAAGTTTACAATGAGCAAATCAGGGATTTACTTGCTACCTCAACAACATCAAAAAAGTAAGTATATTCTCTTGCATTTAACTCAGATGTCTTTGAGTCAGCTTGTTGAACAACTCAACTGAGCTATTTTGTAATCTAACTAAATTGCTAGTAAATAATTACATGAAAAACTAATTTGCTTGGTTGTGCCATACACAATGCTCTCAGTATGTTTTCAGTGTTCTCTTTGATTCTTTGTTATGAAGTATCAAATAGTGCTATAACCAGGTTGGAGAGTGATTATGTATTGATGTCTTAACCATATTTATTATTTAGTCACTCAAATTGAACAACAAATTGGTGGTATTCTAAAGTATTATGAAATAGGAGCCAAGCCTTGACATTGTACCACGTAGCAACTCTATTGTCTTTGTGTATTGATTTTGGCACTAAGTGCATCTAGTGACCTATTTGCTTCATTTTCTTGACTTGATATTATTTTTAAATGTGCAGGAAGACTGCTTCTATGACCTGCCTTACAATAGTGGGTATCAAATTTCTGTGCTACGTTTACGGAAGAGAAGGGACGAAATTATGAAGTGTACTCTCTCTATATATGTAGATATATACTTCGATTGAAGAATTGTGGTAGTTTTAAATGATTAATTGTAAAGATACTGAATGATTATGTAGTGGATGATTTTATTAAGTTAATAATATTTTGGTTTTTTGTATTTTTGCCATTATTTGCTATGGGGAAAGTGAGCCAGCCACGTACATAAAAAGAATGTCAAATTTCGATTTAGCAACAATATAATTCGTTACCAAAGCATTGAACAAGTTTTAATATAGCAACATTTTTTATGCATTTAGCAACAAATTTTTGTTGCTAATAGCATTAAAAATATAATATTTGGCAACGAAAAATTAACCTAATAATAACGGAGAGGATATTGTTGTTAATACTAAAATAAAAGGCAACATTGTTTATCGTTGCAAATCATATCAACTTTCGTTGCACATATAAAGAAACGGCAACATATAATGTCGTTGCTAATCGACGGCTTTCGTTGCTATTGAAAAATAACCAGCAACAAACATTTTCGTTGCTGATTCAACATAATGTTGTTGCCAAATAATATAATCAGCAACGGAAATCGTTGCTAAAAAGTTTACATTCCGCAATGAAAGCAAGCTTAGGCAACAATTTTCATAATTTACTGCAACGAAAAATGTCGTTGCAAAATGGTGTCAATCGCAACGAAAATGCATGGTCGTTGCCAAAAAAAGAGTTCATTTCGTTGCCAATTAACAGGCTTTCGCAACGAAATGGGGTTTTTAGCAACGACATTTTAATTATTCTGCAACAATACATTTTGTTGCTAAAGGATCGATGTCTCTGTACGAAAGTCAAATTTCGTTGCAAAATGTATTACTTTTGGCAACTAAAAAAAATCGTTAGTTCTTGGAACAATTAAGCGCTCATTACATGAACAAAAGACGCAACGACAATAAATTCGTTGCCAAAACCCTTTAGCAAAGAAATTTGACACCTTTAGCAACGAAAATCGGTTGTTGCTGAAGGCCCATTTTTTTTGTAGTGAGTGAGTTATGTGACCAAATGATTTATTTAATTAATTTTTATTTAAATTAAATAAAGTATGAAAGCTTGATTAAATATAGTGTAACAAATAACTATATTATAAGGAGTATTAAAATAAGTTAAAGTAATTTAATTTAGTTTTACCCAAACAATGCTTAAGGATATAAACTCTTTAATTTTAAATGATTTGCCAAACAAAGCCCTATGGCTTTTGGATTTTCTTTTTAATTTTAAATAAAATAAAATAAAATAAAATAAAATAAAAATAATATATTTATAATATATATGTTAGTTTTGTAACTGGTATGTTATTAAGTTTGGCGTATTAAGGATTAGAAGTTTTATTTTTTACACATTATAGCTATCAGTTGTTTAATTTCTTTTTACGATTCTAGCTCATCGAGTTGAGAGAGAGAAGAACATTTCAAAGAAAATTGAGAGAGAGTTGAGAGGATTATCAAGAGGATTTCGTGTTCAATTTTAACATTATTAGTATATATTATCATATATAATATATATATATTGTTATATATATATGAGTTTATGAGTTTTGTCATGAAGTTTCATACTCTATGAATTTCATAGGTGTAGAATTGTTGCTATATAATCCAATTATGATGATTACATGTGTTTATGATGATTAAAGATTATGTTTAAACAAGAATTGCATGCTAATTTCGGTTAACAATAGGAAAAATTAACGACAGTGTATGTTTTATGCATATTTGTCATATGGCTTGTGTATGTATCAATTTTTGATGGTCAATTCATATACTAAACTGAAAATTGAAGTTTGTTTATGCTAGTTCATTAAGAAACGAACATAACACAATTTGAACGAAGCAATTTGGCCAAGTATAAAGATTATAGTGATAATTTTGGTGAAGAAACTCAAAAATTGAGTTTTAGTATAAAAATATGAATTTTGAGAAATTAAAATAGTTAGAAGTGTTGTTAAATTGTTCTAATTGATGGAAAATGTTAGCAATCATGTTTATGATATTGTTATATTTATTTTACATGTTAATTTCACTATTTGGTGGGTGAAATTAAGTGTTAGTTGAAAAGCAGTATCGTCTTTGAGTCACTGTTCTGGCTTGGGCTAAAATAGTTTGTCTAAGGCTAAAAATGTCTTGATTCTTGAGTTTAGTTGTCTTTGTTTGTGGCATGATTGCATACCTGTGATATATAGCGATGCCTGCTTCTTCTTTCTTGATTTGGATAGCGACGTACGTTGGTCTAGTGATGTGTTAGTATAATAAACATGTACTAATATAGCTAAAACAGAATCGTGTTATATGGTTAGTAGATTCAAAGTTTGAATGATTTGTAAGTGATGAACGTGGTATATTACGACTTAGTGAGCATGATGAATAGTAAACATGTGTTGTGAAGGTTAACACTTATAATTTTTGATATTTGCATGGTATCTTAAGACTTGTGCTAAAATAGTTAGTCTAACTAGAAATGCGTGTTGTGTTGGAATGTGAATGTTAGTATATCTAATAGATGATGGTTCTAAACCTATATGTAGGTGAACGTGAGTTAATATTATAGCTTACACTTGAGGCAAGTTTCTAAACCTATCTTTGTACATTGAGCAAGTTCTCTAATTCTACTTTTATAATTGAGCAAGTTCTCTAACTCTACACTTTCGTTGAGCTAGTTTGTTTATTGTTAGGCAAGTTTACTTGTCCTATTTCAACTGTAATTTCGCAAGCTTTTGTATCTAGTTGTTCATAATGATACAAGTTTTCTAAACCTTATTTTGATGTTAAGTAAGTTATCATTGTCTTTAACTTGTAAAATAACATGCAAGTTTATATAATCTAATATACTGTTGTTGAATAGTTTTTATTGTTCAAATTGTTATTCGTTGTGCATGCTTAGTATTCAATTCTATCGTTCAAGCAAGGTAATGATAGTTATTCAACATTTATGCTATTAGATTATTCCTAAAGCGTAACTTTAATACACAATGATTTATTTGTAGCATAGTGTGATTTCATTTTTATTCAACTAATCCTTAGTTGATGTTCGTTGAACTCCAAATTACCATGAAATGTATCCAAACCAAACTTACTTTGGTGCAGACTTGTAATCTAAATACTGAGATGAACAACCTTATTTTTAGGGGTTTACGCTTAGCGTTGAAATGTTTGTGCACAATACATTGTACGAAGGGTTGATCACCCTAAGTACGTGGAGTCCTTATAGTCATATGATTGTTAAAGTTAAAGTTGAAAGATTACTTATAATTGTGGATATGGTTCGTGGTCATTAGACCCTCAGTAGTATATTTCAGAATGTTAATAGAACATATCATTCAGTTCTATTGAGCCTATTATTTGGCAAATGTTGTAAAGTTTATTCATTCTTATTTCAAGTGAGCTTTGTTTGCTCACTCTTGCTTATATAACTATTATAGCTAAGGATGAGAAGGTAGATGTACCTAGCACCAGTAAGGGAAAAGGGAAGATGAACAAGTATTGAAGACTTGTAATATGTTAACAGTTATTTATCAGACTTTAATTTGATTGATGTAATGAAGTATTTATTTAATTTCTGCATTTAAATGATTGTAATTAAAGGTTAGATAACCAGGGAGATAATGTTTTATTAATGTAATCCTGTATGGGCATGTTTTTTTATTTAATTTTATTATGAATGGGTAGTTAGATATGAATGGTTTGATTAAGTGGACACCAAATCTTGAGGTAATGAAGTACCGGGATTTGGGGGTGTCACAAGTTGGTATCAAAGCTTTAGGTTATGAACCTTAGGTGGCGAAAAGCCTTAGGAAGTAACCTTTGAAAAGATAGTGGTGATTAACTCTTGTCGAGTTTTAAGGAAAAAGTAATAAAACACTTATGTGCTTATGTGTTTGTCTTATGTAATGTCGAGTAATAATTAAAAATTAAAATTTCAAATTTTGTTGTCAAGATGACTAATGTCGGAGAATCCAGTCAGGCTAGGGAGGAGGGACCTCAGATGCCTATAGAGGAGGAGCCTCGCGATATTCAGGTTGTTTGGGAACAACTCATCGCCACGGAGTCGGCCCGTTGGTCACAGTAGTTGAAGATGAGGATGATGGCGTGGAGACGGATGAGGAGGATCCCGTTGAGTTGCCACAGGAGGGTGAAGATGACGAGGATGAGGAGGAAGAGACTCCACTAACCTCGATAGTTGCTCGTATATATGATGAAGTCTACGACTATAACGTAGAACTTCAGGATACAGTCCAGGAGTTGCAAGAGATAGTAGCTGAACAATAGACTGCAATGACACAGAAAAGACGACGAGATCCAGGATCGTGAGGAATGACTGACTAATGTCGAGGAGAAGCTAGTACACACTGAAGGAGAGAAAAATAACTGATCGAGGAGGTTGCAGAACTGAAGAACAAGCTGGGGGAAGAAGCTACTAAGAGAGCAAGAGTCGATGACGCATATGAGGTAATGTTTCAACGAGCCTAGATAGCAGTGAAAGACGTACAAGCAAAGAGAATGAAGATGGAAGAGATGAATATGGTATTCAACACCGTGGTTAATCGAGCTCAGGATCGGGTCATGGGATATCCTATTCAATTTGAGACGCTGCCATCATACGTATTAGATCGCAGAACAATGTTCCGGATCATGGAGGAAGAACGTAGTAAGGCTAAGCAGTATCTTAGTAGAACATCATAGTTGTTATAAGATTAATAAATGTTGAATAGATTGTAAATCCCAAGTGTTATGTAACCTATGGGATATGATGATGATGTTGTCTGACGTTTTGTAGTTCAGGAAGGTTAATGTATATAGCAGAGATGCTATCCTTTTAAAGAGATTATGAATAAATAAAAGTTATTATTTCATTCAAAGTGTTATGTGTTATGTGGTTATTTATTATTCAAAGAGTTGAATAATAATCTAATGAGTGTATTTTTAAACAGAAAATGCCTCCTAGACGTCAACCACCACGACAGAGAACCACTCAAGGAACCAATAACGACAATGTTGATGCTAACCCCGTTCAACAACTAGTGACCCTACTGACAGGAGCATTGCAGAATCAACCACAGAACCAAGGAACAACGTTTAAGGATTTCAAGGTGGTTGGACCACTTGAATTCTGTGGGTCCATGAATCCAGTCGAAGCACAAACCTGGATTATGGAGATAGAAAAGGTGTTTGATGTCGCTAGGGTAGGGGATGATCAAAAGACTACTTTCGGAACATTCATGTTGAAAGCAGAAGCTAGTTATCAGTGGCAGGCCAATAAAACTCGTGAAGGGCCAGGGGTGATGACCTTGGATAGATTTAAGGAAATATTCTTCGAGTCCTATTTCCCAAAGAGTTCGAAGAGTCAGCTAGAAGTGCAGCTTTTGGAACTTAAGTAGGGAACGATGACGGTATCTGAATATGCCTCTAAATTCAATGATTTGGCGAGGTTTGCGCCATATCAAGTCAGCATGGACGAACGCAAGGCGAAGAGGTTTCAACAGGACCCAAGCCTTGGTTGTAAAATGAGGGTTTCCTATTCGATTGAAGACTTTCGCAGTAGTGATGGAGAAAGAAATACTCGCTGAAGGTGGAGGCGAGGCAGTGACAAAGTTTAACTAGGAACAGAATAAGAAGAAGAATGAGGTGGGGATTAAGAATGGAGGTGTTAGTGGTGGAAACAACAACAACAATTTGAAGAGGAAGTGGAATGGAAGCGTGGGTACTGGAAACCAGTAGGGTAACCAACAAAACAAGAAGTTTGAAGCATGTGTTATATGCGGGAAGTTTCATAAGGGTGCGTGCTTGATGGGAAAACGAGTATGCTTTAGTTGTAGCCAGGCGGCTCACATCGCCCCAAATTTCACTCAACCTAAGAAGAACGTATGCTTCACATGCGGATCCAAGGATCACTTTGCTCGTGAATGCCCTAAGAAAAAGGTTGGAGAGACAACCAGGAGCAATTAAGGTAACAGTGGAGGTACATGGGTCATTGCTGGAACTACAGCATCAAACAAACCCACAGCCAGAACCTTCAACATGACTGTTCAAGATGATGTGCAATTAAAAGATGTGGTGTCAGGTATTATCTCAATCAATGATATAAATGCTTATGTATTATTTGATTCGGGTGCTACTTTCTCGTTTATATCTGATGAAATTGCTAAGAGGTTAGGATTGCCTAGTGAAGAACTGAATTTCCCTTTGAACATAGAAATTGCGAATAAGGAAGTAATCCATGTTAGATTCGTATACAAGAACTGTAGGGTGAACATTAAGGAGAATATCTTGATGGTAGATTTAATTCCGATTAGACTTGGAGAGTTTGACGTTATTTTGGGAATGGATTGGCTATTCAAATATGGAGCGGTAATTGATTGCCAAAAAAAGTGTGTAAACCTTATGACCCCATCTAAGGTAGTATTCTATGGTAGCAAGTCGCCTAGACAAATAAAATGTCTGCCGATTATGCAGGCCAAGAAATTGTTGAGTCAAGGTTGTGTGGGCTATTTAGCTTACATAGTCGATACTCAAAGGAAGAATGTGAAACTAGAAGTGATACCAATGGTGAGGGAATTTGAGGACGTATTTCAAGAGGATTTTCCAAGACTTCTGCCTAACAGAGAAATTGAGTTTGTGATCGACTTAGCGCCGGTAACAACACCAATATCGAAGGCCCCGTACAGAATGGCTCTGGTAAAAATGAAGGAACTGATGGTACAATTGCAAGAATTGCTAGATAAGAAGTATATTCAACCGAGCGTATCACTGTGGGGAGCGCCATAGTTATTCATGAAGAAGAAGGATGGGTCGATGCGTCTTTGTATTGATTATAGAGAATTAAACAAAGTCACTATTAAAAATAAATACCCGTTACCAAGAATAGATGACTTGTTTGATCAGTTAAAGGGTGCTAAATACTTCTCAAAAATAGATTTGAGAAGTGGGTATCACCAATTGAAAGTGAGGAAGGAGGATATACCTAGAACAGCATTCAGAACTTGGTATGGACATTACGAGTTTCTGGTGATGTCTTTTGGTTTGACCAATGCCCCTGCTGCATTCATGGATTTGATGAACAAGGTGTTTAAACCATTCTTATACAGGTTTGTAGTGGTATTCATCGACGACATTATGGTGTATTCCAAAACTAAAGAAGAACACGTGGAACACTTACGTTTGACGTTGGAAACACTAAGAAAGGAAAAATTGTACGTAAAATTCTCTAAGTGCAAATTTTGGCTAGATCGTGTGCAATTTCTTGGGCACATGATTGACAAAGATAGGATTTCAGTGGATCCATCAAAAGTGGAAGCTGTAATCAATTGGGAACAACCAAGAAAACCGTCGGAGGTGAGGAGTTTCTTGGGACAGGCCGGTTATTATAGAAGATTTATTCATGATTTTTCTAAGATAGCCACTTCGCTAACAAATTTGACAAGGAAAGCGGTAAAATTTGTTTGGACAGAGAAGTGTGAAGAGAGTTTTCAAGATTTGAAGAAGAAATTAAGTGTGGCACATGTGTTGTCGCTACCAGATAGTACATAAAACTTTATGGTGTTTAGTGATGCCTCACATAAAGGGTTGGGTTGTGTTCTTATGCAGAACGACAAAGTTATTGCGTATGCAGCAAGACAACTGAAGGATTATGAGAAAGGTTATCCGACTCATGATTTGGAATTGGCTGCAGTATTATTTTCTCTGAAGATATGGAGACACTATCTCTATGGAGAAAAATGTGAGATCTACATAGACCATAAAAGTCTGAAGTATATTTTCACACAAAAGAACCTTAACATGCGTCAAAGAAGATGGATGGAGTTGATAAAAGATTACGATTGTGAGATCTTTTATCACCCGGGAAAAGCAAATGTAGTTGCAGATGCTTTAAGCAGAAAAGGTCGGGAAAAATTGATGTTGTCAACCAACCAGGAAGAGCTTATTTCAGAGATGGCAAGGCTAGAGTTGGAAATTAAATTTCCAAAAGAAATCGACGAAAAATTATACCAGATAGAAGCTAGTCCAACTTTGGTGGACAAAGTGAAGAACACTCAACTACAAGATAAAGAATGCAAAACGATCAAAGAGAAAGTGGTTAAGGGTAGTGATGTAAAATATAAGATCGATACCAAAGGACTACTACGGTTCGAGAAAAGAATTTGGGTTCCAGCAATACTAGAGGTTAAAGACGAAATCTTGACCGAAGCACACACCACAAGATATTCGATGTAACGCCCGAGAAAATCGGATTTTTAATGAGAATTAAATTTTTATTTGATTATGTGAATTAAATGAATTTAATTGATTTATTTGTGAGTAAGCTATGTGAAGGTCATTCTATGACCTAGAATGTGCTAACGTGGTTAGTATTCTGGCTACGTGTTAGAAATAGTTGTTTAGAATTTCCAAGACAATAATAATTGTTTTCCGAGAAATTTCCGTAAAAATACTATTCATCCGTTTCTGTTCGGGGAATTATTTTGAAATTCCGAGAAACGCGTAATGATAGAATATCGTGATAAGATTGAATATCTGATAATATTTCATTTATGGAAAACAGGTTTTAAGCTGCATTTTAAAACCTAAGGGTTGAGTATATTGATTTCCGAGGAGGAAATAATATGCGTAGAAGAAATGGTGTTAGGTTTAATTCAAGTGTTATACAATGGGTGATGCTAGTTAGTATCTATGTATAATACGTTGAGTAAATACGAGGTACAATACGATTATTATGCGTATGGTATACTGAAGGGAATACGTGAATTATACGTGCGTATCATCGATGCGTATCATAGGATTAATCTATGTATCAATGAGTAATTCACTTGTATTGGATTATGATTAGCCCAATCAATTGAATGACTAAGCCCAATGAGATGGATGGGTTAAGTCCAAGTCAAGGCCCAATGTTTATTTAGTTAAACCAAATTCATTAAAACCAAACCGTGGGTCGAACCGGTGGGTCACCGAATGGGTAAAACCCATGGGGCAACCCATGGGATGTCACCTAAGGAGGTGGGCCGGCCACCTTGGTGTGGACTCCAAGCATAAGGCTTGGTCACCAAGTATCTTACTTGGTGACCACACATGAATAGTAAGGAGGTGGGGTTTAATGTCCAAATTGCCCTCCATTCTCATTTCCTATAAATAAGAAGGCAAGGTTGGCCATTTGAGAGTTTTTCAATTACCAACCTAGATTATTTTGAGAGAGAAAGAGAGCTATACTCAACCAAAACATATATTTTGGAAGATTGGACTTAGAGTTTTCAAGAAATTCATAAGAGTTCTTAAGGTATATTCCTTACCTTTCATCTCCATCTCTTTTAGATTTTCTTTCATTTTAGAGAATCATGAAGGGGTGGTTTATGTCATGAGTGAGGATTTAAAGATGACTTACCATAGATTCAATCTCTATAAGTCATGAGATTATAAAAATAATAAGGTTCGATATAGTTTTTGAACCATGAAAATATTGATAGTTGAGATCGATTATTGATAAACGATTGAGCTCCATCAACATGTTAGTATATGCATCTTGTTTGGTTAGGATGTAGATATGAAATCCATGGAGTATTCCATGTGATTTGGCTTAAAGAACAATAGTAACGAAGTTATAGCGAATTTTGCGAAAATAGACGTTAAACGTCGAAAACGCATAAAGTCCGGATTAAAGGTCAAAAGTTGTCGTGTGACTTGAAAACATTGGTTTTCAATGTCAACACGTGAGATAGGGTAATTAAGAGTTGTGGGTTCGAGAATCGTCGGATTCCGACTTAGAACGAAGAAAACGAGCATTGAACGCTCATTAACGTTTACGAACGTATATAAAATGAACTCAATAGTGAATTATGAGTTAACAGATTCAAATGTATTGAATTCTTATATGAACACGTAAAGGATTTAATTCCTGACTTGTAGGAATTCGAATGGATCAATTCGGATGTAAAACGAACAAATTAGGAAGCCGGGATTTTCGTTAGAAAACAAAAACTGGTTTGGCCAATCTAACAAGATGACTTGGGCCATATTTGTCAATACAAAACCAAGACAAAGTGGTCGCATCCATATCGCAGCCAGACTTCGACGAGTACCTTGCTAACTCATATGCAAAATACCACTAATATATACAAGGATGCCAGCAGCATGACGTGATGTAGAAAAAGTTGACCAAGTTAGGTTTTAAACTTCAGTTGTTTAGAGACCTACCTGAGTTGAGTTTATATACTCAATGAATGTACTAAGACTAATCCTATACTACCTATACTAAGGTATAGAGTATGAAACTTAGGAATGAAATGCATATAAACAAGATATGTAAAATAAACAAAGTTGGTACTTTATCAACGATGTTTGAGTCCGGTTAACAAACGTCAATAGAGTGATACACCGGGACGAAGGGTAATAAGTCATGTTGACTTTAATAAAGATATTAAGTTAACACAGACATAGAAGAGAAAGAAGCTTGTAGGAACAATGTGAATAGTTGTTTGATAGCCAATTACAGTGTGCTATGTGAACATATCATGTAGATTCTGTAAAGGCTGTGGTCAGTCGAGTAAGTTATTTGAAGACGCTGAAAGGAAAGTTTTCTTAACGCTTGTCTAACTTCCATGTTAGCCAAGTTTTATGTGATTCGTTGAACTGAATTGCAAGACTTGTTTAAAAGAAAGGGTCGATGCCAAATTTTAACTCGGCTAGACTATTCGTAAGATATATATTGATTATTATTCATATCATTCTATATAGAAATGTTAACACTATCCTATGCCAGGTAATTGGTACGGACGTGAAGGTAAGGTTTGTCTATGAACAAACAAAAGTATTTTTCATCGATTATTCGATGGGAATGCGAGTTTGCCAAAAATATTAAATGTAAATACGTTTAATGAATGTAGTGTTGATCAACATAGAGTACTATAGGCTGATCACCTAGAAGTGCTCGTAAGTTATACGGATGAATGGCCTTAGTGCTGTGGACTCCTTTTCAAGTATGAAAACTGAAATTTACTGTTCATGGTCTATCGACCGGTTCAGAATTCCTAATCTATTATATACTTTGGGAATTGATGTTATGAACTATTAGAGTATTATTGATTCAGAATACTTCATAACTATTGTTCAGTTATGTTGGAATTGTTGTATAATTCATGAATGTGGTATTCCTGTTATCCTTGATTAAACTTACTGAGCTGTCATGCTCACTTCTTGCTTGAATTATATAACTGCAGTTAAAGATGAACGTACTATGAATGCCAAGAATGATAAGGGCAAAGCTAAGATGGATGCTTAGGCATTGTATAATAGTTTAGTAAGTTTGTATGTATTATACATTATGAAAAATGAACGATGTAACCAGTTTATGAACCTGGGAAGGATTATACTTTGATTATAATAAAAAGATAGTAATTACTTTCATTTTGTTGTATTTCAATGGAATGATTGTATGGATGTTAGTACAGTGGAGCACCATCTGTCGGGTTGGAAGATACCCGAATTTGGGGGCATCACATTCGATTCATCTAGGAAGTACGAAGATGTATCAAGATTTGCGGCAACATTTTTGGTGGCCGAACATGAAAAGAGATGTTACAGAATGTGTCGCGAAATGCTTGACATATCAAAGAGCCAAGGCCGAGCATCAAAGACCAAGCGGATTACTTCAACCGTTAGAAATACCGGAATAGAAGTGGGAACACATCACAATGGATTTTGTGGTGGGCCTTACAACTCCTCAAAGAGGATGTGATGCGATCTGGGTGATAGTGGATAGATTGACAAAATCCGCGCACTTTTTACCAATAAAGATTAGGTTCAATCTTGATCAGTTGGCAAGGTTATACGTTAAAGAGATACTTTCGAGACATGGAGTGCTAGTGTCAATTGTGTCAGATAGAGATCAACGATTTACGTTAAATTTTTGGAAAAGACTACAAGAATGTTTAGGAACACAATTACGAATGAGTACAGCATACCATCCGCAAACCGACGGGTAAAGCGAACGAACAATCCAAACATTGAAAGATATGTTGAGAGCATGCATCATGGATTTCAAAGGAAGCTGAGAAGAACATTTACCATTGGTGGAATTCGCCTACAATAACAATTACCACGCGAGCATCGGCATGCCGCCTTACGAGGCATTATACGGCAGAAAATACAGAACTCCACTATGCTGGGATGAAGTCGGTGAACACCAACTGTTAGGACCAGAACTATTACAACAAACTACTGAGATTGTCACTCATCAGGACAAGATTGGTAGCAGCCCAAGACAGACAGAAAAAGTATGCCGATCAACACAGGTAGAATCGCAAATTTGAAGTAGGAACTTTCATTTTCCTAAAAGTTTCTCCTTGGAAGGGGAAAATTCGTTTTGGCAAGAAATGAAAGCTCAACCCTAGATTTATTGGACCTTTCGAGATACTACGAAGAGTGGGGGAAGTGGCTTATGAGGTAGCTCTACCTCCAGAGTTGGAAAACATTCATAATGTTTTTCACATTTCGGTGTTACGACCGTATAAACCCGATTACAAGCACGTGATAGAGTACGAACCATTGCAATTCGATAAAGATTTGTCTTATAAAGAGATTCCTATCCAGATAGTCAACACGAAAGAACAAGTGCTCAGAAATAAAGTGATACCTTCTGTGAAGGTGATATGGAGAAACCACAATGTCGAAGAGGCAACGTGGGAACTCGAAGCTGAAATGATGAAACATTACCCTGAGTTATTTGTTTAATCAGTGACTTCGATTCTGGGGACAGAATCCTTGTAAGAAGGGAAGAATGTGATGATTTGATTGTTTGAATTGTGATTCTAAGGACAAAATCCTTTTAAGGAGGGAATGATGTAACATTCCAGATTTTTAATTGTAATATTAAATATTTATTGAATTATATATAAATATTTAATGGATGTGTTTATCGTTGAATAAATATTTGTTTAATTGATTTGATTTTGTTTGGTTAATTATTTGTTAAATAAATAATTAATGAGTTAAAGAAATTTTTATTAAATTGATATTTCAATTTGATGGTTAATTATTTGTAGTGAGTTATTTGACCAAATGATTTATTTAAATGATTTATTTAAATAATTGTTATTTAAATTAAATAAAGCATGAAAACTTGATTAAATATAGTGTGACAAATAACTATATTATAAGGAGTATTAAAATAAATTAAAGTAATTTAATATAGTTTTACCCAAACAATGCTTAAAGATATAAACTCTTTAATTTTAAATGATTTTCCAAACAAAGCCCTATGGCTTTTGGATTTCCTTTTTAATTTTAAATAAAATAAATAAAATAAATTAAATTAAATATAATATATTTATAATATATACGTTAGTTTTGTAACTGATGTTATTAAGTTTGGTGTATTAAGGATTAGCAGTTTTATTTTTTACGCATTATAGCTATCAGTTGTTTTATTTTTATGCATTCTAGCTACTGAGAAAAGAGAGAAGAACATTCAGAGAGAATTGAGAGAGAGTTGAAAGGAAACCTGAGGATTTCATAGCAATTCCAAAGGTGTTAGTAGAGATTATCAAGCTAATTGAAGGTATTGTTCATAACTTTAACATTATATATATATATATATATATATATATATATATATATATATATATATATATATATATACGAGTTATGCTGCATGAAGTTTCATACTTTGTGAATTTCAAAGGTGTAGCATTGTTGCTATATAATCCAATTAGGATGATTACATGTGTTTGTGATGATTAGAGATTATGTTTAAACAAGAATTGCATGCTAATTTCGGTTAACAGTAGGAAAAATTAACGACAATGTATGTTTTATGCATATTTGTCATATGGCTTGTGTATGTATCAATTTTTTATGGTCAATTCGTATGCTGAACTGAAAATTGAAGCTTGTTTATTCTAGTTCATTAAGAAACGAACATAACGCAATTTGAACGAAGCAATTTTGCCAAGTATAGAGATTACAATGATGATTTTAGTGAATAAACTCAAAAATGGAGTTTTAGTATAAAAATATGAATTTTGAGAAATTAAAATAGTTAGAAGTGTTGTTAAATTGTTCTAATTGATGGAAAATGTTAGCAATAATGTTTATGATATTGTTATATTTATCTTACATGTTAATTTCACTGTTTGGTAGGTGAAATTCATGTCATTAAACTAAAAGCAGCAATTGTTCATACCGAAGTGCCTCTCACTGCATGCATCGTCATTTGTGGCGTCCCAAAATCTGGCCTACTTTCAGACCCGGACTCCGTGTATCACTATTCCATTTCCTTCCAAACATACTTCATTATATAGCTAAATATAATGACATACATTCTCAAATCCCAGGTTCTCGAAACATTAGAACCTCTTTCATTACAAATAATGATAATTACATTATTCTTTGCATCTTACACTAGTGACTTTCATCTGCCACCAAGGATTCATAACTGTTCATTAAACTAGTATATAGTTTAATTCTATCATTCTATATTACAAGTCTTCATTTGCTCTTCATGCACATTCATATACTGAATGGCACTTCGTCTGGATACCGATCAGCTTGATCTTTACGAGATCCTTAAGTTCTTTTTAACATCGTTCGCTGAAAATGTTTTTCATTTAAAGCAAATATGAGCATTCAATTGCCCAGCAAGTCATAACAGTTGAACAAAAAACTTCAAGAGTTTAAACATTTTTTAGAACTTCGATAATCGAACAAAGGTTATAAAGCAGCTTGAATAATAGGAATAGTCTCGATTCCTATCATCTTAAAACATTCATGACATACTCTTTACACTACTTTAATTCTTCTACCTTTTTCCATACATATTCTGTCTGGCTAGAATCATTAGCACATACTTAACAATAACGGTTTGTGACGCCCCCAAATTCGGGTACTTGAAACCCGAACTCGGTGCTTCACGATACCATTCTATAAGCTGACTAATACTAATAATAATAATAATAATAATATAAAATTCATACTTAATTTACATATGCATCAATGTTTATCTCCCCAGGTACGAGACCTTAAAGTACATTCCTTACAATACATGATATTATTATATATATATCATTGTCTTAATAATATAAAACTATTACAGCAACTACCACAAATCTTATTCGATTAGCTTTCCTTTTCCTTTGTTTCTACTTGAGCTTTCTGGTTCTTCAAACTTAACTAAAAACATTTAAATTAAGCAAGGATGAGCATTTGAGTGCCCAGCAAGTAATAGCAATTACATGTATATAAGCTGAAAGAATTTAAGTATTTTCTTTATATAACTCTTCTACAACGAATCAAAAGTTGTGAAGTAATCTGAACCGATAATAATAACATAACAACCTTCTTTCAAATTTTTGAAACTACGTATTGGCTATAAATGGGGTTTAAGTGACATACTATGAACATTGTTTTCATTTTCGAAATGGTTTAGCAGAACTTCATCCGCATACCGTCATAACTTACGGACACGGGGGTGATCAGCCCGTTGTGCTCTGTATTGATCAACACGACATTACAAGAACGATGTTATCATTCACTCTGTCCGCCTTGGGGGCATAAAAGTTTTTCCATATTCGGGATGTTCATACTTAGTCTTGAGTCCAAACCAAAGAAATTTGATTTGATACAAAAAGGTTTTATCTTGTTAAACAATAATCTATAAATCAACATATACGTATACGGATAATTGACAAAGGTGTATCAACATGTGAATGAATACCATGATTATACAAGTGGGGACACTTGTATAACCATTTATAGAAATTAACGAACAAAATATATATATGAACTAAAATGTTGATAATCAATGAGCGTATATAATCTGTACAAGAATAATATAATTCTGAAACATTCTTACTCATGTCCATTGCATAAAGAAAATGCAAAGGTAGGATACTTGCCTGATACGCTGCTTACAGAATGCAACTTAGTTTTATCTTTTATATAATCACCTATCGTTAGTAAGATCATTCTTGATTAGAATAAAATATTACAACATATAATCGCTATTACTAATCAACACATAACCTAATCACATTATCACACATATTTAATATCATTACATCATAAACAAACAATAACACATTCAAAATATCTAAGTCATATTAATTTACGAAAATTGTCCGTTATATCGATAGCTTTATCGGGTAATTATCAAGTCTAAGACTCTATTCTGTATCTCAACATCCTTAAGTATCAGTCATATTATTTTAAATGACTTAGTAAACATTTATAATAATTTATCATGAATTTTCGAATATCGAATCATAATTAAATGATTTAAATATCAAATAATTCTATTATCATTAATATTCAATTAATTAAACTATTAATGAAACCATTACCAAAATAATATATATCCTTTTAATTTAAAATATTTTTAATTTATTTATATCCTTTTAAATAATTTTAAGTAAATAAAACAATTTTTAAACTATTTATTTAATGTAATTATTAAATAAATAAAATATCATAATATTACATTATTATCATTAATATTGATTTATTAATGAAATTATCCTTTAAATATTAAAAATTATATTTTATAACTTAAAATATTTTTTAAACACTTTATTTTCATTTAAAATGATTTTTAAAATAATAAAATCATTTTTAAACTAAATTATTTAATATAATCATTAAATAATGTTAGTATCATTAATAATAATTAATTAATGAAATTCATCACAAAATATTAAAAGTCATGGAAAATAACTTAAAATATTTTTTATACCATAATATAATTTTAAATGATTTTTCATGTATTAAAATCATTTTAAATAATTTATTTAATATTATAATTAAATAAATTAAATAATTTTAATATTCCAAAAATATTAAATATTTATGAAATATATTCAAAATAATTAAAATATAATTTTGGACATTAAAATAATCTTTAATAATTAATAATGTATTTTTAATAATTTAAATCTAATTTTACGTAATTATTTAATTAAAATAATTAATTTTATAAATAAAGCTGTTATTAAAAAAATTTTATATAACGATGTAATCATCATTATAGTTGTTCTTCATCAAAACCCAGAAATCAAGTCAGTTATTGAGTGTGGCCCATTTTGACCAAGAATTGTGATCAAATAATGATGTTTCTGGACTATAAATTTACCTACTATTGTAGTACTCATGTAGTACTACAATTATAAACAGATTTCATGGCCATCTCATCACATAATAGCAAGATCTAATCTACAGAAGTTGATTTCAGACATGATCTTGAGTTTCTGGGTTGCCCAGAAACTCGATCACTGGCGAGGGTCATATTTTGAGGCTTCACTACATGCTATCCTTTTAATCGTTTTATGATCTAGTTGCTGCAGTATGTGGATAACATGTAGGACTACAGATATCACATAAAAAAACAATAACAACAAATAATAAAGCAGATAATGTTCAGTCAAACGGTTGTCAGAACAATGTTCTTGAAGTTTTCTGGAATTTCCAGAAAACGAAACTGTGAACTTCTGCACCACTATGACCAGCCACTACGATCAAATAGTTCAATCGTAAGGAGATTTTAAGGCATAATCATGTAGTACTAATACCAAGCTACAACTTAGAAACAATAAACAAACCAAATAATCAACACAATCGACGAGATCTGAATCTTTGGAATACAACATCGGGGCAGCGTGTTCATGCATTCTAGGTTACCCAGAAATGGCCCGGTCAATTCCGGTAAACGGACTTTGACCGTTAATAACTACCAATCTATACATCAATTGACTCTGATTCTTTTTTTAGATTAAAGACAACATGACAGACTACACATAACAAGCTATAAACATAAAAAACACTTAACAGGCTGAGATCTACAGCCTCTGACATTCGTTGTTAGAACACAAAAATGAAATTTTCCAGATTTTGAAGATCTTCAAATCTGAGCTTCTAAATGTTATGGATCTAACATCTAGCAACCCAGATCATCATAAGACACTATAAAAAACATATTCTAACACTTAAACATAACATCTAACACAAAAAAATTGGACAGAAATTCAAGTAGGGTTTTATACCTTTTCCAAACTTTGATTCTGATTTCTATGCTTCTGTTTTGATGTTTGTGTTTGTGGGGCTTGATTATAGACTATCTTAGCAAAGAAATTTCGGAGGTTGGGTCTTGAGAGAATATGGCTAAGTGTTTGATGCACAATTAATGTAATAATGCATTTCCTCTCTCTTAAATTATATAATGAATGGATTCAATCAACATGGCTGGTAATGATACAGTTCATGGGTTAAATCTAGGGTGAATGGCCGGATTTTGTGGAGATTTGGTAGTAATAATGTACAATAATTCACCAATAATGCACTAATGGGACAAAAAGGGCATTTTGGTAATTTCACTTAAAGTTTCAAGGGCATTCTAGTACAAGGTAATTAAATCTAGGGTTTATTCACTGGATTATAAATCTTACAATTACCCAAATAATTCCTAGGGTTTGATAATTTAAAATAATTGTACAATAACATTTTAATTAAACACAATAAATTAAAATTAGGGTTTTCAATAGAAAATTAGGGTTTCTTAATATTAATAATTAGGGTTTCCTAATTAACCATTAGGGTTTCCTAATTATCTGTATATTTTACTAACACAGTAATTACGATTTCTAATTTCAACCAATTAGGGTTATTTAAATAATAATTAGGGTTTTTCCTAATTATCCGTATAATTTACAGTAATTAGGGTTTCTTCTAATTACAGACATTCTAATACACAGTAAAAATCATATAACACAGTTACTACTCAGTCTTATCTCATAACTGAGTTTAATACTTAGGGTTTAATAACACGGTATAAGGATCATAATTTACCACATTTGACCAATATTAACAGTCTACAGATATACGGTATATATTTATAGTACTGAAACTTAAAATATAATTAATATTACATTATTATTCTCATTCCTGGATTAAAATCCAAATTTAGGGTTTGGATTCCATATCTTACTTATCCTTACGTACTTGCATCAATAATCCGATTAAAATAATTAACTTAAATATTACGAATGATTAATATAATAAAATATTTATTATCATAATTCTAATTGTCTCTTCATATATTATTTAAATAATATCCAATCATGTTTTCATGGAAAATAATTAATAAAAAACATTTCTCCTTTCTGAAAATTAATTACCATAAGAATATAATTTGTAGTAATTAATAATTCTAAAATTATTTCTAATTTTTCAAGTAATAAATATATTTGCATTTATCGTACACATTACTTGACACTTATTCTTATAAAAAAAAATTCATATTCAAAAATTCCTTATTTATTTTTATAGAAAATATCGGGTTATTACATTCACCCTCCCTTATAAGGATTCCGTCCCCGGAATCACCGTTTTAAAACTCATACGTACAAGGGTACATAACATATATAATCATTGCAAGTAAACCTCGATCATAATTGATTAAACTAATCTATAACTATTCTTCATAATCTGATTAAACAGAAATTTGATTTCTAAAAGAACTCAAATTCCTCCTTCAAAATTTCTTTATAAAATAATTTACTATATATATAGAAAAATCATATAAAATATATAAGTTATTCGAATAGCAACTGGAGTTCCATTTCCAGCTGCCACAGTATCCTCGACCGTCATGTTGAAGACCCTCGTAGTTGGGTTGTTGGTTGAGGTCGGTCCTTTGATCGCGAAAGTGCCACTGCCTTTCCCCGTGGTTACATTCCCTGCCTCCATTCTCCTCTTTGGACAATCCTTCACCTGATGTTCAGTCGATCCACATATAAAACACCCACTATTCATCCTTGGGTTAGGGCAGTTGGGAGAGATATGACCCTCCTGCCCGCACTTGTAACACATAAACTTACCCTTCAGGCACTCACCAGAGTGATTCTTTCCACAATTCTTACACTGCACAGTCTGTTTCTTCACACCTTCCTGCTTTACCTGAACATTCCCAGCAAAATTCCCCTTTCTTTTCTCACCCCTATTTCCACTATTACCTTCCACCTTCACAGATCTTTCCGTCTTGCTTCTGTTCTTCTTCTCCTTGTTGTAGAGGCTCATGGCCTCACTCCCCTCCTCAGCTATAATAGCCTTCTCCATGAGTGCTGCAAAAGTATTGATTTGCAATACTAACACCTTATTGTAGAGCCAGGGTTTTAAGCCCAGCTCAAACCTTCTTGCTTTCCTAGCCTCCGTATCAACTTGATGTGGAGCAAACCTAGCCAACTCATTAAACTTTGCGGCATACTCCACAACAGTCATGTTATCCTGCTTAAAGTCCAAAAATTTCACCTCCATCCTAGCCTGCATACTAGATGAGTGATAGTTTTCAAAAAATAAAGTCTTAAACCTATCCCAAGTAACTACTCCTTCTCCTACCCTAGTTTTATTTGCCTCCCACCAAAAGTTAGCCTCCCCTTTCATCATATAAGTGGCAAAAGCGGTCTTTTGCCCCTCCTCTACCCTAAAAATTACGAACGCCTTTTCTATCTCATTAATCCATATGCAGGCTTCTATGGTCAAATTGATCCTCTGAATTCTGGTGGTCCTACTGCTTTGAAGTCTTTAAATTTTGCCAAGCGATTGTCTAATTGGTTTCCTGCGGCTGGTATTCCCCGCTGCAGAACCTGAGCTACCATGTTTGCAAATTTTTGCATCGGGTTTTCCGTGGTCTCTCAGATTCGATGACAGTTTCTCCTACCCTTTGGTTTCGTTTTTGACATCTTGGCGGCATTATCTGGTTAAGTAAAACCATAAATTATACTTTATTAACTTATATTCTAAACCTTATTGCATAAGATTGATATATTAAACTTGTTTCATTTCTCAAACTTAGATTCATATCGAATATTTAAATAGCATAACACATACTACTTTAAACACCAACTATCCCTTTGTGACTACGAAAGTCGGGATTTACAACCTTGACCTACAAAAAAGTTGAAAATATCTCATCACACAAACATACTTATCACACATATTATATTAAACATACCTACACAACAGAACTTATACTACCTATTTACTAAGCCTTTTCTCTCGGACAACTCTTACGACAGATGATGACTTCCCTCCCACAAACAAAACATGAACTTTGGTTCAAAGTAAGGATAATGATGAGAGGTATGTCCCTCATATCCGCAAATATAACATATCTTTCTCCTTTTCTTCTTACCGGGTCTTTCTAAGTCATAGTCTTCTATCTTTCTTTTTCCCTTATCTCTCGGAACTGTACACGATGTGTTGCTTGAGGCTCCCATCTGATCAATGTGAATTTTAAGCTTATCTTGATCTTCCATTATTTTTATTAACGCCTGACGCAGTTGAATATTAAGCAACTTTTCTATCTCCCACAACCTTTCCAAAGAAAGAAACCTTGTTCTCCGGATCTGGACTTCCATTGATGTTGATCGAAACTTCAACTTTAGTGTCCGAATCACTATCTGTCGGTTCCACCATTTAGGATCTGGTACTTCGTTTTTTCCGATAGCCACCTCGTCCGATTTGGTTTCTTTGTGAGCCTCTATTTCACTTTATTGGCTTCGATATTAGCTCGGGGTATGGATCTGATCCTTCTTCAAGTTATCGCTTTTACACAAACCTTTTCCACCGAACATCTACACACATAAATTATCCTGATTAGAATATAGTATATACACACAGCAAATAAGAGTTTTATATAAGTTATCTTTTACTTTGTTTGACGATGAATTTATTCAATTCATCTCCTTTTAAACTCTATATGAGTTATCTGTATTTTCAACGTCTTCCCCCGTTCTAAGGTTATAACCTAAGGTCGATCCCACCTAAGGTTTCTAACCCTAAAGCTTTGATACCAACCTATGACGCCCCCAAATCCGGGTACTTGAAACCCGAACTCGGTGCTTCACGATACCATTATATAAGCTGACTAATACTAATAATAATAACAATAATATAAAATTCAAACTTAATTTACATATGCATCAAAGTTTATCTCCCCAGGTACGAGACCTTAAAGTACATTCCTTACAATACATGATATTATTATATATATCATTGTCTTAATAATATAAAACTATTACAGCAACTACCACAAATCTTATTCGATTAGCTTTCCTTTTCCTTTGTTTCTGCTTGAGCTTTCTGGTTCTTCAAACTTAACTAAAAACATTTAAATTAAGCAATGATGAGCATTTGAGTGCCCAGCAAGTAATAGCAATTATATGTATATAAGCTGAAAGAATTTAAGTATTTTCTTTATATAACTCTTCTATAACGAATCAAAAGTTGTGAAGTAATCTGAACCGATAATAATAACATAACAACCCTCTTTCAAATTTTTGAAACTACGTACTGGCTATAAATGGGGTTTAAGTGACATACTATGAACATTGTTTTCATTTTCGAAATTGTTTAGCGAACTTCATCCACATCTGGTCATAACTTACGGACACGGGGGTGTTCAGCCCGTTGTGCTTTCTGTATTGATCAACACTACATTACAAGAACGATGTTATCGTTCACTCTGTCCGCCTTGGGCGCATAAAAGTTTTCCCATATTCGGGATGTTCATACTTAGTCTTGAGTCCAAACCAAAGATATTTGATTGGATACAAAAAGGTTTTATCTTGTTCAACAATAATCTATAATTCAACATATTCGTATACGGGTAATTGAGAAAGGTGTATCAACATGTGAATGAATACCATGATTATCCAAGTGGGGACACTTGTATAACCATTTATAGAAATTAACGAACAGAATATATATCTGAACTAAAATGTTGATAATCAATGAGCGCATATAATCTGTACAGGAATAATATAATTCTGAAACATTCTTACTCATGTCCATTGCATAAAGAAAATGCAAAGGTAGGATACTTTTTTCGATCTGTTTGCTTCTGAGAATGCAACTTAGTTTTATCTTTTATATAATCACATATCGGTAGTAAGATCATTTCTTGATTAGAATAAAATATTACAACACATAATAATCGCTATTACGATTCAACACATAACCTAATCACATTATCACACATATCTAACGATCATTACATCATAAACAAACAATAACACATTCAAAATATCTAAGTCTATATTAATTTACGAAAATTATCGGTATATCGATAGCTTTATCGGGTAATTATCAAGTCTAAGACTCTATTACGTATCTCGACATCCTTAAGTATCGATTATTATTATTTTAAATGACTTAGTAAACATTTATAATAATTTATCATGAATTTTTGAATATCGAATCATAATTAAATGATTTAAATATCAAACAATTCTATTATCATTAATATTCAATTAATATTAAACTATTAATGAAACCATTACCAAAATATCAAAGTTATTTATAATAACTTAAAATATTTTAATTTATTTATATCCTTTTAAATAATTTTAAATAAATAAAATCATTTTAAACTATTTATTTAATGTAATTATTAAATAAATAAAATATCCTTAATATTACATTATTATCATTAATATTGATTTATTAATGAAATTATCCTTTAGATATTAAAATTATATTTTATAACTTCAAATATTTTTTAAACACTTTATTTTCATTTAAAATAATTTTTAAAATAATAAAATCATTTTAAACTAAATTATTTAATATAATCATTAAATAACTTTAATATCATTAATAATAATTAATTAATGAAATTCATCACAAAATATTAAAAGTCATGGAAAATAACTTAAAATATTTTCTTATACCATAATATAATTTTAAATGATTTTTCATGTATTAAAATTATTTTAAATAATTTATTTAATATTATAATTAAATAAATTAAATAATTTTAATATTCTAAAAATATTAAATATTTATGAAATATATTCAAACTAATTAAAATATAATTTTTAGGACATTAAAATAATTTTAATAATTAATAATGTATTTTTAATAATTTAAATCTAATTTTACGTAATTATTTAATTAAAATAATTAATTTTATAAATAAAGCTGTTACTTAAAAAATTTTTTATATAACGATGTAGCTTTATCATATATAGTTCTTCATCAAAACCCGTAAATCAAGTCGATTGTCGAGTGGCCCATTTTGACTAAAATTGTGATCAAATAATGATGTTTTACGGACTATAACTTTACCTACTATTGTAGTATTCATGCAAGACTACAATTATAAATGATTTCATGGCCATATCATCACATAATAGCAAGATCTAATCTCTGAAGTTGATGTCAGATATGATCTTGAGTTTACAGGTTGCCCGAAACTTCGTCGATGGCGAGGTCATATTTTGAGGCTTCACTACATCTTATCCCTTTAATCGTTTTATGATCTAATTAACTTTGGTATGTGGATAACATGTAGGACTACAGATATATCACATAAAAGAACAATAACAACAAATAATAAAGCATATAATGTTCAGTCAAACGGTTGTCAGAACAATGTTCTTGAAGTTTTCTGGAATTTCCAGAAAATGAAACTGTGAACTTCTGCACCACTTTGACCAGCCACTACGATCAAATAGTTCAATCGTAAGGAGATTTTAAGGCATAATCATGTAGTACTAATACCAAGCTACAACTTAGAAACAATAAACAAACCAAATAATCAACACACTGACAGATTTAAATGCTGGAATACACTGTCAGATGCTTGTTCATGCATTCTGGGTTACCCAGAAATGGCTCGGTCAATTCCAGTAAACGGACTTTGACTGTTAATAACTACCAATCTATACATCAATTGACTCTGATTCTTTTTGTAGATTAAAGACAACATGACAGACTACATATAACAAGCTTGAAACATCAAAAACACTTAACAGGCTGAGATCTACAGCCTCTGACATTCGTTGTAAGAACACAAAAATGAAATTTTCCAAATTTTGAAGATCTTCAAATCTGAGCTTCTAAATGTTATGGATCTAACATCTAGCAACCCAGATCATCATAAGACACTATAAAAAACATATTCTAACACTTAAACATAACATCTAACACAAAAAATTTGGACAAAAATTCAAGTAGGGTTTTATACCTTTTCCAAACTTTGATTCTAATTTCTATGCTTCTGTTTTGATGTTTGTGTTCGTGGGGCTTGATTATAGACTATCTTAGCAAAGAAATTTCGGAGGTTGGGTCTTGAGAGAATATGGCTAAGTGTTTGATGCACAATTAATGTAATAATGCATTTCCTCTCTCTTAAATTATATAATGAATGGATTCAATCAACATGGCTGGTAATGATACAGTTCATAGGTTAAATCTAGGGTGAATGGCCGGATTTTGTGGAGATTTGGTAGCAATAATGCATAATAATTCACCAATAATGCACTAATGGGACAAAAATGGCATTTTGGTAGTTTCACTTAAAGTTTCAAGGGCATTCTTGTACAAGGTAATTAAATCTAGGGTTTATTCACTAGATTGTAAATCTTCAATTACCCAAATAATTCCTAGGGTTTGACAATTTAAAATAATTGTACAATAACATTTTAATTAAACACAATAAATTAAAATTAGGGTTTTCAATAGAAAATTAGGGTTTCTTAATATTAACAATTAGGGTTTCTAATTATCCATTAGGGTTTTACTGAATATTTTACTAACATAATTACGATTTCTTATTTCAACCAATTAGGGTTATTTAAATAATAATTAGGGTTTTCCTAATTATCCGTATAATTCTGATAATTAGGGTTTCTTCTAATTACGAGACATTCTAATACACAAAAAAATCCTATAACACGATTCTTTACTCGGTCTTATCTCATAACTGAGTTTAATAATTAGGGTTTAACAACACGGTATAAGGATCATAATTTACCACATTTGACCAATATTAACAGTCTACAGATATACGGTATATATTTATAGTACTGAAACTTAAAATATAATAAATATTACATTATTATTCTCATTCCTGGATAAAAATCCAAATTTAGGGTTTGGATTCCATATCTGACTTATCCTTCGTGCACATCATCAATAATCTAGTTAAAATAATTAACTTAAATATTCTGAACAGATTCATATAATAAAATATTTATTGTCATAATTCTAATTGTCTCTTCATATATTATTTAAATAATATCCAATCATGATTTCATGGAAAATAATTAATAAAAACATTTCTTCTTACAGAAATTAATTACCATAAGAATATAATTTGTAGTAATTAATAATTCTAAAATTATTTCTAATTTTTCAAGTAATAAATATATTTGCATTTATCGTACACATTACTTGACACTTATTCTTATAAAAAAAATCATATGCAAAAATTCCTTATTTATTTTTATAAAAAATATCGGGTTATTACACGGTTCATGTATAAACCAAGCATACTTGTATTGAACAGCTTAATCATAGAACAGTTCATCTCAAAGAAACACCAAAGTGTTCAAATTGTGGTACAAGCCCTCATACGGTCTACCACCTTCTAAAAATATTGCACATTCGTACATAAACAGAACTTCTCAAGTTCAACATCTGAGAAGTTTAAGAAACTAGCATTCATATAGCATGAATGAAGTTAAAAAACTTGCCTTACGCACAGCTACATCTGATGATGAACTGCTCATTCCAATTCCCTATATAACACATAAGGAAATAACACGTACACCAATTAGTCATATACTTCACTTACACATTGGTTTTCTTAACTTTACTACTTAGGGTTCACGTTCTTGTAATATAATTTTACGCGGCTAACTTTCTTTTTCGTTTCACGGCTTCATGACATACGTAAATGTTTATTCAAAACGTTCATCACCTTTGATGATTTACATTCTTATCTTCTTCTTATAACTTCTATAGGATTCAGCATACATCTTTTCTCTGCTAGTAGTCCATATGGTACTCTGAGTGGTTTCCCACAAACAACTAACAAACAAGTTCTCGTCTCATCTACACTGCCCACACAGTGAGTTAGATCGGTTGCCAGTTTTGTATATATCTTCTCTCTCTGAAGGAATTGTTTAGCCTAGCTCCCATATGTCAACTATCAAAGTTACGATTGTACCACCACCTAACTTTTCTTAACTTATCCGAACCATTAAACTATAATGTTCGTTAAGTCAACTTTTTATTCCTTATGGCTTTCTGGCAACTAAATGTCATACCTCAGGATTCATTCTTTATCGTCTAAGTCATACAGTCTTTTGTATACTCGGAACGATCATTCAATGTCAATACCATGAGGTCATAGCATTAAACGTTTCATATTAACTTATGCATACCTTACAACGTCCGGTTCATTCAACTCGGAACGTTGTCCAAGTTATACTTATTAACTCGGCTTCTTAACGTTATACGTTATTGTCTTTAGCTCAGTTTTTTCACCTTTCACGTTTAATCAACATTCTTCATTGCCTTACAGTCAAACCATACACGTAGTGTAGGTTCTTATCCGTTTAATAATCGCATACACTCATCCCTCACGTTGGTTAAAGTGTTTAACACTTACCTTCATTCTAACATTCTCTATCCGACTCACACTCAGACTTTCATTATTCTTATTACTGTTCATTACGACTTTCCTTGATAAATCATATCTTACTTACTACCTTCATCAACGTCTAAGTCATACAACCATTGTACACTTAGCACGTTCGTCCAACTAGAATAGGATTCACGACGATCGTTTATGTATTCGACGTTCACGTTGCTCGTCTCTTAATCTATCATTCAACCTTCATTCAACCTTCATTCAAGGTTTTATTTACCTTCATCATTATTCAACCCATGAACCCCATGTTCATTATTCTTTCTTAATGTCGAAGCCATACCGTTCATTGTATGCTAAGACCGATTGTCCATCATAACAACATTGCGTTCACAGCGTCTAAACGCTTTACACTTATCTTTCATTACCATGACATAACATTGAAATGTTATTCATTACCTTCATCACTCAACGTCTAAGGAATCAAAATCATAGCAATCCCTCACGTTTGTTCATTACGATTACGGTCCCCGGATATCGGTTACGTAATCTAGCGCTTACATTCTTTATCTTTTAATCTCGTTTTAATCTTTCCGTTAACCTGTACTAAAGGTTTAACTTGTTTGCTTAAGCGTTATTTTAGGTGAACTATAGGTTCATACTTCTTTCTTGCACATCCCCCATTATCTGAGAAATAAAAATCTCATTTCTGGGCATTACCCTGCACCGGCACTACGGCGCCGTGCCCCTTCCTCTCTCTCGCGCTGCTGCGCATTACTTCACCTTCTTCCTTGGTCTGGCGCTGCGACGCCTAACCCTTTATTATTTCTCGTGCTGCGGCGCCACTCTCTAGAAGTTTATGGCCGAGTACGCGATGCGGCGCCACTTCTCAAAGCTCAGTCGACGCTGCGGCGCCGAGCTTAAACCCTAGGAAATTATTTCTAAGTGTTAAATCAATTCTGAGATGCTTACTTCGCGATGTCATAACTCCTTCGTTATAACTCGGAACGAGGTCGTTCTAAAGCCATTCTCTTCCTTATCTTACGTACTTTAATACCCATTGAGCAGAAATCCATTCTAAATTCGTTACGTGCCATTCGATTGGCTTGATCTTCACCCTTTGTTCATTTTACGTTTTTAACGTTCTTCGCTCGTTCGTCCGTAATTCGGTCATCCGAACTTGGAACTCAATCGTTCTTGAGTCCACAACTCACGTTTTCTATGTTCTCTTACATTCTTATGAAACCCTATACATTCGGGTTCATTTACTAACTTTTAAATTCTTGTTCGTCTTTTACGAAAATTTCGCCATAACTTCGTTATAGCTAAGTTTTAATCCGTTCTTCATGAACATTTCTACCGGTCCTAACCAAGCAATATGCAACTAATTATACCCGATGGTTTTAAACTTATCCATCAACAAAAATTATCCTACGATGGTTTTAAATTTGTCCATCAACAACATTCTACGTGTTCTTCGCGTTCTTCGTTTGTTCTTCATTTTAATCGATATTTTGGATTACGATTCTACTATTTCTTGGAATTTGATGTTATAGAACATCATTCCGTACTTATTTCACCTACTCATTCATAAGATTTATTCGGATTGCTCAAAACCCTTACGAATCTTATACTTCCTTAAGAAATTTACAAACTAAACTTCTAATTCTTTATTTCTTTATTTTCTCATGATTTCAACCATATGAAATCATTTCTAACATCATCTTTTCCCTACTCTCATTTAAGCTATGTTTTAAGCATAGAAACTTAAAGAAAATATGAGAAGAAACTAGGGTTCGGATTACCGTTCTTCTTTAATCCTCTTCCGTTATACAAAGCCGGCGATTCGCTAGCTTTTCTATTTCACGATCACTTTTGATCCGAGCATTCATGCTCACGCTCTACCTCTTCCTCTTCATCCGAGTTCTCTCTCTCTCTCTCTCTCTCTCTCTTATAGGATTTTCAAAATCCTAGAAAATGAAAATTAGGTTTCTATTTATAGATTTTCAAAGCTTAGGACATTTTGATCATTTCGCCCCCACCTCCTTACTATTCATGGCTTAGCAACCAAGTTTACTTGGTGGCCAAGTGGCGCCCCACATGCCCCATGGGTTGCCCCAATGGTTATTACCCATTCGTTTACCCATTGGTTCGATCCGCGGTTTCTTTTCTTGGTTTGGACCTTAACCCTAATTCTTATTAGGCCTATCTTGGGCTTGATTTCTCAAATCATTGGGCTTGACCTAATCCAAGTCTAATTGGATTCTACAAAGTCCATGAACACAAAGTCCTTTAAGACTAATTGCATTCTACGCATTCCATTCTCGTATTCATGTATTCTTTTCATATATCGTTCGTACGATATTCATATTATACGTCGTACCAATCTTCGTACTATACTCATATAATAACTCGTATCATACTCGTATTTCTCACGCATAATAACCCTAAATATTATACGTGATCCTAAAATTCTCGGAACTCACTTTTCCAAACCCTTAGGTTTTGAGTCTGCAGGCGAAAACTTCGTTTTTGCCATAACTGAAATATTATTGAATATTCCATCACGTCTCAAGATTATACGTAATCAATAACTTCTCAGAATTTCAAAATAAATCTTCGAGCAGAAACGGATGAATAGTACTTATTTCGTCTTTTTCCCTGGAAATATTTTTGTTTCCGGAAAACTTTCATTTTCTTCTTGAAAATTCTTACTCGTTCAATCTAGCTCGTTGCCAGAATCCTCCCGACTTATAATCATCCTAGGTTATAGAATGATTAATAAACACATAGCACATAATAGTATTAATAAAAATTCATTTTATTAATAACTAATTCTTTAACTTAAATTTTGGACAATCCGGTTTTACTCGGGTTGTCACACTTCCCTCCTTATAAAAATTCCGTCCTTGGAATTACTTAAAACCACACCCTTACCCGGGTCATCACATTCTCCCCTTCACAGAATTTCGTCCTCGAAATTTTAGCTTACTCTTCTTCTCAACTTCTCTTCAAAGAAGTCCTTATCTTTCCATCATTCCTAACCTCCATAACCTATCAAGAATCATGAAGTAGAAGAAATAGCGAGGAATATAAAATATCCTTTAAAACATCTCATACTTTTGCTGAGGGGTCAAATTGACCATGAACTCTTACTAGGTCAAACAGCCTTTCGCCGAAAACCTTTCTTTCCACGGTAAGTTTACAATCACAAAGAAGGTAAACTACCTCTTTCCATACGTAGGTGATCAACCTATCGTATATCCCCATTTCGGGGTATGTTCACCTCAGACTTATTACCAAAAATTTTGGATATTTCTTGAAACATTCGTCTAGCCAAATCAATTCACATCGACTACTTCTTTAAATTCTTTTCACAATACTTCAACACGTTTTATGACGTCATGATACTACATTCTTCACAAGACTTTTTAGGACTTCGCTGCTTTATGACTTCGTCATTATACATCTTACCATAGCGGTTTGTTGATCCCCTAAGATCACATCCCACCAAGTTCAATTGCATTAACAACTTCACCTTTATACCATCTTTGCATCAAATGCACGGATGATATAAAATTCATTTTGATATTTTAAAATCAACTTCGGTCTAACCGAAGAAATTGGCATAGACATACAAAACATAGCTCTTTTAAAATCCATTGGTTCCAAAAAGTTAAACCAATTCTTTTTTTTTCAAAATGTACATTTCAGCACGATTTGAATAAACTTCGAAATCTAGCATATCTAGAGGATTTGGAATATCCTATTCTCCATCTTCCTTCATTGTCTTACTGCGACAATACTTAAACTTCTCTACCACCTTTAATGCTAGATCTACTGAAAATACTTCATTTTCAGTCTAAACATTCCTATTTCTTAGTACAGTCCATCAACTTACCACACATTATGGGTTCAGGAACTTTCCACAATAATATGAGAGTTAAGAACATCCATTCACCTTTAAAGGCCATTCAGAGATATTCAAAAACATACCATATTATTATGAGTCACGAAACTTACCATAAGTATGAGTTTAAGAACTCGCACCTACTTATCGTTCTCTACCTATCAAGTATATACATGAGAAAAGATTCACATTCTCGCTATATACATCTTAATAGCGACCAATTCCAATGATTATCATTGTAATAAATTGAAAGCGATTTGTTACACCAAAGCACAAACCTCTCGCCCATAACAAAGGTTCATACAACTCCTAACCATCACATGAGTCCTCAATTGAAATCTTACAACTTCTTAATGTCTCTTTACTTAATACGAATTTTCTTTAATCCGTATACTAACCTTTACAACTCAATTTGAGTTCTTCTTCCCGTACTACTTCGTAGTACCATTCATTCATAGCATTTGCTATAAATCATTCATCGTTTAACAGCTCATCTGTTACTACGATTCACTATGATCACGTGGTGATCTTCTTCCTTAATTGTTTAACTCAATGATTTCCTTATCCTTCTTTCTACGATTATAGTCTTAGGTACTCTTACCTAAGAGTTATAACCTATAGTTTTGATACTAACTTGTGACGCACCAAAATTCAGCCTACTTTCAGACCCGGACTCCGTATATCACTATTCCATTTCCTTCCAAACATACTTCATTATATAGCTAAATATAATGACATACATTCTCAAATCCTAGGTTCTCGAAACCTTAGAACCTCTTTCATTACAGATAATGATAATTACATTATTCTTTACATCTTACACGAGTGACTTTCATCCGTCACCAAGGATTCATAACTGTTCATTAAACTATTCTATAGTTTAATTTTATCATTCTATATTACAAGTCTTCATTAGCTCTTCACGCACATTCATATACTGAATGGCACTTCGTCTGGATACCGATCAGCTTGATCTTTACGGGATCCTTAAGTTCTTTCTAACATCATTCGCTGAAAATATTTTTCATTTAAAGAAAATGTGAACATTCAATTGCCCAGCAAGTCATAACAGTTGAACAAACAACTTCAAGAGTTTAAACATTTTTCGTAACTTCATAACCGAACAAAGGTTATGAAGCAGCTTGAATAATAGGAATAGTCTCGATTCCTATCATCTTAAAACATTCATGACATACTCTTTACACTACTTTCCTTCTTCTACCTTTTTCCATACATATCCCATTTGGCTAGAATCATTAGCACAGACTTAATAATAGCGGTTCATGTATAAATCGAGCATACTTGTATTGAACAGCTCAATCATAGAACAGTTCATCTCAAAGAAACACCGAAGTGTTCAAATTGTGGGACAAGGCCTCATACATTCTACCACCTTGTACAAATATCACACATTCGCACATAGACAGAACTTCTCAAGTTCAACATCTGAGAAGTTTAAGAAACTAGCATTCATATAGCATGAATGAAGTTAAAAAACTTGCCTTATGCACAACTACAGCTTATGTTGAACTGCTCATTCCAAATCCTTATATAACACATAAGGAAATAACACGTACACCAATTAGTCATATACTTGACTTATACATTGGTTTACTTAACTTTACTTCTTAGGGTTCGCGTTCTTGTAATATAATTTTACACGACTAACTTTCTTTTTCGTTTCATGACTTCATGACATACGTAAATGTTTTACTCAAAATGTTCATCACCTTTGATAATTTACATTCTTATCTTCTTCTTATAACTTCTGTAGGATTCAACATACATCGCTTCTCTGCTAGTAGTCCATATGGTACTCTGAGTGGTTTCCCACAAACAACCAACAAACAAGTTCCCGTCTCATCTACACTGCCCACACAGTGAGTTAGATCGGTTCCCAATTTTGTATATACCTTCGCTCTCTGAAGGAATTGTTTAGCCCAGCTCCCATATGTCAACTATCAAAGTTACGATTGTACCACCACCTAACTTTTCTTAACTTATCCGAACCATTAAACTATAATGTTCGTTAAGTCAACTTTTTATTCCTTATGGCTTTCTGGCAACTAAATGACATACCTCAGGATTCATTCTTTATCGTCTAAGTCATATTAACTTATTCATACCTTACAACGTCCGCCTATTCATTCATTTCATATTAACATTGTCCAAGTTATAACGTCTTAACTCATTCTTCTTAACGTTATATCGTTATTGTCTTTAACTCTGCTTTCTTCACCTATTATCTCATGGTTAATCAACATTCTTCATTACCTTACGGTCAAACCATACACGTAGTGTAGGTTCTTATCCGTTTAATAATCGCATACACTCATCCCTCACGCTGGTTAAAGTGTTTAACAATTACCTTCATTCTAACATTCTCTATCCGATTCACACTCGGACTTTCATTATTCTTATTACCATTCGTTACGGCTTTCCTTGATAAATCATATCTTACTTACTACCTTCGTCAACGTCTAAGTCATACAACCATTGTTCACATAGCATGTTCGTCCAACTCGAATAGGAGTCACGACGATCGTTTATGTATTCGACGTTCACGTTGCTCCTCTCTTAATCTATCATTGAACCTTCATTCAAGGTTTTATTTACTTTCATCGTTATTCAACCCATGAACCCCATGTTCATTATTCTTTCTTAATGTCAAAGCCATACCGTTCATTGTATGCTAAGACCGATTGTTCATCACAACAACATTGCGTTCACAGCGTCTAAACGCTTTACACTTATCTTTCATTACCATGACATAACATCGAAATGTTATTCATTACCTTCATCGCTCAACGTCTAAGGAATCACAATCATATCAATCCCTCACGTTTGTTCATTACGACTACGGTCCCCGGATATCGGTTACGTAATCTAGCGCTTACATTCTCTATCTTTTAATCTCGTTTTAATCTTTCCGTTAACCTTTACTAAAGGTTTAACTCGCTTGCTTAAGCATTATTTTAGGTGAACTATAGGTTCATACTTCTTTCTTGCACATCCCCCATTATCTGAGAAATAAAAATCTCATTTCTGGGCATTGCCAAGATCGGCTGCTTCTGGGCGCTACCGCTGTGCCGTTCTTCTTCCTCTCTCAAGGCTGCTGCCGCTTTCACTTCACCTTCTTCCTTGGTCAGCATGTCATGGCGCCTAACCCTTTATTATTTCTCGTTCTGCGGCGCCACTCTCCAGAAGTTTATGGCCGAGTACGCGATGCGGCGCCACTTCTCAAACCTCAGTCGACAACATGCATGGACTTGAAACCCGAACTCTGCTTCTCCACGATACCATTTCTTTAAGTCAATAATACTAAATAATAATACATTCAACTTAATTTACATACATCAAAGTTTACTTCCCTGTGCACGTGACCTTCAAATACATTCCTTATAATACCGATAATAGATTCCATTGTCTTACTAACTATAACCATTAACTCATACTAAAACTCATTCAATAAATTTTCTTTTCCCTTGTTCGTGCTCGAGCCTTCAGTGTCGATCATACGTAATCGAAAACATTTAATTTAAGCAAGGATGAGCATTTGAGTGCCCAAAGAAGTAATAATAGCAATTATATATATAAGTCGAAAAGAATATAAGTATTCTCTTTACATAACACTTCTACAACGAATCAAAAGTTGTGAAGTAATCAGACCGATAAAAGATTCACATAACAACTCTCTTTCAATTCTTTGAATTAGGCTCCACCCATGAATAGGGTTTAAGAAACATACTATGAACATGGTTTTTTTTTCATTTTCAAAAGGTTTAGCAGAAATTCATCCGCAAACCGTCATAACTTACGGCACGGAGGGTGATCACCTCATTGACTTCTCAGATTGATCAATACTACATAACTTGAACGAAATTCATCCTTTCACCCTTTGTCCGCCAAGCGCATAAAAATTTTCCCATTATCTGGATGTTCATACATGCCCGGTTCCAAACCCAAGGTTTTAATCTTGCTCAACAATAATATGTAATTCAACATATATGTATACTGTAATCGACAAAGGTATATCAACATGTGAATAATGCTATGATTATCCAAGTGGGGACACTTTGATAACCATTTAGAAATCAACTTAATGTAATATATATCCGAGCTAACATGTTGATAATCAAAGCGCATATAATCTGTATGACAGAATAGAATAATTCTCAAACTTCTTACTCATGTCCATCAGATAAAGGAAATGCAAAGGTAAGATACTTCACGATTCACATTATTACAAATCTCAACTTAGGTTTTATCTCTTTATCACAACCTATCAATAATCGATCATTCGCTCGATTAGAACAATATATCATAACACATAGTATCGCCTTATTACAACAAGACATAGTCTAATCACGCCATCACATAATCGCAGTGATCATACTTTTTAGTTCATATTCTATACTTGAAATATTTTTATACATTTTTCAAATATCTCATCCATGCTCTTACGTAAGTCTTTTCTTTCTATTATAGGTTCCGATATTTGTTTGCTGCATCGACAAATTTTTATTTGCAAATACCGAGTCTAAGACTCTTATCCTATACCTCAACATCTCAGAAATATCAAACATTTTATTTTTAATCATTTTCAATTTTCCGTAAATTGAAAAATTTAAAATAATTCAAATCATTACCAAGGGCCTATAGTGATATAATCATATACTATAGGTGTTCTTCAAAACTTCATACTTCATAATCCTGCTCTCAAGTCACCTAGTTCGGCTTATTATAACTTTCAAACATCTAATCATAATTAAATGATTTAAACATTAAATAATTCCATTATCATTAATAATTAATTTATATTAAACTATTAATGAAACCATTGCTAAAATATAAAAGTTATTTATAATAACTCAAACTATTTTTAAAACATTTATATTACCCTTTAAATGATTTTTAAAACAATTAAAATCATTTTTAAATAATCACCATTAATATATAAATATTAATGTACTATTCATCCAAATATTAAAAGTCATTAATTATAACTTAAAATATTTTTAAATCCTTAATATCCTCTTTAAATGATTTTTAAATAAATAAAACCATTTTTAAACTATTTATTTAATAATAATTATTAAATAAACTAAATATCATTAATATTATCTTAATATCATTAATATTAAATTATTAATGAAATTATCCTTTAAATATTAAAAGTTATATTTTATAACTTAAAATATTTTTAAATACCTTAATTTCATTTAAAATGATTTTTATAATATTAAAATCATTTTTAAACTAAATTATTTAATATAATCATTAAATAACTTTAATATCATTAATATATAATTAATTAATGAAATTCATCACAAAATATTAAAAGTCATGGAAAATAACTTAAAATATTTTCTTATACCATAATATATAATTTTTCATGATTTTTCATGAATTAAAACTATTTTTAAATAATTTATTTAATATTATAATTAAATAAATAAATACCTTTTATATTCCAAAAATATTAAATATTTATGAAATATACTCAAAATAATTAAAAACTATTTTTCGTACTTTAAAATAATTTTTCATAATTTATTTGGTATTTTTAATAATTAAAATCTAATTTTTCTAATTTTTAAATCATTTTTCTAAAAATCGTAAATTAAAATAATTAAAATCGTCATAAAGGCCCCTATAGTGACAGTATGTCGCTATAGGTGTTCTTGAGCCTACCTGCATCTTCATAAGGCGTAACCGAGTGGCCTACTTTCGACCGTGAATAACTCTCTCATCTTAACGAATTTGGACAATCTATAAATTGGGTCTTGTAGAGGAAATACAAGACTACAAGATCCAACAATCATAACCTCTAAACAAACATCGATCTCGGATAAATCACCCATCAAAGTAGTTACCAAAGTCGTTTCTTCACGAAGAAATAAATCGAGGTGCCTACTTGACCTCTATAACTTGATGATCGTGGTAACGCTTATGTGATCTATCAATTCCAAAGGTGTAGACAACATGTAGGACTACAACTCTAACACTTAACATCATCATAACAACAAGAAATCAAGCATCTAAAGTATGGTCAAACCTTGTCGTAAAAATTAACACTTAGAAAATTCTCGGTCGCCTGCATTTTTCGGTCAATGCCACCAACCCACTTTGACCTTAAATAACTCTTAATCCGTAATATATATGGACCTGATTCTTTTTGGAGGTTAAATACCACATAACAAGCTACACATATCAACCTTTAGAACACAAAACACATTAAAGATGACCGAGATATAAGGCCCGACATTTTCCAAAAAATATTTTCCTGACACTTAGAATATTTTCTGGTTTGAAAATAAATGGCCAATGCCGGCCAACCCACTTTGACCGCTTATAAATCCCGATCTACAATAGATATAGAACTTTATTCCTTTTGAGATTAAAGACCACATATCGGCTACCTATAACAACTTTTAAAAAACAAAACTCAGATCGACCAAAGAGTTATAGCCTCCCGACATTTGGTGAAAAATAATGTAATCTTGCTTTTTCCAACTTGTTTAAATCTTCAAATTGCAGGCACTTTGATGTTATGGGTTCATGATTTTACAACCCGTAACATTAATAGACTCTATTATTACTACTTTTTTAAACAATCAATTGCATCAATTAACATCGAATCAAGGATTTCTAGAATTTAGGATTTCCTACCTTTTCAAGCTTCGATTTTTGATTTCGCTTCGATGCTTCCGATTTGTTGTTTGTGATGGTTGGGCTTTGTTTAGGGACCGATATGCTACAATAATTCGTAGGTTTTAGAGAGAGAAGCTTAAGGATGAGAGTTGATGAATTTTAGTGTACAAAATATATTATCTCTCTCCAATCTATATATAAACCAAGTTAGATGCATCGATGCTACTCAATGGTTGATTGAATCTGCATAATTGAGTCTTGGATGCTTAATTGGTAGGGTAAGTATGTTTGCCATGCTTTGCTAGCAAGATTCCTCCAATAATACACTAATAATACACTAATAAGCCAAAAAGGGCATTTTGGTAATTTCTCATATAATTTCATGGGCATTTTTGTACATAGCAATTAAATGTAGTATTTAATCACTAGATGGTAATTTTATCATTTACCAATTAATTCTATCCTTTGGTAAATTAAAACTTTTATACATTAACATCGTAATTAAACCCGATAATTTTAAATTAGGGTTTTGATCAAAAATTAGGTTTTCTAATTAGGGGTTTCTTAACGCCATCAATTAGGGTTTCTAATTGACCATTAGGATTCTCTAATTATCTCGTATGTTCTAACACAATCATTACAATCTCTAACTTCAACCGATTAGGGTCAGAATAATTGTGGTTTGTCCTAATTATCGACAAACAACAAATAATTAGGGTTTTCTTCTAATTACCGACATCTTATACACAAGAATCCTTCATATACACAAGAAACTTCATATACACAAATACTACTCACCATTTCTCATAACTAAGTTTAATAATTAGGGTTTCACAAAGACTTGAATATGCTATGACCTAATCAATCGCCATCATCTCAATATTATCTCGTCTCATATATACACAAGATATATAATTATTGTATCAGAAAATCATTATAACAATAATATAATATTATTATTCTCATCTCTTGATCACAATCCCAATTCGTGGTTCGATCTCATATCCGACTTCTCTTCGTATATCAAGTTAAAATACTTGATTTAAATATTCTAACAATTCATATAATAAAATATATATTATATAAATTCTAATTATCACTTCATATATTATTTCCAATCATGTTTTCATGGAAAATAATTAATAAAAACATTTCTCGCTATGTAAATTAATTACCATAAAAATATAATTTGTAGTAATTAATAATTCCAAAATTATTTCTAATTTTTCAAGTAATAAATATATTCGCATTTATCGCTCACATTACTAGACACTTATTCTCGCTATTAAATAAAAAAAAAAATATACGCAAATTTTCTATTTATTTTATTTAGAAATCTCAAGTTATTACATTCACCTCCCTTATAAGGATTCCGCCCCTAATCACCGCTTTAAAACTCATACGCGTAAGGGTACATAACATATAATCATCAGACGTAGATCTCGATCATACTTGATCGAATCGATCTTTAACTATTCTCCATAACGCTTGTTTATTCGATAAATGTAAATTTGATCTCTAAAAGAACTCAAATTCCTTCCTCAAAATTTCTTTAATAAAGTAATTTACTATATGTATATATACAGAAAATCATATAAGACACATAAGTTATTCAAATAAACCGGAGTTCTATTTCCAAATGCCATCAGATCCTCAATCGCTACGATATCTCGAACGACCATAATGAAGACACTTACTATTTATTTCATTGTCGCCATATCTTGTCATTGCCATTTCTCGATTCACATTCCTTATCTCATTTCTTCTTCTTTCACCTTATACTCTTTCATCTTATACTCCATTGATTCATAAATAAAACATTTGCTATACATCATCGAATTGAGACAATTGAAGAGATATGTCTCTTCCGCCTCACACAAAAAGCACACAAACTTTTTCTTTATCTCATTTTCCTTTTTATCGATAGGTGATAAAAGTTATCTTTTGCCCTTTCCGTTATCCTAACTATCATAAACGCTTCTATCGAGTCACTTAATCCTCTATACCCTAAAGAATAGATCGCTTTAAAGTCTTTGGCGCTCGACATTCAATTATCCGTTGATCTTCCGCTACCGGTTTTCGCTTTTCGCCTCTGACATAATCATAAATTATTCTTCATTTCCTTACATTCTAAGCCTCATCGATACGCTCGATATATAACACAAAAATTTTCTACTCAAATAATCATGTATTCCAAAATATTAAATTTTGAAACTTGGTTTACTATATTAACCAATATTCGTATAAATATCTCGCTACCTTTATAACAACTTACTTCATTAATCCAACTTGTGACACTCATGGTACTTCCAACCATAAAGACCACATTAATTAATAGAACTTAACATACCATAAAGACATATCGCTTTAAACATCACCATCCCTTTCAGGACTACAAAAAGTCTGGATTTAAAATCTCACCAACATAAAAGTTGAAAATAGTTCATCACTTATCATACACATTACATCTACTCAACATAACCTAAATCTTTTTCTTGACATCTTTTCGCTTGATGGCCTTTCCTCCTACAAACAAAACATGAACCCGGTTCTAAATAAGGACAATAATGAGAGGTATGTCCCTCACGTCCGCAAACATAACATATCTTCTTCCCTTTCTTCTTATCGTGTTTTCCTACCTCGTGGTCTTTTATCTTTCTTTTTCCTTTACCTCTCCTGAGTCGCATTAACCATGTGTTGCTTGAGGCTCCCATCCGTCAATTTGGATCTTCTTAAGCTTATCTTGCTTCTTCCATTGTTTCTTTTAATGCTTTTTGCAGCTTGAATATTAAGCAACTTTTCTATCTCCCACAACCTTTCTAGTGAAGAAACCTTGTTCTCCAGATCTCGCACTTTCGCTGATGCTTGAGCAGCTTTCAACTTTAGTGTCCGAATCACTATCTCACAAATCCACCATTTCGGATCCGATACTACGCTTTCCACTATAGCCACCTCGTCCGATTTGGGTTCTCGGTAAGCTTCTATTTCACCGCTGGCCTCGATATTAGCTCTCTGGTATGGATCCGATCCTTCTTATTCCACATATCTTTTCCACCGCATATCTACATACATAAGTTACCCCGATTAGCATATAGTATATATACACAAAGAATCAAGAGTTTTATATACGCTGTCTCTTATTTTGTTTGACGATGAATTTATTCAATCCATCTCTATAAACACATCAACGCCTATCTTTCTCGCCGAAAAGGCGCCCATCCACTCAAGATCGAATCGTATGAAGGCGGCGGCGTCTAAAGCCCGCCCAAGGTATATATCCCGTGTCTTTGGCTTCTATCTCAACCTTCAACTGTCCTATCTCAGATCTCCTCTGCTCCAACCTCCTCAGAATCTCGCTAACTCCATCTCAGTTCTGTGAGCAGTCATTCTTGTATCATTGCTCCAAAACTGAGAGTACGATTCTCGCCTCCGCCGCCACTTCACCTCTAACCTTAAGTCGCTGCTCCTAACTATCAAATCTCTTATCATCTCACCGTCTGTACTCCTCGCTAGAGTCCATCGCCTCTTGGGTCAAGGAATTACTATTTTGACTTTCGCCATCCATCCTATGACCACAATAAACGAGACAACATCATTATCGAAATAAAATATATTCATCATTAAAATGAAGTAATATTTTATTTAGTACCACTAAAACTCGATGAATCTCTTCAACTCATCATATCCTATAACTTCTCACCGTAGTACTTCGCCTCATGGTTCACCTCAATATCTATCTTACTTTCCATTCTACTAAGGTTATAATTCTTCACCGTAGTTCCCCATCCATTCTACTAAGGTTATAATTCTTCACCGTTAGTTCTTCGCTCACCGAATATCTATCTTAACTTTCGTTATCCATTCTACTAAGGTTATAACCTAGGTTTCGATTCCTAACGCTTATAACCTACAACTTTTACCAACCTCGTATGCACCCCAAATCCGGATACTTGAAACCCGAACTCTGCTTCTCCACGATACCATTTCTTTAAGTCAATAATACTAAATAATAATACATTCAACTTAATTTACATACATCAAAGTTTACTTCCCTGTGCACGGACCTTCAAATACATTCCTTATAATACCCGATAATAGATTCCATTGTCTTACTAACTATAACCATTAACTCATACTAAATCTCATTCAATAACTTTTCTTTTCCTTGTTCGCGCTCTCGAGCCTTCAAAGTCGATCGTACGAATCGAAAAACATTTAGTTTAAGCAAGGATGAGCATTTGAGTGCCCAAAGAAGTAATAGCAATTATATATATAAGTCGAAAGAATATAAGTATTCTCTTTACATAACACTTCAACAACGAATCAAAAGTTGTGAAGTAATCTATACCGATAAAAAATTCACATAACAACTCTCTTTCAATTTCTTGAAATTAGGCTCCACCCATGAATAGGGTTTAAGAAACATACTATGAACATGGTTTTTTTCATTTTCAAAAGGTTTAGCGTAAATTCATCCGCAAACCGTTATAACTTACGGCACGGAGGGTGATCACTTCACAGCACTCAGATTGATCAATACTACATAACTTGAACGAAATTCATCGCTCACCCTTTGTCCGCCAAGCGCATAAAAATTTTCCCATTATCTGGATGTTCATACATGCCTCGGTTCCAAACCCAAGGTTTTAATCTTGCTCAACAATAATATGTAATTCAACATATATGTATACGGGTAATCGACAAAGGTATATCAACATGTGAATAAATGCTATGATTATCCAAGTGGGGACACTTGTAAACCATTTAGAAATCAACTTAATGTAATATATATCCGAGCTAACATGTTGATAATCAAAGCGCATATAATCTGTATGTGAATAGAATAATTCAAACTTCTTACTCATGTCCATCAGATAAAGGAAATGCAAAGGTAAGATACTCACCGATTCACTGATTACAAATCTCAACTTAGGTTTTATCTCTTTATCACAACCTATCAATAATCGATCATTCGCTCGATTAGAATAATATATCATAACACATAGTATCGCCTATTACAACAAAGACATAGTCTAATCACGCCATCACATAATCGCAGTGATCATACTTTTAGTTCATATTCTATACTTGAAATATTTTTATACATTTTTCAAATATCTCATCCATGCTCTTACAAAGTAAGTCTTTTTCTTTCTATTATAGGTCCGACATTTGTTTGCCAGCATCGGCAGCCTTTTTTTTCGGGTAAATACCGAGTCTAAGACTCTTATCCTATACCTCAACATCTCAGAATATCAAACATTTTATTTTTAATCATTTTCAATTTTTCCGTAAATTGAAAAATTTAAAATAATTCAAATCATCACTCAACCGGCCTATAGTGATATAACTCATACTATAGGTGTTCTTCAAAAATTCATAACTTCATAATCTGCTCTCAAGTCACCTAGTTTGTTTACCATTATAACTTTCAAACATCTAATCATAATTAAATGATTTAAACATTAAATAATTCCATTATCATTAATAATTAATTTATATTAAACTATTAATGAAACCATTGCTAAAATATAAAAGTTATTTATAATAACTCAAACTATTTTTAAAACATTTATATTACCCTTTAAATGATTTTTAAAACAATTAAAATCATTTTTAAATAATCACCATTAATATATAAATATTAATGTACTATTCATCCAAATATTAAAAGTCATTAATTATAACTTAAAATATTTTTAAATCCTTAATATCCTCTTTAAATGATTTTTAAATAAATAAAACCATTTTTAAACTATTTATTTAATAATAATTATTAAATAAACTAAATATCATTAATATTATCTTAATATCATTAATATTAAATTATTAATGAAATTATCCTTTAAATATTAAAAGTTATATTTTATAACTTAAAATATTTTTAAATACCTTAATTTCATTTAAAATGATTTTTATAATATTAAAATCATTTTTAAACTAAATTATTTAATATAATCATTAAATAACTTTAATATCATTAATATATAATTAATTAATGAAATTCATCACAAAATATTAAAAGTCATGGGAAATAACTTAAAATATTTTCTTATACCATAATATAATTTTTCATGATTTTTCATGAATTAAAACTATTTTTAAATAATTTATTTAATATTATAATTAAATAAATAAATACCTTTTATATTCCAAAATATTAAATATTTATGAAATATACTCAAAATAATTAAAAACTATTTTTCAGACTTTAAAATAATTTTTCATAATTTATTTGGTATTTTTAATAATTAAAATCTAATTTTTCTAATTTTTAAATCATTTTCTCTAAAATCGTAAATTAAAATAATTAAAATCGTCATAAAGGCCCCTATAGTGATGTATGTCGCTATAGGTGTTCTTGAGCCTACCTGCATCTTCATAAGGCGTAACCGAGTGGCCTACTTTGACCGTGAATAACTCTCTCATCTTAACGAATTTGGACAATCTATAAATTGGGTCTTGTAGAGGAAATACAAGACTACAAGATCCAACAATCATAACCTCTAAACAAACATCGATCCGGGATAAATCACCCATCAAAGTAGTTACCAAAGTCGTTTTCACGAAGAACAGCTCGAGGTGCCTACTTGACCTCTATAACTTGATGATCGTGTAACGCTTATGTGATCTATCAATTCCAAAGGTGTAGACAACATGTAGGACTACAACTCTAACACTTAACATCATCATAAAAACAAGAAATCAAGCATCTAAAGTATGGTCAAACCTTGTCGTAAAAATTAACACTTAGAAAATTCTCGGGTCATTGCAATTTTTCTCGTCAATGCCACCAACCCACTTTGACCTTAAATAACTCTTAATCCGTAATATATATGGACCTCGATTCTTTTTGGAGGTTAAATACCACATAACAAGCTACACATATCAACCTTTAGAACACAAAACACATTAAAGATAACCGAGATATAAGGCCCGACATTTTCCAAAAAAATATTTTCTCGACACTTAGAATATTTTCTGGTTTGAAGAATAAATGGCCAATGCCGGCCAACCCACTTTGACCGCTTATAAATCCCGATCTACAATAGATATGAACTTTATTCCTTTTGAGATTAAAGACCACATATCGTGCTACCTATAACAACTTTTAAAAAACAAAACTCAAGATCGACCAAAGATTTATAGCCTCCTACACATTTGGTGAAAAATAATGTAATCTTGCTTTTCCAACTTGTTTAAATCTTCAAATTGCAGGCACTTTGATGTTATGGGTTCATGATTTTACAACCCGTAACATTAATAGACTCTCTATTACACTACTTTAAACAATCAATTGCATCAATTAACATCGAATCAAGGATTTCTAAAATTAGGATTTCCTACCTTTTCAAGCTTGATTTTTGATTTCGCTTCGATGCTTCGATTTGTTGTTTGTGATGGTTGGGCTTTGTTTAGGGACCGATATGCTACAATAATTGTAGGTTTTAGAGAGAGAAGCTTAAGGATGAGAGTTGATGAAATTTTAGTGTACAAAATATATTATCTCTCTCCAATCTATATATAAACCAAGTTAGATGCATTGATGCTACTCAATGGTTGATTGAATCAGCATAATTGAGTCTTGGATGCTTAATTGGTAGGGTAAGTATGTTTGCCATGCTTTGCTAGCAAGATTCCTCCAATAATACACTAATAATAATACACTAATAAGCCAAAAGGGCATTTTGGTAATTTCGCATATAATTTCATGGGCATTTTTGTACATAGCAATTAAATGTAGTATTTAATCACTAGATGGTAATTTTATCATTTACCAATTAATTCTATCCTTTGGTAAATTAAAACTTTTATACATTAACATCGTAATTAAACCCGATAATTTTAAATTAGGGTTTTGATTGAAAAATTAGGGTTTTCTAATTAGGGTTTCTTAACGCCATCAATTAGGGTTTCTAATCGACCATTAGGATTCTCTAATTATCTCGTGTATGTTCTAACACAATCATTACAATCTCTAACTTCAACCGATTAGGGTCAGAATAATTAGGGTTTGTCCTAATTATCGACAAACAACAAAGAATTAGGTTTTCTTCTAATTACCGACATCTTATACACAAGAATCTTCATATACACAAAGAAACTTCATATACACAAATACTACTCACCATTTCTCATAACTAAGTTTAATAATTAGGTTTCACAAAGACTTAATATGCTACACCTAATCGACCGCTATCGCTTCAATATTATCTCGTCTCATATACACAAAAGACATAATTATTGTATCAGAAAATCATTATAACAATAATATAATATTATTATTCTCATCTCTTGATCACAATCCCAATTCGTGGTTCGATCTCATATCCTTGACTTCTCTTATAATATCAAGTTAAAATACTTGATTTAAATATTCTAACAATTCATATAATAAAATATATATTATATAAATTCTAATTATCACTTCATATATTATTTCCAATCATGTTTTCATGGAAAATAATTAATAAAAAATATTTCGCTATAATAAATTAATTACCATAAAAATATAATTTGTAGTAATTAATAATTCCAAAATTATTTCTAATTTTTCAAGTAATAAATATATTCGCATTTATCGCTCACATTACTAGACACTTTATTCTCGCTATTAAATAAAAAAAAAATTATACGCAAATTTTCTTATTTATTTTATTTAGAAATCTCTCTAAGTTATTACAAAGATTAGGGCATTTTGGTCATTTAAGCCCCACCTCCTTACTATTCATGGCTTAGCCACCAAGTATACTTGGTGGCCAAGTGGCCGCCCCACATGCCCATGGGTCACCCCATGGGTTGCCCCAATGGTTATTACCCATTCGTTTACCCATCGGTTCGATCCGCGGTTTCTTTTCTTGGTTTGGGCCTTAACCCTAATTCTTATTGGGCCTATCCTAGGCTTGATTTCTCAAATTATTGGGCTTGACCTAATCCAAGTCTAATTGGATTCTACAAAGTCCATGAACACAAAGTCCATTAAGACTAGTCCCATTCTACGCATTCCATTCTCGTATTCTCGTATTCTTTTCATATATCGTTCGTACGATATTCATATTATACGTCGTACCAATCTTCGTACTATACTCGTATAATAACTCGTATCATACTCGTATTTCTCACGCATAATAACCCTAAATATTATACGTGATCCTAAAATTCTCGGAACTCACTTTTCCAAACCTTTAGGTTTTGAGTCCATAGGCGAAAACTTCGTTTTTGCCATAACTGAAATATTATTGAATATTCCATCACGTCTCAAGATTATACGTAATCAATAACTTCTCGGAATTTCAAAATAAATCTCCGAGCAGAAACGGATGAATAGTGCCTATTTCGTCTTTTTCCCCAGAAATATTTTTGTTCCCAGAAAACTTTCATTTTTCGTCTTGAAAATTCTTACTCGTTCAATCTAGCTCGTAGCCAGAATCCTCCCGACTTATAATCATCCTAGGTTATAGAACGATTAATAAACATATAGCACATAATAGTATTAATAAAAATTCTTTTTATTAATAACTAATTCTTTAACTTAAATTCTGGACAATCCGATTTTACTCGGGTTGTCAAGCGCTAGCTTCTACCGGGTGCCAAGGCTAAAAATTGCGAGCAATTGCTTATATATATATGGCCTTAATATGCGCCCTTGCTAATAATCGAGCATGGTGTCTTTATTCTTCATAGCTTTCGGATAGCGACGTACGTTGGTCTAGTGATGTGTTAGTATAATAAACATGTACTAAATATAGCTAAAACAGAATCATACTATGTGGTAGTAGATTCAAAGTTTGAATGATTAGTAAGTGATGAACGTGGTATATTAGGACTTAGTGAGCATGATGAATAGTAAACATGTGTTGTGAAGGTTAACACTTGTAATTTCTGATATTTGCATGGTATTTTAAGACTTGTGCTAAAATAGTAAGTCTAACTAGAAATGTGTGTTGTGTTGGAACGTGGATGTTAGTATACCATCAAAACCTATATATAGATGAACGTGAGTTAATATTATAGCTTACACTCGAGGCAAGTTTATAAACCTATCTTTGTACATTGAGCAAGTTCTCTAATTCTACTTTTATAATTGAGCAAGTTCTCTAACTCTACACTTTCGTTGAGCTAGTTCGTTTATTGTTAGGCAAGTTTACTTATCCTATTTCAACTGTAATTTCGCAAGCTTTTGTATCTAGTTGTTCATAATTATACAAGTTTTCTAAACCTTATTTTGATGTTAAGCAAGTTATCCTTGTCTTTAACTTGTCAAATAACATGCAAGTTTATTTAATCTAATATACTGTTGTTGAATAGTTGTTATTGTTCAAATTGATATTCGTTGTGCATGCTTAGTATTCAATTCTAAATAACTTTGGTTTAATATCGTTCAAGCAAGGTAATGATAGTTATTCAACATTTATGCTATTAGATTATTCCTAAAGCGTAACTTTAATACACAATGATTTATTCGTAGCATAGTGTGATTTCATTTTTATTCAACTAATCCTTAGTTGATGTTCGTTAAACTCCAAATTACCTTGAAATGTATCCAAACCAAACTTACTTTAGTCCGGACTTGTAATCTAAATACTGAGATGAACAACCTTATTTTTAGGGGTTTATGCTTAGCGTTGAAATGTTTGTGCACAATACATTGTACGAAGGGTTGATCACCCTAAGTACGTGGAGTCCTTATAGTCATATGATTGTTAAAGTTAAAGTTGAAAGATTACTTATAATTGTGGACATGGTTCGTGGTCATTAGACCCTTAGTAGTATATTTCAGAATATTAATAGAACATATCATTCAGTTCTATTGAGCCTATTATTTGGCGAATGTTGTAAAGTTTATTCATTCTTATTTCAAGTGAGCTTTTTTTGCTCACTCTTGTTTATATAACTATTATAGCTAAGGATGAGAAGGTAGATGTACCTAGCACCAGTAAGGGAAAAGAGAAGATGAACAAGTATTAAAGACTTGTAATATGTGGACAGTTATTTATCAGACTTTAATTTGATTGATGTAATGAACTATTTATTTAATTTCCGCATTTGAATGATTGTAATTAAAGGTTAGATAACCTGGGAAATAATGTTTTATTATTGTAATCATGTATGGGAAGGTTTTGTCATTCAATTTTATTATGATTGGGTAGTTAGATATGAATGTTTTGATTAAGTAAACATGAAATCTTGAGGTAATGAAGTACCGGGATTTGGGGGTGTCACATGCAAGGCACCAAATTCTTTTCAATGATCGATCTTCGTTCTGGATATCATCTGTTGAAGATTAAAACTGATGACATTCCAAAGACTGCTTTCAGAACTCGGTACGAGCATTACGAATTCCTAGTCATGTCTTTTGGATTGACTAATGCTCCTGCTGCCTTCATGGATATGATGAACTGAGTATTCAAGGAATATTTGGATCACTTTGTTGTCGTCTTTATTGATGACATCCTCATTTACTCCAAAAGCTGTGAAGATCATGAGCAACACTTGAGGCTGATACTCCAAAAGCTTCGTGAAAACAAGTTATACGCCAAGTTGAAGAAATGCGAGTTCTGGATTGAGGAAGTAGCATTCCTTGGGCACATGATATCAAATCACAGAATATCTGTTGACCCGGCAAAGATTGAAGTAATTCAAAGCTGCAAGCAATCTAAGTCAGTGACCGAAGTACATAGCTTTCTCGGCTTAGGTGGTTATTATCGGAGATTCGTAGAATGGTTTTCTCGAATCACTACTCCATTAACTCAGCTGACTCGAAAAGATAAAAAATTCGGTTTGAGCGAGGAATGTGAGAAGAGTTTTTAAGAACTCAAGAGGAGACTCATTTCAGCACCTGTTCTAACAATACCATCTGGCTCGGAGGCATTTGTCATCTATAGTGATGCTTCAGGCAAAGGGTTAGGATGTGTTATCATGCAACATAGGAAAGTCATAGCCTATGCCTCACGACAACTCAAAGAATATGAGAGGAATTATCCTACTTATGATCTAGAGTTGGCAGTTATCATTTTTGTGCTTACGATGTGGAGGCATTACCTATATGGAGAGAAGGTGGAGATCTATACGGATCATAAAATTCTCAAATATTTCTTCACTCAAAAGGAACTTAACATGTGACAACGACGATGGCTTGAGCTATTGAAAGATTATGATCATACCATTCAATACCATCCTGGAAAAGCGAACGTCGTAGCTGACACATTGAGTAAAAGATCATATGCGGGTACGAAGTGCGATATTGTCAACACAAAGGTCAATTTTGTATGACTTACAAAGGATGGAGACAAAGTTAAAGACTCCAGGGACCCATGTGATGATGGCGAATATACGAGTAGAACCAACTTTAATCGATAAAGTTAAAGTTGCTCAAGCTACAGACCTGGAGTTGATCCGTATGAGGAAGAAAGTGCAAGAAGGCGCTATTCCGGAAGCAAGAATCGATGAAGAAGGAATACTTCGAGTCAACTCTAGACTTTGTGTTCCTAATGATTCTGACTTAAAGTATAAAATCATGATGGAGGCGCACAACACACAGTTTTACAATCCATCTTGGGAGTACCAAAATGTATACTGATCTTCGACATACATTTTGGTGGAGCAATATAAAGAGAGAGATAGCGGGGTTTATCTCAAGGTGTCTAACTTGTCAACGAGTCAAGGCGGAGCACCAAGTGCCAAAAGGTCCATTGCAACCACTTGAAATTCTAGAATGGAAGTGGGAGCACATTACCATGGATTTTGCTACTGGTCTTCCCAAGGTTTCTCAAGGCATAGATGCGATTTGGGTTATTGTTGATAGATTGACCAAGTCTGCCATTTCTTATCGATACGAGAAACTTATACACTTGAACGTCTTGCTCGTATGTACATAAACGAGATTGTAAGATTGCATGGTATGCCAGTATCCATAGTTTCTGATCGAGACCCAAGATTCACTTCACGATTTTGGGTTAGTTTGTAAAAAGCTATGCGCACGGATTTACGATTTAGTTCGGCATATCATCCTCAAACGTATGGGTAGTCGGAGAGGACTATTCAAACTCTTGAAGATTTATTAAGACTCTGTGTCCTTGACTTCAAAGGAAGTTGGGACAAGTTCTTACCATTGGTGGAGTTTTCCTACAACAACAGTTATCAATCAAGTATTGGCATGGCTCCATTTGAGGCGTTGTATAGAAGAAAGTGTCGTTCTCCAGTATGTTGGGATGAGGTGGGTGAAGCAACGTTATTGGGACCGAAGTTGGTACGTATGACTACGTAAAAGATTTAAACGAACCGACAACGTATAAAACCTCACAAGATCGACAAAAGAGTTATGCTGATCTTCATCGAAAGGACATGGAATTCAATATTGGAGATCATGTGTTGTTACGTGTTGCTCCATGGAAAGGAGTTACGAGATTTTGAAAGAGAAGAAAGCTCAATCCTCGATTCATTGGCCCATTTTTAATCCTCGATCGAGTAGGAAGTATGGCCCATAGACTTGCCTTACCGCCAAGTATGTCTCGTGTTCATAACGTTTTTCAAATATCTATGTTACGTAAATATGTGAAAGACCCGAACCACGTTATTGAATTAGAACCGGATGAGATAGCAGAAGATTTAACGTATGAAGAGGTACCTGTTAAAATCTTGGATAAGAATGATCATATTCTATGCTCCAAGGTTATACCTCAAGTCAAAGTTTTGTGGAGAAACCACGATGTTGAGGAAATGACCTGGGAGTTAGAATCTAAAATGAAGTCAAGGTATCCTCACCTCTTCGACATACCAAGTATGCACCCTACTTTCGAGGATGAAATTTCATAAGAAGGAGAGGTTGTAAGACCCCAACTTTTATGAATAAAGATTAATTATTCTCGGAATATATTTTTGAATATTATGGTGTGGATTTGATATAATGCTATAGTTGTGGGTATTATTTACAAAATTTGCAAAGCAAACAAGTGGTTATATAATATTCGATTGGTCGGGGAATATTCATTTTAACAGGGAATATTCGTACTACGGCACAATCTTTGGTGGACCCCACAACGGAAGTATTGTCGTAGTTAGAAAATGATAAAATTATCTTTTTATATAAATAATGACGAAAGTTTTACCATTAAACTGTTGAACTACCCGGTGGTAAAAGTACAGTAATACGTGTGGTTGCATAGTAGCACACGGTATTGATTATTGATGCATACGTGAGAAGTCACTCAGTTATACTCAATTATTGCTACAAGAATTGCTGCATAATATCTTTCATATTATTGATTCAATTATTGTCACAGTATCATCTGCATGATATTTTATATTATTAAATCAATAATTGAGACGACAAAGTTATTCATATTATTATTTGCAATATTCACAATGTCTAGAAAGTTCTGTCAAGGAGAGGTTTGGTCACCTAATTGTGCGCCAATAGGGATAAATCCTTATCGGAAAGCCCCCTCTTTCTTGGGAATGACCTGGTTGTTAAATATTGTGAGTTATAATATTAATGATGAATAAGTTCGTGTTGATTAAAGATGAAATTGATATTTCCATTATGTTGGGATTATTAGTGTTAGTGGAAATCGACATCTATTTCGATAATAATGGATGTCTGGAGGTTAAATTGACCAATCGGGTAATTAATCGGATAAATGAACAATTAACAACTATTAATTCACATGCTTATAACTATTTGTTCACATGTGTGTACAATTGATTCACATGCATGTACTATTAGGGGATGTGGTGCCAGATTTATAATACTTGCATGACTAAATTAAAAATGGAGGTATAGATGAATGTATTATACTGTAATTATTTTTTTACGTGATTGTACTATTGATTCACATGATTGTACTATTGATTCACAATATGTACTATTAGGGGGGGTGGTGCAAGTTTGATAATATTTGCAGGACTAAATTAAAAATAAAGGAAAAGATAAAGGAATTATACTGTAATATTTTGAGCCCCAAAACGTGCAATTATCGAAACTATGTTTTCCTATAAATAGAAGCTCGTTCTTCTTTCATTCTAACACCAATTCACTAAGACTTACAAGAGCAATTATAGAAAGAGAAGCTTTAGAGAGAAAGTAGAAGAGAAGTCTGCTACCTCACTATTCCAGTATTCAGTCTTCTTCTGAGGTAAAGGATATTATTTTGTTTAATATTCATAGGAATAATATTTTCTTTCATACTCTGTAGTATTTGAGTAATATTATTTCGTCTCGTATTCCTGATTATACCCTCATTTTGTTAAAGTATTGCTTCTATACTCCGTAAAATTAGTAGAATATCCTTGTAAATTTGCGCTTCATCTAGTATCATTTCACAAGGATATTTTTCACACATTCTTGTTAAATTTTAAGCTTTTCAAGCCGGAGTACTGTCCATGAGTAGTATTCATTTTTACGGTTTTATTCATTGGGTACTATTCACAAAGTACTATTAACAAAGTACTATTCACGGGGTACTATTCTCAAAGTACTATTCATGGGGTACTATTCACTCGGGTACTATTCACCTGGGGATTTATTCATGACAAAAATTGATTTCTTTGATGTCCAAATCATTTTTGATACAATATTATTCTTGAATTTTACACCACAAAGCAGTATCATGTTGACAATTTAGACAATATTGAATTCTGGATAAATTAAATTATAAATCTTTAAATATTTATCATTTGCTTACTTTTAATTGAATTCTTATATCATGGTCATCATCTTCATGTTTATATTGTGATAAAAGTCATATGTGGCTTACGTGCATAGATGTACTATTGATTGGTATGATTATGACCAAGGATTATTCGGTATAATCATTATCGTAATGTTACAAATGATGTGGTAAAAGTCCTTATTGGTCTGTAGTGCATTGATGGACAGTTGTTGGTATGATTATGACCATGGATTATTCGGTATAATAATGACCATTGATGATTACATGAATATCCTTGGCCCGTAGTGCAGGGATCATTCGATGATGTGGTTTATTTAATAAGTTGAGTCTCAGCGATAAAACTGTTGATAAACCTTTTAAATAATTGAAGATAGTAGATATCATGCTCTACTTGATGCTTCTAATGGATTGTTTGTTCCACTGCAGTTAAACTTGATGTTTATTATATTTTATCAGTTTAAAACTGTTGAAGGCTAACGATAATTTATTCTGCATTATCTTAGACATAATATTTCTTACTGGGCTAGTTAAGCTTACCCCTTTTTTTTCATTGTTCTCTTCAGAAAATGAGAACGTAGCCGGGACTATTCGGGGAATGGAGTGATGGTCCGAGATGGTGGCTATAGTAGTCCTCACTATTCTATGAAATAGTGTGATAATAAATGTAATCAGGACTCCATTTGAATTTGGATACTGTCTAGAAGATAATATTCGTGTAAAAACTCTCAGCTACGCTTTTTTCATATTGTATAAAAGAAGTTTATATTTAAATTCGGTACCCGAACGAGGTTATCACGGGTAAGCTAATCATAAACTCTATGAAATCTATATCTTATTTGATACCGGTTCTACCCATTCTTTTATTTCTCCTACTTGCGCTCAACGTTTAAATATAACTCCAGAGAAATTAGACTTTGACTTATCTGTTGAAACTCCGTTGGGAGAAACCTTCATTACATCTACTGTTTATAAGTCTTGTTTGATTCAAATCGGCAACCGCACGTTACCTGTCGATCTTATCTCTTTGAAAATACTTGCATTTTATGTGATTTTAGGGATTGATTGGTTAACTACTCATCATGTAAAAATTGATTATTTCCGTAAGGTTGTTAGCTTTCATATTCCTAACCAACCTATTATGCGAATTCAAGAAACCAAACCACTAAAGTCAATCACTGTCTTATCAAGCCATAAAGCCATTCATTTATTGAAAAATGGATGTCAATCTTTCTTAGCCCATGTCACGGAATTAAATAAAAATACGTCATATTTGAATGATATTTCTATTGTTAATAAATTTCCTGACGTATTCCCTGAAGAACTTCTTGGCCTACCTCCGGAGCATGAAATCGAGTTTGGTATTGACCTTGAACCCGGTATATAACACATTTCCAAAGCCCCATATCGAATGGCTCCTGTTGATGTTCAGGAGTTAAAACCCCAACTACAGGAACTGTTAGACATCGATTTCATTCGTCCTAGTACGTCTCCTTAGGGTGCTCCTGTTCTATTCGTAAAGAAGAAAGATGAGAGTATGCGACTTTGTATTGATTATTGGGAGTTGAATCATGTCACCATTAAAAATAGGTATTCGTTGCCTCGCATTGATGACTTGTTTGACAAGTTGCAAGGCGCCAAATTCTTTTCAAAGATTGATCTTCGTTTCGGATATCACCAGTTAAAGATTAAAATTGATGACATCCCAAAGACTGCTTTCAGAACTCAGTATGGGCATTACGAATTCCTAGTCATGTCTTTTTGGATTTGCTAATGCTCCTGCTGCCTTCATGGATATGATGAACCAAGTATTCAAGGAATATTTGGATCATTTTGTGGTTGTCTTTATTGATGACATCCTCATTTACTCCAAAAGTTGTGAAGATCCTGAGCAACACTTGAGGCTAATACTCTTAAAGCTTTGTGAAAACAAGTTATATGCCAAGTTGAAGAAATACGAGTTCTGGTTTGACGAAGTAGCATTCTTTGGGCACGTGATATCAAATCATGGAATATCTGTTTGCCCAGCAAAGATTGAAGCAATTCAAAGCTAGGAGCAACCTAAGTAAGTGACCAAAGTACGTAGCTTTTTTGGCTTAGTTGGTTATTATCAGAGAATCATGGAAGGATTTTCTCGAATCGCTACTCCATTAACTCAGCTGACTCGAAAAGATACAAAATTCGGTTGGAGCGAGGAATGTGAGAAGAATTTTTAGGAACTCGTGATGAGACTCATTTCAGCACCTATTCTTACAATACCATCTGGTTCAGAGGGATTTATCATATACAACGATGCTTCAGGCAAAGGTTTAGGATGTGTTCTCATGCAACATGGGAAAGTCATAGCCTATACCTCACGACAACTCACAAAATAAGAGAGGAATTATCCTACTCATGATCTAAAGTTGGCAGTTATCGTTTTCGCGCTTAAAATCTGGAGGCATTACCTGTATAGGGAGAAAGTGGAGATCTATACGGATCATAAAAGCTTCAAATATTTCTTCACCTAAAAGGAGCTCAACATGCGGTAACGACGTTGGCTTGAGTTGTTGAAAGATTACGATCATATCATTTAATACCATTCTGGAAAAGCAAACGTAGCAGCTGATGCATTGAGTAGAAGATCATATGCGGGTACGAGTGTGATATTGTCAACGTAAAGGCCCATTTTGTATGACTTACAAAGGATAGAGATAGAGTTAAAGACTCCAGGGACCCACGTGATGATGCCAAATATACGAGTAGAACTGACTTTAATCGATAAAGTTGAAGCTGCTCAAGCTACAGACCTGGAGCTGATGCGTATGAGGAAGAAAGTACAAGAAGGTGCTATTTCGGAAGCAAGAATCGATGAAAAAAGAATACTTCGAGTCAACTCCAAACTTTGTGTTCCTAACGACTCTAACTTAGTATAAAATCATGATGGAGGCGCACAACACACCGTTTTGCAATCCATACTGGGTGTACCAAAATGTATCGTGATCTTCAATATACATTTTGGTGGAGCAATATGAAGAGAGAGATAACAGAGTTTATCTCAAGGTGTTTAACTTGTTAATGTTTAAAGGCGGAGCATCAAGTGCCAAAAGGTTCATTGCAACCACTTGAAATTTTAGAATGGAAGTGGGAGCATATTACCATGGATTTTGTTACTGGTCTTCCCAAGGTTTCTCAAGGCATAGATGCAATTTGGGTCATTGTCGATAGATTGACCAAATCGCTCATTTCTTACCTATACGAGAAACTTATTCACTTGAACGTCTTTTCTCGTATATACATAAATGAGATTGTAAGACTGCATGGTATGCCAGTATCCATAGTTTCTGATCGAGACCCAAGATTCACTTTGTCGACGTCGGGATATTTATTTGTCCCTTTTCTGTTCTTGTCTTTTGGTGTTCTCATGTTAGGTGAGACTTGTTTGAAAAAATAAGTTCTGAAAAGGTCCAACATGTATATGTCAATGATTGGACTGTAAGAGTCGCCAGTTGGTATTTTTAAATGGTTGCACCAACTAACCGAGAAAAGGTTTGCAAATTGACCTAGTGACGTGACACTATTTAACAGGTATTTGAAATCGAGATTCGTTAGGGTTCATGAGCTTGATTATGCGGAGGGAAGGTGTTAGGCACCCCCCGTCATCCGTGTTACCACGGTGACTGCCACTTTTCAATTTAAACCATTATCTGAATGTGTGTGTGTAGATCAATATGCAATTATCTGGAAGTAGTGTTATGCCTCGTTTGCACCTATATACAATGTGACGCCCCCAAATTTAGGTACTTGAAACCCGAACTCAGTGTTTCACGATACTATTTCTATTAGCAGAATAATACTAATAATAATAACAATATTATAAATACCAAACTTAATTTACATATATCAGAGTCTAATCCCAGGTACGTGACCTTTAAACATTCATTACATGATAATTAATAGATATCATTGTCTTAATAACGTCAAACTATTACATAAAATATTATAAGTTTATTCGGTCAGCTTTCCTTTCCCCTTATTCTTGCCTGAAGCTTCAGGTTGATCACGCTTAGCTGAAAACATTTAAATTCAAAGCAAGAAAGAGCATTTGATTGCCCAACAAGTAATATCAACAATAAATATTAGTTGAAAGGATTAAATATTTTCTTTGTACGACACTTCTACAACGAATCAACAGTTACGAAGTAAGTTGAACCAATAATAACAACATATCAATTCTATATCAAATTTTTGAAACTACGTATTGACTATAAATGGAGATCAGTTGACAGACTATGAACATTGTTTTCTATTTTTGAAAAGGTATACAAAAATTCATCTGCAGACCATCATAACTTACAGGCACAAGGGGGTGATCAGCCCGTTATGCCCTGTATTGATCAATACTACATGCAAGAATGATATTATCGTTCATCTTATCTGCCTTTAGCGCACAAAAGTTTCCCATGTACGGGATATTCATACTTAGTCAGGAATTTGAACCAAAACAATTTGGTTGGATAACAATAAAGTTCAATCTTGTTCAATAATATTTTTAAATTTGTGTCTAGCTGGATCAAATAGCTTAGACTGCTTTTATGTCAACGTATACATACTGGAAATCAATAAGTATGTATCAACATGTGATTAAATATAATAATTATACAAGTGAGGTCACTGGTATAACCATGCTTAGAAATTAACGAACATAATATATATCTTGATCTATAATAACAGAATTAAAGAACTTGTACAACATATATAATCTAATAACTTACTTAGACATAATCATTGCATAAGTATATATAAAGGTTAAGATATTTGAACAATGAAAAAGAATAGTTCTGATATTCGCTTACGCATGTCCATTGCATAAAGTAAATGCAAAGATAGGATAATTGCCTGAGTTGCTGCTTACAATAACGCAACTTAGTTTTATCTTTTATATCACAACCTATCATTAATAAGATCATTTGTTTGATTAGAATAATATATCATATCACATAGTACTGTTATTTGCAATCAGCACATAACCTAATCACATTGTCACATATGTTTAGCAGTCATTTAATCATAAACAAATACGTATCTAGTCAAATTATCTAAGTCCAGATCAATTTCTGAAATATTTCGGTGTACCAACAACTTTATCGGGTAATTATGGAGTCTAAAACTTTATTCTGCAATTTAATAAACGTAAATATCAGTCATATTATTTTTAAATGACTTATAATAATTTTTAAATAATTATTATAATTTATTATGATTTTTCAAAAAGTGGAATCATTATTAAATGATTTAAATATTAAATAATTCTATTATCATTAATATTAAATTATTAATGAAACCATTGCAAAAATATTAAAGTTATTTATAATAACTTAAAATATTTTTAAAGTATTAATATTACCCTTAAATGGTTTTTAAAACAATTAAAATTATTTTTAAATAATTACCATTAATATTTAATTATTAATGTATTAATTATCAAAATATTAAAAGTCCTTAATTATAACTTAAAATATTTTTAAAACAATTATATCCTTTTTAAATGATTTTTAATTCAATAAAACAATTTTAAAACTTTTTATTTAATATAATTATTAAATAATTCTAATATCATTTAATATTAAATTAATAATGAAATTTACCTTTAAATATTAAAAGTTATATTTAAAACTTAAAATATTTTTAAACTATTTATTGTCATTTAAAATGATTTTTATAATATTAAAATTATTTTTAATTAATTTATTTAATATAATTATTAAATAAATCTAATATCATTAATATTAAATAATTAATGAAATTTGTCTTAAAATATTAAAAGTAATATTTTATAACTTAAAATATTATTAAATACCTTTTATCATTTAAAATGATTTTTAATATAATAAAATCATTTTTAATTAATTTATTTAATGCATTTTTTAAATAAATTAAAGATCAATAATATCCAAATAAATATTAATATTTATGAAAAATATGTCAAATTATTAAAAGTTAATTTTTTTAACTTAAAAAAAATTTAAAACTATTTTTGGAATTTTTAATAATTAATTTCTATTTTTAAATGATTTTTTGGAAAATAAATTAAATAAAATTATTAAATCTGTTGCTATAGCCTTTAGCGACAGAAACCGTCGCCTAAAGTGTTCTTGATCCTCAAGAACACTGACAAGCCAATGTTCGAGTAGCTAGGTTTGACCAAGTGTACTGACCAGATCATGCTGTTTCTGGGCTATCTATTGATCAAAGCTTGTAGAACTAATGTAACACTACATGATCCAACAACAAACATGGCAAAATAGCATAACAAGAATGAGATCTGAGCATGCAAAGTGGTTGTCAGAGAACAGTTCGAGCAGTCACTTTTGGGCTTCCACAACTTGCAATCCATGTGTTCTTTTTGTGATATAAAGGTTTCAGTGTGTAGCCAACATATAAGTTAATAGATCTATCACATAAAATACACATAACAACAACAAACTGACACTACAAGAAAACCAAATTCTTATCGACGGAGACCTCATTGCCGCTTAATGACCATAGTGCCGTCGGCGGAGGTCATTAGCGACGAAAGCATCGTTAGTTGCCCACGTGTCGTCGCCCTGTTTCCCGTCGTCAGCCGTCGGCATCATTGTCTTTACCGACGATTGTCATTGGCGACGTCGTAGGGTTATTGGCGACGGTGATAAGCGAGACATGATAGTATGCTTAAGATCGACATAGTAACTGGCTTCGGCAATGACCATTACCTCATGTTTGTCGCTATAAGTCATCAAGTACTATTACCATTACCCCTTGTCGTGAATGACTACATAAATTTTGAATTTTTTTTTTATTTCAAAATTTCCCTCTTCATTTACAAATATACACCTGTTATAAAATAATAACAACCATCAAATCACAACTATACCTCTTATAAACTAGTAACCCAAATCAAATATATAGATAAAAAAAATGTAATGGTCGTAAATTATAACTCAAAACTGTACAAATACATACATGAAACTCATAATATAACATAAACTAAACTAACTACAACCCGTCGCTTGTCTCCATGTCATCGAGTCGGCGGTCATCACCATGTACTGGAGGAGGTTGCTCGTCATCAGCTCGACGGTCATCACCAGTGCTTCCACCCCCACGAGTCTCGTCAACAAGACCCTACAAAATTAAAATATTAATAACAAAATCAAAATGAAAACTTATTTACATTATTTTAGTTTGTGTTCTTCAAGTTAGGCGGACGGGACTCGAACTTGGGCTCCGTATATCGGAATTGAGTCCCTTCAGTTGTAACGCGTGTCTATTACCTACGCGGTGCTATGTGTGTGTTTGCGTGTCATTCGGACGGCCGATGCGGGTTTAGACCTCTTTTTCGACTAATTTCCTAAATTTTCTCAAGTTAGGCGTACGGGGCTCGAACTCGGTCTCCGTATGTCAGAATCGACTCCCGTTAGTTGTAACGCGTGTCTATTACCTATGCGGTGCTATGTTTGTGTTTGCGTGTCATTCGGACGGCCGATGCGGGTTTTAACCTCTTTTTCGGCTTTTTGGCTAAGTGTTGGCTAGTTTTGCAAAATGGGCTCGAACTCGGTCTCCGTATGTCGGAATCGAGTCCCGTCAGTTGTAACGCGTGTCTATTGCCTACGCGGTGCTATTGCCTGTGTTTGCGTGTCATTCAGACGGCCGATGCGGGTTTTAACCTCTTTTTTGGCTTTTTGGCTAAGTGTTGACTAATTTTGCAAACTGGGCGATAACTTGGTCTCCGTATGTCGGAATCGAGTCCAGTCAGTTGTAACGCTTATCAATTGCCTACGCGGTGCTATGTGTGTGTTTGTGTGTCATTCGGACGGCCGATGCGGGTTTTGACCTCTTTTTTGACTAATTTCCTAAGTTTTCTCAAGTTAGGCGTACGGGGCTCGAACTCAGTCTCCGTATGTTGGAATCGAGTCTCGTCAGTTGTAACGCATGTCTATTACCTACGCGGTGCTATGTGTGTGTTTGCGTGTCATTCGGACAAATTGACACTGGTTTTGACCTCTTTTTGCTTTTTGGCTAAGTGTTGGCTAGTTTTGCAAATCCGGGCGATAACTTCGATCTCCGTATGTCGGAATCGAGTCCCGTCAGTTGTAACGCTTGTCTATTGCCTACGCGGTGCTATTTCCTATGTTGGCGTGTTAACTGGATGACCGAGGCGGGTTTTGGTCTCTTTTTCGACTAATTTCCTAAGTTTTCTCAAGTTAGGCGTATGGGGCTCGAACTCGGTCTCCGTATGTCGGAATCGAGTCCCGTCAGTTGTAACACGAGTCTATTACCTACGCGATGCTATGTGTGTGTTTGCGTGTCATTCGGATGGCCAATGCGGGTTTTGACCTCTTTTTTAGCTTTTTGGCTAAGTGTTGGCTAGTTTTGCAAACTGGGCTCAAACTCGGTCTTCGTATGTTGGAATCGAGTCCCGTCAGTTGTAACGCGTGTCTATTGCCTACGCGGTGGGTGGGCGACGTCGAGATCTCGCAGCAGGGACTATAGTGTAAAAGTGGGGACACGGGAATGCCCACAATTCTACCTTCTTCTTGGCCCCACAGCAGCACGCACCAGTCCTCCATCTCCTCGTCGTCACGCTCAGCATCAACCACTGGAGTGTCACCTCTCTGGCTGCTCCGGACAACAGAAAGGTCCTCGAACTGTGTCTGAAAAAACACAGAAATAGGTAAAAAGCAAGTATTTTGCTAAAAGAATACAAAAGGATTTCAAAGCCATCAAATACGTACTAAATAAAATAATTAAATTACTTACCGCAATGTGCTCTGCCTCAGGTGAGATATAACCACCGTCACCTTTCTTCTGGTGAGCGTGCCACCAAAACTCGAGGCGGGAAGGTCGGTGCTTAGTTTTAGTTTTGACTTAACGTTAACAATCACCCGTCCTAATTTTTTATCTACTTTAACTCCATTCTCAACATCAAACCAATGACAATTGAAGCAAACTAATTCTTTATGACCCCAATATTTGAGAACAACAACTTCTAGCAATCGTCCATACCAGTCATCCCAAATGTTATCGTAGCAGCTACCTTTCACCACAACACCAGAATCGTGACAGGTTTATATCCCCAATATCACAACACTTAAATCAGAATCGCTGACAATGCAACATGTATAAGTATCTACAGATCTTTCAGGTAGTTATTATAAGCTTTAGCCGATTGTCGCCTAATTCATCTGTGAGGACCTAATGTACATTAACACAACATATTCTAAAGTTAATTACGCCATAAGAATAAATTTATGATGGTAGATTCATTGAACTTATAAAGGTTAGACTTACTTGGTCTTTAAACCATTGCACAAATTCTCCATTTCTCAAATTTTCCAAATCCCCATCTGATATACTCGGATTTGCTTCACGTACTTCAACATCATATTGACTGCAACACAGTTATATACTCAATGTTTTTGTAAAGGAAATTGACACAGTTACACCAGACATATATAGTTATGACTACTTACTTAATGTATGGCGCTACTTCATTCATGTTGACAAGTGCATACAATGTGGCAGCTGCATACTTCTTATCGGTCAAGAATCACCTTTTTTTACCACCGAATGGGCGTACAGGATGACTAAATGCCGTTAATTCCCCATTTTCCTCGTGCGCAACAGCCTGATTCCGACGTAAGCGATTGTTCTTCGTCTAAACATCCGGCTCAAAGTACAACAAGCAGAAATTAACAAGTTCCTCCATAACATACCTTTCAGCAATTGACCCCTCTACACGAGCTCTATTCTTCACCTTTTGCTTTAGACGTCGCATATACCTATATGATATATAGATTAGCAAAAAAGAATGAACATTTTATCGTATTAAAAATATTAATTTCATTACCTCTCGAATGGATACATCCATATATATTGCATGGGACCGCCAAACTTCGCCTCGTATGGCAAGTTAATAGGCAAATGCTCCATTCAATCAAAAAACAATGGGGGAAGATCATTTCTAACTTGCACATTATTTCCACTTTCTGCATCTCCATTTTATCTATGTCTTTGAGCTGAAGCTCCGTCAAGCATAGATCTCTGAAGAAATTAGAAAGCTCTATCAATGCTTCAACCACACGTTTCAGTAACAAGTCGATAAATGCCACAGGGATCAACTTCTGCATGAATACGTGACAATCATGACTTTTGAGACCCCGAAACTTCAGCTCTTCGACTTTACAACACCTTGCTATATTCAAAGAATATCCATCTGGGAGCTTCAGTCCACTAATCCAATTACATATCAACATCAACTGTTCCCTGGTCAAAGTATATTCAGCTTTAGGCGTTACCGTCTTACTACCCTCCTGATACAACCACAGATCTTCCTTAATGTTCATTTCTACCAAATCAAGTCTCGACTTGTTGTTGTCCTTTGTTCTACCACTGGCATCTAGAACTGTATAAAAAATGTTATCAAATAGGTTCTTCTCAGTATACATCGGATCTAAACAATAACGGATGCAGAGTGTAGCCCAATAAGGTAGGTCAAAGAACATGGATATGTGTGTCCAGTTGTGAACCTTTCCGTAACCATAAGCTCGCTCCAATCTGTGATTCTTCCCTGGAGGTGGAAACTTCAAACGACTAATCCAACTCAACATCACGACCCGGAAAGGCGGCCAGTACTTGACGTTTTTACATTTTTTCGATTAAATTGTCTACTCATCCGTCGATAACGATGTTCAATCGGCAAAAACCATGCGGATGTTGCAAAGAAACTCATTTTCCCCCCATGTTTGAGCCGCGTAGCTTTAATCGACCCCCCCATGCACACGGGACATGATAAGCCCCGTGAGTCGACCATCCACCGATCATTCCTAACGCAGGAAGTCATTTATTGTCCACGCGAAAGTCGCCCTCATGTCAAAGTTCGCTTAAAGATACATCATATGTTTGAACCCCTTTTTCCCACAACATCTTCAACTCATCAACTAACGGCCGAGGTATACATTGATGTCTTTACTCGGACTCTTATCACCCTAAATCGATGAATTGCATGATCATGTAGGGATCTTTCATGCACATCATCGGCGGAGGTTATACACCACAATAATCATCGCCAAGTTGAGTAGGGCTTTGTGTAAGGCCGTTAAACGGATTAAACCCATCCGTAGCAAAGTCCAAGCCTAACATTGCAAACCTCTTCAAAGAAATGAGGGGTGCTTGTTATCAAAATTTTTCCACTCAATCCATCATCTCAAAAGGCGTCAATTGACCTTCGACTATGTCCGTGTAGAGTGCCACCTCATATCCTCGGCGGTATGTGTTAACATGAACAACCGCTGAAGCCTCGGGGCAATGGGAAAGTAACGTAAGATCCTTCTCTGCACGTCTTTTCCCTTTTTCTTGCGTTGTTCACAGTATCTACTTGTACCACAAATATCACATGACCTCTTATCTTTATTGACATCACCGTAATACAACATACAGTCATTATCACAAGCATCAATCTTCTCATACCCTAGACTAAGCCTATTGACCATTTTCTTCACATCATAGTATGACTCCGGTAAGTTATTGCCTGCAGGTAAGCACTCCTTCATAATGCTTAACAGTTCATTAAAACCTCTCTCGCTACAGTCATGCTCGTTCTTGAAATGTAAAAACTTAGTCACGGCAGATAAGATGGTGTGCTTTTCGTGCCCATCATACAGTGGCGTCGCTGCTTCATGCAATAACTCATAGAAACCCTTAGCCCCATCATTCGGCTCTTGCTAGATGTTACTGCAATCCCTGTTTATATTCCACTGGAAGTATGAACCAGCAGCTTCGACTATCATGCTAGTACAATCAAAGGTTTAAATCACCTCCGGATTCCTGCTTCGATTCATGTTCATCCAACCGTGTTTCCCATGATAGATCCATGTCGTATAACCCTGCTTGAACCCATATGCAAATAAGTCGCACATGACATCACTCCTTTCCTTCCACACTTCATTCACACACCTCTTACAAGGACATCTGATCTCATCGCCGCTGACTTGCTCAAACGCTAAGTTAAGAAACTGTTCAACCCTACTACGATACTCAGAGCTAAGCCTACTCCTATCACTGGCTACCCTATGTTCCATCCAACTTCGATCAACAGATATCTTGGTCTATGCACTATAGGCGGCTATATATGCAAATGCAATAATCACAATGATAAGTTTGATTATTGAGCCAATATTCTCATTGGAGTATTACAAAGAAAAGAATGGCAGTCCTTAAGCTTGATAAGAAACACGCAATACACACACATCATTACGCCATTGATTATGTCTCTTGATTATGTCTTTTAACATAGGTGCTTATCAAAACCAAATCAATTATGCCCTTTGTTCATTTACACGATTTGAAACATAATGTAATGTTAAGGAAGTTTTAACATAGGTATTATACAATTGAACCGTAATGTAATGTTATTCACCATTACATTATACAATAACATAATGTAATGTATTGTACACGATTTGACGATTCAATTGAACATAATGTAATGTTAAGGAAGTTTTAACATAGGTATTATACAAATCAAGTTACATAACTCAAAAATACCTGCACCCGACTAGACATTCCATCCAAGTCCACGTAACTTAGTAATGTGTAGTGATGGAATGATAGTACTCAATCGACCAAAATGGCAGGAACTTCATTTCACCTAATAGTCTAAAAATAAGCTAAAAACCAAAATGCATCTTTAATTTTGGAAACGGATGGAGTATTTGACAACGGAAATTAACAAATGGATATGATAAGTCTCCTATAATAGATAATACATGAAAACCAATTCAATCACGAGTAAAATTCATACCCAAAGAAGTGCCAAAGAATTTGAACACATATACCCACTAAAAGAAACAAAAATCAAAGCTTGAACATTTAGATAATAGCATGCAATTAGAACACAAAATTATAAAAGAAAGTAAAGTGCTTATATATACATGAACGTGACATATATACTACTAATGGAAAAAAAAAACATACATGTATTAGAAAAAAACTCGATTAAACCCTAACAAAGAATAAATTAGAATGGCTTATAAGAAGAAAATAATTGTAACTTACTAATGGAAGCCAACAATGAGAAATGTAGAACCAGAGCTGAGAGGGGACAAAAATTGGGGGAGAATATTGTAACAATACTGTATCAGGCCAAAGAAAGGGGAGGAAGAAAGGGGGAGGCCAAACGGTGGTGGACCAACGGCGAGGACCAACGGTGAACGACGGTGAGAAAGCGATGGCATGCACGGCCAGGCATGACGATGATTTACGAGAGAAAACAGAGGGAAGGAACAGAAACACGAGGGAAGGAAATGGAGAGGAAAAAGAAATTGAATCTGGGGATTAAAAATAAGACCTCATTCTCGACGGCGTATCCCGTCGTTTGTGTACCGTCGCCAGTGAGTCTTTCACGACGGCATTGCCGTCGACTTTAGCATTTATAGCCGTCGCCAATGAGTTTTTCCTCCATCGCCAAATTTTAGCACCTTTTTTCACCTGGGAAAGTGTTATTATCGACGGCACCCATTCGCGACGGCGAGACCATCGATATTAAGGTCATTATCGACGGTTATTGGGTCGTCGCCAATAACCCCGTCGCCTATGACATGTTTTTTTGTAGTGTGAGCAGATCAATGTCGGTCCAAGTATGTCAGAGATCATGCTTGTCAGTTTTTTGGGTTACCCAGAAAACCGATTTCATGATCGTCTGGCCCCCTTTGACATACTACAAATCTATTACAACAAAAAGAACAACACAACAAACACCTACAAGATCAAGACGCACGAATATCTTGTCAGGCCTTTTTGGGCAGTTTTTGGGTTACCCAGAATTGTCCAGTCATGGTTGGTCAACGACCTTTGACCATGAATAAATTACAATATGTTCATGCTCTGACTTTGATTCAAGTTCCAGATCAAAGATCTCATAGCATACTACAAGATCAAAGCTTAAAACAACCAAAAACATAAACAGGATGAGATCTAGAAGGTCTGACATTCATTGTCAGACAACAGTTTGAAATTTTTCCAGATTTTGAAAAACATCAAATCCGAGCCTATAGATGTTATGGATCTAACATCTATCAACCCATATCATTTATATAGACTACAAACAACATATTTTAACAATCAAACATAACATTTAACAAAGGATCAATGATCAGATTTTTGGTTTAGGTTTTATACCTCACTTTGATTAATGCTTGATTCTAGCTTCTGATTTGCTATAGGTGATAGTGGGGCTTTGTTTTGGGACTGAAACACATTAGGATTTCATGGGTTTGGGTGAGAGAGAAGTGAGTTGACTGTTTGTAAGTAAAATAAGCAAATTTGGTAACATTTCTCTCTCTTAATCAATATATATTACATGGATGCAATGTATTTGGATGGTGTAATGGCTGAGAGCTGGAGTTTTTTAGCACATGGCTAAGCTTAGGGTTGGTCACCAACTATGTTTGACAAGTTAGCCAACAATAATGCAAGAAGGGCAAAAGGGTCATTTGACTTTCAAATTTAATGGCAAAGTTATAACTTGCCAAACCCTTAGGGTTTAACCCTAAAGTTTTTTACAAAAATTTATAGGATTTCTAATTAAGCCAAAAAATTAAAAAAAATAGTTTTTAAAATTCCAAATTAGGGTTTCTTAATTAGATTAGGTTATCTTATTACATAAAATATGAAAATTAGGTTTAAGGTCCACTAATTAACATTAAACATTCTAATTTAGCAATTAGAGTTTCCCAATTTGACAATTAGGGTTCTAAATATAGAAATTAGGATTTATAAATATTAATTAGGGTTTTCAAAAATTAGGGTTTCCCTAATTAAGGTTAATATCTATAATTACGGTCGTTAACCACATTATCACGATTACATAACAATCTTGTACTCTAATTTTGAGTTTTAAATTAGGGTTTAGCACAGTAAAACAATATTTTTCCACTGTCACACAATAATTGACCAATTATCAGTCAATGCAAACACAGTACATATTTATAAAACTGAAATAAAAAATTAATATTATATTAATATTCTCTTTCCTTATTCCAAATCCAGAATTAGGGTTTTGATTCCATATCTGAATTATCTTTCATATACATACCATTATTAATTAAGTTATAATAATTAACTTAAATAATATGAAATAAATTCATATAACAAAATAATTATTATAATAATTCTATAATAATTTCATATATTATTTAAATAATATAATAATCATATTTTCATGGAAAATAATTAATAAAATATTATTACTACCAAATTAAATTGTTATTGGAATATAATGATCAACAATTCTAAAATAAAATTTTTTATAATTATTCACGTAATAAATATATTTTTATTTATCACTTAATTACATATAATTTACCTTATACATATAACTACCTTTAAAATAAAAAAAAATTATATGCAAAATTTCTTATTTATTTATATAGAAAATATCGGGTTATTACATATAAAGGGTTTGAATTTTGTATAAAAGTCTAGTTTTAACAAGATATAACAGTGATGTTTTGTAATGTTTTTTTATACCCTTGTGCTCAATAGTAATTGAGGCCATTGATACTTCCATTGTATTGTGTGTTCAACTTAATTGCTTTTATTTTCGAGATGCGAAGCATCTTCGAGAAAATAAGATAAAAAGCAGTGTCGAATTCCTTGTGGGCATAAGAACCGTCTAAGGAAATTCAAACACCGTGAATGATTTACAAGTCATGTATAGCTGAAAATGTACATCATGGGAACCGAATCTAGATTCAGGAGACTGAATCTGTGATCACATGATTCCTAGGCTCACATGATATAGCAATTTGTATGAAAGTTGTAAACAATTATATATATATAAAAGCTATATATATATATATATATATATGAAAGATCAACCGCCTTGAAGTAAACTCTAGGCGGGACAAAATGTAAATAAAGCAGTAAAAGGCCACGAAGTAAACTCCAGGCGTGACATAAATGTAAATAAAGCAATAAAAGGCCTCGATGTAAACTCCAGGCCTGACAGAAATGTATATATATATATATATATATATATATATATATAAGCTGTAAATGCACTAGATATATATCGATCTAGGCTCGGTTGGTTAATTCAAGTTTGAGGATATATATATATATATATATATATATATATATATAAGCAATAAACCACGGACCGACGGTCTGGGCATACACACACGCGCGACTCTCAATGTGAATAAAAGTGCGTGCAAGAAGTGAGGAAAAGGCTTTAGATAATGTAAGAAGCCTTACAGTAGACTGCCAAAGAAGACTTCAATACCTTTAAATGGATGAACACCTGGTTCCCACCGGTAAAAAGTAGCCAAATATAAGCTCACAAGTGTTTGACATGAGAAAGAACTCAATTTATAGTGTGTACAGAGAAAATTGGACAGGGCTTCCTCGCCTTTTCCTTCTTGAAAATGGCTGTCCCAAGCCCTCTATTTATAGAGGGGGGAGCCGCGGGTGTACATACGATAGGCACAGATGTACCTGCGGCTGCCTGGGGTGCCCCAGGTTTTGCGGGCCCCACCGTGTTAAAATATGTGCACTCGTGCAATGTATTGTCCACTCGAACCTTCAAAACTTCAATCTAGGCATCCGATCGAGGTGTATAAGACCTTTTATGGAATGTTGTTGTCAAGAGATACACAAGGACATGGGATAAAAGGTTGTATGAAGTCGGGAAGATGGGTCCATTCCCAGGTCTTCAGGGTTCAAATTCTATCTGGTGTGCTATCTTGTGTATTAGTCACTCGGGATTAGAGCTACGGTTCTTGTAGGACACTTCTGTGTAGCATGTAGTTTGAAATGTTGAGACAACGTGAATGTGGAATCGAGGTGGCAAAATAACAATTTTGCCCTTCACCGGGGTTATCTCCGGTTCTGGGCTAATTTAGCAGTCGTTGCTCAGGATTATCTCTGAGATTGGGATACTTTAAGTGCTGAATGTCCTAAGGGTTGTCTTTGAGGTGTGCATGTCCTCCCGGGGTCATCTCCGAGTTTGGAATTAAGTTCCTCGGGGTTGTCTTTAAGTGCTGATCCCAGGGGTTTGAAATAAGCATTTTCGGGGTAATCTCCGGAACTGCAACTGCATGCCTCGGGGTTGTCTCTGAGGTTTGAACTGTATCTCTCGGGGTTGTCTCCAGATTGGAACTGAAGATCTTGGACTTGTCTCTGAGAAGGAAATGAGGATTCCGGGGTTGTCTTTGGAATTGGAACTGCATTCCTCGGGGTTGTCTCTGAGGTTGAAACTGAAACTCCCGGGGTTATCTCCAGGACTGGAACTGACTATCTCGGGGGTATCTCCGAGATGGAAAACTGAGTATCCCAGGGTTGTCTCCAGGACTGTGCTACTTTTACTTCCAGGGTTATCTCTGGAAGACGACTTTGCCCTCTTGAAAGGTTAGTAACATGAATGCACAAATTTTTGAGTGTCTACAGATGCCCCTCTTTATCATATTCATGTAGTGTAATGGCATTGATAGGATAAAGAAAACTACACACTTGAATCATGAGAAGATATTCATGATGCAATGTACTGCAGCATGATGCAAATGTATGATGTATGTGGTTTGTTAGACTGTTTTGCAATGGGATGTGATGACTGTTTCCTCCCATGACTTCTGATGGGGAATTAGATTTACCACTGATGTCTCTGATGAACTACTTGAATGTGTACTCCAAAGTTCTCAGGAAATCTCAGGATGTTGACGTTGGGATTATCACCAAAGTCTTTAATCCTTGGCACAGACTTTCCACCATAGATGTTCATCTCATGTTCAAGAGACTATAGGGAAATGAGCATTTATCTGATGCAAATTGTGTATAACATATTTCATCATCGGTCCTCCCCGATGAGGATGGCCTTCCCTGGTTTGCATCGCCAGGTCCTTCAAGTGATCTATCGGAGTTACTGCCAACAGTTTGTGTTTTCAGGGTTGCCTGACCCTCGTTGACATGTACATCAACGGCTGATGTCATCGAATGTCTTCCGACGCTTCGTTGGGTTTAATTGTCAATGGCTGGTGATGTCAAGGTTGTTTAATCTTAATTCAGATGTGCATCAATGAATGGGGATGTATGAAGTTCTCGCAGGGGAGAAGTGTTTTGGAGTTACGACCCCAAACTGACGGCATTGGACCTTTGTGAGGTATTGCTGATTCTAGTTTGCAACAGCTGTGATCATTGCTGTTGTGAACCCTATGTTTGGGAAAATACCAATGAGTGACATGTAGACCCGCAGTTTGGTCTTGAAAACCAGGATTTCAGGCTTTTCGGCTCAATCGCGTGGCATCTTTTCTCCTGATTTGGTTGTTTCAACTTATGAGACCTCCTTTGCAACTCGAATTGGACCAAGCCAGAGGGGTAGGACCCACCTAGGGGATCCGCATGTACACCTATGGCAGTCGTAGGTGCACCTACGGCCAACCTTAGGTGGTTTTAAATGGCATGTTGATTTCACAAGTCATTTTTATAGTGCACCATATAGGAAATTCGAGAGCTTTTCTCAAGATCTGCTGAGTTCGGGTGGCTTTCTGGAAATTCTATCACCGTACAAGTGTTTCACACTATCTTGGTAACGTATGCATGTCTTCTTTTCCAGTTTTCATCCGTTGGAAAATGAATTATCATATGAAATGTGTCTAAACACATAGTAGTGAATATGCATGCTCATATGACTTGATAAAAAATATTCAATATAGTAAATGTTAGTATTAAACCATGCTGAACATAATGATGTGAAAAAATTTGACTTTTGAAATAGTCAAATTGGTACCTTTTTCTGCTATTTCTTATCCTATTTGAGGACAAATGAGCAAAGGTAGTAAAACAAAATAATCCGGGTAATTAATCTACCATCATGGATTATGACTATGACATACTTATGCATATATGATGTTTATGACTGTGGGTAGGTGTGCTACTGAATGGCCACCTAGTCATGCCTATGTGCATGTGGATAGTCCTGTTTACAAAGGAGACTGGCAAAATTATCCAAAAGTCTAGGCATTGGGTAGACATGCATTTTTAACTCTACTGTAGGCGTATGTTAAAGTAATGCATGCATGCATACATATAGTCATAAAATGCATTTGAAAAGCTCCAGATTAGAATTTACCACACCCTTTCTAAGGTGATTTGGAGACTTGTGTCCAGATATATATGGATCCGGATCAGCCGAGTAGTTCCCGCAGGACCACTTCAAGTGTGCGGAGGAGGGCTTCTGAAGTGCCTCGACCCTGTTTAGTCAGACCAACTCATCATTTAGCTGAGGCGGTGATACGTCATATCCGGGTTGATGTACCGGATGTTGAGGACGAGGAGGAGGATGTACCGATTGTGGCTCCATCTCCTGCTACTTATGCTCCCCGCAGGTATCTTCCAGGCATTGTTGCGATAATTCCAGATATTCTGGGTTATTTAAGTTGCCACCCCTCAATTTACTTGCAGGAAAACGAGGTACAACCTGGGTTTGAATCTTCCTTTTTTCTATTAATGAGGATCAATGATTCTGATGTTGATTTGTATTTGATGTAGGTTTCCGGCTTTACACAGCCTCGAGGGAACTGATTCAGCATACACTCCCTGTATCAAACTCTGCACCCAGATTACCGATGTATTGTGCATGGTTGGGGCTTTGGGGCGTTATTTTCCATTCTTCCCCGTCGTTGTCCCTGGGGTTACCAAAGGGCATTGTCTGAGCGCTGGTTTCACCAAACTCAGTCTCTCAATTTGTAGGATTGTGAAGTGATAATGATGTCGATGGATTGGCAGTTTATCACCGGTATGGAGTTTTGAGGGGACGCCAGTGCCATGTATGGCAAACATTTCCCCAACTGCCGTTAGATCCTTGTTAGGAGTTTTGGCTGAGGCGCTCAAGGGCAGGACCATCAGTACGGGTCCTTTGAGCGTAGATGCTATGAGTGGGCTGTTAAGTGAGCCCATGCCGCTAATATGAGAGTTAGGGATCGCATTCTTCGGTGATTGTTCCTAGTTATTATCAGGGGTTGTTTCATAGCAGACAACTCTTCCACGGTGTTATTCACTTTGATTAGAACCACTCAGGAGGTGGACCGTATTGGAGAGTATGATTGGGGCTCCTATACCTTTGCCTATTTCCTCAGGGGATGCACATGCGTTCGCATGGCTTGATAAAGGCTTGGCTAGGATTTTACCCATTTCTGCTGGTGAGAATTTTTCTTTTGATTTCTATTGTGCAGGTTAAGAGTGTTGACTGGCAGCAGATGTTTGCCTTTGTGTTGGCAATTTTGGGCCTATGAGAGGCTTCCATGTTTGCGTCCTATTAGTGTGTTAGGTTTAGATACCTATCCATGAGGATGACGATGGCATCACTACATTTTGGAGGAGGTTCCTGTAGCTGAGGGTTTCACCCATTGTCTCTTACAGTTGGAGTTGTTGACAGCTGATGCCATCATTTGGGTTCCCTATTCTAAGGACCATTTAACTATCAACTTTGAGGATGGATACCCGACTGGTGTCGAGCATGTGATGTCGACCCGTAGGATTCCTCTCTTCACAGATGGAGAATGGGAGCTCTATTTAGGAGAGCGTGCTATTAGGAGCACCACATGAGAGATTCGTGTCCCGATCGTGTCTCCTGCCAAGCGTTATTGGCCTGTGTCGTAGTCTCCTATCAGTGATATCCCATTGATGGGCGTTAATGGCTTTACTTTGTTAGAGGATCCGTTTACTCAGGAGGCATTATACCGCTGATGGTCCCCTCGTACCATCGGAGCCCATACCCGTGCCACTCAGTTCATGGGGGATATGGTTCCTGGATCTGTGATGATGATAGATTGGATGACCTATGTCCGAGATCGACTCATTTGACACAAATTGATAGTTTGACCCGGCAGTTGGACCGGGCACATTTTTCCATCCAGTATTTAGGGAGAGATCCTTCAGATCCGGTATTTGGGCAGAGATCCTTTAGAGGCGAATACTTTTGATCCTTCAAGCTCGAGGGCTGGCCCTTCAGATGACCCATATGGCTTTGCCGATACAGATCCTCCCTTGTATAGGTCTGACATCCCTCTTGGCGGAGATCCAGTGACTCAGGAGGAGTTACATCAGGTGGACATGATTGATGATGTAGATATAAACACCATTGTCTTCTTCTTATGTGTATTCTCGCTATATCTTTTAATATGCCTCTGTTAGATACTAGGTGGTTGTCCCCCATTCTCGTTATATCTTTTGATAGGCCTCTGTTAGTCGTAGGGCGTCTGTGCCCCATTTCCCTGTATTTTTCAGTTGTCCAGAGATGATGTATTTAGATGATGATGTACTTAGGAATGTATTTATTGTTTTCCATTCCCTACATCATATTGCCATCTATTATCTGTCATGCATGTATTATGCCATGCATATATATATCCAGAGATGTTCAGCATTGACCCTTGGATGGTCTTATGATACGGCCCACGCAGATGTCTTCTTCGACAGTTATCCGTATTGATCACACCCCACCAGTATTGGTGGCCTCCCGTTTGAGATCTTGGTATGATAGTGTATCCCCTTCAGACAGTGTGATTGTAGATCAGCTTTTGCAGCATTCCATGACCCTCCTAACGTTCCAGGTTCCGTTGGGCTTTGTAGATGCATGTTAAAGCATTGGGTACCAGAGATGCATGTTTTCCAGTTTGGGACCCATGAGTTAACTCCTACTGTAGACACTCGAAATTTTCTGTACACCTGTCACTAACATTGCAGGAGGACAAATTCGTCTTTCAAGAGGAAACCCTGGAAGACAGTTCATATCCATTCCGGATACTACTGAAAGTTCATCATCAAACCCGGAGCACACACTGGGAGTAACAATTCCAACTTCGGAGATAACCCCGAGACGTGCAGATCCAATACCGGAACACACACCGGAGAAGATCGATTAATCTCAGAGATAACACAGAGGTATCCAGTTTCAGTCCCAACTATAGGAATAGCTACCAACCTTGGAGATAACCCCAAGGAATGCAGTTTCGACGATAACCCCGGAAATGCTTATTTCAAATGCAACCAGCTTCAATCTCGGCGCTCATACGAGATACTCTGTACCAACCCGAAGATAATACCGGGAGGACAGGCACACCTCAAAGATGACATTGAGGACCTTCAACAATTACAGCAGATCAATCTCAAGATGCCTCGAGTAACGCCCCGATTTACAAATTTCAAATCGGCGATAACATCGATGAGGGGAAACATTGTCATCTCGCCAACACGATGCCACGTCACATCGTCTCAACATTTCACACACATCTCTACACAACGATGTCCCACAAGAATCAAGGAAAACCAATCCCGAGTGACTATTGTGCGGGGTAACGGTTAGAATTTGAATTTTGAAGACAGGATGGCATCGTCCCATCTTCAATGACTTCGTACAAACTCTAATCCCATGCCATTGTACAACTCTCGACAACGACGGTCTGAAATAGGTCCTGTATACCTCAATAGGATGCCCGGATTGCACTTCTGAAAGTTTGAGCAGACATTACGATTCGCAAGGGTGCCGCATTTCACGAGACTACCCACCCGAGAAACCCGGCAACCTTGGGTAGCCTCTGGTACACTGCGCCCCTCTATAAATAGAGGGCTTGGGGTGGCCATTTGCAAGAGAAAATGGCGAGGAAGCCCCGCCTAATTTGCTCAGACTCACCCCATACGGAGTACTTTCCCTGCTTTAAACACACAGAGCTCATATATAGCTACTTTTGTACCTACAAAAGCCAGTGTTTACCCACTTTAAAGATATAGAAGTCTTCTTTGGCAGCCCACTGTAAGCATTCTCACACACTTTAAAATCTTTCTCTTCATCTTTGCACACACCATTCTTCACGTTGAGAGTCGTGTTGCATGCGTTTGCCCAGACTTCGGTCCATGGTTTTATTTCAGTTTATATATATATATATATATATATATATATATATGGACTAACATTATCGAGTTATGCCTCGATTGAGCCTGAACTTGATGCAGAGCGCTTATTTGCTTATATATATATGAACTGTGTCAAACTTTTGTTCGATGAGCCTAGACTTACATGCCCGAGCGTTTATGCCTTTAATATATATATATATATATATATATATATATATATATATATATATATATTAACTGTGTGTCTGGACTTTGTTCGATGAGCCCAGATTTTACACCTCGTATGCTTTTACTTCATATTATATATATATATATATATATATATATATATATATATATATATATATATATATATATATATATATATATAACTGCTGTCGAACTCGTTCGATGAGCCCGATTTTACATCCTATGCGTTTTTATTCGCTTTTATATATATATATATATATATATATATATATATATATATATATATATATATATATATATATATCGTCCCACCGAGTTTACTGTGGTGGTGGTTGATCGCTTACGCCTTTCTTTTACGCTTCGTCTCTTTGAGTTCACTTCGTGGCAGTTGATTGCTTTGTACAACTTTATTTACGTTTCGTCCCGCCTGGAGTTTCCTATGTGGCGGTTGATAGCTTTTACACCTTTATTTACATTTCTGATCCCCCATGGAGGTGCTTCGTGGTTGGTGATCATGTCTGTATATATATATTTACAGCTTTTATATATATATACCTGTTTACTGCTTTCATAATAATTGCGGTATCATGTGCGCCTAGGAATCATGTGATCACAAATTCAACCTATTGGATCTAGATTCGGTTCCCGTGATGGACATTTTCAGCTGTAAGCAGCTTGTAAATTATTTCGCGATGTCTGAATTTCCTCAGATGGTTTTCATACCCACGAGGAAATCGGCATTATTTTGTACATTATTTTCTTATAGATGCTTCGCATCTCGAAAATAAAATCAATCAAGTCATGCATTTAATAAAATGGGAGTGTAAAAGGTCTCAATTACTATTGAGCATCAGGGTTTGAAAAACCTCTTTTATAAAACGTCACTGCCATATCTTGCTAAAAACTGAATTTTTACATAAATTCAAACCCTATGTATATAGGTGCAAACGAGGCCTCGTACTACTTCCAAATAACAACACATTGACCCACACACACACACATTCAGATAATAGTTTCTTGAAAAGAGGCGGTCACCGTAGTAACACGGATGCTCTGGGTGCCTAACACCTTCCCTCCGCTATAACCCAAATCCACGGACCCTAATGAATCTTTGTTTCACCGACTCGCTTAACAAAGGTCACATCACCGGGTCAATGTGCAAACCTTTTCTATTGTGTTGGTACAACCATTTAAAAGACCAATCACGACTCTTAATGTACCCATCGCTCGGCATTATACATGTCAGACCTTTTTCACTTGTTTTTTCAAACAAATCTCACCTATAATGAGAACACCAAAGAACAAGTAACGGAAAGGGACAATTAAAAAATCCCGACGTCGACATTTGGCGACTCTGCTGGAGACTACAGTAAGAGGACTTAAGCTGCTATTACAATCTTTTCAAAACTGTTATCTGTTTATGTGTGGATGTTGCATTTACATTTATGATGAATGTGTACGAATGCATTTACTTATTGCACTTAGTGCCTCGCACCATAACTGCTTGTGATATTAGTGCTTCACACATGTCATCATTTTTCATATGGTGAGACGCGATGTATGTGAATGTATGTTGTGTGGTCCCTCCACCAGGAGGCTATCCCGTCGATGTTTGATTACTAAACTCATGGGAAGACTGATTCCCCAAGGCTCAGGAAAGGCACCACCCAAATTCGCTCTAGTTGAAAGACCGGATTAATTTTCCGTTGAGTAAATTGCGATGATTTAGGAACCTTCATGCCAAAAAGCTGCGAGAGTAACCTAAGATAGGTCAGCCTCTGATAAACCTTAAACGGAGGAAAGTCTCTTCATACTCTCTCATTTCAATTACTTGTAAACACAATTACTTGTAATTTCATTCCATATCTATCTCCATGTAATGAGAAATATGAAGAAATGTGTACACATACATATTTTAATTAACATGCTACAAACAGCTGACATACGTTTTGCAGGATAAAATTCCTAAAATGGACACATCACATAGCATGTTATTATACACATTCCATAAAGACGAAACTATGCAAGTCTTTCGCAGGGAGCCAATCGTACCTACTACCCGGTCAAAATCCAAAAAGGCTACATTCATACAATCAATCATGTCGTCATCTGATCAGACTAACCTTAATCTAGTTTCTCGCAAAGAATACGGATTAAGCAAACAAATTATAGATTCGGCTGTTCTACTCAAAGAACTACACCAGTCTACTCAGGGTCCAAAAATACCAGTACATGCTGAATCCTCCACACAAGGGGGAACCCAGGTCATTACAATACCTGAACTGCAGTTGGATGCGACCAACAAAACTCATGATGCTGCCCATCCCACTAGAGATCTAGACACCGGTGACATCAAAAAGAAAGTCCTCCAAATGGAAGAGACCCTTCGTACTATCAATGGAATTGGAACACACGGGAGTGTTTCATATGCTGATCTTTGCATTTTCCCTGGTGTTCATTATCCAGAAAAGTTTAAAACTTCTGACTTCGAAAAATATGATGGATTAGGAGAAACTTATACACATTTAAAAGTGTTTATTGGAGAACTTGTATCTTATGAAGAGGACGAAAAGCTCAGAATGCAATTGTTCCAGAAAAGTTCAACTGGAGAAGCTCGTTTGTGGTACACAAGATTAGACAACTTAAAGATCCATAGCTGGGAAGAGCTAGGACACGATTTCCTCACTCAATACAGCTTTCAGTCTCAGATGGATCCTGATCGGTATCAAATTACCAAGATCAAGAAACAGTCTAACGAGTCTTTTAGAGAGTATGCTCAAAGGTGGAGACGCCTAACTGCCCAAGTTATTCCCTCCATGATAGAATCAGAGATGGTCATGACTTTCATAGACATAAAAGAAGCTCCTTTCTATGAAAGAGTTTTAGCCGGCATCGGCAAACCATTTTCTGAAATAGTCAAACATGGGGAGATGGCTGAGATGGGTTTGAAGTCCGGAAAGATTCAAGACCTAGATGCACTTAAAGCTGTTGCTGATCACATCCAATCCGGAAATTATGGAAACAATCCCCGGCATAATATGTTATTTTATTAAATCAATAATTGAGACGAAAAAGTTATTCATATTATTAAATTGCAATATTTACAATGTCTAGAAGTTCTGTCAAGGAGAGGTTTGGTCACCTAATTGCGCGCCAATAGGGAGAACGACCTGGTTGATAAATATTGTGAGTTATAATATTAATGATGAATGTTATTAAAATTAAAGTTGTGTTCGGAGTTGAATTTGGAGACGCGGACGTGATATTTGAGTCCGAAACGATGAAATTAGTAAAAATAGTCTAAAACAAAATTTTCCAGAATTTACTATTTGGTCAAAAAGTCAACAGTTGACTTTTTCGGGAAAAGTTAATCTTTGAAATTTCAAAATTTATATTTTTGATAAAAATGGTTTCATTGTGTTGGAATTATCTGTGTTAGTGAAAATCGACAATTATTTCGATAATAATTGATGTCCTGAGGTTATATCGACTAATTCCAATTATTTAACCTGGATAAATGAGCAATTGATTGCTATTATTTCACATGATTATAACTATTTATTCACATGTGTAAACTATTGTTTCACATTCTTGTTACTATTAGGGGAGTTGGTGCAAGATTGATAATACTTGCATGACTAAGTTAAAAATGGAGGTATAGATGGAGGTACTATACTGTAATTCGTATTTTCACATGTCTAGAACTATTGATTCACATAATTTACTATTGAATCACATTATTTACTATTAGGGGAGGTGGTGCAAGTTTGATAATACTTCCATGACTAAATTAAAAATAAAGGAAAAGTTGGAGGTATTGTACTGTAATTTTTCGAGCCCCAAAACGTTCAATTATCGAAACTATATTTTTCTATAAATAGAAGCTCATTCTTCCTTCATTTCTCATCAATTCACAAAAGCTTTAGAGTGATTATTATAGAGAGAAATTATAGAAAGAAGAAGAGAAGTCTGCTACCTCACTATTCCAGTATCAAGTTTTTCTAAGGTAGGGAGTATTATTTCTTTCTTATCCATGAAGAGAACTTCTGTTATTCCATTCTTTATTATTCTGTTGAATAACTCAGATACTGGCTACCCTATACTTGGTGAAATTCTTCCGTTGTTCCATTCTTTATCATTCTCGTTGGAACATCCTGTCTGCATGCGCTTTCTGCCGACCGGTTTCGCCTTTTATTATTCCATTGAATATCCTTTCACATGCATTTTACGCCGACCGATTCCGCCTTTATTATTCTCATTGAATATCCAATTACATGCGTTTTATGCCGGACCTGATTCCGTCTTTATTATTCTGTTGGAATATCATGTCTTTGCGTTTTACGTCGGACCTGATTCCGTCTTTATTATTTTGTTGGAATATTTTGTCTGTGCATTTTACGCCGGACCTGATTCCATTATTTATTATTCTGTTGGAATAACCTGCATGTGCGGTCTATCGCATGCCTGGTGATTTCTTTTGTTATTCCATTCCTTATTATACTCAGTTGGTTAAAGTTTTGACTTCTATACTCCATGAAATTAGTGGAATAAACTTGATATTTGCGCTTCATCCAGTATCTTTTCATGGAAATATTCTTCTGAGCATTCTTGAATTTTACTCTACAAAGCAGTATCATGTTGACAATTTGGACGTTATTAGTTCCTGGATAAATTAATTCTTGAACTTGTTTTATTGAATTCTTATATCATTGTCATCATCCTCATATTTATATTTTGTTGAAAGTCATCTGTGGCCTATAGTGCATAGATGGACTTGGTATGATTATGACCAGGGATTATTTCAGTGTAATCATGACCGTAATGTTACAAATGATGTGGAAAAAGTCCTCATTGGCCCATAGAGCATTGATAGACAATTGTTGGCATGATCATGACCATTATTGAATACACAAATATTCTTGACCCGTAGTGCATGGATAATTGTGGTCGTGATACTAAAGAATATCCTTGGCCGTAGTGTAGGGGTGATTTGATGATGTGGATTATTTATTAAGCTGAGTCCCAGCGATAAAAGTGATGAAAAACCTTCTAAATCATAAAAGATAGTAGATTTTATTCTCTACTTCACTCTTTTAATGGATTGCTTGTTTACCGCAGCTTAAACTTGATGGTTGTTATATTGTATCGGGCTAACACTTCATTGAAGGCTAACGATAATATATTCTCGCATTATCTTAGTCATAATATTTCCTCTCGGGCTAGTTGAGCTCACCTTTTTACTTTTTATTGTTCTCTTGAAATGAGAACGTGAGCGAGACTTGTCGGGAACAAGTAGCGGACTTAACCGATGATAGCATTAGTAGTCCTCACTATTCAGTGAAATAGTGGAAAATAAATGTAATAATATTGAATTTGAGTTTGTATATTGTCAAGACGACAATATTTGTATTAAAACCCACAGCTTATGTTTTGTCGTACTTTACACGACAGTTGTATAATTAAGTTGTATTTGTATTTTGTACCATGTATTTGGCGACTCAGAATAGGTGATGTATACCTATTTTGGGGGCGTCACATAGTGAGATTTCCGCCAATGAGGTGTAGACAACATTGTACTTTGTGTAAGAAATTAAGAAAAGTAAGGTCATTAGCTATTTAAGGAAAGTGGGTTAGCAAATTAATTTGCCTTATATGGACACAAGGAGGCCGGCCCTAAGCTTTCCAAATCCTCATTTTGCTTTTATTTTTAATGCCCAATTTTGATTAATCTAATGTCTACAATACCCTTAATCAAGTGGGCTAAGTATTGGTTTGCATTCTATTTCTTTTGGGCTTCTCCTTTAATTGTTTTGGGCGATGTAATGAACATAGTCTAACAATTTTAATATAGGTTACCCAAATTGTTTATTTAGGGTTTCCATTCCCAAACTTATGAAATTTAATTACTTATACATGTGACTTTAGCTCATAACCTAATTAAGTTTACTAGAAATAGGTTTAAAATTATTAGTCACTTGAAATAACAAGATTATCCACTTAAGTTAGTATACATATTAAATACTAACCTTTCCTTATTATCATAACCCTTAGGTTATTTAATTGTCTCACCTAATGTATAATTAGGTTACGAAGCTTTCATTTTTAATGAAATCTATAAATGTATATATATCCATAACTATAGTATATATGTTTATTGATCCATGCACCACTTCCCATATGTTGTCACATCTTAAATCACTATATAACACAAATTTTTAAATATCAATAATGTACATACATATATAGTGACTTAAAATTCACGGTTATTACATCCTCCCCCCTTATAAGAATTCCGTCCCCGGAATTACATATAGGGTTACTCAAAAAGATGTGGATAATTTTCCCTCATCTTTTCTTCGAGTTCTAACGTAGCTTCTTCCGCATTGTGGTTCCTCCAAAGAACTTTTATAGAATGTATAACCTTATTTCGCAATTTTTGCTCTTTTCTATCTAAAATTTCAACCGGAATTTCCTCGTAGGACAAATCCTTTTCGACCTGAATTTGATCGTATGATATCACGTGTTTATAATCAGGCTTATATGGTCGTAGCACTGACACATGAAACACATTATGAATATGTTCTAGTTTAGGAGGTAGAGCTACCTCGTACGCCACTTTGTCTATCTTCCTCAATATCTTGAAAGGTCCAACAAATCTCGGACTCAGTTTACCTTTCTTTCCAAACCTTATCTTCCATTTTCAGGGAGATACTTTCAAAAATGCATAGCTTCCCAATTCAAAATCTCTCTTCTGGTGATGTAAATCTGCATACCTCTTCTGGCGATCTTGAGCTGCTACTAGCCGGGCTCTTATCACCTTGATGATCTCTACAGTCTGCTGCACCAGTTCTAGTTCCAACAGTCGACGTTCACCCACTTCATCCTAGCATAAGGCGTTTCTACATTTCTCGCTATACACAGGCTTCAGACGCGGCGGCATTTCGATCTTCAAGTGATAGCTATTGTTGTATGCGAACTCTACTAATGGAAGATGATCCTCCCAACTACCCTTGAAGTCCATCACATAAGCTCTGAGCATATCTTCAAGCGTTTGAATCGTTCTCTCACTTTGTCCATCGGCTCATGGATGATACGCTTGCTCATCCATAGTCAAGGCCCCATTCTTTCTTGGAGACTCTTCCAGAAGTTTGACGTGAATCGCGGATCTCTATCCGATACAATAGATACTGGTATGCCATGTCTCAAGATAATTTCTTTGATATACAATTTGGCTAGTTGGTCCAGACTATACCTGATCTTGATCGGCAAAAAGTGAGCCGACTTCGTAAGACGATCTACAATCACCCATATGGAGTCGTGCCTTTTTTGCGTTGCTGGAAGTCCCACAACAAAATCCATCATGATGTGCTCCCATTTCCATTCTGGAATCTCTAAAGGCTATATTAATGCACTCGGTCGTTGATGCTCTGCCTTGACTCTCTGACAAGTTAGATATCTGCTGACACATTCTGCAACCTCCCTTTTCATGTTTGGCCACCAAAAGTGTTGACGCAAATCTTGATACATCTTTGTGCTTCCTAGGTGTATCGAGTACCTTGTACTGTGTGCTTCTTGCAAAATCTCTTCTCTTAGTTCTGGTACTAATCTGTACCCAATTTAATCCTTCAATCTCAAAGAATCAAGTGCCATCAATCTTGTATTTCAATTCATCCCTTCAGCTTAACCGCTTCTTGATGTTGTCGCAATCTTCGCCCTTCTCTTGAGCCTCTTTAACCTTATCTAATAAAGTCTGCTCATTGTCACTCGTAAATAATTTCTCATTGGTCTCCATCGATACTTAACCTCTAAGTCAAGTCGTTTCAAATCTTTCACCAATTCCTCTTGAATGGTCAACTTCAAGAATCTTCTCTCGCTTTTCTCGCTTCGTGGCATCTCGCCACTACATTTGCTTTGCACGGATGGTACGTAATCTCACAATCATAATCCTTGATCAATTCTAGCCATCGGTGCTGCCTCATATTTAGCTCCTTCTGCGTAAAGATATACTTCAGACTCTTGTGATCTATATATATCTCACACTTTATGCCATACAAATAGTGCCTCCACATCTTCAAGGAAAAAACAACTGCTGCTAACTCCAGGTCATGAGTCGGATAACCCTTCTCATAGTCCTTCAGCTGACGTGAAGCGTACGCAATGACCTTGCCATGCTGCATCAGTACATAGCCAAGACCCTTGTGTGACGCATCACTATACACTACAAATCCTCGTGTGTTGTCTGGTAAAGCCAACACAGGTGCTTGACTGAGCCTCTTCTTTAATTCCATGAAACTCTCTTCACATTTCTCCGTCCAAACGAACTTCACCGTCTTTCTAGTAAGGTTGGTCAACGGCGATGCTATCTTTGAAAAATCTTGGATGAATCTCCGATAGTATCCTCGCTAATCCCAAGAAACTCCTAATTTCGCTTGGCATATTTGGTCGTTCCCGCTGATAACCGCTCCACTTTTCTTTGGATCCACCAAAACACCATCCTTGTCGATAACGCGACCCAAAAACTGCACTCTCTGCAACCAAAACTCACACTTGGAGAACTTTGCATACAACTTCTCCCTCCTTAAGGTCTCCAACACTATCCTTACATGTTCAGCATGCTCTTCCTCCATCTCTGAATATACCAGAATGTCATCGATGAACACGACAACAAACTTATCCAAATACTATTTAAACACTCTATTCATCAAGTCCATGAATGTTGTTGGCGCATTCGTCAATTCAAAAGACATTACTAGAAACTGTAAGTGTCCATACCGAGTTCTGAATGTCGTCATTGGAACATCCTCCTGCCTCACTTTCAGTTGGTCATAACCGGTCCTCAAGTCGATTTTTGAAAAGTATTTCGCCCACTTCAACTGATCAAACAAATCGTCGATCCTGGACAACGGGTACTTATTCTTAATGGTGACCTTGTTCAACTCTCGGTAGTCAATACAAAGCCTTAATGACCCATCATTCTTCTTTACGAATAAGACTGGTGCTCCACACGGTGATACGCTCGGTCGAATATACCCCTTATCTAACAACTCTTGTAGTTGAACCATCAGTTCCTTCATTTCTACCTGAGCCATATGATCCGGCGCTTTGGATACTGGTGATGTCCCTGGTGCCAAATAGATAACAAACTCTATCTCCCTATCTGGTGGCAATCCAGGAATCTCATCTGGGAAGACATCAACGAATTCCCTTACAATAGGTATCTGTCCCAGTTCACCCTCGACTCCGCGGGTATCCACAACATTAGCCAAATAACCTATACAACCCTTCCTAAACAACTTCTTTGCTTGCATCATCATCAGACAACAAGACTGTCTCGGCGATTTACTGCCATGAAATACCACCTTTGACTTATTCGGAGTCTTTAGGTGTACGCACTTTTTCTTACAGTCAATGACCGCTCCGTGACTTGATAACCTATCCATCCCGAGGATTACATCAAACTCTCCAAGATGAATCGGTATCAAATCCATGTTAAGCTTAAACCCTCTTACATCAGCACAACAGTTCTTATGGATGTAGTCTACAGGGATAATTTCTTTGTTTGCTACTTCTACATTCATTGGGTGTTCTAATAGTTCACGAGGTAAACTTAATCTTTGGGCAAATTCATCAGATACAAAAGAACATAAAGCTCCCGAATCGAATAACACATAGGCATTTATATCGTTGATTGGAATTATACCTGACACCACCTCCCTGGATGTCACGACATCTTGCACTGTCATATTGAATGTCCTCGATATCGGCTTGTTTGGTTGGGCTGGTCCTCCACTGGTTGTCCTAGTGTTATTGCCCCTGTTGCCGTTTTTGCCATCCGTGCTTTTCTTCCTCAGGCAATCCTTGATCTGATGTCCCGCTTCACCACAGTTAAAACAACCTCCCTTCTTCACATTAGGACAATTGGGTGAGGTATGCCCTTCTTGTCCACATGTATAACATACCATTTTTCCCTTCAAGCACTCTCCCGAGTGACCCTTTCCATATTTTCCACACACCAGCTTCTTTTGTTGCACACTACCTTGCTGACTCTCCAAATTACTACCCCCACTACTCCATTTCCGCTTCTTGTTGTTGCTACCGCCATTGCTAACATTCTGATTCCCACCTTCTACTTTCTTCTTGTTCTTCTCCCGATTGTACTTTGAGACCGCTTCGCTTCCACCTTCCGCTATGAGAGCTTTCTCCAACAGAGTGAAGAATGGCGTGATTTGTAAAACCGCTACCTTACTATAAATCCACGACTTTAGTCCATTTTTGAACCTTCTTGCTTTCCTCACCTCTATGTCCACCTGATGTGGAGAGAATCTGGCCAATTCATTGAACTTCGTAGTGTACTCTGACACTAACATATTCTCCTATTTCAATTCCAAAAACTTGATCTCCATTCTTGCTTGTGTACTCTCAGGGAAGTAGTTCCCAAAGAACAACGTCGTGAATGCTTCCCAAGTCATGATTCCAGTCCCGACTTTGTTCTGGTTGGCCTCCCACTAATAGTTAGCCTCACCCTTCATTAAGTAGGTAGCAAAAATTGTTTTCTGCTCTTCTGCTACTCTAGAAATAATTAAGGCCTTCTCAATCTCCTTCATCCACGTCTGGGCCTCTATCGGGTCTGTTGTTCCTCTAAACTCTAGAGGTCCTACTGCCTTGAAGTCCTTAGAGTTGGCTAGTTGGTTTCCCGCCTGATTTCCTGCAGGTTGAGCTTGATTCCTCATAGCTTCAATCATCATGTTGATAAAGTCTTGCATTGGGTTTAGTTAAGCTCCCGCTGCATTATTAACTGACTCTTCGATCTCTTGGTTCCTTAGTACACGTCTGGGCGGCATTATCTAGTGAAACAAAATTCTAACACGTTACTCGGGTTTTATTATCATTTAAGTACTTAGCCTATAACACGCTACTGTATTCAAACAATCAGATGATCATTATGTGAGAGTTTTAAATTACCAAGATTTTGGAAGTCTTTCTCCCTGATTAGTGGGTTAAGTTTATTTTTAAAGAAAAATCCAAATCAGTCTACTGGATTCACATAACATTAAATAGACAATTTACTATTTAAATTTTCCAACACATATCATAATAATGTATTTATATTCATATACCAATGTTTTAATACAGACTGACTAAACATCTGGCATACTTCTATAAACGCTCAAGGCATAAGCTGCCCACCACCAACTATCCTCTTATGGACAAAAAGTGTGGATTCACTTCCATCTACCCCTCTATCAAAATAAAAGTTGGGGTCTAACTACCATCCTATGCATACAGCAAGGCATAAGGATTTACAACAACTAAACAGTCCCTATTAGAACCAAAAAGTGGGACTATATCGAACATGAATACAAATCAACGCCTGCTTTCACTGCTGAAGGGCAACTCCATCCACTCAGTGTCGAACTTCATAAAGGCGATGTCTAAAGCTTGCTCCAAAGTATATATCTTCACATCTTTAGCTTCCACCTCATCTCTCAACTGTCCTAGTTGTAGCTCTCTCTACTCCAACCTCCCTCGCAACTCGGCTAACTCAGCCTATGCTTGGTAAGTAGTGTCCTTGTACTGCTGCTCTGAAATCTAGAAGGTGTGGTTCTGCGCCTCCACTCGTTCAGCCCTAACCTCTAGCTCGACGTTCCTCGCCAACAAAACTCCTATTAGATCATCATGGGGTCTCTCTCCTATCATCTCATGCTCCATGGACTCCTCACTAGAGTCCCTCGACTCTTGGTTCACTTAATAGCTATCTTGACTCTCGTCAGCCATCCTATGACCACAATAAACAATCAAAACAACATCAGTACCACAATAAAATATATTCATTGATAAAATGAAATAATATTTTATTAAGTACAACACATACTCGATGAATTTCCACTATCCATCTCCTAACATACTCTATAAGAGTTTTCTACTAAGGTTATAACCTAGGTTTCGCATTCCTAATGTTTATAACCTATGGCTTTGATACCAACCTGTGACGCCCCCAAATCCGGGTTCTCTATCCTCAGATTCGGTGCTCACGATCTATCATCATCATAAGCATTCTATAAACTATTACGGAATAATAAACATACATTGTTCATTATAATAAAGTTTCATAACATAGTCTCATGATCTTCTTAACCTTAACTTAAACACACCATTCACATTACAAATGGTTTACATAAGAAATTCCATCAGATAATAATAATAACTAACATTCATTCTAAACTATTCTTGGATCTTGCCCTTGTCATTGTCTTTCGTATTGGATCCTTCAGGCTTAACTGAAATAAATGTCATGATATAGCAAGGGTAAACAACTAATTTGCTTAGCAAGTTTATATACAATGGAGATATATTATGACTAGAAAGAAGTTTTGCTTTCAATGTTCAACAATAGTATAAGATTGTAAAGGAACATTAATTAAAAATCAACAATTGAATATTTGAATAATTGAATAACGTGTACTGAGTGGTTTTGAAATAACCATGAACATTTGCCAAGGTTCTCAGTCATTTAAACTAGACCTCTTAATAAGTTTTGGTATTCAAGGGGATCAGCCTTTCATACCCCATGATTTATGCATAAACACTTAATAATCCAGCATCGATATCATGCCTTAATCAAATTCGTCCTTTTCTCAGTCAATAGTTCTTATCATATCAATTTAATAAGAACAACTTTTTAAAACACATTTGATTTAACAAATTTAAACATACTCGATCTAGCTGATACAATTTGCATGGATTTATCTCATAAACAGTTCATGAATGAAAGAACTTTAATTTAATTCACAATTCAATAATAATAGAACAGGAATTCAATTGCACAAAGTGCGAATTTCAATAATCAATATAGATGTGAATAATCATCAATAATTATTCACTAACATGCTTTGAAAATAATAACTCGAGTTGAGTTAGGAAACTTTCCTCGATTGTAGGTTACGGCTACACAATTAAATTTTATCCACTAAGCAGTTTAATTATCTTCCTTTGAGAGACCTATAGTTAATCTTTCAATTAGTCATAGCATAACATTAGATCATATAATCACATAGCTATAATGTGACAACCCAAGAATTTGAAAATTTTTAAAATTTTAATTAATTGATTTAAGGTTCAAAATTAGAACCTAGCTAGAAAATTAGTGTATGCGTTTAATATTTTTAAGAATGAATTTTGAGGATTTCAAAATTCTGTGAAGGATTTAGGTGAATTATTCAGGATTAAGGGAATAAGCATTTATGTTCTGTGTATATGTGTATATGATGTGGTTAAGGGTCAATGGTTGACTAGATAAACGATATCTGTAATAAACCCTAAGTATATATTAAGAACGTCAACGTTCTGTTAGAAAACCCTAGTGTTTAACAAGAAACCCTAAAATCGGTTCTGGAAACCCTAATTTTAGTTCCGGGAATCCAAAACCCTAATTTAGGAATTTAAAACCCTAATTTAGGAACTTAAAGGATAATTATAATTCTTAAGTGATATTAATTATAATCTTAATTAGGGTAAAGCTTAATTATTTAGTAAACCCTAATTTCAAATTTAGAAAACCCTAATTTCGGGATTTGAAACCCTAATTTATAATTAGGGAAAACAAAAGTGTTAATTTAATACTTTTAATGTTAATTAGGATATATTAATTCTAATTTTCAAGTAAGTAATTAGAAAACCCTAATCTAATTACGAAATCTAATTTCTATTTTAGAAAATTAATTTTCTATTAGAAACCTTAATTCGTGGGTTATAAACCCTAACGACCATTTTGACCTTAATTGCTTAATTAGCGATTTTAGTTAGGAAATACTAATCCTAATTAGCAAGATTTAATTTGTGATTAAGAAATTTTAATATAATTAGAAAATTCTAATTATATTTTAGAAATATTAATTTTCTATTTTTGAAAATCTAAATTTAGAAATTTTAGAAAATTATTTTCAAACCCTAAACCCTAAGGATTTCCAAACCCTAAACCCTAAGGTTTCCAAATCCTAAACCCTAAGGGTTTGGACATTGTCCATTATGCCATTAAATTAGAAATTGAAATGACTATTTTACCCTTGTTGCATTATTTGGATTTAGCTTGTCAATCTTGCCAAAATGGGAGTTGGTGACTTACTAATGTTGACCTTGTGACTTATAGCCTCCAGCAGATCAACCCCACTAGCTCAGCTACATTATTGCATCAAATCTTATATAGATTAGAAAGAGAGAAAAAAAAGCTCACTTGAATTCTCAAATTTTTCTTTAGTCATTCTCTCTCCAAAATCAAAAATTTAACGTGAAAGAGAGAGAGAAGATGAACCATGATCAGTTAATAGCAAGTCAAGAATAAGATCAAAGATCAGAAATCAAAAATCAAGTTAGAAAAAGGTATAAACCCTAATTTTCAAAATCCTTAGATCTGATGTTAAATGTTGTAATTGATTGTTTAAAGTTATGTATTAGGGTGTCACTTGATGATCTGGGTTGCTATATAGTGAATCCATAACATCAAAGTGCACGAAATAACATTTTTCAAAAATCTGGAAAATTGGAAAATTATGACCTGACAGTCGAATGTCAGAGGTTTTAAATATTTATGTGTATGATATTTTGTATGTTTTATGCTTTGGATCTATTCTATGTCATGAGGACTGTGATCTGAAACTAGAATCAGGGTCAGATCAAGTCTATATCGTCGGTTATGCTCGGTCAAACCTCGTTGACCGCTTCACGAGATCGCTCAAGCAACCCTGTAAATTTCAAAGAGCTCTCTGATGCTTTTTCGTGGTCTTGATCTTTGCGTGTGTTGGTGTTTAGTCCATGTTGTTGTTTGATCCTTGTAGCCTGTGGTGTAGACTACGTATCCAAGGCTTTAGGTCAACCAGATCTGCAACGGAATCCAATATATGAGTGGTCAAACCACCGTTGACCAAAATGTTCAAGAATATTTCTGGAAAACCCAGAAATGTTCAAGAACAGTCCGGACCCCTACTTTAACCATTCCAGATCATGAATATTTGATGTTGTTAGGTTGCGTTAGTGATATGGTCGTGTACCCAGACATTAGTACTACAAGATTGAACCTTAAGATCACATAAAAGGAATCCAGAAAGCTATGAGGCTGCATAGTATGACCCTAGCACTGATTCAGTTTCTGGGAAACCCAGAAACTCAAGAACAGTGTCTGACAAGTTTTGAGGGGCTTGAATCACACTGTTGTGATGTGTTTTGTCTAGGAAACAAGTTGTTTGTTGTAGTACTATATTAGTATTACAATTCTAATCAAATTACAAGTCCAGAAACCTATTGATCAAAGAGTTATCAATGGTCAAACGTAGCCTCTCGGAGACATGAAGGCTCAAGAACACCTGAAGAACACCTAAAGCGACGTTTCTGTCGCTATATGCCCCTTTAGCGACATTTAATTACTGAAAATTATTATATTAATTCAATAAATAGAAAAAATGGTTTTTAATTATTAAAAATACAAAATAAATTCTGAAAAATTATTTTAAAGTCTGAAAATTAGTTTTTAATTATTTTAAGTATATTTCATAAATATTTAATATTTTTGGAATATAAATGGTATTTAATTTATTTAATTATAATATTAAATAAATTATTTAAAATGATTTAAATACATGAAAATCATGAAAAATAATATTATGGTATAAGAAAATATTTTAAGTTATTTTCAAAGTGACTTTTAATATTTTTAAGTTATTGATATTAATGATAATTAGATTATTTAATAAATATATTAAATAAATTAAGGAAAATAGAATTAATGATTTATAAAACATATAAAATGATTTAAGTGATATAAAATATTTGAAGTTATAAAATATAACTTTTGATATTTTTTCATAAAAATATTAATATTTTAATATTAAAAGTAATAATTGGATAATGAATTTAATTGTTTAAAAATCATATAAAGGTGATTTTAAAGTATTAAAATACTTTGATATATTATAAATATATTATAATATTATGACATGTATTTCATTAATATTTGATAATAAATAAATATTAATGATAAAAGAATTATGTGGTATTTAATGGTTGAAAATTCATGATAAATAGTAATAATTATTTAGAAATTATTACGAGCTTACGAAAAATATTTCGACTGTTATTAAAATTATCTGAGATAATTGTTTAATGTTAGGCAGAGTTTAATTGAACTTAGACTCGATAAAAGTCTGACTAGACCGTCGGGACATTAGAATTTTTGTCGGATTCAAGTTAGACTGTAATAGTTTGACCTGATGTTGATTCTTATGTGTGTAATAGACTGATAAGGTTATGTGTTATGTGTTTGGGTTATTCTATGCTTATATATATAATAGTATTATAATGTGATGATATTATTCTAATATTGGAGATCTATATTACTAATATTAGGTCTTCGGATAAAGCGATATAAATTATGTGAGCAGTAATCAAATTCGCTCGTAAAGTTTGTTTTTACTTAACTCTACTAAGAGTTGTTTCATTCTTGATAAGCTTTATGGTTAATCATTCTTTGGTTGCCATGAATTGTACTCTGTACATATTGCATGTATAAGTCGTGTATGAAAGGCTGATCACCTTCATTACCAGTTGGTTCAGATATATTTGTTCATGTTATATACTTGTTCAGTCAAAAGTTTGTTCCTGCTAGTTCACAATTATATTGTTGAATTATAGACAACTTATTACTCAGACTCTTTCAATCATGATATATCGTTATATTATTGAATTTAAACTTGATGGGCAATCCTTATGCTCACCCTTGCTATATCATGATAAAATATTGCAGATTAAGACAAATGCGTCGGATACAAGGAAAGGTTAAAGACAGTTCCAGCTTAAAGTTAATGTGCGCGATTAGTTTTATAATAGTGTAGTTTGATAATAATGTTATATGTTAGATAGTTATGAATTGTGTATTAAGTTAAGGTTACTCGACCTTGGGGAATAGTGTGTAAATGTATTGTATAATCTTCCGCAATAATAGTAATAGTGATAGAATGATCGAACCGGATCCGTTGTGATTCAGGACCTCGGATTCGGGGCCCTCACATATAATATATTACATTTAGTTCTTAGAAATATTATCCTGCTTTAATAATGTTACTATACATAACAACTACCTTTAATTCACTTAATATTTATTAATCTAGATAATATTTAATTCACCTCTTAGTATTATTAGTTCACTAATAATACTTTCATTCACTTACTATTATTATTTAATAATTTAATAATATCTTATTCCATCACTAATATTATTAATCATTTAATAATATTTTATTCATTTACTAATGTTATTACATTTTAATAACATTTTATTTAATCTCGAATATTATTACTTACTCAATAATAATACTTTTAATTTAATATTAATAATCTTTTAATAATATTTAATATAAGATTAATATTTTTAATTTAATATTATTACTCATTTAATAATACTTTATTCATTTATTAATGCTTAAATCAAATATTATTAACCATTTAATAATATTTTAATGAAGTTTTAATCTTAATATTTTTAGTTACTTAACAATATCATATTCTAATATTATTAATATCATAATAATATTTTTAATAATTTATTGGATTAATAAACAATTTATTCTAATTGTTCACCCTTTATTTAAACCTCATATTTAATATCCATAAAAGGTCATAAATAATATTTCTTATTATAAATTACCAAAATGCCCTAAAATAGTCATAATATTGTATATTAGGAGTATTCAAGCATTAAAATCACATTTTTCTTATTTAAGACATCATTTAACTATTTATTTCCTTTTATTCATAACTTAATCATTTTTAGGAAAAATAGCAAACTGATTCCAAAAATTTTCATTTTCTGGATTTGGACAGTATATAAACCAACAATGATCCCCAAATATTTTTGGAATTTTAGAAAGTGATTTACTAATTTTAAAGTGCCCAAAACACTCGGATCTTGCTTCATTTTCATAAATTGAGTTCTGCTCAGAAAAATCTAAAATTTTTAGGGTATACTCTCATAACATATATGAATCTACTATAAAACTTTCGGAAGTTTCCAGTGTATACACAGTGAGAAATTCGAGTGTTAATATTTAGGAGTCCTTTGCGGAAATAGCCATTACGCAGAACCTATAAATCAAAACGCGTCCGTTCTTTTTCCTACACGTAGATAACTTCTTAAGGTATCTCTGTGATTTTTTCCAGATTTTTAAAAGACTTTCAACAGACCAAAACAGCCTGAAGAAAATGGGGACATTAGCTTTTTAGGATTTCAAAACCTAAACTTTCTATGTGGACTGTTTTGGGAAAAAGAGCCCTCAAGGCTTCAATACTTGCTAGATTTATGTTCTACCACTTGGGTTTACTAGATAACTCGTGTATCTAGCACCCCCCCTTTGACAGTCCACAAATCCAAGTTGTAAAACTTGAATTACACAAGATTTAGTGGAAGAAAAACAAGGGTTTCACCCCTTGGAGAACATATGCTCATTTCCTTCCTCTAAATCTATACCCTAATACACAAGATGGTTAGTCCTACACATGAGACATGTAGAACTATGGTATTTGGAGTATTAGACCATAACCTCCATATATTTTGAGGTAACAACCAAAATAGAAGAAGAATAAGAAAAGAATAGAAGAGAATCCTCACCTAGTTTTCTTTGCTATACTTCTTTTTCTTCTAAAGTATGATATAAACTTAGGATGCATGAACCAAATCTCACTCCCTTTCTTGCACTCCTAAAATTTGGCCCTCCCTCTTGTTTCTCTCTCTTTGGTTTCCTTTTGTAAGCTTAGAAAGAATGAAGAGAAGAAATGAAATGCAAAAAAAGGATACTTGCAAAAATATAGATACACTTAGTGTATCTAGCTATTATCCCCCACATCTTTCTTGTCCATTGGACAAAATCCCTTATCTTGTTCTTAAGTATGCTTAGTGATATTTCCACCAATGAGGTGTAGACAACATTGTACTTTGTGTAAGAAATTAAGAAAAGTAAGGTCATTAGCTATTTAAGGAAAGTGGGTTAGCAAATAAATTTGCCTTATATGGACACAAGGGGGCCGACCCTAAGCTCTCCAAATTATCATTTTGCTTTTATTTTTAATGCCCAATTTTGATTAATCAAATGTCTACAATACCCTTAATCAAGTGGGATAAGTATTGGTTTGCATTCTATTTCTTTTGGGCTTCTCCTTTAATTGTTTTGGGCCATGTAATGAACATAGTCTAACAATTTTAATATAGGTTACCCAAATTGTTTATTTAGGGTTTCCATTCCCGAACTTATGAAATTTAATTACTTATACATTTGACTTTAGCTCATAACCTAATTAGGGTTACTAGAAATAGGTTTAAAATTATTAGTCACTTGAAATAACAAGATTATCCACTTAAGTTAGTATACATATTAAATACTAACATTTCCTTATTACCATAACCCTTAGGTTATTTAATTGTCTCACCTAATGTATAATTAGGTTACAAAACTTTCATTTTTAATGAAATCTATAAATGTATATATATCCATAACTATAGTATATATGTTTATTGATCCATGCACCACTTCCCATATATTGTCACATATTAAATCACTATATAACACAAAGTTTTAAATATCAATAATGTTCATACATATATAGTGACTTAAAATTCACGGTTATTACAGGTTTGGTCACCTAATTGCGCGCCAATAAGGGGAAATCCTTATCGGAAAGCCCCCTCTTTCCTGGGAACGACCAGGTTGTTAAATATTGTGAGTTATAATATTAATGATGAATAAGTTCGTGTTGATTAAAAATGAAATTGATAGTTCTATTGTGTGGGAATTATTAGTGTTAGTGGAAATCGACATTTATGTTGATAATAATTAATGCCGGGAGGTTATATTGACCAATCGGGTAATTCACCAGATAAATGAGCAATTAATTGCTATTAATTCACATGAGTATAACTATTTGTTCACATGTGTGTACTATTGATTCACATTATTTACTATTAAGGGAGGTGGTGCAAGTTTGATAATACTTGCAGGACTAAATTAAAAATAAAAGAAAAGAGGAAGGTATTATACTGTAAAATTCTGAGCCCCAAAACGTGCTATTATCTAAACTATATTTTCCTATAAATAGAAGCCCATTCCTTCATTATTTTTCACCAATTCACTAAAGCTATAGAGAAATTATTATAGAGAGAAATTATAGAGAGAAAGAAGAAGAGAAGTCTGCTACCTCACTATTCTAGTGTCCAATTTCTTTTAAGGTAAGGGGTATTATTTCTTTCGTATTCATGAAGAGAGCTTCTGTTATTCAATTCTTTATTATTATGTTGGAATAATCTGTCTGTGCGAAGTACCGCATACATGGTGAAATTCTTCTGTTATTCCATTCTTTATTATTATGTTGGAATAACCTGTCTATGCGAAGTACCACATACATGGTGAAATTCTTCTGCTATTCCATTTTTTATTATTCTGTTGGAATATCCTGTTTGTGCGGATTACGCATGACCTAGTTCCGTTCTTTATTATTCTGTTAGAATATCCTGTCTGTGTGGATTACACATGACCTGGTTCCCTTCTTTATTATTCTACATTAGAATATCTTGTCTGCTTGGATTACGCATGACACAGTTCCATTCTTTATTATTCTGTTGGAATAACTTTTCTGCATGCGGTCTATCGCATGGTAGTGAATTTCGTTGTTATTCCATTCTTTATTATTCTGCTGGAAAACACATGCTGTGTGGACTCACTGCATGCATGGTGAATGATCCTTTGATTCATTCCTTATTAAATTATGGAAATGATCATTTCACGTGGATTACCCCATGGCGGGTGAAAATCCATTTGCGATTTAGATATTCTATTATACTCGTATGAGATATTATTTCTTTTGTACTCGCCATGGAATATCGCTTTCTTTGGTATTTTTTTTACGAGTTACTATTCACGATTACTATTCACTTGCTTCTTATTCACTAGTATTATTCACTCGGGTATTCGGGGCACTTTTCGTGTCGGAGTACTATTCATGAGTTACTATTCATGGGTTACTATTCACTCAAATATTATTCACTCTGGTATTTGTGGTACTTTTCATGCCGGGATACTATTCACGAGGTACTATTCCTGAAGTACTATTCACGGGGTACTATTTACCCGAAAAATATATTTCTTTTCTGTCCAAATTATTTTTGGTACATGAATATTATTCTTGAATTTTACTCTACAAAAGCGATGATCATGTTGACAATTTGACGTTATTGATTTCTGGATAAATTAAATTATAAATCATTAAAATTTATCCTTGAACTTGTTTTATTGAATTATTATGTCAGTGTCATCATCCTCGTGCTTATATTGTGATGAAAGTCATCTTTGGCTTACGTGCATAGATAGACTTGGTATAATTATGATCAGGGATTATTTAGTATAATCATGACCGTAATATGACGAATGATGTGGTAAAAGTCCTCATTGGCCTGTAGTTCATTGATGGACAGTTGTTTGTATGATTATGACCAGGGATTATTCGGTATAATCATGACCATTGATGATTACATGAATATTGTGACACCCCCAAATCCCGGTACTTCATTACCTCAAGATTTGGTGTTCACGTAATCAAAACATTCATATCTAACTACCCAATCATAATAAATTGAATAATAAAAACCTGCCCATACAGGATTACATTAATAAAAACATTATCTCCCAGGTTCTCTAACCTTTAATACAATCATTCAAGTGCAGAAATAAAATTATTACATCACATCATTATTAAAAGTCTATCATCATAACGATTTAAGCAAAATTAAAAGTCTTCATCACTTGTACATTTTTTCCTTTGCTTTGCTAGTTGTAGGTTTATCTACCTTCACAACCATAGCTGCAATAAATGTATAAATATGCAAGAGTGAGCAAACAGAGCTCACTTGAAATAAGAATAAATATCTTTACATCATTTGCCAAATAATAGGCTCAATAGAACTGAATGATATGTTCTATTAACATTTCAACATTTGTCAATTCATAGGCTCAATAGAATTGAATGATTTATTCTATTAACATTCTTAAATATACTACTGAGGGTCAAATGACCATTAACCATGTCCACAGTTATAAGTAATCTTTCAACTTTAACAGTCATATGACTATAAGGACTCCACGTACTTAGGGGGATCAATCCTTCGTACAATGTATTGTGCACAACCATTTCAATGCTAAGCGTAAACCCCTAAACATAAGGTTGTTTATCTCAGTATATAGAGTACAAGTCTGCACCAAAGAAAGTTTGGTTTGGATAAGCTTTCAAGGGTAATTGAAGTTTAATGATCATCAACTAGGGAACTAGTTGAATCAACAATGCTTGATAATTCAATAGTTGTTTAATAACAACATAACTTAGAACATTTGAGAATCATAAATGAACTGATTCTACATATCAAACTCATGCTTGAAATAACTATAGAGCATAAGCATTCATTAAATGAATGAAATGGTTAACCTTCGCTTGAACAGTAAAATAAGCTAAGGTTCGAGTCTTATAACATTAGAATCATATTCCTGAACGTACATTTAACTGATAGCAAGCTGGAAACTAAAAACTTGCCCAACAATGTATTAACTCATGCAAGGAATTAATTAAAATAGTTCAATAATAGAGACAAGAGTTCAAAACTACGTTCATTATACAATAATAGAACTTAAGAAACTTGCTTAACTATAAACAAGTTAGAATGAATCAATCTATAAGAATTTCCAATAACATTAGAGATAGAGTTTGCTCGAATGAATTTTAGTAACAAATGATTTATTCAATAATAGTTAAGATAAGAAGCCTGCTCAATCAAAAGCATGAAGTTATACAACATAACAATAGAATTAACTCAATGAAAGTGTAGAGTTAGAAAACTTGCCTCGAGCATAAGCTAAAATATTAAAACTCACGTTCACCTATACACAGTATTAAAATCACAACATCTATTAGACATACTAATATTCATTTTTCAATATAAAACGCATTACTAGCTAAACTTGTTATTTTAGCACAAGTCTTAAGCTACCATTTATATTTCAGAAATCCCAAGTGTGTTAACCCCCACCACACCTGTTTACTATTCATTACGCTTATCAATGCCCAACATGTCATTTTCATAGTTTACTATTCATTTAAAACTTTGAATCTACAAGCCCCATAATACAATTACGTTTTAACCTTGTTGTAACGTGTTTAACATGCTAACACATCATTAGTCCATGTATAGGGGTAAAACGGAATCTGCAGCAACAGCAGACTTCAGCATCTCAAACCAGGGTATGTCGCAGCTGCACCATACAAAGGCTTGGGACCGGCGCAGCTGCACCATTTTCTGCCTTGGCACCGGCTAAGCAAATTGCGTGGTGTTCGGGATAGAACAGCATACACTAGCGCATGAAACAAAGAGCTTTAATTTTTAGCCCAATAAACACAAATTTCACCCAATAGACAGTAGTATCAACACGTAAAATAAATATACAACTATCATAAACATGATTGCTCACATTAATAACCAATTAGAACAATTTAACACCAACTAACACTATTTTAATTTTTCAAAATTCATGTTTTTCATAAAAACTCAATTTTCTTGACATTCTTCCTAGAAATCATCACTGTGAATTCATTAGTTGGCCAAATCATCTCATTCCAATTATGTTATACCCGTATCTCAATGAACTAACATATACAAGCTTCAATTTCCAATTTCATATATAAATTGGCCATTAAAATTGATACTTACATGAGCCATATGAAAAATATATACAAACATATACTGTCGAAAATTTCTTCTACTGTAAACCGAAATTAGCATGCAATTATTGTTTAAACATACTTTATAATCATCATAAACATGTATAACCACAAGTAATCCATTATAAAGCAACAATTCAATATATGAAATTCACCGAATATGCAATTTTTTGTCGTAAAACCCATATATGCATATATATATATATATATATATATATATATATATATATATATATATATATATATCTAATACTAATGTTGTGTAAAAATACCTTGAAGTTGCTTGCAATCCTTGTTAACTCACTGAAATTGCTGGAAATTTCTTAATTTCTTTCTCAATTCTCTCAACTCTTTCTGTCAAGCTCTCACCTCTTCTCTCTCAGTATAGACTCAATTGAACGTAAACTAATATTGATACTAATAGTAATACGCATATTAAACACAATATCAGTTATAACGCTTAGGTTATAACTATATTATATTTATTATTTTATTTTAATTTTATTTATTTTATTTTATTTATTTATTTTCAAAAACTAGAAATCTTAAAAGTCATAAGGCTTGTTTGGAAAAACATTTAAATTTAAAGAATTAATATATTAAGCCTTGTTTGTTAAAAACTAAATTAAACTATTTTAATTTATGTTAATAACTCCTTATAATATAGTTATTTGTCACACTATATTTAATCAAGCTTTCATATTTATTTTAATTAATTCAAATCATAATTAATTAAATAAATCCTTTAATCACATAACTCAATACGAATAATTAACCATTAAATTGAAATATCAATATAATAATAATTTCTTTAATTTATCAATTATTTATTTAATAAATAATTAACTTAACAAAATTAAATCAATTGAACAAATATTTATTCAACAATAATCACATCCATTAAATATTTATATAAATCAATAAATATTTAATATTACATTTAAAATTCTAGAATGTTACATCATTCCCTCCTTAAAAGGATTATGTCCTCAAAATCACAATTCAAATAATCAAATCATCACATTCTTCCCTACTTACAAAGATTCTGTCCCCAGAATCGAAGACATAGATTAAACAAATAACTCAGGGTAACTTTTCATCATTCCAGCTTCGAGTTCCCACGTTGCCTCTTCGACATTGTGATTTCTCCATATCACCTTCACAGAAGGTATCACTTTATTTCTGAGCACTTGTTCTTTCTTGTCGACTATCTGGATAGGAACTTCTTCATAAGACAAATCTTTATCGAATTGCAATGGTTCGTATTTGATCACGTGCTTGTAATCGGGTCTATATGGTCGTAACACCGAAATGTGAAAAACATTATGAATGTTTTCCAATTTTGGAGGTAGAGCTACCTCATAAGCCACTTCCCCCACTCTTCGTAGTATTTCAAATGGTCCAATAAATCTTGGGCTGAGCTTTCCTTTCTTGCAAAAATGAATCTTCCCCTTCCAAAGAGAAACTTTTAGGAAAACAAAATTTTCTACTTCAAATTCGCGATTTTACCTATGTTGATCGACATATTTTTTCTGTCTGTCTTGGGCTGCTACCAATCTTAACCTGATGAGTTTGACAACTTCAACAGTTTTTTGTACCAATTCTGGTCCTAACAGTTGGCGTTCACCAACTTCATCCCAGCACAGTGGACTTCTGCACTTTCTGCCATACAATGCCTCGTAAGGTGGCATACCGATGCTCGCGTGGTAACTGTTGCTCTAGGCAAATTCTACCAACGATAAATGTTCATCCCAGCTTCCTTTAAAATTCATGATGCATGCTCTCAGCATATCTTCCAACGTTTGGATTGTTCGTTCGCTTTGCCCGTCGGTTTACAGATGGTATGATGTACTCATTCGCAACTATGTTCCCATACATTCTTGTAGTCTCTTCCAGAAGTTTGATGTGAACCTTGGATCTCTGTCTGATACAATTGACACTGGAACTCCATGTCTTGACACGTTCTCTTTAACGTACAGTTTTGCTAGCTGATCAAGACTAAATCTAATCTTTATTGGTAAAAAGTGTGTAGATTTTGTCAATCTGTCCACTATTACCCATATTACATCATATCCTTTCTAAGTCGTTGGAAGACCTACCACAAAATCCATTGTGATATGCTCCCATTTCCATTCCGGTATTTCCAACGGTTGAAGTAACCCGCTTGGTCGTTGATGTTCAGCTTTCACCTTCTGACACGTCAAACATTTTGCAACGCATTCTGCAACGTCTCTTTTCATATTTGGCCACCCAAAATGTCATCGCAAATCTTGATACATCTTTGTACTTCCTGGATGAATCGAATATCTTGTGTTGTGTGCTTCAGTTAAGATTTCGTCTTTAAGCTCTAGCATTGCTGGAACCCAAATTCTTTCCTCGAATCGTAGTAGTCCTTCGGTATCGATCTTTTATTTTACATCACTACCCTCAACCACTTTCTCTTTGATTGTTTCACATTCTTTATCTTGTAGTTGCGCATTCTTCACTTTGTCCACCAAAGTTGGACTGGCATCTATCTGAAATAATCGTTCATCGTATTCCTTTGGAAATTTGATTTCCAACTCTAGCTTTGCCATTACTGAAATAAGCTCCTCCTAAGTAGTTATCATCATCAACTTCTCCCAACCTTTCCTGCTCAAAGCATCTGCAACCACATTCGCTTTGCCCGGATGATAAAATATCTCACAATCGTAATCCTTTATCAATTCCATCCACCTTCTTTGTCGCATATCCAGGTCCTTCTGTGTGAAAATATACTTCATACTTTTATGATCTGTGTAGATTTCACATTTCTCTCCATAGAGATAGTGTCTCCACATCTTGAGAGCAAACACTATTGTAGCCAATTCCAAATCATGAGTCGGATAACCTTTCTCATAATCCTTCAGTTGTCTTGATGCATACACAATTACTTTGCCGTTCTGCATAAGAACACATCCCAACCCTTTATGTGAGGCATCACTATACACCACAAAGTTACATGTACTATCTGGTAATGACAACATAGGTGCCATGCTTAATTTCTTCTTCAAATCCTGGAAACTTTCTTCACATTTCTCCGTCCAAACAAATTTCACAGTTTTCCTGGTCAAATTTATTAATGGAGTGGCTATCTTAGAAAAATCTTGAATAAATCATCTGTAATAACCGGCCAGTCCCAAGAAACTCCTCACTTTCGACGGTGTTCTTGGTTGTTCCCAATTGATTACAGCTTCCACTTTTGATGGATCCACTGAAATCCCATCCTTGTCAATCACGTGCCCAAGAAATTGCACACGATCTAGCCAAAATTCGCACTTCGAGAATTTTGCGTACAACTTTTCCTTTCTTAGTGTTTCCAATGTCAAACGTAAGTGTTCCACGTGTTCTTCTTGAGTTTTGGAATACACCAGAATGTCGTCGATGAATACCACTACAAACTTGTCTAAGAATGGTTTAAACACCCTATTCATCAAATCCATGAATCAAAGCAGTGCATTGGTTAAACCAAAAGACATCACCAAAACTCGTAATGTCCATACCGAGTTCTGAATGTCGTTCGTGGTATATCCTCCTTCCTCACTTTTAACTAGTGATACCCACTTCTCAAATCTATTTTCGAGAAGTATTTAGCACCCTTCAACTGGTCAAACAAGTCATCTATTCGTGGGAATGGATATTTGTTTTTAATAGTGACCTTGATTAATTCTCTACAATCAATGCAAAGACGCATTGACCCATCCTTTTTCTTCACAAATAACACTGGCGCTCCCCACGATGATACGCTTGGTTGAATATACTTCTTGTTTAATAATTCTTGCAACTGTACCATCAGTTCCTTTATTTCTACTGGAGCCATTCTGTACAGGGCCTTCGATATCGGTGCTGGCCCCAGCACTAATTCGATCACGAACTCAATTTCTCTGTCAGGCGGAAATCCTGGAAAATCCTCTGGAAACATATCCTCAAATTCCCTCACCATTGGTATCTCTTTCAGTTTCACATTCTTCTTCTGATATCGACTATATAAGCTAAATAGCCCACACATCCTTGACTCAACAATTTCTTGGCCTGCATAATCTTCAGACATTTTATTTGTCTAGGCGACTTGTTACCATAAAATACTGCCTTTGACGGGGTCATAAGGTTTACACACTTCTTTTGGCAATCAATTACCGCTCCATATTTGAACAACCAATCCATTCCTAAAATAACATCAAACTCTCCAAGTCTAATCGGAATCAAATCTACCATCAAGATATTCTCCCTAATGTTCACCCTACAGTTCTTGTATACAAATCTAATAGGGATTACCTCTTTATTCGTAATTTCTATGTTCAAAGGGAAATTCAGTTCTTCTTTAGGCAATTCTATCCTCTTAGCAAATTCATCAGAGATAAACGAGCAAGTAGCACACGAATCAAATAATACATAAGCATTAATATCATTGATTGGAATAATACCTGACACCGCATATTTTGATTGCACAACATCTTGCACAGTCCTATTGAAGGTTCTAGCTGTGGGTTTGTTTGATGTTGTACCTCCACTTTTACCTCCATTGCTTCTGGTTGCCACTCCATCCTTCTTCTTAGGGCATTCACAAGCAAAGTGATCCTTGGATCCGCACGTGAAGCACATGTTCTTCTTAGGTTGAGTGCAATTTGGGGCGATGTGACCCTCCTGGCCATAATTGAAGCATACTCGTTTCCCCATCAAGCATGCACCCTTGTGAAACTTCCCGCATGTAGCACATGCTTCAAACTTCTTATTTTGCTGATTACCCTGTTGGTTTCCAATACCCACGTTTCCATTCTACTTCCTTTTCAAGTTGTTATTGTTGTTGTTGTTGTTATTTCCACCACTACCACCTCCATTCTTAATTTCCACCTCATTTTTCTTCTTCTTCTGTTCCTGGTTGAACTTTGTCACTGCCTCGCCCCCACCTTCAGCGAGTATTGCTTTCTCCATCACTACTGCGAAAGTCTTCAACTGGAACAGGGAAACCCTACTGTACAACCAGGGCTTCAGTCCCTATTCAAACCTCTTCGCCTTGCGTTCGTCCGTGCTGACTTGATAAGGCGCAAACCTCGCCAACTCGTTGAATTTAGCGGCATACTCGGATATCGTCATTTTTCCCTACTTCAATTACAGAAACTGCACTTCTAGCTTACCCTTCGAACTCTCGGGAAAATAGGTCTCAAAGAATATCTCCTTAAACCTATCCCAGGTCATCATCCCTGGTCCTTCTCGAGTTTTATTGGCCTGCCACCAATAACTAGCCTCTGCTTTTAACATGAATGTTGCAAAAGTAGTCTTCTGGTCATCCATTACCCTAGCAACATCGAACACCTTTTCTATCTCCATAATCCAAGTATGTGCCTCGACTCGATTCATGGACCCACAAAATTCAGGTGGTCCAACCGCCTTGAACTCCTTAAACGTTGTTCCTTGGTTCTGTGGTTGATTTTGCAACGCTCCTGTCAGTAACGTCACTAATTGTTGAACGGGGTTAACATCAACATTGTTGTTATTGTTGGTTCCTTCAAAGGTTCTCATGTCATTGGTGGTTGGCGCCCGGGAGGCAATTTACATTAAAAATACACCCATTAGATTATTATTCAACTCTTTTAAGTAATTTCTACTGAACTTGCCTCCACAAAAGAAATAACCACATAATCACGTAACACTTTGAATAAACTAACAACTTTTATTTATTCATAACCTCTTTGAAAATATAAAACAATAGCATCACTGTTATTTACATTACTTTCCTGAACTACAAAAGTTTCATGACAACATCATCATCATCATATCCTATAGGTCACATAACACTCGGGATTTACAATTTATTTAACATTTATTACTCGCATAACAACTACGATGTTCTACTAAGATAGTACTTAGCCTTACTACGTTCTTCCTTTATAATCCGGAACATTGTTCTGTGATCTAATACGTACGATGGCAACGTCTCGAACTGAATTGGATAACCCATGACCCGATCTTAAGCTCGATTAACCACGATGTTGAATATTCTATTCATCTCTTCCATCTTCATTCTCTTTGCCTGTGCGTCTTTCACTGCTATCCCGGCTCGTTGAAACACTTCCTCATATGTGTCCTCGGCTCTTTCCCTCTTCGTAGCTTCTTCCCTTAGCTTATTCTTCAATTAAGAGACCTCCTCGTTCAGTTGTTCTTTCTCTCCTTCAGTCTGTTCTAGCTTCTCCTCGACATTAGTCAGTCGTTCCTCACGATCTTGGATCTCATCATCTTTCTGTGTCATTGCAGTCTGTTGTTCAGCTACTATCTCTTGCAATTCCTCGACTGTATCCTGAAGTTCCACGTTATGGTCGTAGACTTCATCGTATATTCGAGCAGCTATCGAGGTTAGTGGAGTATCCTCCTCCTTTTCCTCGTCATCCTCATCCTCCTGTGGCAACTCAACGGGATCCTCCTCATCCGTCTCCACATCGTCATCCTCATCTTCAACCACTGTGACAAACGGGGCTGACTCCTGTGGCAGTAGTTGTTCCCAAATAACCTGAATGTCGCGAGGCTCCTCCTCTATAGGCATCTGAGGTCTATCCTCCCTAGCCTGACTGGATTCTCCAACATTAGTCATCCTGACAACAAAATTTTAAGTTTTAATTATTAATCATTACTACTCGACACTCACGAGCACAAAAATTATAAACACATAATCACATAAGTGTTTTATTATTTCTTCCTTAAAACTCGATAAGAGTTAATCACCACTATCTTTTCAAAGGTTACTTCCTAAGGCTTTTCCCCACCTAAGGTTCATAACCTAAATCTTTGATACCAACTTGGACACCCCAAATCCCTTACTTTCATTACCTCAAGATTTGGTGTTCACGTAATCAAAACATTCATATCAAACTACCCAATCATAATAAATTGAATAATAAAACCTGCCCATACAGGATTACATTAATAAAAACATTATCTTCCAGGTTCTCTAACCTTTAATACAATCATTCAAGTGCGGAAATTAAATTATTACATCACGTTATTTTTAAAAGTCTATCATCATAACGATAAAACAAAATTACAAGTCTTCATCACTTGTATATTTTTCCCTTTCCTTTGCTTGTTGTAGGTTTATCTACCTTCTCAACCATAGCTGCAATAAGTGTATAAATATGCAAGAGTGAGCAAACAAATCTCACTTAAAGTAAGAATAAATATATTTACATCATTTGCCAAATAATAGGCTCAATATAACTGAATGATATGTTTTATTAATATTACAACATTCCAATTCATAGGCTCAATAGAACTGAATGATTTGTTCTATTAACATTCTTAAATATACTACTGATGGTCAAATGATAATGAACTATGTCCACAGTTATAAGTAATCTTTCAACTTTAACTTTAACAGGCATATGACTATAAGGACTCCACGTACTTAGGGGGATCAATCCTTCGTACAATGTATTGTGCACAACCATTTCAACGCTAAGTGTAAACCCCTAAACATAGGGTTGTTCATCTCAGTATTTAGAGTACAAGTCTGCACCAAAGAAAGTTTGGTTTGGATAAGCTTTCAAGGGTAATTGAAGTTTAATAATCATCAACTAGGGAACTAGTTGAATCAACAACGCTTGATAATGTAATAGTTGTTTAATAACAACATAACTTAGAACATTTGAGAATCGTAAATGAACTGATTCTACATATCAAACTCATGCTTGAAATAACTATAGCGCATAAGCGTTCAATAAATTGAATAAAATGGTTAACCTTTGCTTGCGCAGTAAAATAAGCTAAGGTTCTAGTCTTATAACATTAGAAATGAAATTCCTGAACGTACATTTAACTGATAGCAAGTTGGAAACTAAAAACTTGCCCAACAATGTATTAACTCATGCAAAGAATTAAAACAGTTCAATAATAGAGACGAGATTTCAAAACTACGTTCATTATACAATAATATAACTTAAGAAACTTGTTTAACTGTAAACAAGTTAGAATGAATCAATCTATAAGAATTTCCAATAACATTAGAGTTAGAGTTTGCTTGAATAAATTTTAGGAACAATTGATTTATTCAATAACAGTTAAGATAAGAAAATTGCTCAATCAAAAGCATGAAGTTATACAATATAATAATAGAACTAGCTCAACGAAAGTGTAGAGTGTCTGCATAGTGTAAAGTGTTTGCATAGTGTTTTGCATAATAAAATCTTTTTATATAAAACAGAATACTTTTATAAAGTTATTTGTTTTATTAAACTATAAATAGAATATATTATATTTTATTATGCATAGTGTTGCATAGTGCCTGCATAGTGTTTTGCATAGTAAAATCTTTTTATATAAAACAGAATACTTTTATAAAGTTATTCGTTTTATTAGATTATAAATAGAATATATTATATTTTATTTAAAAGATTTTGCTTTAAATATGGACCGTCCGATTAAAAGTAAATCAATCTGGACCGTTCATGAATTAGTTACTATGCAGTCCATTCTTCTATAAATAGAAGCTCATTCCTTCATTATTTCTTACGAATTCACTGAAACTCTAGAGAGAGAAACTATAGAGAGAGTTATTCTTCTATAATCTTGAGTGTATTTCTTTAGAGTTTTAAGAAGCTTTGAGTGTAGTGTAAGTTTTCTTCAAGAATATTGTAAGACCCCAACTTATTAATGAATAAAATCAAATTTCCTCTAATTATTATTGTGAATAATAAGGTATTAATTTGATATAATACTTTGGTTATGGGTGAAATGTGCAAAATTTTCAAAATAAGCAAGTGGTTATAAAATATTCATTTATCGGGGAATATTCTTTCTGTCGGGGAATATTCGTACGATGGCGCAACCATTTGTGGGCCCCATAACGGATAACGGTCGGATGAAGAAAACGACAAAATTGAATAACAGCGTAGTTATTACCGTTAACACTGTTGAAATACCCGGTGGTTAAAATACAGTAATACGCGTGGTTGCACAAAGAAAGATACTTCAGATATTGCAGCATTGTTGAATTATTGATTCTTACGTAAGAAGGCACTATTCAATAATTGTTACAGTAATTACTGTTCAATACTTTATTTTATTGATTCAATAATTGTTGCGTTGATATTTTATATTATTGTTGCTCAATAATTGTCACTGCACATCATCTCCATTATCAGATCAATAATTCATATTATTTGGAATAATATTATTAGATAGCATTATTGGCAATGTCTAGAAAGTTTTGTCAAGGAGAGGTTTAGTCACCTAATTGCGTGTCAGTAAGGAGAAATCCTTATTGAAAAGCCCCCTCTTTCCTGGGAACGGCCTGGTTGTCATAATTGTGATTCTGTAATATTATTTGTGAATATTTAATTATTGATTTATATGATAAGAAAATATTTATTTATGCAGATTTAAATGATGGATTTATTTTATGTGGTTAATAATGAAGGAATTAATGCTGAGGTGTTTTATCAGTATTTTGTCGGATTGGAAGTATTAAAAATCATCCGTTTGTGGATCTCGGGTATTTTCTGATTGGAATTTGGAAAAACTTTCTTCTACAAAGTTGTAGAGAATTAAATTTCCTATGGAAACACGCGAGTTTCGAATTTTTCTAATAAAAGGGCCAATTTTTTTTTTTAATTACTGAAATTTCGGAAAATAAAATGATTTTTTATTAAATTATGGATGGGACCCACTTTTTGATTTTTCAAGCATGTGGGCTGTTGGTTTGTTTTTCAAAGAAGGCATGCTAGACTTGTTCAAAGCATACGTAGAGAATTTGTTGATTAAATAATATTATTTTATTCTTTAGTCTCCTATGGCGTTCTACCATTTTCCTATAAATACGCGCTTAGGTTAGAATTGAAAATCACACCAGAAAAAAGTTTTCTTTCTCTCTATATTGTTGAGCGTAGTTTAGTAAGTATTTTGATATTTTGAGAGTTGTAGTGCAAGTTCTTGTCAACACTATATCCAAAATTCAGTCAAAAATACAGTTATTTTGAGGTAAAGGATGTTATTTTCTTCTTAAAATGATATTTTCTTCAATATCATTATGCCGAAATATTGGTATGAACTTTTTTATTAAATTTGGAACTTTTTGTGTATCAAGTTACTATTCACGTATATTAGGCATTATTCACGAATCACTAAGACTATTCAATCGAAAAATAAAATTTTCTTCTTTTTGTCCAAGATGTCTATTATGGTTACTATCTTTGATTGTATCCATGTTTTGATCTTTATTTTTGAATTATGCTTCAAAATTGGTTATTATGAAGTATTATTGATCTTAGATAAACTGTGATACGAATTCCTAATATTTGTCCTTCTGTATCACTGGATTCGTTTTTTTTAAAATATTTTTCATCATCCTCAGTCCTAAATGATGATATCACTGAATATCTTTGGCCTGTAGTGCAAAGATGAATGATTACTAATGACTATCTTTGGCCAGAGTGCAAAGATGAACAGTGTTGAGATGAACATGACCAACCAAGTGATACAAATGAATATCTTTGGCTTCGTGTAGTGCAAAGATGAATATTTGATTCAAGATGTATATTGATTGATGTTCTGAGGATAAAATATTGATGATGGACTTTTAAATCTTAGAAGATAGTAGAATTCTTTCTCTACTTGACTCTTCTAATGGATTGTTGCTTCACTGCAGCTTGTTGATCTAAAACTTGTTGTCTATTATATTTTATCGTATTTTCCTCAAGAAGACTAATGATAATTTGTTGTATATTATCTTAGTCATAATATTTTTTCTTCGGGCTAGTTGAGCTCACCTTTTCCTTTTTGTTCCATTGTTCTTCTCTGTGAGGAGAGAATTTAGCGAGAACTAAATGGGGTATGGAGTGATGATTCAAGATAGTTGTTTAGCAGCCCTCACTATTTTGTAAAATAGTGTATCAATAATTGTAATGAGGACTCCTTTTTGAGTTTGTATACTATCTAGTATACAATATTTGTATTCAAACTCACGATATATGTGTTGTTGTATTTTGTACGACAATTATATTACTGAAGTTGTATTTGTTTCTATACCATGTATTCATGACTCAAGATGGGTGATGTATACCTGCTTTTGGGCGCCACAATTGGTATCAAAGCTTAGGATATGATCCCCTCGAGGGAGAGAGAGAGAATTCCTTCGCTAGTATGACTGACTAAGTTTATTTGGTGTTTATTTGGTTTATTCGGGTCGGAGTATAGGGATAATATATGACATGACTATTAACCCTTGTTTTATGGCGATTTTAAGAAACGGCAAATGAGAACGTTAATAATGGAGTAAATCAGACCATGGTGACACCTTTGATCACCACCCAAGGGAACGTGCAACAGGAAGGCAATATTCCTCCTGTAAACAACACTACCGAACAAATGATGAATGATGGGATGTTTAGAAGTTTTTTGCAGTTCATGCAAAACCAGACGAGGGAGACTCGTGCACAAAATACGGGTGGAAATGCTACCAATGCGCGGCTTGTCACAGCCAAGCAGTTCAAAGAGTTGGGACCACTAGAATTTAAGGGAAAATCGGATCCGATCATGGAGGAAATGTGGGTCAAGCAAATTACCAAGATATTCGATGTCTTGGGATGCACGGAAGAACAGAAGGTTCCATTCGCCACCTTTATGTTCCGCGGTGAGGCAGACTACTGGTGGAAGTATGTGAAGCATACCCAGCCAGCCGCACTTAGCATGTCGTGGGAAACATTTCAGAAACTATTCAATGAAAAGTACTTTCCTAAAAGTATTCTTCATATGAAGGAGGTGGAATTTATCAGAATGGAACAAAACAACATGATGGTGTCCCAGTACGAGGCGAAGTTTGCAGAGTTATCTAGGTTTGCACCTCATTTGGTAGAAAATGAGGAACCAATGACAAGGATGTTTCTGAGAGGTCTAAAGCCCGAGATTCGGCAATATCTTATCTCTCATAAATTTTCTTTATATTCAGATGTTGTAAACAGGGCTCAATTATTAGAGCGAGATAATGAGTATGTTCAACCAAGGGACCCCAACTGTATTCATACCGGCAATGCGATCATCGAAGCAATGAAAACCAGCAGGGAGGAAACATTCAGACAAAAGCGGTAACCACTCTGGTGGTAATCGTGGCCGTGATAATAGAAGGAGCGAGTCGGGAGGAGATTTCAAGAAGAGAAGGTACAACAATGATAATGTGAAGACGTCAGCACAAACATCAACTATTTTTAGGGGAGGAGAACGAGCACCAGTTGTTTGTTAAAAATGAGGGAAAGAGGGACACATCAGCCCAAACTGCCCACAATAATCCAAGGTGTGTTATAACTGTGGAAAGGAAGATCATATAGCTAGAGATTGTCTAGTTGCGAATCCAAGTTCAACAGGGATGGTGACTCCAAAGGTCATTCCGGACAAGTCAAAGTCGGTGGTTCTGGAAGGGCGTTTGTCGTGATCGCACAAAAACGCGAGAACCCAAACGAGGTGATCACGGTAAACTAATCATAAACTCTTGCTAAGTTTATACCTTATTAGATACCGGTTCTACCTATTCTTTTATCTCTCCTACTTGTGCTCAACGTTTAAACTTGAGTCCGGAGAAATTAGACCTTGACTTATCTGTTGAGACCCCGTTAGGAGAAACTTTTATTACATCTACTGTCTATAAATCTCGGTACCATCACATTACCTTCCGATCTTATTTTGTTGAAAATTCTTGCATTTGATGTGATTTTAGGGATTGATTGGTTAACCACGCATCATGCAAAAATTGATTATTTTCGTAAGGTTGTTAGTTTTCATATTCCTAACCAACCTATTATGCGAATTCAAACAATCAAACAATTAAACTCAATCACTATCATATCAAGCCATAAAGCTATTCGTTTATTGAAAAATGGAAGTCAAGCTTTCTTAGCCCATGTCACAGACTTCAACAAAAATACGTCAGATTTGAATACAATTTTCGTTGTTAGTGAATTTCCGACGATTTCAAAGAACTTCCTGCCTACCCCGAGCGTGAAGTTGAATTATTTATTGATCTTGAACTCCGCATAAAGCCCATTTCTAAAACCCCATATCGAATGGCTCTTATTAAACTTCGTGAGTTAAAGGTCCAACTACGTGGAGTTGTTGGACATCTGCTTCATTCTGTCCCCAAGACATCTCCTCGGGGTGATCCTGTTATTCAGAAAAGAAGAAAGACGGAGTATGCTACTTTGTATTGACTAATGAGAATCAATCATGTCACTATCAAGAATAGGTATCCGCTACCTCGCATTGATGACCTATTTGACCAGCTTGCAAGGAGCACATTTCTTTTCAAAGATCGATCTTCGCTCGGATATCATCAAATAAAGATTAAAATTGAGGATATTCCAAAACCGCCTTCGAACTCCGATGCGGCATTATGAATTCTTAGTCATGTCTTTTGATTGACTAATGCTCCCGTTGCTTTCATGGATATGATGAACCGTATATTCAAGGAATATTTGATTAGTTCGTTGTTGTCTTTATTGATGACATCCACATCTATTCCAAAAGCCACGAAGATCATGAGCACCATTTGAAGTCGGTATCGCAAAGGCTTCGTGATAACAAGCTATATGCCAAGTTAAAAGAAATGCGAGTTCGGCTCGAGGAAGTAGCATTCCTTGGGCATGTGGTGTCAAAACATGGAGTATCTGTCGACCCGTGCGAAAATTGAAGCCATACAAAGTTGGGAGCAACCAAAGTCGATGGATCAAGTAGCTTTACGGGCTTAAATGTTATTATCGGAGATTCGTGGAAGGATTTTCTCGAATCGCTACTCGTTAACTCAAATAACTCAGAAAGATATAAAATTCGGCTGGAGCGAGGATCGGTGAGAAGAGTTTTCAAGAACTCAAGAGAAGACTCATTTTAACTGCTGCTCGACAATACCATCCGGTTCGGATGGATTTGTTATCTACAAATGATGCTTCGAGCAAAGGGTTAGGATGTGTTCTCATGCAACATGGAAAAGTCATAGCCTATGCCTCATGACAACTCAAAGAATATGAGAGAGAATTATCCTACTCATGATTTGGAGTTAGCAGCAGTCGTTTTCGCGTTGAAGATCTGGATACACTACCTGTATGGGGAGAAAGTGGAGATCTATACAGTTCATAAAAGCCTCAAATATTTCTTCAACCAAAAGGAACTCAACATGCGGCAACGACGTTGGCTTGAACTATTGAAAGATTATGATCACACTATTCAATATCATCTTGGAAAAGCGAACGTAGTAGCTGACGCATTGAGTAGAAGATCATATGCGAGTACGAGTGAAATGTTGTTAACACAAAGGTCCATTTTGTATGACTTGCAAAGGATGGAGATAGAGATGAAGACTCCAAGTACCCACGTGATGATATCAAACATACGAGTAGAACCGACTTTAATCGATAAAGTTAAAGCTGCTCAAGCTACGGACATGGAGCTGATGCATATGAAGAAGAAAGTGCAAGAAGGTGCTATTCCAGAAGCAAGAATCGATGAAGAAGGAATACTTTGAGTCAACTCCAGACTTTGTGTTCCTAACGATTCTGACTTGAAGCATAGAATCATGATGGAGGCACACAACACACCGTTTGCAATCCATCCTGGGAGTACCAAAATGTATCATGATCTTCGACATACATTTTGGTGGAGCAATGTGAAAAGAGAGATCGCGGAGTTTATCTCGAGGTGTTTAACTTGTCAACGTATAAAGGCGGAGCATCAAATGCCAAAGGGTCCATTACAACCACTTGAGATTCTGAAATGGAAGTGGGAACACATTACTATGAATTTTGTTACGGGTCTTCCCAAGGTTTCTCAAGGCATGGATGCGATTTGGGTTATTGTTGATAGATTAACCAAGTCTGCCATTTCTTACCTATAAGTGAGACTTATTCCCTTGAACGTCTTGCTAGTATATACGTGAATGAGATTGTGAGATTGCATGGCATGCCAGTATCCATAATTTCGGATCGTGACCCAAGATTCACTTCACGATTTTGGGTTAGCTTGCAGAAAGCTATGGGCACGGATTTACGATTTAGTTCGGCATACCATCCTCAAACGGACGGACAATCAGAGAAGACTATTCAAACTCTTGAAGATCTATTAAGACTCTATGTCCTAGACTTTAAAGGAAGTTGGGATAAGTACCTGCCATTGGTGGAATTCTCCTACAACAACAGTTATCAGGCAAGTATAGGTGTGGCTCCATTCGAGGCGTTGTATGGAAGAAAATGTCGTTCTCCAGTATGCTGGGACGAGGTGGGTGAAGCAACATTGTTGGGACCAGAGTTGGTACGAATGACTACATAGAAGATCCAAACGATTCGACAACGTATACAAACGACACAGGATCGACAAAAAAGTTATGCGGATCTTCATCGGAAGGACGTGGAATTTAATATTGGGGATCATATATTGTTATGTGTTGCACCATGGAAGGGAGTTACAAGATTTGGGAAGAGAGGAAAGCTCAATCCACGATTTGTTGGTCCATTTGAAATTCTTGACCGAATAGAAAATGTGGCCTATAGACTCGCATTACCTCCAAGCATGTCTCATGTTCATAATGTTTTTCACATATCTATGCTTCGTAAATATGTTAAAGACCCGAACCACATTATTGAGTTAGAACCAGATGAGATAGCAGAAGATTTAACGTACGAGGAGGTACCTGTTAAGATCTTGGATAGGAAAGAGCATGTCCTACGCACGAAGGTTATACCACAAGTTAAGGTTTTGTGGAGAAACCATGCTATTGAAGAAATGACCTGGGAGTTAGAATCAGAAATGAAAGCGAGGTATCCTCACCTTTTCAAAACACCAGGTACGTACGTCAATTTCGAGGACGAAATTTTATAAGGAGGGGAGGTTGTAAGACCCCAACTTTGAAATGAATAAAATCAAATTTCCTCTAATTATTATTGTGAATAATAAGGTATTAATTTGATATAATACTTTGGTTATGGGTGAAATGTGCAAAATTTTCAAAATAAGCAAGTGGTTATAAAATATTCATTTGTCGGGGAATATTCGTTTGGTCGTGGAATATTCTTTCTGTCGGGAAATATTCGTACGACGACGCAACCATTTGTGGGCCCCATAACGGATAACGGTCGGATGAAGAAAATGATAAAATTTAATAACGACGTAGTTGTTACCGTTAATACTGTTGGAATACCCGATGGTTAAAATACGTGTCATAATACGTGGTTGCACAAGAAGACTGCAGATTGCATACAAAGATTGTTGAATTATTGATTCTTACGTAAGAAGGCACTACTCAATAATTGTTACGTATAATTATCGCTCAATATTTTATTTTATTGATTCAATAATTGTCAAGTTGATATTTTATATTATTGTTGCTTCAATAATTGTCACCGCACATCATCTCCATTATCGATCAATAATTCATATTATTTGGAATAATATTATTAGATATCATTATTGGCAATGTCTAGAAAGTTCTCACAAGGAGAGGTTTGGTCACCTAATCATACCAAGAAGGAGAAATCCTTATTAAAAGCCCCTCTTTCCGGGAACTACCGTTATCATAATTGTGTAATTCTGTAATATTATTTGTGAATAATTAATTATTGATTTATATGATAAGAAAATATTTATTTATGCGATTTAAATGATGGATTTATTTTATGTGGTTAAAATGAAGGAATTAATGTTTGAAGTGTATTATTTTTTGATTGGAAGTTTTAAAATCATCCGCTTAGGGATTTCGAATATTTTCTCATTAGAATTTAGAAAAACTTTCTTCTACAAAGTTGTAGAGAATTAAATTTTCTATGGAAACACGTGAGTTTCGAATTTTTCTGATAAAAGGGCTATTTTTATGAATTACTGAAGTTTCGGAAAATAAAATGATTTTTTATTAAATTATGGGTGGGACCCACTTTTTGATTTTTCAAGCATGTGGGCTGCTGGTTTGTTTTTCAAAGAAGGCATGCTAGACTTGTTTAAAGCATACGTAGAGAATTTGTTGATTAAATAATATTATTTTATTATTTAGTCTCCTATGGCGTTCTAGTATTTTCCTATAAATAGGCGCTTATGTTAGAATTGAAAATCACACCAGAAACAAGTTTTCTTTCTCTCTATATTGTCGAGCGTATTTTAGTAAGTATTTTGATACTTTGAGAGTTGTTATTCAGTGCAAGTTCTTGTCAGCACTATATCCAAAATTCAGTCAGAAATACTGTTATTTTGAGGTAAAGGATGTTATTTTCTTCTTAAAATGATATTTTCTTCAATATCATTATGCCGAAATATTGGTATGAACTTTTTTATCAAATTTGGAACTTTTTGTGTCGGGGTTACTATTCACGTATCTACCTTTATTCACGATATCTGACCTTATTCACGAATACAACACTATTCACCGAAAAATAAAATTTTCTTCTTTTTTGTCCAAGATGTCTATTATGGTTACTATCTTTGATTGTACCCATGTTTTGATCTTTATTTTTGAATTATGCTTCAAAATTGGTTATTATGAAGTATTATTGATCTTAGATAAACTTTGATACGAATCCATAATATTTGTCCTTCTGTCTCACTGGATTCATTTTTTTAAAAATATTTTTCATCATCCCCAGTCCTAAATGATGATATCGCTGAATATCTTTGGCCTGTAGTGCAAAGATGAATGATTACCTAATGAATATCTTTGGCCCGTAGTACAAAGATGAACAAGTGTTGATATGAACATGACCAACTAGTGATACAAATGAATATCTTTGGCCTGTAGTGCAAAGATGAATATTTGATTCAAGATGTATATTGATTGATGTTACAGGGATAAAATATTGATGATGGACTTTTAAATCTTAGAAGATAGTAGAATTCTTTCTCTACTTGACTCTTCTAATGGATTGTTGTTTTCGCTGCAGTTATTGATCTAAAACTTGTTGTCTATTATATTTTATCAGATTTTCCCTATTGAAGACTAATGATAATTTGTTTTATATTATCTTAGTCATAATATTCTTTACTGGGCTAGTTGAGCTCACCCTTTTCCTTTTTGTTCCATTGTTCTTCTCAAGAGGAGCGAATTTAGCAGGAACTAGCCGGGGTATGGAGTGATGATTCAAGATAGTTGTTTAGCAGTCCTCACTATTTTTGTATAATAGTGTATCAATAATTGTAATGAGGACTCCTTTTGAGTTTGTATACTATCTAGTATACAATATTTGTATTCAAACTCACAGTATATGTGTTGTCGTATTTTGTACAACAATTATATTACTGAAGTTATATTTATTTCTATACCATGTATCTGGCGACTCAAGATGGGTGATGTATACCTGTTTTGGGGGCGTCACAAATATCCTCGCCCTACCAGTCGGAATACTATTCTTTTACGGTAAGGGATATTATTTGTTGTACTCGTAAGGGGTATTCTTTCTTTCTTGTTCATGAAGAGAACTGCTGTTATTCCATTCTTTATTATTCTGTTGGAATAACCTGTATACGCAGGATATCCTATACTTGGTGAAATTCTTCTGTTATTCCATTCTTTATTATTCTGTTGGAACATCCTGTCTGTGCGTTTACGCATGACCTGGTTCCGTTGTTTATTATTCTATTGGAATATCCTATTTGTGCATCTACGGATGACCTGGTTCCATTATTTATCATTATGTTGGAACATCATGTCTGTGCTATACGCATGACCTGATTCCGTTAATTATTCTTCTGTTGGAATATCATGTCTATACGTTTACGCATGACCTGGTTCTATTATTTATTATTCTGTTGGAATAAACTGTCTGTGCGGTCTATCGCATGCCTGGTGATTTCTTTTGTTATTCCATTCTTTATTATACTCAGTTGGTTAAAGTTTTGACTTCTATACTCCATGAAATTAGTGGAATATCCTTGACATTTGCGCTTCATCCAGTATCTTTTCATGGAAATATTCTTCTGAGCATTCTTGAATTTTACTCCACAAAGCCGTATCATGTTGACAATTTGGACGTTATTGGTTCCTAGATAATTAATTCTTGAACTTGTTTTATTGAATTATTATGTCATTGTCATCATCCTCATGTTTATATTATGTTGAAAGTCATCAGTGGCCCGTAGTGCATAGATGAACTTGGTATGATTATGACCAGGGATTATTCGGTATAATCATGACCATAATGTTACAAATGATGTGGAAAAAGTCCTCATTGGCCCGTAGTGCATTGATGGACAATTTTTAGTATGATTATGGCAATGGATTCTCTTCGGCCAAGGGTGCAAAGATGAATTGTTTTATGGCATGATCATGACCATTAATGAAAAACACGATTATCTTTGACCCGTAGTGCATGAATAATTCATGGTCGTGTACTAAAGAATATCCTTGGCCTGTAGTGCAGGGATAATTTGATGATGTGGATTATTTATTAAGCTGAGTCTCAGCGATAAAAGTAATGAAAAACCTTTTAAATCATAGAAGATAGTAGATTTTATTCTCTACTTGACTCTTCTAATGAATTGCTTGTTCATTGCGAGCTTAAACTTGATGTTTGTTATATTTTATCGGTTTAACTTTTTGTTGAAGGCTAATGATAATTTATTCTGCATTATCTTAGGCATAATATTTCTTACTGGGCTAGTTGAGCTCACCCTTTTGCTTTTATTGTTCTCTTCAGGAAATGAGAACGTAGCAGGGACTAGTCGGGGGAAACAGAGTGATGGTCCTAGATGGTGCATTAGTAGTCCTCACTATTCTGTGAAATATTGTGATAATAAATGTAATAAGGACCCCATTGAGTTTGTATATTGTCTAGATGACAATATTTGTATTAAAACTCACAGCATATGTTTAGTCGTATTTTACACGACTGTTATATAATTAAGTTGTATTTGAATTTTGTACCATGTATTTGGCGACTCAAGACGGGTGATGTATACCTATTTTAGGGGCGTCATAGTTGGTATCAAAGCTTAGGGATATGATCCCTGGCTGAGATGTGAGACAAGAACTAGGAAGGGAGAGACGGGAATTCTTGCTAGTATGACCACATGACGCCCCAAATCCGGGTCTCTTTTCAACCCGACGAGATGGTGGTGCTCCACTTGCTATAGTTCACACAAACATTCAATTGAAATGCCTCAAAAGAACAAATATGTCTTATATATATTCCAAAACAATACTACCATTCCCCAGGTTCTTTATAACCATTACATTTTTTCTTGTCATAATATCAAATATTATCATTATAAACCTATACTATTACATAGGAAATCAACACATTCACTTTAGCCTTCTCTTTATCCTTGTAGAATCCTTCGGTCCATTCGGTCTAAGCTGCATTCATATGGTTCAAGCAAGAGTGAGCATAACAAGCTCAACAAGTACAACAATTTCATTTTAAAAGCATGCTTGAAACATAGGAATCGTATATCTTCAATAACTGAATAATCGATTAAAATACATTTGTTTATACATGTTCAAACTTACCTTATATCCGTACCAAAGAATTGGCATAGGATAGCGTTAGCAATTCTATATTGAAAGACTTGTAAAGAAATCAATCAATCTATCAAGATTAGTCTAGCCGAGTCAAAACTGGCATCGACTCTTTCTTCAAAACCATACATTCATCTCATAACTTGAATCATTTGAAAACCTGACTAACACAAAGGTTAGAGAAGGGTTTAGGAAAAACTAGCCTTCAGCGTCTGCTACCGAATAATTATGTTTCCTTTGAGTCTTTACAGTCTCTACAATACATAATCACATAACATACCACATTAGGTCATGAATGAACATACATAGTTCCTAAATAATCTTACTCTACTTCTCAATCTAATCCCGTATTAGATTTATTATTTATTGGTTCCGGCTTTCCGTCGTTCTTTTACATCATTCTTACTAACTTCGTTCTCTTATACTTAAGTGAAATTATTTCATTAATACAACTCGGTTCGAGTTAATTATCCTTCCTCACGGCTTACTAACGTCCGTACGTTATTTAATCAAAACTCGATCATTAAGTACGCTTATTGCATACCATTTGCGTTCATCTTCAATTGACTTACTTTAACTCTAAGTGATCATACTAGAGTTTTAATTATGACTTGATAATGTTTTAATTAAGTTTATTAGTTCGTTACTCAACAATTTCTGTTCATCGTCTTCTTGTAATCATTCTTTATTGTCTAGCTTTTAAGACTGGCGCTGCGATGCCGGTGATCCTTTGTTGTGTCGCGCTGCGGCGTCTTCCATTAGGGCTTGGAGACCGGACTCAGCGCTGCGGCGTGAGTCCCTTTGTTAACTATCGTGACTGCTTGGCCTGAGCTACGAGATGTCTGAAGCTCATTTTGGTATTTCTTTGCTCCCGATCGTTTAAGCTTGGAGACTTGGCACATGGCCTGGACTCTGAAACCATAGATAGTTTTGACAGATTTTCAACTTTGCGAGATTCTTACCCTTCCTTAGCATACTAGTTCTACCAATACCCCTTTCTCTAACAATGGAAGAGAAAGAGAATCATGGTTTAATATTACTTACCCTTTGATAACACTTGGTAAATCTTTGATCTTCTTCTTGCTAACCCTTCTTCTTCCTTCTTGCTTATTAAGAACTCAAGCTTCTCTAGCTTTTTCTCTCAAGCCATTAAGCTTTAAGTTGTTGTGGAAAATCTAATAATAGAAGTCTAGCTTTTATGTGCTTATTCGCTCAAGTAAATATGCTCTCAACTTAAGTTGGATGAAAAACTAACAACCAACAAAGGAATGCTTAAGCTCTCTATTTATAGGACATCCTAGGTTAGGGCATAAGGGTCATTAAGCCACTCCACCTCCTTACAATTCCAAGCTTAGCAACCAAGTAAACTTGCTCCCCACATTTACTTGCTCACCACGTAAGTTATCCATTGCTTAGCCCTTAAGTCTCTTGCTAATCACAACACTTGGTCACCACACTTACTTAATCATTAAGTATACTTGCTCCCCACAACACTTAGTCCTTAAGTTTACTTTGTCATCACTTATAAACACTTTGTGTGATCACCACACTAACTTAGCCTCTAAGTTTACTTGCTCCCTAATTTGGATCATCCATGGTTTGCCTCATGGGTTTAAACCAACTCTTATCCCATTGGATATTTACTTTGGGCCTTAGCTTAATTAACTTACTTAATCATTTGGGCTTCTAGCATAATTTTACTTTGGGCTTGTAATTAAACAAACATTGGGCTTGCATTAATAAATCTTTGGGCTTTACATTACAAACACTTAGGCTTGCACATTAATTCTATTGGACTTAACCATTTCCCTACACAATCCTACTAATTCGCATAATTGGCTTAAAGCCTTTACAACATATACTCCGTATAATTCTCAGTATTCTAACTCAGTATACTTATTACTCATATACGATATACCATCGTTCATACATTCTCGTATACTACCTCATATAGTATTCGTATTCATTACCTCGTACAATACATACGTATAATACGATCATCGCTTTATTTCATTTATCACATTACATTTCCTTTTCGTAAATCATTTTCCTTAAACGTTAGGTTTTAAGTCCACAGGCGAAATATTATATTTTTCATAACTGAAATATTATTGGATATTCCATCTCACCTCGATATTCTATCGTTCATGTATTTTTCTAAGTTCAAAAATAATTCTCGGCGTAAATCGTGAATAGTGTTTTTAGAAAATTTCTCGGAAAGCTTTTATTTTCATCTTGGAAATTCAAACACTTTAATTACGCCCGCGTACGAGCGTAATACTACGACGTTCTCGATATGTTTAGGTCATAGAATCGACCTTGATTAGCTTGCTCCATAAATAATCCATTAAATTCATTTAATAAAAAAAATTTAATTCTCAAAAATCCGATTTTCTTGAAATTACACTCTTCCCTCCTTATAAGGATTCGTCCCCGAATCTCGCTAATAATACCTACACCACATAGGATAATTTTTCCTTTATTTTAATCTCGAGTTCCCACAATGCTTCTTCGACATTGGGGTTCTTCTATTCACCTTCATCGAAGGTATTATCTTTCACACTTGACTTATCACTTCACTCGTTAACAATTTGAGTTGGAAGTTAAACACTTACTAACACATTTCGCTATCTTTATATCATCTCGCCATCCTTTTAACTCCTGGACTTATATGGAACTCAAATTCCTCCCTCAAAATAAGACTATACTTAGTCTTCTACTTATCCTGCATCATCTTCTTCATTTGCTTACATTCCTCATTACCTAGTTGTACTTCATTAACTCGTTTCATTATCGTGAATTGAGTCTATGTTTTAAATAACAATTCTACCCCTTCATTCCGTAATTTAACTTCTAACTCTGATCTTACCATTTCCGTTATTAACTCATTCTGAGTCGTTAGCATCGATAGCTTTCCCTACCCCTCCTACTTAACGCGTCGTCTACAACGTCTACCTTCCTTGAATGATATAAGATATCATAGTCTTCCCCCTACTGCATATTCAACTTTTCCTGTGTGAAGATATATTTCAGACTCTTAAAGTCCGTGTATATCTCACACTTCTCCTCGTATAAATACTATCTTCATATTTTTAATTCAAAAACTACTGCTGCCAATTATAGATCAAGTAGGATAGACCTCCTCATAATCCTCTAACTGGCGTGATGCATACACAATAACATTTCCAATTCATTTGAATTTGGTCGCGTACTGTGGAAATATCATATCCCCTTCCTTAAGTTCTAAGAATTCAATCTCTATCCTCCCTCAAATATTTGTAGGGAAATAATTTCTCAAAGAAAACCTTCTTGAATTGTTTCCACGTTACTGCATCTGTTCTAACCCCACCATGCTGAGCTTTCTACCAAAAGTTGTCTTCACTCTTCCTCGTGTAAGTCACAAAAGAAAACTTATGCATCTCACATACGCTTGTAATAACAAACGCCTTCTCTATTTCTTTTACCCCGGTATGGGCCTCGATTGGGTCTGTCGTTCCTTTGAACTCTAGCGGACCTATGCTTTTAAGCTCTTTAAAGGTAATCATTCTAGCTACCTTAGGTTTCGCGGGTACTCTACCCCCAGTTTGGGTAAATGCAGTCGTTAATAACTTAACGAACTCTTGCATAGGGTTGTTTTGACCCCATTAATTATCATTATGTGATTCCGCTTCCTTATTACATTATCTTCTCCCTGGCGACATTTTTAGATTAAATAAAATTTCATTATTATCTATTTACTTATTTCGTTATTAATAGCCACATACCAAATCGCATCATAACAAATCATTTCCATGAAAACTTCATTATATACATATGCTTCTTCATAGTTTGAAACTATTTACAATTTACGTCCATAGCCAAAAGCTATTACATTTTTTTATCCATGATTGAACTTTACAAAGTTGGGATTTACAAAAGACTACCCTTTTATACAAAAGAGGGCTTCACATCACTACACACATATTTATAACTCTAACGTTCTAATAATGCATAACAGCATCCTCATGTTTCTCATTTGCAATCATTGCTACAGTATCCCGACTAATCATATGATGGGTTTGTCCTGACTCCATGGAATAACAAGCAACCTTCAGCTTGAACTCCTTATGTGCACTCTCATGGATATAAGACATCCGTGCTATCTTCCGATCCTTCTCCCCCAGTTCTCTACGAAGCTCATCGACCTCCTTCTTAAAATCCCTAGCCTTATTTATCATGAGCACCTTCTCATCATGCTCGACTCAAAATCACATACCTGCAGACTCCTTCGCTACATAAAGAGCACTAATCTCTTCATTCTGCTTTACGCACAATCGCACTCGGTTGCACATTCTTGTCAATTCTTTGCGCCGAATACAATGCTTCCATTGTATCTGGAGGTGATGAAACTCAATGTAGGTACCACCGTAATGTAACCGATGTTACCTCTCTTTCTTCCTCCATATCATTCATCATCATACTATGGTATGGCGATATTTCCATCTCTCCCTCGGAGTAGTCTTCCTCAGAAAAGTACTCCTCTGCCTCCGACTCCTCTAGAATCACTATTGGTAATTCCGCTTGTCACCGGCATGGGTACAGTGCTCTACTTGGTTCACAAGCTCTTCGCTCCATCAAGTGTATATCTTTATACATCAAGCTATCGATCGACATCCTACAATAACACATATGTTGATTAGTACATAACACAGAATCGTATAAGCACAAATCACATTTAATTTATTTAGGGTTACTTTCCATCTTTTAAATCTTTTGATACTGAGTTTCCTCAATACCTTATTGACTCATTCAACTCAAGTAAAGCTCAAGTTTTTCTTCCTTTGAACTTCTCTTCCTTAACGAGGTTATGAGCCTAAGGTTCTTCCCCCCCTTAAGTTTTATAACCTAATACTTTGATATCAACTTTGTGGCCTTCTAAATTCGGGTCTCTTTCAACCCGATGATGGTGCTTACGGTGCTACAGTTCACACAAACATTCAATTGAAATGCCTCAAAAGAACGAATATGTCTTATATATATTCCAAAATAATACTACCATTCCCCAGGTTCTTTATAACCGTTACATTTGTTCTTGTCATAATATCAAATATTATCATTACAAACCTATACTATTACATAGGAAATCAACACATTCACTTTAGCCTTCTCTTTATCCTTGTAGAATCCTTCGGTCCATTCTTCTAAAATAAGTCAGCATTCATATGGTTCAAGCAAGAGTGAGCATAACAAGCTCAGCAAGTACAACAATTTCATTTTAAAAGCATGCTTGAAACATAGGAATCGTATATCTTTAATAACTGGATGATAGTTACGAAGTACTATCAATACTTCAAAATAGCTTTCCTTTTTCCTTCAAAACATTTTACAATAACAATATTCATCAATTCATCAATTCTCGTTCAAGACGTGAACGTCTTATAGTTTCTTTAAAAGGACAACCCGCATTTAAGTCCGTAAGTCCCAAGATAGCTTACGAGAACAACTAGGTGATCAGCCTATAATACCCTATGTTGATCAGCACTACATCCATTAAACGTGTATACGTTTAAGTTGTGGCAACCTCACGTGCCCATCGAATAATCGATGAAAATACATTTCTTTATACATGTTCAAACTTACCTTATATCTGTACCAAAGAATTGGGATAGGATAACGTTAGCAATTCTATATTGAAAGACTTGTAAAGAAATCAATCAATCTATCAAGATTAGTCTAGCCGAGTCAAAACTGGCATCGACCCTTTCTTCAAAACCATACATGCATCTCATAACTTGAATCATTTGAAAACCTGACTAACACGAAGGTTAGACAAGGGTTTAGGAAAAACTTGCCTTCAAAATACGCTCACTCAGAATAATTACGTTTCCTTTGAGTCTTTACAGTCTCTACAATACATAATCACATAACATACCACATTAGGTCATGAATGAACATACATAGTTCCTAAATAATCTTACCCTACTTCTCAATCTAATCCCGTATTAGATTTGTTATTTATTGGTTCCGGCTTTCCGTCGTTCTTTTAAATCATTCTTACTAACTTCGTTCTCTTATACTTAAGTGAAATTATTTCATTAATACAACTTTGGTTCGAGTGAATTATCCTTCCTCACGGCTTACTAACGTCCGCAGACGTTATTTAATCAAACTTCGATCATTATTGATTAAAATACGCTTATTGCATACCGCTTATGTTCATCTTCAATTGACTTACTTTAACTCTAAGTGATCATACTAGAGTTTTAATTATGACTTGATAATATTTTAATTAAGTTTATTAGTTCGTTACTCAACAATTTCCCTTCATCTTCTTCTTGTAATCATTCTTTATTGTCTAGCTTTTAAGATCCTGTTTGTACACCTTTGGTGATCCTTTGTTGTGTCGTATTTGCTGGCCGCCCATTAGGGGCTTGGAGAACTACTCGACCTCACTACGCGAGCTTGTTGCGATGTCTGAAGCTCATTTTGGCACTACTGGTCGATCGTTTAAGCTTGGAGTCGCGTCGCGACGCGGACTCTGAGCCACAGATAGTTTTGACAGATTTTCAACTTTGCGAGATTCCCGGACTCGTAACTTCTTCGTTATAAGTTCGAATTGGCTCCTTCAAGAGCCTACGGTTCATAAATTACGTACTCTATGCGTTCATGCAAGAATTTTATCTATTCAACTTCGTTTGCTAAAATTTCACATATTAGTCCCTTTTTAACGAAAACGATAAACGTTCGTGAACGTTCAACGCTCGTTTCTTCGTTCTAAGTTAGAATCCAACCATTTTCAAGTCCGTAACTCTATAATGACAAATATGACTTGTCTCCATTGAAAACCAATGTATCCAAGCTCAATATCAAAATTCGACTTCCATTCCGAAAATTTCACGAATTCGACGATCGTCGTCTAATCGTGTGAATTCCGGCGAAACTTCGTTTCTTGAGATTTTTAAACCATTTCACTTGGATTCAATCCATTATACTATCATTTTGACAAACATGCTTCGTTAACTTATATTCATGATAAGTCATTACCTATTCTTGATGATTTTTGCAACTTATTAAAGTATAAAATACTTAATTTTATTTCATGACTTATGTCTTATTTTCATATGACTTATTAATGAGTTGAGTCCTTTAATCATTATTCTTACATCTTCTTATCACACTAGTGCCATTATTGTAAACATGTTACAAGTTCTTACAATTTCTTATTAAGTTCCTACTAACTTCATCACCATTATCACATGACAAGTTTTTACAAGATCTTCATAAGTTCATAACTTATATAAGTAGAAATGACTTATTCATGACTTATTACGACTTAAGCCCATTAACCATTCATTATTACCCTTCCTTAGCATGCTAGTTCTACCAATACCCCTTTCTCTAACAATGGAAGAGAAAGAGAATCATGGTTTAATATTACTTACCCTTTGATAACACTTGGTAAATCTTTGATCTTCTTCTTGCTAACCCTTCTTCTTCCTTCTTGCTTATTAAGAACCCAAGCTTCTCTAGCTTTTTCTCTCAAGCCATTAAGCTATAAGTTGTTGTGGAAAATCTAATAATAGAAGTCTAGCTTTTATGTGCTTATTCTCTCAAGTAAATAAGCTCTTAACTTAAGTTGGATGAAAAACTAACAACCAACAAATGAATGCTTAATCTCTCTATTTATAGGACATCCTAGGTTAGGGCATAAGGGTCATTAAGCCACTCCACCTCCTTACTATTCCAAGCTTAGCAACCAAGTAAACTTGCTCCCCACATTTACTTGCTCACCACATAAGTTATCCATTGCTTAGCCCTTAAGTCTCTTGCTAATCACAACACTTGGTCACCATACTTACTTAATCATTAAGTATACTTGCTCCCCACAACACTTAGTCCTTAAGTTTACTTTGTCATCACTTATAAACACTTTGTGTGATCACCACACTAACTTAGCTTCTAAGTTTACTTGCTCCCAAATTTGGATCATCCATGGTTTGCCTCTTGGGTTTAAACCAACTCTTATCCCATTGGATATTTACTTTGGGCCTTAGCTTAATTAACTTACTTAATCATTTGGGCTTCTAGCATAATTTTACTTTGGGCTTGTAATTAAACAAACATTGGGCTTGCATTAATAAATCTTTGGGCTTTACATTACAAACACTTAGGCTTGCACATTAATTCTATTGGACTTAACCATTTCCTACACAATCCTACTAATTCGTTACAATTGGCTTAAAGCCTTACAACATATACTCCACGTATAATTCTCGTATTCTAACTCGTATACTTATTACTCATATACGATATACCATCGTTCATACATTCTCGTATACTACCTCATATAGTATTCGTATTCATTACCTCGTACAATACATACGTATAATACGATCATCGCTTTACTTCATTTATCACATTACATTTCCTTTTCATAAATCATTTTCCTTAAACGTTAGGTTTTAAGTCCACAGGCGAAATATTATATTTTCCATAACTGAAATATTATTGGATATTCCATCTCACCTCGATATTCTATCGTTACGTATTTCTCGGAAGTTCAAAAATAATTCCCGAGCAGAAATGCGTGAATAGTATTTTTCAGAAAATTTCTCGGAAAGCTTTTATTTTCGTCTTCGAAATTCAAACACTTTAATTCTACCACGTAGCCAAAATACTACAACGTTCTGATATGTTTAGGTCATAGAACGACCTTCAATTAGCTTGCTCCATAAATAATCCATTAAATTCATTTAATAAAAAAAATTAATTCTCAAAAATCCAATTTTCTCGGGGCGTTACACTCTTCCCTCCTTATAAGGATTCTGTCCCCAGAATCTCGCTAATAATACCTATACCACAGAGGATAATTTTTCCTTTATTTTAATCTTGAGTTCCCACAATGCTTCTTCGACATTGGAGTTCTTCCATTTCAACTTCATCGAAGGTATTATCTTTTCACACTTGACTTATCACTTCCTGTTAACAATTTGAGTTGGAAGTTAAACACTTACTAACACATTTCGCTATCTTTATATCATCTCAGTTACCCTTTTAACTCGGACTTATATGGAACTCAAATTCCTCCCTCAAAATAAGACTATACTTAGTCTTCTACTTATCCTGCATCATCTTCTTCATTTGCTTACATTCCTCATTACCTAGTTGTACTTTATTAACTCGTTTCATTATCGTGAATTGAGTCTATGTTTTAAATAACAATTCTACCCCTTCATTCCGTAATTTAACTTCTAACTCTGATCTTACCATTTTCGTTATTAACTCATTCTGAGTCGTTAGCATCGATAGCTTTCCCTACCCCTCCTACTTAACGCGTCGTCTACAACGTCTACCTTACTTGAATGATATAAGATATCATAGTCCTCCCCCTACTGCATATTCAACTTTTCCTGTGTGAAGATATATTTCAGACTCTTAAAGTCCGTGTATATCTCACACTTCTCCCCGTATAAATACTATCTTCATATTTTTAATTCAAAAACTACTGCTGCCAATTATAGATCAAATAGGATAGACCTCCTCATAATCCTCTAACTGGCGTGATGCATACACAATGACATTTCCAATTCATTTGAATTTGGTCGTGTACTGGGGAAATATCATATCCCCTTGCTTAAGTTCTAAGAATTCAATCTCTATCCTCCCTCAAATATTTGTATGGAAATAATTTCTCAAAGAAAACCTTCTTGAATTGTTTCCACGTTACTGCATCTGTTCTAACCCCACCGTGGTGAGCCTTCTACCAAAAGTTGGCTTCACTCTTCCTCGTGTAAGTCACAAAAGAAAACTTATGCATCTCACATACGCTTGTAATAACAAACGCCTTCTCTATTTCTTTTACCCCAGTATGGGCCTCGATTGGGTCTGTCGTTCCTTTGAACTCTGGCGGACCTATGCTTTTAAGCTCTTTAAAGGTAATCATTCTAGCTACCTTAGGTTCGCGGGTACTCTACCCCCAGTTTGGGTAAATGCAGTCGTTAATAACTTAACGAACTCTTGCATAGGGTTGTTTTGACCCCATTAATTATCATTATGTGATTCCGCTTCCTTATTACTTTATCTTCTCCATGGCGACATTTTTAGATTAAATAAAATTTCATTATTATCTATCTACTTATTTCGTTATTAATCGCCACATACCAAATCGCATCATAACAAATCATTTCCATGAAAACTTCATTATATACATATGCTTCTTCATAGTTTGAAACTATTTACAATTTACGTCCATAGCCAAAAGCTATTACATTTTTATCCCGCAATTGAACTTTACAAAAGTTGGGATTTACAAAAAGACTACCCTTTTATACGAAAGAGGGCTTCACATCACTACACACATATTTATAACTCTAACGTTCTAATAATGCATAACAGCATCCTCGTGTTTCTCATTTGCAATCATTACTTTCTGATATCCCGACTAATCATATGACGGGTTTGTCCTGACTCCATAGAATAACAAGCAACCTTCAGCTTGAAATCCTTATGTGCACTATCATGGATGTAAGACATCCGTGCTATCTTCCAATCCTTCTCCCCCAGTTCTCTACGAAGCTCATCGACCTCCTTCTTAAAATCCCTAGCCTTATTTATCATGAGCACCTTCTCATCATGCTCTGACTCAAAATCTGCTTCTGCAGACTCCTTCGCTACATAAAGAGCACTAATCTCTTCATTACATTTACACTTTAATCGCACTCGATTGCACATTCTTTGTCAATTCTTTGCCAGATCAATGCTTCCATTGTATCTCGGAGGTGATGAACTCAATGTAGGTACCACCGTAGTAACCGATGTTACCTCTCTTTCTTCCTCCATATCATTCATCATACTAAGGTATGACGATATTTCCATCTCTCCCTCGGAGTAGTCTTCCTCAGAAAAGTACTCCTCTGCCTCCGACTCCTCTAGAATCACTATTGGTAATTCCGCCACTGGCATGGGTACAGGCTCTACTTGGTTCACAAGCTCTTCGCTCACCGCGTGTATATCTTTATACATCAAGCTATCGATCGACATCCTACAATAACACATATGTTGATTAGTACATAACACAGAATCGTATAAGCACAAATCACATTTAATTTATTTAGGGTTACTTTCCATCTTTTAAATCTTTTGATACTGAGTTTCCTCAATACCTTATTGACTCATTCAACTCAAGTAAAGCTCAAGTTTTTCTTCCTTTGAACTTCTCTTCCTTAACGAGGTTATGAGCCTAAGGTTCTTCCCCCCCTTAAGTTTTATAACCTAATACTTTGATATCAACCTGTGACGCCCCCAAATTCGGGTCTCTTTCAACCCGACAGATGGTGCCCCACGGTGCTACAGTTCACACAAACATTCAATTGAAATGCCTCAAAAGAACGAATATGTCTTATATATATTCCAAAATAATACTACCATTCCCGAGGTTCTTTATAACCGTTACATTTGTTCTTGTCATAATATCAAATATTATCATTACAAACCTATACTATTACATAGGAAATCAACACATTCACTTTAGCCTTCTCTTTATCCTTGTAGAATCCTTGATCCATTCGGTCTAAAATTGCATTCATATGGTTCAAGCAAGAGTGAGCATAACAAGCTCAAGAAGTACAACAATTTCATTTTAAAAGCATGCTTGAAACATAGGAATCGTATATCTTTAATAAGCGGATGATAGTTCACAATACTATCAATACTTCAAAATAGCTTTCCTTTTTCCTTCAAAACATTTTACAATAACAATATTCATCAATTCATCAATTCTCGTTCAAGACGTGAACGTCTTATAGTTTCTTTAAAAAGGACAACCCGGCACGAAGTCCGTAAGTCCGGCATAGCTTACTAGAACAACTAGGTGATCAGCCTATAATACCCTATGTTGATCAGCACTACATCCATTAAACGTGTATACGTTTAAGTTGTGGCAACCTCACGTGCCCATCGAATAATCGATGAAAATACATTTCTTTATACATGTTCAAACTTACCTTATATCTGTACCAAAGAATTGGGATAGGATAACGTTAGCAATTCTATATTGAAAGACTTGTAAAGAAATCAATCAATCTATCAAGATTAGTCTAGCCGAGTCAAAACTGGCATCGACCCTTTCTTCAAAACCATACATGCATCTCATAACTTGAATCATTTGAAAACCTGACTAACACGAAGGTTAGACAAGGGTTTAGGAAAAACTTGCCTTCAGCGTCTGCTACCGAATAATTACGTTTCCTTTGAGTCTTTACAGTCTCTACAATACATAATCACATAACATACCACATTAGGTCATGAATGAACATACATAGTTCCTAAATAATCTTACCCTACTTCTCAATCTAATCCCGTATTAGATTTGTTATTTATTGGTTCCGGCTTTCCGTCGTTCTTTTAAATCATTCTTACTAACTTCGTTCTCTTATACTTAAGTGAAATTATTTCATTAATACAACTCGGTTCGAGTTAATTATCCTTCCTCACGGCTTACTAACGTCTGTACGTTATTTAATCGAAACTCGATCATTATTGATTAAGTACGCTTATTGCATACCGTTTGCGTTCATCTTCAATTGACTTACTTTAACTCTAAGTGATCATACTAGAGTTTTAATTATGACTTGATAATATTTTAATTAAGTTTATTAGTTCGTTACTCAACAATTTCCCTTCATCTTCTTCTTGTAATCATTCTTTATTGTCTAGCTTTTTAAGGTAGGTATTTGGCCTGGTGATCCTTTGTTGTGTCGTGACTGTGGCCGCCTATTAGGGGCTTGGAGGCCGGACTTCGGATCATGCGGCGCGAGCTTGCAGTGTCTGAAGCTCATTTTGGCACTACGGTGCCGATCGTTTAAGCTTGGAGTCGCGTCGCGACGCGGACTCTGAGCCACAGATAGTTTTGACAGATTTTCAACTTTGCGAGATTCCCGGACTCGTAACTTCTTCGTTATAAGTTCGAATTGGCTCCTTCAAGAGCCTACGGTTCATAAATTACGTACTCTATGCGTTCATGCAAGAATTTTATCTATTCAACTTCGTTTGCTAAAATTTCACATATTAGTCCCTTTTTAACGAAAACGATAAGCGTTAGTGAGCGTTCAACGCTCGTTTCTTCGTTCTAAGTTAGAATCCAACCATTTTCAAGTCCGTAACTCTATAATGACAAATATGACTTGTCTCCATTGAAAACCAATGTATCCAAGCTCAATATCAAAATTCGACTTCCATTCCGAAAATTTCACGAATTCGACGATCGTCGTCTAATCGTGTGAATTCCGGCGAAACTTCGTTTCTTGAGATTTTTAAACCATTTCACTTAGATTCAATCCATTATACTATCATTTTGACAAACATGCTTCGTTAACTTATATTCATGATAAGTCATTACCTATTCGTGATGATTTTTGCAACTTATTAAAGTATAAAATACTTAATTTTATTTCATGACTTATGTCTTATTTTCATATGACTTATTAATGAGTTGAGTCCTTTAATCATTATTCTTACATCTTCTTATCACACTAGTGCCATTATTGTAAACATGTTACAAGTTCTTACAATTTCTTATTAAGTTCCTACTAACTTCATCACCATTATCACATGACAAGTTTTTACAAGATCTTCATGAGTTCATAACTTATATAAGTAGAAATGACTTATTCATGACTTATTACGGCTTAAGTCCATTAACCATTCATTCTTACCCTTCCTTAGCATGCTAGTTCTACCAATACCCCTTTCTCTAACAATGGAAGAGAAAGAGAATCATGGTTTAATATTACTTACCCTTTGATAACACTTGGTAAATCTTTGATCTTCTTCTTGCTAACCCTTCTTCTTCCTTCTTGCTAACCCTTCTTCTTCCTTCTTGCTTATTAAGAACCCAAGCTTCTCTAGCTTTTTCTCTCAAGCCATTAAGCTATAAGTTGTTGTGGAAAATCTAATAATAGAAGTCTAGCTTTTATGTGCTTATTCTCTCAAGTAAATAAGCTCTCAACTTAAGTTGGATGAAAAACTAACAACCAACAAATGAATGCTTAATCTCTCTATTTATAGGACATCCTAGGTTAGGGCATAAGGGTCATTAAGCCACTCCACCTCCTTACTATTCCAAGCTTAGCAACCAAGTAAACTTGCTCCCCACATTAACTTGCTCACCACATAAGTTATCCATTGCTTAGCCCTTAAGTCTCTTGCTAATCACAACACTTGGTCACCACACTTACTTAATCATTAAGTATACTTGCTCCCCACAACACTTAGTCCTTAAGTTTACTTTGTCATCACTTATAAACACTTTGTGTGATCACCACACTAACTTAGCTTCTAAGTTTACTTGCTCCCAAATTTGGATCATCCATGGTTTGCCTCATGGGTTTAAACCAACTCTTATCCCATTGGATATTTACTTTGGGCCTTAGCTTAATTAACTTACTTAATCATTTGGGCTTCTAGCATAATTTTACTTTGGGCTTGTAATTAAACAAACATTGGGCTTGCATTAATAAATCTTTGGGCTTTACATTACAAACACTTAGGCTTGCACATTAATTCTATTGCACTTAACCATTTCCTACACAATCCTACTAATTTGTTACAATTGGCTTAAAGCCTTACAACATATACTCCATTATAATTCTCATTATTCTAACTTCGTATACTTATTACTCATATACGATATACCATCGTTCATACATTCTCGTATACTACCTCATATAGTATTCGTATTCATTACCTCCTACAATACATACGTATAATACGATCATCGCTTTACTTCATTTATCACATTACATTTCCTTTTAAGTAAATCATTTTCCTTAAGCGTTAGGTTTTTAAGTCCACAAAGCGAAAATATTACATTTTCATAACTGAAATATTATTGGATATTCCATCTCACCTCGATATTCTATCTTTACGTATTTCTCGGAAGTTCAAAAATAATTCCCAAGCAGAAATGCGTGAATAGTGTTTTTCAGAAAATTTCTCAGAAAGCTTTTATTTTCGTCTTGGAAATTCAAACACTTTAATTCTACCACGTAGCCAAAATACTACGACGTTCTGATATGTTTAGGTTATAGAATGACCTTCAATTAGCTTGCTCCATAAATAATCTATTAAATTCATTTAATAAAAAAAAAATTAATTCTCAAAAATTCGATTTTCTCGGGGCGTTACATGACCTACCTAAGTTTATTTAGTATTTAATTGGTCGGTCAGAGTATAGAGATAATATGTGATATGTTAATTAACCCTTGTTTTGTGGCATTATTTGAAAATGGCATCTGAAAATGTTGAGATAAGCAATGGAGCACAGGTGACCGTTGAGTCTCCACAAATCAATAATCAGGACAATATGCAACAGGATGGCGATAATCCTCCTGTAAACAACAACACTGATCAATTGACGAACGACGGTACGTTTAGGAGCTTTTTAGAATTCATGCAACATCAGGCGAAGGCGGCTCCTGTTCATAATGCAGGAGGAAACAATGGCAACCCAGGGTTGGTCACCGCTAAGCAATTCAAGAGGTGGGACCACGAGTTTTTGGGAAAGCGAGAACCACTTAAGGCGGAGACATGGTTAAAGCGGATCACCAAGATATTTGATGTCTTGGGATGCTCCGAGACAAAAAGGTTCCTTTGCCACCTTTATGTTGCATGAAGAAATGATTACTTGTGGGAATCAGTAAAAGCGTAACTTGACTGGCCTTTTCAAGATGTCTTGGGAGAAGTTCCAAGAGCTATTCAATGACAAGTACTTTCCTGAAAGCATTCATCACATGAAGGAGGTGGAATTTATCAAGTTAGAGCAACACAACATGACTGTGTCGCAGTACGAAGCCAAGTTTATCGATTTGTCCCAATTTGCGTCCCATTTGATTGATAATGAGAAGAGAATGACGCGAATATTTCTAAGAGGTTTGAAACCTGAGATACATCAATATCTTATCTCTCATAAACTGTGTTTGTATTCAGATGTTGTTAATAGGGCTTAGTTATTGGGCGCGATAATGAGTCAACCCAACCAAAAGAGGCGGTAAACAAAATGATAATCTGCGGTGATAACGATCGTCAAAAGCGGTGACAATAAGCATGGAGGAATCAACATGCCAAAAATGGTAACCACTTCGATGGTACTCATGGTCAAAACAATAAGAATGGACATTTCAAGAAGAAAAAGTTCAACAATGACGTGAAGACGTCGGCACCAGCACCCGTTTCAAAGGAAGAAGAGCGACCAGCGGTCGTATGTTTCAAATCTTGCGACAAGAGGACACATCGTCCAAAACATGCTTGACAATCCAAAACGTGTTTTAATTACGGAAGAGAAGGTCACCTAGCTCGATTTTATCGTATGGTGAAGTCGAGTCCATTTGGGATAGTAATGCCAAAGGATGTCCCCGGACAAGCTAAAACCGAGTAGTTTAAGAGCATTTTTTTTACGTGACAAGGAACTTTGAATAAAATTATCACGGGTATGTTAGTCATAAACTCTTGCGAAGTCTATCTGAAGTGTTGAATCTGGGTTCTACTTACTCTTTTATTTCACCTAGTTGTGTTCAATGTTTGAAGTTAACTCCGGAGAAGTTAGACTTTTATATATCTGTTTAAACTCAGTTGGGAGAAACCTTCGTTACCTCCACTATTTATAAATCTTGTTCAAATCAACACTTCCACGTTACGTGTCGATCTTGTCTCTTTGAAAATACTTGCCTTTGATGTGATTTTTGGAAACGATTGGTTAACTACTCATCGTGTTTTTCGTAAGGTTGTTAGCTTTCATACTCCTAACCAACCTGTTATGTGAATTCAAAGTAACCAAACCACTAAAGTCAATCATTGTCATATCAAGCCATAAGTAAAGAGCCCCGATCCTTTCGTTGTTGACTTCCTTGTGTGGAATGCACCGAAGCCAGACTTTCCGTAGGAGACGTTGTGAATGACGATGGCATGTTTATAAGTATCAATGTGACGTGTTATCCAAGTCTTGGATGAGAGTCACAGTTTTGAATGATATTTCTATTTTTAATAAATTTCCTGACGTATTCTCGAAGAACTTCTTAGTCTACCCCTAGAGCGTGAAATCGAATTTTGTATTGACCCTAGTACAAAACCCATTTCTAAAACCCTCAAATATTTCTTTACTTAAAACGAACGTAACATACGCCAAAGACGTTGGCTCGAGCTGTTAAAAATTATGATCGTACCATGCAATATCATCGTGGAAGTGCGACGTGGTAGCTGACGCGTTGAGTAGAAGATCGTATTCAAGTGAGATGTTGTTAACACAAAGACCCATTTCATATAACTTACAAATGATGAAGATAGAGTTAAAGACTCTAGGGACCCACGTGAAGATAACAAATATACGATTAGAATCGACTTTAATCGATAAAGTTAAAAGCAAGCTCAAGCTACATACGGGTGATGAATCGAAGAAGAAGGTACAAGAGGCGTTATTCAAGAAGAAAGAATCGACGAAGAGAGGAAATCTCAACCCTCGATTTAATTGGCCCATTTGAAATCCTCGATGAAGTAGGAACTGTGGCCTATAGACTCGTTTTACCGCCAAGTATGTTGCATGTTCAAAACTTTTTTTTTACTTATCGATGTTACGTAAATATGTGGATGACCCGAACCACATTATTAAATTAGAACTAAACGATATAGCAGAAGATTTAACGTATGAGGAGATACGTGTTAAAATCTTGGATAAGAAGGATCGTATTCAACACCCAAAGGTTATACCTCAAAATTAGAATCGAAATGAAGTCAAGGTATCCTCACCTCTTCGGTATACCCGAGTACGTCGTAAATTTCGAGGCAAAATTTCATAAGGAGGAGATTGTGAGACCCCAGATTTTTTGAATAAAGATTTAATTTTCTCGAAATATTTTTTTTAATATTATGGTGTGGATTCGAGATAGTGTTATAGTTGTGGGTAGTATTTATAAATTTTGAAAAGTATGCAAGTTGTTGTATAATATTCGATTGGTCGGGGAATATTCTTTTTGTCGGAGAATATCCGTATGCGATGGTACAATCATTGGTGGACCCTAGCGGAATTATTATCGGATTGAGAAAAGCGACAAAAATATTTTATGAAAATAACGGCGGAAGTTTTACAGTTAATCTTGTTGAACTACTTTCGGTAGTAAAAATGCGATGTCTGGCGTGGTGGCATAGTAGCACACGGTATTAATTATTGATGCTTACGTGATAAGTCACTCAGTTTTGTTTTATTAGTATTATTAATGTAATAAAAGCGAAAAGCTTTTATATAAAACAAAATACTTTTATAAAGTTATTAGTTTTATTAGACTATAAATAGAATATATTATATTCTATTATGTATAATGTTTTGCATAGTAAAATCTTTTTATATAAAACAGAATACTTTTATAAAGTTATTTGTTTTATTAGACTATAAATAGAATATATTATATTTTATTATGCATAATTATATATATAGTGTTTTGCATAGTAAAATCTTTTTATATAAAACAGAATACTTTTATAAAGTTATTCGTTTTATTAGATTATAAATAGAATATATTATATTTTATTTAAAAGATTTTTTTTTAAATATGGACTGTCCGATTAAAAGTAAATCAATCTGGACCGTTCATGAATTAGTTACTATGCAATCCATTCTTCTATAAATAGAAGCTCATTCCTTCATTATTTCTTACGAATCACTGAAACTCTAGAGAGAGAAACTATAGAGAGAGTTCTTCTTCTATAATCTTGAACATATTTCTTTAGAATTTTAAGAAGCTTTTAGCGTAGTGTAAGTTTTCTTCAAGAATATCCTCGCCCTACCAGTCGGAATACTATTCTTTTACGGTAAGGGATATTATTTGTTGTACTTTCGTAAGGGGTATTCTTTCTTTCTTGTTCATGAAGAGAACTTACATTATTCCATTCTTTATTATTACATTGGAATAACTTTTGTATATCTGGATACCTATACTTGGTGAAATTCTTACATTATTCCATTCTTTATTATTACATTGGAACATCACATGCGTGCGTTTACGCATGACTGACATTCCGATTTTTATTATTACATTGGAATATCCTATCGTAAGGTCTATCGCATGACTGGTTCCATTATTTATCATTCTGTTGGAACATCATATATGCATGCTTTTACGTATGACTTGGTTACATTAATTATTATTACATTGAATATCACATACGTATGCGTTACGTATGACTGATTCCGTTATTTATTATTACATTGGAATAACTTTTGCATGCATCTTATCGCATACTTTGGTGATTCTTTTGTTATTCCATTCTTTATTATACTCGGTTGGTTAAAGTTTTGACTTATATACTCCATGAAATTAGTGGAATATCCTTGACATTTGCGCTTCATCCAGTATCTTTTTATGGAAATATTCTTCTGAGCATTCTTGAATTTTACTCCACAGAGCAGTATCATGTTGATAATTTGGACGTTATTGGTTCCTAGATAAATTAATTCTTGAACTTGTTTTGTTAAATTATTATGTCATTATCATCATCCTCATGTTTATATTATGTTGAAAGTCATCTATGGCCCGTAGTGCATAGATGGACTCGATATGATTATGAGCGAGGATTATTCGATATAATCATGGCCCGTAATGTTACAAATGATGTGGAAAAAAGTCCTCATTTGGCCCGTAGTGCATTGATGGAGAGTTTTTGGTATGATTATGGCTATGGATTCTCTTGACCAGGGTGCGAAGATGAATTATTTTATGGCATGATCGGGGAAGGTGATGAAAACACGATTATCTTTGGCCGTAGTGCATGAATAATTCGTGGTCGTGATACTAAAGAATATCCTTGGCACATAGTGCGGGGATGATTTGATGATTTGGATTATTTATTAAAAATTTGAGTCTCGGCGATAAAAGTTATGAAAAACCTTTTAAATCATAGAAGATAGTAGATTTTATTCTCTACCAGACTCTTCTAATGGATTGCTAGTTCCGCTGCAGTTAAACTTGATGTTTGTTAAATTTTATCAGTTTAACATTGTTGAAGGCTAATGATAATTTATTCTGCATTATCTTAGGCATAATATTTCTTACTGGGCTAGTTGAGCTCACCCTTTCGCTTTCATTGTTCTCTTGAAAATGAGAGCGTGGCGAGGGACTAGTAGGGGAAGCAGTGATGGTCCTAGATGGTGCATTAGTAGTCTTCACTATTCTGTGAAATATTATGATAATAAATGTAATAAGGACCCCATTGAGTTTGTATATTCTCTATATGACAATATTTGTATTAAAACTCACAGCATATGTTTAGTCGTATTTTACACGACTGTTGTATAATTAAGTTGTATTTGAATTTTGTACCATGTATTTGGCGACTCAAGACAGGTGATGTATACCTATTTTGGGTGTGTCACAACTATGATCACGTGGTGATCTTATTATCCTTCTCTCTATGATTATAGTCTTAGGTACTCCTACCTAAGATTTATAACTTATCAGCTTTGATACCAACTTGTAACACCCCGAAATCTGGTCTATCTCCACACCCGAATTCCGTACGTCACGAGTAAATCATTCATCCAACATACATCATTATATACTGAAATATAACAACATACACTCTTAAATCCTAGGTTTTAAAAACCTAATAACTTTTTCATACAAATAATGATACATACATTATTCATTTCATCTTACAAGAGTGATTTTTTTCTGCAACCAAGGATACATAACAGTTCATAAAACTAGTCTATAATTTAATTTCATCTTTCTATATTACAAGTCTTCACTTGACCTTCTCGCTCATTCACATTCTGAATGGTACTTCATCTTGATAATGTCAGCTTGATCTCTACGGGATCCTTAAGTTCTTCTAACATCGATTGCTGAAAATGTTTTTCATTTAAAGAAAGTGTGAGCATTCAATTGCCCAGCAAGTCATAACGGTTGAACAAACAACTTCAAAAGTTTAAACATTTCTTCAGAACTTCAATAACCGAACAAAGGTTATGAAGCAGCTTGAATAATAAGAATAAGGGAAAGGGGTCAAAAAAGCCCCTGATGTTTACCCCAATGTTCCACTTGCACCCTAAACTAATTTTTTTTTTCCAAAAGTACCTTTAACGTTACATTATTGGGTCATCCGTGCCCCTGCCATTAACAAAAGACAAACATAATTAAAATGTGATGACTTGACATGCTTAAATATAAAATATATACTAAATAAAATAATATATATCATTTAATCAAAACAAAAAATACTAAAATTCAAAATAAAAAAGCATAACATATTTACATCATTTAATCAAAAGAATAAATTCAAATTATTTTGTTAACTAATCAAAACAACTAATTAAATAAAAAAAGTTGCATAACATATTTATATCATTTAATCAAAATACTTAAATTACTAAATTATAATACTAAATAATATTTTTAAAATTCAAAAGCTGAGTATTATGATTATTTTAGTAATTTTAATATTAATTTTAAAATCATATCAATTTAAAAATATTATGATGTAATTTGAATTTTTAATACATTTTTAAAATATTATTACATCATCAAATTATAACATATCTTGTTATGTATAGATTATTACATCATCAAATTATTTATATTATTTATAACATATATAGATTATGTATAGATTATTACATCATCAAATTTTTATATAGTTTAAAAATATTATTTAGTATTATGATTTTGGTAATTTAAAAATTTATATCAATTAGTATTTAGTATTATGATTTTAGTATTTTAAGGATGTAATTTGAATTTTTTGTTATGTTGATTAATTAACAAAATAATTTGAACTTTAGTATTTTTAATATTTTTTAATTTTATTTTTTAGTATTTTAGTATTTTTTTTTAAATTAGTATTTTAGTATTTTTAAATTAGTATTTGATGTAAATATGTTATGTTTTGAATTTTAGTATTTTGATTAAATGATGTAAATATGTTATACAACTTATTTTATTTAATTAGTTAACAAAATAATTTGAATTTTATTATTTTGAATAAATGATGTAAATATGTTATGCTTTTTTATTTTGAATTTTAGTATTTTTATTTTGATTAAATGATATATATTGTTTTATTTAGAATATATTTTATATTTAAGCCTGCCACGTCATCACATTTTAACTCTGTTTGTCTTTTGTTAATGGCAGGGGCACGGATGACCCTTAAATGTAACGTTAAGGGTAATTTTGGAAAAACAATTAGTTTAGGGTGCAAGTGATACATTGCTGTAAACATCAGGGGCTTTTTTAACCCTTTGCCCATAAGAATAATCTCGATTCCTATCATTTTAAAACAATATTGACTTTCACCTTGAAATACTTTCATTCTTCTACCTTTTCATACATATTTTGTCTGGCTAGAATCATTAGCACAGACTTAACAGTAACGGATCATGTATAAACAGAGCATTCCCTTATTGAACAGTTTAATCATAAAATAGTTCATTTCATAGAAACACCGAAGTGTTCACATTGTGGCACAAGGCCTCATATATACTACCACCTTGTAAATACATCGCAAATATGCACATAGACAAGACTTCTCAAGTTTAACATCTTAGAAGTTTAAGAAACTAGCATTCATTTAGAATATGAATGAAGTTAGGAAACTTGCCTTACGCACAGCTACAACTTACGTTGAACTGCTCATTCCAATTCCTATATAACACATAAGGAGAAAACATAAACACCAATTAGTCATTTATTGAACTTACGCATTGGTTTACTTAACTTTACTTCTTAGGGTTCATGTTCTTGCAATATAAGTTTGCGCAACTAACTTCCTTTACCAGTTTATGGCTTCATGACATACGGAGATGTCTTACTCAAAACGTTCATCATTTTTGATGATTTAGATTCTTATCTTTTTCTTATAACTTCTATAGGACTGATCACACATCGTTTCTCCACTAGTAGTCCATATGGTACTCTGAGTGGTTTCCCACAAACAACCAACAAACAAGTTCCCGTCTCATCTACACTGCCATCACAGTGAGTTAGATCGGTTGCCAGTATCGTATATACCTTCTCTCTCTGAAATATTTGTTTAACCCAGCTCCCATATGTCAACCATCAAAGGTTACGATTGTACCACAACCTAAACTTATCATAACTTATCCGAACCATTAACTATAACGTTTGTTAAGTTAATTTCTTATTCCTTACGACTTTCTGGCAACTAAATGTCATACCTCAGGATTCATTCTTATACGACTCACCTTTGACTTTCATTAATCTTATTACCGTTCATTATGGCTTTCTTAATACCATTCGTATCTTACTTAATACTTTCATTATCCATTACCTGAACCCTATGTTCATTAGTCATTCTTTATGTCGCTATCTGAATTCGTTGTATGCTCGCATCAATGCTTATCGTTTATTACCAGCAACGTTGCTTACACATCGTCTATACGCTTCACACTTATCTCTCATTATCATGACATAACATCTAAATGTTATTCATTACCCTTGTCGCTCAACGTCTAAGGAATCATAACCATAGCAATCCCTCACGTTCGTTCATCGCGACTACGGTCCCCGGACATCGATTATGTAACCCGCGTTTATATTCTTTGTCTTTTAATCTCGTTTAATCTTTCCATTCAACTTTCATTTAAGGTTTAATTTACTTGTTTAAGTGTTACATTAGTTGGACATTATGTTCTTTATCTTCCCTTATGTTTCCCCCAAAAGCTGAATAGTTAAAAGCTCATCTATGGCTTTTTCCCCCTACAATCTTCTGTTTGTAACCTCTCTCTTCTTTATCTCTCATGTTGCGGTAGCGAAACCTATGTCACCTTCTTCCCTTGGTCTAGCGTCTGCGGCTTTCAAGCCCTCTTTCTTTCTCGCGTTGCGGCGCCACTCATTAGTAGCTAATAGGTGATCTCATGACTGCAAGTGCAGCCTCCCAAGGCTTAGCTAGCCCAGCTGTTGCCCCAGAGCCTAAAACCTAGAAAATTTTCTAAGTCTTGAATCAAGTTTGAGACACGTACTTTACGATCTCGTATCTTCTTCATTATAACTCAGAACGAGGTCGTTCTAAAGCCATTCTCTTACTTATCTTACGTACTTCAATACCCCTTGGACAGAACTTCGTTCTGAATCCGTTAACGTGCCATTCGATTGGCTTGATCATTACCCTTCATTCATTTTTACGCTTTTAACGTTATTCGTTCGTTCGTCCGTAATTAGATCATCCGAACTCGAAACTCGTTCGTTCCTGAGTCCATGACTCATGTTTTCTTCATTCTCTTACATTCTTATGAAACCCTACATGTTCGGGTTCATTTACTAACTTTCTAATTCTTGTTCATCTTTTACGAAATTTTCGCCATAACTTCGTTATAGCTAAGTTTTAATCCATTCTTCATGAACGTTTCTACCGTTCCTAACCAAGCAATAAGCATCTAACTTATACGCGATGGTTTTAAACTTGTCCATCAACAACAATTATCCTACGATGGTTTTAAATTTGTCAATCAACAACGTTCTTCGTGTTCTTCGCGTGTTCTTCGTTCGTTCGTTCTTCATTTTAATCGATATTTTGGATTACGATTTCACTTTTTATTGGAATTTGATGTTATAGAACATCATTCCTTACTTATTTCACCTACTTATTCATATAATCCACTCAGATCGTTCTAATTCATTACGAATCGTATACTTCCTTAAGAAATTTATAAAATAAACTTCTAATTCTTATTTCTTCATTTTCTTATGATTTCAACCATATGAAATCATTCCTAACATCATTTACTTCTTATTCTTATTAAGTTATGTTATTAACATATATGACTTAAAGAGAAATTAAATTCAACTAGGTTTTAGGTTACCTCTCTTCTTTATTTTTCTTCCGCTAGACAAAGCCGGTGATTCACAAGCTTTTATATTTCACGCTCACCTTCGATCCGATCATCCACACTCATTCTCTTCCTTCTTCTCTCTTCATCTGAACCCTCTCTCTCTCTCTCTAAGGTGTAGGATTTTCAAAATCCCAAATAAATTAATTAAGCTTCCTATTTATAGATTTTTAAAGCTAGGGGCAAAATAGTCATTTCAACCCCCAAACCTCCTTACTATTCAAGTCTTAAGCACTAAGTTTACTAGGCCTCCACATTTAGTTAGCCCTTAAGTCTACTTAGCCCTTAAGTTTACTTTTCCACAGTTATAACACACCTTGGATTGTTGTGGGCAGTTTGGGTTGATGTGTTCCTCTTTCCCGCATTTATAACAAACGACCGGTGCTCGTTCTCCTCCCCTAGAAATAGTTGATGTTTGTGCTGACGTCTTCACGTTGTCATTGTTGTACCTTCTCTTCTGAAAATCTCCTCCCGACTCGCTTCTTCTATTTTTATGGCCACGATTACGACCAGAGTGGTTACCGCTTTTGTCTGAATGTTTTCCTCCCTGCTGGTTTTCATTGCTCCGATGACTTGTTGTGGTCCCTCCGTTGAACACACTCATTATCTCGCTCTAATAATTGTGTCATGTATACAAAATCTGAATTTAAAGAAAATTTATGAGAGATAAGATATTACCGAATCTCGGGTTTTAGACCTCTTAGAAACATCCGCGTCATTCGTTCCTCATCCTCTACCAAATGAGGTGCAAACCTTGATAATTATGCGAACATAGTCTCGTACTGAGACACAGTCATGTTGTTTTGTTCCAGTCTGATAAACTCTACCTCCTTCATATGATGAATACTTTCAGGAAAGTACTTAACATTGAATAGTTCCTGAAACGTTTCCCATGACATGTTGAGTGCGGCAGGCTGGGTACGCTTCACAGATTCCCATCAGTAATCTACCTCACCACGAAACATAAAGGTGGCGAATGGAACCTTATGTTCCTCTATGCATCCCAAGACATCGAATATCTTGGTAATTTGCTTGACCCACATTTATGCCTTAATCGGATCCGGCTTTCCCAAAAATTATGGTGGTCCCAACTCTTTGAACTGCTTGGCTGTGACAAGCCGCGCATTGCTATCATTTCCACCCGTATTTTGTACACGAGTCTCCCTCGTCTGATTTTGCATGAACTGCAAAAAGTTTCTAAACATCCCATCATTCATCATTTGTTCGGTAGTGTTGTTTATAGGAGGAATATTGCCTTCCTGTTGCACGTTCCCATAGGTGGTGATTAAAGGTGTTTCCACGGTCTCATTCACTCTATTGTTAATATTTCCAGCTACCATTCTCAAATACTGCCACAAAACAAAGGTTAATTAACAAATTAACATATCAAATATTAACCATATGCTCTAATTGACCACCCAAATAAGCTTAGGTATGACACACTAGCGAAGGATTACTCATCTCTCCCTTCCTAGTTCTATTCCCCAATCTCCGCCAGAGACCATATCCCTAAGCTCTGATACCAATTGTGACGCCCCCAAAATAGGTATACATCACCCATTCCGAGTCGCCAAATACATGGTACAGAAACAAATACAACTTCATTAATACAATTATCGTGCAAAATACGACAACACATATACTGTGAGTTTAAATACAAATATTGTCTAATAGACAGTATTCAAACTCAAAAGGAGTCCTCATTATAATTATTAATACACTATTTTAAAAAAATAGTGAGGACTGCTAGAACAACTTTCTAGAACCATCACTTCATACCCCGGCTAGTTCTTGCTAAATTCTCACCTCTTGAGAAGAAAAATAGAACAAAAAGGAAAAGTGCAAGCTCAACTAGCCCAGTAAAGAATATTATGACTAAGATAATATACAACAAATTATCATTAGTCTTCAACAGGGAAAAATCTGATAGAATATAATAGACAACAAGTTTAGATCAACAACTGCAGCGGAAACATCAATCCATTAAAAGAGTCAAGTAGAGAATGAATTCTATTATCTTCTAAGATTTAAAAGTCCATCATCAATATTTTATCCCTGTAACATCTATCTAACAAAATACAACTGATTTTGAATTTCTCGCTTACCTAAATAAATCATCTGGACCGTCCAAAGTTTGAGATAAATTCCACCGTCCATGTAGTGCCAAATATTCATCTTTGCACTACAGGCCAAAGATATTCATTTGTATCACCAGTTGGTCATGTTCATCTCAACACATGTTCATCTTTGCACTACGGGTCAAAAATATTCATCAGTTAATCATTCATCTTTGCACTACATGCCAAAGATATTCAGTAATATCATCATTTAGGACTGAGGGTGATGAAAAATATCTTAAAGAAAACGAATCCAGTGAGATAAAAGATCAAAGATTAGGGATTCGTATTTTTCTTTATTAAAGTTCAAAAATATCTTATAATAATCAATTGTGGAGCAAAATTCAAGAATGAAGATCAAAACATGGATACAATCAAATATAGTAACCAAAATAGACAACTTGGACAAAGAAAAGAAATTTTCATTTTTTTGTGAATAGTTCCGTATTCGTGAATAGTGTCGTATACATAAATAGTAACCCCAACACAAAAAGGTAGAAATTCCATAAGAAAACTCATACTTAAATGAATAGTACTAGTGAATAGTTCCAGTATTAAGTAAATAGTGTAATATTATCGTGAATAGTGGGCGATATCGTGAATAGTAACCCAAACATGAAAAGGTAAAATTTTCATAATAAAATTCATACCAATATTTATGTATAATGATATTGAAAGAATAACATCATTTACGAAGAAAATAACATCCCTTACCTCAAAAGAACAGTACTTCTGACTAGAATATCGGATATAGTGCTGAAAGAAACTTGCACTGAATAGCAACTCTCAAAGTATCAAAAAACTCACAAAATACGCTTGATAATATAGAGAGAGAGAGAAAAAAAAAACTTATTTCTAGTGTGATTTTCAATTCTAACCTAAGTACCTATTTACAGAAAAATGCTAGAATGCCAAAGCAGACTAAATTAATAAAATATTAATATAATCTTTTTTTCTGCGCATGCCACTTTGACAAAAATATCAGCCCACCATACTTGAAAATTTAATTCAGCACATTTTATCAACAAAGGACAAAAGTGGGTCCCAGCCATAATTTTAATAAAAACCTTTAATTTCTGAAACTTCAATAATTCATAATAAATAGCCATTTTATCAGAAAAATACGAATTTTATGTCAATTCCATAGAAAATCAAATTCTCTACGACTTTGTAGATTTATGTTTTTCCAAATTCCAAACGAAAAATGCTCGAAATCCACATACGGACGATTTTTAATACATCCATTCAGATAAAATACTGATAAAATATCTCAGCATTAATTCATTCATTTATAACCACAATAAATATATCAATCATTTATATCCACATAAAATAAATATTTCTTTATCATATAAATCAATAATTAATTATTCATAAATAATATTACAGAATCACAGTTATGACAACCAGGTCGTTCCCAAGAAAGAGGGGGCTTTCCGATAAGGATTTCTCCTTATTGGCGCGCAATTAGGTGACCAAACCCTTTTTCTAGACAGAACTTCCCTAGACATTGCCAATAATGCTATCTAACAATATTATTCAAATAATATAAATTATTGATCTAATAATGGAGATACTGTGCAGTGATAAATATTAGAACAACAATAATATAAAATATCAACGTAGCAATTATTGAATCAATAAATTAAAATATTGAACAATAATTACTATAATAATTATTGAGTAGTGCCTTTTTACGTAAGAATCAATAATTCAAAAATATTATGCAATACCGTGTGTTACTGTGCAACCATGCGTATTACTGTATTTTAATTACCAGGTATTCCAACAGTGATAACGGTAACAACTATGTCGTTATTTGTAAAAACTCAAACTTGTCATTTTTTTCATCCGACCATTTTTTGTTATGGGGCCCACAAATGGTTGCGTCGTCGTACGAATATTCCCCGACAACAATAATATTCCACGACCAAACGAATATTCCCCGAAAATAATAAATATTTTATAACCACTTGCTTATTTTGCAAAATTTGCACATTTCACCCATAATCAAAGTATTATATCAAATTAACACCTTATTATTTCAAGCTAATTAATAGAGGAAATTCAATTTTATTCATTAAAAAGTTGGGGTCTTACATTTATCCTCCAGTGTTTCACTTTCTGGAGTACGCGATGGAGTGTTGGTAACAAGAGGAAGGTGGCTATCATGCTCCTGGCTGAATAGTTGACGTGTGACTTGGTGTTGATGTACCACCAGTTCTGCCAATTGGTTGAGTTGCTCGCGTAGAGCCTTCATTTTCCGTTCCATCATAAACTCGAACTTTGCATAGTCCCATTTGTCAGCACTATCCTTGCTGGTTTGGGAAGATCCACCAATGGAGTGGGAATCTGTTCACTACTCCAATTAATCATGTTAACCTCCTCTTCTCTGTTTTGAGGAAGAGGGTTGTCACCACGATCTCACCATTGTCAATCAAATCCTGGATCTTGTGTTTCAAGGCCCAGTTGTAACATTCCAGATTTTTAAAGTGTAATATTAAATATTTATTAATTTATGTAAGTATTTAATGGATATGTTTATTGTTGAATAAAATAATTGTTCAATTTGAATTGATGTGATGTAGTTAATTATTTGTTGAATGAATAATTAAATATTAAATATTAAATATTTATTTGCAATATTAAATATTTATTGAATTATATAAGTATTTAATGGCAATTTGAGTGGATGTGATTTAGTTAATTATTGTTGAATAAATAATTAAGGAGCTAAGAAAATTAATTGTTATGAGATTATATACCAATTTAATTTAATAAGTAAGCTAGAGAGCTTATAGTGATTTCAATAAATTATAATATTTTAAATGGGAGATTGTAATTTAAAATATTAGTTGGTCGAATAAAATTACAATTATAAAAGAAATTATAGTTATGTGATATTAAATTATGTGCTAAAGTAATTTAATAGATTAGTATTTGAATTAATTAAATTGATTATTTAATTTAATAGAAGTGTGACAAATAACCTTGCTATAAATGAGTTATTAAAATAAATTAAAAGAGTTTAATTCAGTTTTGCCAAACAAAGCCTAATGCCTATTAAGTCTTTAATCTAATTGTGTTTTACCAAACAAGACATAAGGGTTAATTGATTATTTTTAGTGGTTAGCCAAACAAGCCTTATGGCTTTTGATTTTCAAAATAAAAATAACTGATGTCAGTTAAGTTAGAGTTATATTATATATTTAATATATACATTATATCTATATACGTTATATTATTCTACGTATGTTAGAGTTAGGAAGAAAGAAAGCTCAGAAGAAGAAAAAGGGAGAGAAGAAGAAAACTATAGAGAGAAAAAGTGAGTGATTCTAACAGGTTTTTGAGAAAGGAATTGGAGAAAAGAATAGTCATCATCTTCCTAATCAAAGGTAGGAGCTTAATCTCTTCTTTAAAAGTTTAGACTTCTTCTTCCAAAAAGTTCTCTTTAAAATTTTTATAAAGAATAAAGTGTTGTTATGTATGTAGTTTTGTATGATTATTGATTATAAGGTTATTCCATGAGTTTATATATGATTATAGATAAAGTAATTCATGTATGTATGTGTTTTGTGGAAGAAAGTATATTACAGTGTTTACATGAAAATATATATATGAACATGGCTTACTTTAAAATAGAAATTAAGGTTTAATTAGTTGTTAAATTGATAAATTGATTATGGAAATTGATAGAGTATGTACAATCATAACTATGATGTTTTGAAATTTCTGTTTTGATTGAAAAACAAAATCACAGTGTTAATTTTCATAAAAAAATGTCAACAATGGAGTTTTTGCCAAAAACGTTGAAATTGGGTGTTGTAACTTTGATGTTTGTGTTATTTTATGAGTATAAACATGTTAGAAGTCTTCACAATATGTTTATATAAAGTCTATATGTGTATTATATGTTAATCAGTCTATTAGATTCGAGCTTTTAGGCCAATATGGCTTTTGTTCATCTTATTGTTTAGAAAGCTTGGTCGCCAGATTGAGTCTCATGCTGCATGCGCGTGGCCCAAAGAAGATAAATCTCGTGTCACAAATCTCGCGTCTTGTTGCCTTGGCCTTATCATAGAACACCAACCACAATGTAAATCGTGGCGCCCATGATCTTGAGTTAGCGAAGGTTCGATAGCTTTTGTTTAAGGACACAAATTTTGAAAATAAATGTTATGTGTTAATAATATGAATGCTAAATGATGATTTCAGTAGTATTAAACTATGAATGAGCATGTTATCAAGAGTTAATTAGTATTAACGTAGTTTGATTATGTGAATTGGTAATTTAACCTACATGATTTATATATTTTGTTTATATAGATATAAAATATTGGTAATGACTAATTATATCATGATGACATATGTATAGGGTATTGATTCAAGTTGTAAGGTTTAGCTTGTGCTAAAGGCAAGTTTTTTAACTATAAAACTTCGTTGTACAAGTTTAATTTCGTTGAGCACATTATTGCTTTTAATTCCATTTTAATTATACAAGTTGCTAACTCTACACTTTCGTGGAGTTAGATTGTTTATTATTGATAAAGCTCTTATATCTATTGGTTCATGAGGATGCAAGTATTCTACATCTTACATCTTATTATTGAACAAGTTTCTTTAATATATAACTTCGTTAGTTAGCATACGAAATCATTTGTATTCTAGTGATGAGCAACTTTGTCGTGCAATTTACTATTCATGATGCATGTTTAGTACCCAATCATCAATAACCTTGAATGTTATGATTATTCTATGCTTCTGCTATTAGATTATTCCTAAAGCATGATGTTAATTTACAAATATCAATTCAGTTATGATTATTCCATAGCATATAGTTATTTCTTTTGTAATCAACTAATCCTTAGTTGATTACCGTTGAATTCTAAATTACCCTATAATGTATCCAAACCAAACTTACTTTGGTGCGGACTTGTATTCTAAATACTGAGATGAACAACTCTTTTAATAGAGGTTTACGCTTAGCGTTGAAATGGTTGTGCATAATACATTGTCTGAAGGTTGATCCCCCAAAGTGCGTGGAGTCCTTATAGTCTTATGATTGTCAAAGTTAAAGTTGAAAGATTACTTATAATCTGTGGACATGATTAAATGGTCATTAGACCCTCGAAGAATGTTATAATTTTCGAGAAAGTTAATAGAATATATTGTTCATTCTATTGAGCCTAATATTGGCAATTGATGTAAAAGTTTAAAGATTTACTTATTGTTATTTCAAGTGGGCCTTGTTTGCTCATTCTTGCATGTAAAATTTCTTACGACTAAAGTTGAAGCGGGTGACGTACCTAGCACCGATGAGGGAAAAGGAAAGATGAATAAATCTGAAGACTTGTAATAGTTTTGATAGTTTACTTTCAGGACTTTGGTTTAAAGATTGTAATGAAGTTTATTTAAATTTTAGCATTTGAATGATTGTTGTTAAAGGTTAGATAACACAGGAGATTTTATTTAAGTTTAATCATGTATGGACAGGTTTTTATTATTCAATTTTATTATAATTGGGTAGTTAGAAATGAATGTTTTGATTAAGTGAACACCAAATCTTGAGGAAATGAAGTACCAAGATTTGGGGGCGTCACACCAGTAATCCTGAGTATCATGGTCGGGAGCTCCCGTATGATAAGCACATTTCCGGCTAGCATTGAAACCCTTCCCATTCGGGTTCGCTGGTGGAAGAAGATGCATAATTTTTTTCTGAGTTGTCAGAAGATTGAGAATGTTCTCGAGTGACTCCCCTAAGCATGTGAACACTCGAGTGCGTCTGAATTCTCCACATTTTGGCAATGGAGGGTTTGAAGACTAAGCTGGAAAAAAGGAGTAGTTTCTCCTTTGAATAGGCAAGTTTTGACTGCCTTTTTGCTCTTGTAGTATCAAGGAAACATCTTCCTCTTTCTTTTTATGGACCCTCTGGGGGTTGTTTCATAACTTCCAAACTGGATGTGCTCAGCTACATCTTTGAGAGCAGCAAGGTCTTGAATCTTTCCTGACTTTAATCCCATCTGGGCCATTTCCCAATGTTTGATCATCTCGGAGAATGGTTTGCCAATGCCAGCTAAAACTCTCTCATAGAAGGGAGCCTCTTGAATGTATATGAAGGTCATCACCATTTCAAACTCAGTCATAGAAGGAATAACTTAAGCAGCTAGGCGCCTCCACCTTTGAGCGTACTCTCTGAAAGCCTCACTAACTTCTTTCTTGACCTTGGTAATTTGATACCGGTCAAGAGCCATTTGAGTTTGGAAACTGTACTGACTGAGGAACGCATGAACTAGCTCCTCCCAGCTATGAATTTTTGAATTGTCCAATCTGGTATACCATGATCTAGCTTCACTAGTAAGACTCTTTTGAAACAGCTGCATTCTGAGCTTTTCATCCTCGACATAAGATCCGAATTCCCCAATGAAGACTTTCAAATGTATGTAAGGATCTCCCAACCTGTCATACTTTTCAAAGTCAGGAGTTTTGAATTTCTTTGGATAATGTACCCCAGGGAATATACAAAAGTCTGTATATGAAACACTCCCATGTGTTCCAATTCCTTTGATAGATCGAATGGTCTCACTACTACAAATTATCTAATAGACAACACTTAAACTACAACATTTTTTATAAAAACATTATGGTATTTTTTTTCATAACGTTTTTTTTTAAAAATATTATAGATATATATAAAAAACGTTATCTATTTAAAAAGATATTTTTTAAATTTTAAATAGATAACGTTTTTTTTTAAAAACGCTGTGCGAAAAACACGGAGCTTAATTTAGGCGGTAGTGAAAACTTAAAATTAAAAAACGTTCTCTCTCTTCGTATTTCATCTCACACTTCTCCCTTTCTCTACTCCTAAACGGTCACGAAATCTAGGGTTCAAATGGCCAAAACCATAGGGGATTCAATATCTCAGATCTGCCCTACCGATTCTCTCTTCACGCCGCGACCTCCTTTAAAGCCCTCACCGCATCGAATCACGCTTCCCGATTTCAAGGTCGGCGGCAAGGGACATCTTCAGCTGCAGCATCTACTCCAACTTGTCAGAGAAATCGTTTATGGCTTCCCAAATTGTGAAATGCGTCCTTCGAAGCCGTGCCAGAGAAATCTTCTCAACTGTTCCTAATCCTAATTCAGCTAGGGTTTTCCCTCTAATCCACCGACCTTTCTCGTCCTCATCCAGTCTCATAACAGCCACACTCTTTCCCGACGACGGAATTGGCCCCGAGATCGCCGAGTCTGTCAAACAGGTCTGTCTCCCTGATCTAAACAAATAAGTATTTAATTTCTTCTTCAATTTTATTTATTGAGCTCAATTTAATTAGGATTTTTAAATTTATCGATACCTGAATTTTGCGTTTTGTTAACTCGGAGTATATTGGATAAGTGATTAGTCTATTACTTGGATTTTTACTTTCTTTTGAAATGTTCATGTACATGTGCAATATAATCAGTACTGAAAAAAAAACAATTGATATACCCTGATCAGTGTCTTAAATTTTTTTGACTACCTGTTGGATCGTGATGAAGAAATTGTTATAGAATGAATTAGGAAAAGAAATTGATGCTGTATTTTGAATTATGTTTCCTGGTGGTGTTTAGGATGCAGTATTTTAGTTTACTTGGTATGATTAATATTTATGGTAATTCCCTGCAGACAAAGTCGTTTTAATGTATTTTTTGGCAGTTTTAGCACCTATTACGGGGTTTATTCTCTGTCTAAATATGAAAGAACCTAGAGAGATTGAGGTATTATGAAATTGCTGCTCTGCCCTAAAAAATGATAAATTGTGCTTATGATGCCTATCCTTATTCCTTGTTGTAGTTTATTGTAGTGCATAATTATACTTGAGATGCTCTGTGGTCTAGTTGTTTTTTGCTGAAACAACAATATTGAGGTTTCCTTTAGCCAAGGTCAATCCTATTATTGTTGTGTTAGAATGTTTCATGTATATCTTAGCCCATTGGCTTATCCAGTTAAATTATTTTAATGTGGAGTTATTATATTAGTTATGGTTATAATAAGCTGTCATAAAGGCAGAAATATTTTGCATTCAGGGCAAGTTGCCCTGTGGTATACTAAGTATTAAGCTGAGTATGTCTTGTCTAAACATCTGTGTAAGCAGGTTTCTTATTTCATTAATGAAATTGGTTATTGCTGCTATAATAATAATAATATTTGGGACACAACTAGACCATCATATACACACACACACTTTTGTGTGTATGAACAAGTGGAGTAGAGATTTAAACATAGACAAGTACTGATAATCAGCTTATAGATAGATAGATTTCAAAAGCTTGGATCTATCTGAGTAGCTTTAATGAGCTAATAAATAAAACTAGCTAGCTAGGTGGAAAAATTCCTTACCTACCAAGACAAACAGTAAAATTGTGATTTTAACTAAATGTGCTCAGCTGGAACTAATAATTACTAATTATCTTAATTGATATCATTGTTTGTTTGGTTTCAATTACTTAGAATTAATAATAATATATGTAATGGATGAGAAGAGTTTGAGAGGGGAATTAAGTTGGGCATCTTAATAATAATGTATGTAACAAGGCGTGGATAGATGAGAGGACAAGTAGTGGCTAAACTTTCCATTAATACTTGCAAGTTAATACTTAATACTTGTATTGATCAATTAACCAATTTCATTAATCTGTGTAAGCTCTAGATCTCCTACAATATCTATTACTAAAAAATGTAAATTTTAGACTTGTTACAAGCTATCAACAAATTAAACCAAGGTATATAAATATATATTTACACGAATGTCAGGAATTTTAATTCCCTTTTGGACTAACTGTAAATATAAAACAATATTCTGATCGAAATAGCCAAGAGGACTAGAAGAACCTTGGTACGGGAAATTATTTGCATTTGGAAATATTCCATTTTGAGAGTAGAAAATGGAATTTGGTAATATTTGGTAATTATTATTATTATTACTATTACTATTACTACTAGGAGGAGGAGGAGGAGGAGGAGGAGTACTAGTTTGGTAATTGGTTAATTGATCAATACAAGTATTAGTTAAAATTTAGTGACAACAGCTTTTGCCAAACTGAAATTATCAATTATTCTTTCAAAAAATGTTATCATGCTAAATTTGGACAGGTATAGAATTGATTTTTTCCATAATTTCAGCTATGCTTTCTTTTGAGCTAGTTGTTTTGTGGGATCATAAAGATTGAGAACAACATCATCAGATGTATTGGTGGAATTGAGCTTTCTTAATAATTGAATTTAGAATGGTCTTCTTGATTCAGGGAGTGTTATTTGAAATTTGCCTACAGTAATGTTTAGCTCTAATTCTTCCACTTGTAGACTTTCTCTATTTCTTTTTAAAAGGGAATGTTGTGATTGTTAGTTGGTTGCCTCATTTGTCGTTGGTTGCCACATTTGTCTTTCTAGCAAATTATTATGGCCTTTTTATCTAATGAATTCATATTGGCAGGTTCCAAGAAAATCAACAAGCAAAAGGTTGCCGTCTAAAGAGGAAACTAAGGTACAGCTGTCTTCAAAGTCGGTCAAAGAGGAAAATAAGGCTCAGATGTCGACAAAGAGAGTTACGAAAAATGGGGATTTGGTTGATCCCGATAAGTCGATAAAGCAGAGAACGTCTGTTGGAAAGAAAACTCAATGCGACATTGCTAATCATGGATTACCAGGAAATTTGGTCAAGGTTTCTTACAATAATAGAAGAATAACGGATGCAAGTGCTTCATGGAATTCACTCCCGTCTTCCCTTGCAAAGCTTGGAAATGTAGGATTTTTTGAAGTCATTAATCTTCCCAACCAAATGTATTTGTCTGAAAGTTCGCTTGGTGGGCAGTTGTTAAATATATTTTCGGTAATAAATCGGGAGTTTTAAATTTTCAACAAACAGCACTGCTAGACATCTTGCGGTTATTTTCTTTTCATCCAGAAATACTTCTCAGTTGACTGAACAGTGCTGTCTAATTAAGTTTATTGTCGCATTTGAGTCTTAACTATTTCGCTTTGATACATTTTATGTGCTGAATAAATGACAAGGACATACATTTTCTCTGCGTCTCATTATAAAAGTGAAAGTATCTCATTTATATTTCAGGAAGTTTTGAAGCATAGAGATGCTGCGCAAATAGCTGCCATTGAGGCAATCCAAGAAGCTTCAGCTGCAGAGTTTACTTCGTTGTTTACGGTACTTTTCCCCGGGGGAGCCAGTTCTGGTTATCTGAGTTTTAACTTTATTTTGAAATCATGAGATTGCTAAACCACTTTTGTTGTTAAAGCATCTAGTTATATGGTATTAATATTCTTTTTTGTAATTTTAGCTATATATCATGGCATTAGCATATTACAGGTGCATTGGTAATATAGGTGAACCACAACCTTTTTTTTTTTTAATCTACTACATTTTTAAAACGTTGTGTAAATGTGTCTAAACGTTGTCTGATATACTAAACAACAATGTTTTTATCCAAAAAACGTTGTGGAATCATACCTTCTACAACGTTTTTAAGCATCTGCTAATTTTTGAAAAACAAATCTACAACATTTTTTTCTCTAAAAAACGTTGTGTATTGTGCTTAACTACAGCATTTTAAAAACGTTGTGTAAGGGTGTCAAATAGACAACACCCTTAACCACGACGTTTTTTTGATTGAAACTACAACGTTTTTTTCGCGTTGTCTATTTACTATTTTGTAGTAGTGTCTCTTCCATTTGTAGGACCTTTTTCCTGATATCGCCAGTGTCTGGATCTTCTTTGAGATGGGTGGTTTCAAGAGTTTTGTTGGTTTTGTCCAACTAAGATTCGGGTACAGGAATTTCTTTGTTCGGTCCTTGAGTTCCTCCATGTGCGGAGGATTCTGTATGTACGGGCATTTGTGGACCCTGAGTGGACTTGCGTAGTTCTTTAAGCAGAACAACCAACTCTGTAATTTGGTTGCTTAGTCCTTCGAACTCCTCGCGAGAGACGAGAGTAGGACTAGACAGCCCAGATGAAGCCATGCTTGGCTGTAGGCTCATTGCCTTTTTGGATTTTGAACGGGTAACAGGACCAATTATATCCCCACAAAAAGACTTATGTAGTTTAGTCTTAGTTGTGATAACCCAGGATTTCAAATAATCCAAATTTTTACGAATAAATTTTTTATTTTATTTTATATAAATATTGACTATCAATATTGTACTGACTATTTGTGATACGAGTCTTAGAGAAGTGGTCAATTTGTGTATTGACTAAGAGATAAGAGTAGAGTTGTGCTTAATAGAGATTAGAAACCCTAACCCTAGTTATGGATAGGGATTCGGTAGAAAATACAGTTATAATAATTATATTGATGAGTACGTGTTTGTATTGTATAGAATTTATGATCAATGATTGATCGGATAGGGTATAAATTTAGGAACCCTAATCTGTTGTTGAGAAACCCTAACGCACAGTTAGGAATCCTAATCGAATGCTGGGAAACCCTAATTTTAAATTCGAGAACCCTACACCCTAATTAGGAAACACTAATCTTAATTAGCAAGCCCTAATGTGATTAGTAAACTTTAATATAATAAGGAAACCCTAATTATAATTTAGAAGTCTTACTTTTTTATTTTAAAACCCTAATTAAAAAATCCTAGAAATTAAATTTGTAGAATCTAAGGGTTAGAACCTTAGGGTTAAACCCTAAGGGTTGGGCAAGTTACATTTAAGCAATTAAATTGGTAAGCAAAATGACTAATGTACCCTTTTTGCATTCTTTAATTGGCTGGAATATAGATCTTGCCATATTTTGAGTTAGTGACCAACTCTTGACTTAGCATGTGACCAAAAAACTCCAGCAAATCAGCTATATACATTATATCATAATATATATAGATTAAGAGAGAGAAAGTGTACAAAGTTAGTTCATTTGCTCTCTAACACTCAACTTACTTTTCTCTCTCCCAAACCTCCGAAAATCCTAAGTGTTTCAGTCCCTAAACCACCCCTTAGAACATCAAGTTCAGTAGAAGAGAACAAAGATCAAAGCTTAGATAATATAAGGTATAAACCCTAAGTCTCCTTTTGATCTTGTATGCTTAGACTAAGTTTGTGTTTATGTGTTTTAATAAGTGTTACAAGATGTTTTATGGTGATCTATGATGTTATATCATAGATCCATAACATCAAAATGGGTAAAAATCAAAGTTTTCAAAAACTGCCATGAACCCTAAAAAATGGCGTGACAAGCTAATGTCAGAGTCCATAGATTCTTCTCTGTTTTTGATTTATGTTGTTTTAAGTTATAGACTTGAAATATGACATGAGGACTGTTATCTGGAAGTGGAATCATAGCTATTCCATGTCCAGATTACAAGTTATTGTTGGTCAAACTCAATTGACCGAGCATGACCAAGAATTCCTGGGTAACCCAGAAACTCATTATCAATGTCTGACAAGACTTTGCAAGGCCAAGATCTGTCGGGTGTTTTGAGATTTGTTGATGTTGTTATAACTAAGTTGTAGCCTGTTATATGGACTTTAGATCCTTTCCTTTATATCACTCAAACAATCAATAGATTGTAAGTAGTGGATGGTCAAAGTAGCCTACTCGACCCTAACTTTGAGTTTGTGGAAATTCCAGAAATCGGATGAACAAGCCCTCTGACAGGGTTTGACCAGATCACATATGGTGATTTTGATGTTGTTGGACTGAGATGGTGATATGTAGTTGTTCCTTGACATGAGAACAACGGTTTTGAACCAAGAACACACTTATTTGATGATCAGAACACCATATTAATCGAACCTCAAAATGGACCCTCGAAGCTGGCTGGGTTTCTTAGTTACCCAGAAAACCCAAGAAGCTCTAACAGTTAGTTTGGAGGGCCAGATCTTTATGGTGTGTTGATGTATGACCTATATTGTTGTTGATACTTGTAGTGCTACATAAACACTACAAAGATCAAGGTTCTAGAAAGCTTAGAAACATATTGTACAGAGAATTAAAAGTGGTCAAACATGACCCCTTGAGCACTGACTGTCAGTGTTCTTGAGCTCAAGAATACCAACAGCGACAGAAAGTGTCTCTATAGGCTACAGTGACGGTTTTAATTAATTTAATTTTCTGAATTTTCGAAAAATGCTTAAAAATAGAAATAAATTTCTAAAAAGTACAAAAATGGTTTTTAAAATTATTTTCAGTTATGAAAAATAACTTTTGATAATTTGGGATATTTTTCATTAATATTTATATTTATTTAAATATTAATGATATTTATTTATTTAATTAGTATATTAAATAAATTAGAGAAAATGATTATAATATTATAAAAATCATTTTAAATAAGAATAAAGTGTTTAAAAATATTTTGAGTTATAAAATGTAAATTTTAATATTTTGGAGAATTTTCATTAATAATTAAATATTAATTATATTAGATTTATTTAATTATTATATTAAATAAATGAGTTTAAAATGGTTTTATTGATTTAAAAATCATTTAAAAATGAGAAAAGTGATATAAAATATTTTAAGTTATAATTAATGACTTTTAATATTTTGATGATAAATTCATTAATATTTAAATATTAATGGTGATGGTTTAAAAATAATTTTAATTATTTTAAAAATCATTTAAGGATAATATTGATGATTTAAAAATATTTGAAGTTATTAATAATAACTTTAATATTTTGAAAAGTATATCATTAAATATTATTAAATATTAATGATGATGGGATTAATCAGTAATTAAATCATTTAAAAATGATTCCAATGCTTAAAAAATTATTATAAAATATAATACTTGTTAGAAAATTATTAAAAGCTTCCAAAAAATATTATAAATGATATTTGACTTATCTGAAATAATATTAGAGCTTTGAAACCTAGTTTAGTTGACAATACAAGTGTTAATTGTTGGATAGGGTGACCAGGACACCGAGTTAAGACCGAAGTCCAACTAGACTGAACTAGTTAGACTTGAGAAGTGTTTAAATAGGTTATAAACACTGATGTGACTACATGATGATGTGTCTAGGAGAAATATTGACTGTAAATTACAGTGTTATGTGTTGTGATTTGTTGTGCTAATTGTGAGACCAATATTGTTGATTATAGGTCTTTCGAACACATATAAGTATATTGTGTAGCAGTAATCAACACAGAAGGCAAGTTTCCTTAACTCAATCTTGAGTTATATCTTTTTAAATATTATGGTGGTTAATTATTGTTGATTAGAACATGTCTGAGAATTTTTGTTGATTATTCGCAGTTAGTGCATGCTTATTAATTCAAATTGAATTAGTGATTATGAGAATATACTTAGAGAATAATTGTTGTTGGATATTTACATCCGTAGAAGCTATTATTGATTGCAAATAGTACATATAATTATTGTTTATTGTTGAATCGTATTGAGATATCTCTTAGCTAATTGTTCTGGCTAGACGAACTTTTGTTGGAACTTGATAGGTTCGAGAAGAGAACTCAATTATTATTGACAAATCCATGCCAATTGTTCCGGCTAGATCGAGAAAGAGAATAGGTGTTGAAATCATAGTATTTCGTTGTTATATTCTTATTATAAGACTGAGAAGAACAACCTTTTATATAAAGGGAACCTTGTGGTCGTATATCGGCCGTTGTGCGCGTTTAAGTATTATGCATAATATAGGGTATAATAAAGCTGATCACTTTATATACTTGTTGGGGGGGGGGTATGATTTAATCTTTATGGTTATCTGATATACCTGGGTATATCAAAGTAAATCTTTGATAGTTGCTCGAGAAGAGAAGTTCAAGATCTAATAGATCGCTCAACATAAATCTGGAAAACATTCCACTTTGTTATTGCGTACAATTGATTCTTGATTATTCAATAGAATATCGTATAAACTTTGAAAACGTTGTACTCTTTCATTATCAGATTATTGGTTTGCATAGTATGCGAGAAGACTTGTTAGTGATTAATGATTTTTTCAGCTATTTCAAAGTTCTCCGAATTTTGGTGTCATTCTATCAAATAGATAGTCTGTTATGCTTGATTATTAAACATTCATTGTATGTCTTAATTTGCGGGGCAAATTTGTTGATCACCCTTCCTTAAATAAAATATTTCAGATAGGAACAAAGAAGCCGGAGGGGCAGAGAAGAACAAGGGCAAAGGTGTTTTGCTGGAATAGTTGTGTTGACCAATAATATATATGTTGCATTTATAAACCATATTTGAATATCTAAGGGGTATGTTTATAAAGTTATGGTTAGATAACCTAGGGAAATGTATTAACATTATCAGTTAATGAAGTGTGTATTTCTATTCATAAATAAATGGGTAGTTAGATGTTATTTAAATTGTGAATCGTGAGCACCAAACTCGGGGGGTCAGGTAATCCGGATTTGGGGGCGTCACATTAGTGAATGTAGAAATATTACATGATGTGTCCGTTTAGGAGTATTGTCCTGCGAAACAGATGTCAGTTGACAAGATAGTATGTCAAGTTTTGATATAAAGGGAATGCATGTACACATTTTCCTAATATTTTCCATTACATTGAGATTGACATGGAAATTAAATTACAAGTAATTAAATTTACAAGTAATTAGAATGTGAAAGTATGAATAGACTTTCCCCAGCGTTTGGTTAATCATAGGTTGACCTATCTTAGGCTACTCTCGCGACTTTTTGGCATGAAGGTTCCCAAATCATCGCAATTTACTCGACGGGAAGTTAATCCGATCTTTCAACTGGAGAGAATTTGGGTGGTGCCTTTCCTGAGCCTCGTTGGAATTAGTCTTCCTACGAGTCCAGTAATCAAACACCGACAGGATTGCCCCCTTGTGGAGGAACCACACAACATACATTCACATATAACGTGTCTCACCGTATGGAAATGATGACATGTGCGAAGCACTAATATCACAAGCAGATATGGTGCGAAGCACTAAGTGCAATAAGTAACTGCATTCGTACACATTCATTCAAATGTAAATGCAACATCCACACACAAGTAAATAATGGTTTTTAAAAGTTTGTAATAGCGACTTAAGCCCTCTTACTGGATGTCCCCAGCAGAGTCGCCACCTATCGACGTCGAGATTTTTATTTGTCCCTTTTCTATTCTTGTCTTTTGGTGTTCTCATGTTAGGTGAGATTTGTTTGAAAAAATAAGTTGTGAATAGGTCCGACATGTATATGTCAAAGATTGGACTGTAAGAGTCGCCAATTGGTATTTTTAAATGGTTGCACCAACTCAACTGAGAAAAGGTTTGCACATTGACCTAGTGATGTGACACTATTTAACAGGTCTGTGAAACTGAGATTCGTTAGGGTCCGGGTGCTTGATTATGCAGAGGGAAGGTGTTAGGCACCCCCCGACATCCGTGTTACCACGGTGACCGCCACTTTTCAATTTAAACCATTATCTGAATATGTGTGTGTGTGTGTAGATCAATATGCAATTATCTAGAAGTAGTGTTATGCCTCGTTTGCACCTATATACAATGGGTTTGAATTTTGTATAAAAGTTCGGTTTTAACAAGATATAGCAATAATATTTTGTAAAAGAGGTTTTTCAAACCCTTATGTTCAATAGTAATTGAGGCCTTTGATACTTCCATTTTATTATGTGCTCAGCTTGATTGCTTCTATTTTCGAGATGCGAAACATCTTCGAGAAAATAAGATAAAAAATTAGTGCCGAATTCCTTGTGGGCATGAGAACCATCTAAGGAAATTCGAACACCATGAATAATTTACAAGACGTGTACAACTGAAAATGTCCATCATGGGAACTGAATCTAGATTCAGTAGACTGAATCTGTGATCACATGATTCCTAGGCTCACATGATGTAGCAATTTGTATGAAAGCGTTACTTGATTATATATATATATATATATATATATATATATATATATATATATATATATATATATATATATATATATATGATCGATCAACCGCCTCAATTAAATTTCACGAGACTTAAATATAAATAAAAGCGATAAAAGGCCACGAAGTAAACTTCAGGCCTGATAGAAATGTAAATATATATAGGGATCCCTTCCATGGCAGCCGGTTGCTATGAGAACTGTGCAACACCCCCCTTTTTGGACCGTTGATCATCTTATTGGAAGGTTGAGATTGGGATATATTAATACCAAGCCGTGACAAGCTCTACCGGTTTCTATTTAAATAAGAGGGGCCCATATTTTAACATATTGTCAGTATAGTTAAACAAAATAAATATTTAATATTAAAATATTAGACCATTACAAGTTGTCTTAAACTTACTCTTTTTTTTACGCATTTATGCTTTATCAGTTTTTAATCAAATATAAAGAGATTGCACAAAATATTAAAATATTTAAAAATATTACGCCGCATATACATGTTGTATCGAGCCTTATTCTTTTTTTTTAACACATTCATGCTTTATCACTTTTTAATCAAATATAAAGAGATTGCACAAAATTTATTTTGACTTACAAATATAATGTTAAAAATAAATATTATTAATATAAAATAAATATAATTATATTACATCTTTATATAATTATATAATTATGCAAGATGTAATAAAGATGTAAATATTATTAATATAAAATAAATATAATTATATTACATCTTTATATAATTATATAATTATTACATCTTGCATAGTTATAATTATATTACATCTTGCATAATTATTACATCTTTATATAATGTTAAAAATAAATATTATTAATATAAAAATAAATATAATTATGCAAGATATATAATTATATGATAAATAAATAAATAAATAAATAAATAAATATATAAATATTAATATTATTTTTAATATTAATATATTAAAATAAATATAATAAATATATAATTATGCAATATATATAATTATATTATTTATAATTATGCAAGATGTAATAAAGATGTAAATATTATTAATATAAAATAAATATAATTATATTACATCTTTATATAATTATATAATTATGCAAGATGTAATAATTATGCAAGATGTAATATAATTATATTTATTTTTATATTAATAATATTTATTTTTAACATTATATTTTTAAGTCAAAATAAATTTTGTGCAAATCTCTTTATATTTGATTAAAAAGTGATAAAGCATGAATGTGTTAAAAAAAAAGAATAGGCCGGTACAACTTGTACCAGCCGAAATATTTTTAAATATTTTAATATTTTAATATTTTGTGCAATCTCTTTATATTTGATTAAAAATCGATAAAGCATCAATGCGTAAAAAGAGTAGTAGCTGTAGATAACTTGTACTTTCTTTTAATATTTTAATATTAAATATTTATTTTGTTGAACTATACCGACAATATGTTAAAATATGGGCCCTCTTATTTAAATAAAACCGATAGAGCTTGTCACTTATTGGTATTAATATATCCCAATCTCAAAGATTCCAATAAGTCGATCAACTATTCAAAAAGGGGGTGTTGTATACGCCTCATAAAGAACTGATGCCATGGAAGGGATCCCATATATATATATATATATATATATATATATATATATATATATATACTATCCTCAATCTTAAGTTCTTGACATCGATTCAATCATTTGACTCACTTTTTAGCGATGGACCCATGACGATTCGATCATACAATTGTCGCTTATACTTTTAGAAACGCTATATGTTGTCCGTCGCTAAAAGTATAGATGGCGGTTTTATGACCGAACCGTCACCGGGTCCGTCGCTAAAGGGGGGTGAGCTCGGGTGAGTTGGATAAGAGGTGAGTGTAATAACTTGATATTTCCTATATAAATAAATAAGAAATTTTGCATATTAATTTTTTTTATTATTATTAAAGATGAAAATATGTGCCAAGTAATGTGTATGTATATATATGATAAATAAAATTTATTTATTACATGAATAATTTCAAATACTTTTATTTTAGGATTATTGTTCATTATAAGGTATATACGTTATAATAATTAATTTTATAGTAGAAATGTCTTTATTATTTATTTTCTATGAAAATATGATTTTATATTATTTAAATAACATATGAAATGATTGCTAGAAAATCTTATCAAATCTTGACAAGCCACCTTATAGTCTAGCTATGAGCTATAGCACTCCTAATCTCAGCCATGTGATCATCCAATACATTGCATACATGTTATTTGTATAGATCAAGAGAGAGAAAAAGTCACATTTATGCTAATTTGTTCACAACTCTCATCCTAGAACTTCTCTCTCTAAAACCTCCGAATTTCATTGCTAATATCAGTCACAAACCAAACCCCACTAATACATGTAACCAAATAAGAAGTCAGAATCAAGAATTTTCTTAGAAAGGTATAAAACCTTACCCTAGAAGTTGATCTTTAATCTTATGTTAGATTTTGTGTTTTAGAGTTAAATCATGTAGTATATTGTGTAAATAGATGATCTGGGTTGATAGATGTTAGATCCATAACATCTATAGGCTCGGATTTAATGATTTACAAAATCTGAAATTTTTTAAAACTAAGGTCTGACAACAAATGTCAGAGCCCCTAGATCTTTCTTTCTTAAGTGTTATGTGTATTTTATGTTATGGATATGTTCTTTGTTATGTGGACTATGATCTGAAACTGGAAACAAAGTCAGATCGTGTCTAAAACTCAAGATATTCGTGGTCAAACCACATTGACCGGCATTGACCGTATGAAATCTGGGCAGCTATTAACTTGCCCAGAAAGCTCTGACAACAAGTTCATGGGCCCAGATCTTTCTGTTGTTAATTGTTTTGTTCTTGTTGATGTAATAAGGTTGTAATGTAGTATATGGACTGTTGATTAAAGGTTTTATATCATCTAAACATCATGCATGTTGGAGTTTATGGACGGTCAAACCAAGTAGGAGGAACACGAAATACGTTTTCTGGGCAACTCAGAAAATGTATGATCATGTATTCTGACAAGCTTTGACCGATCCGGATCTGTGGATTTTGTTGTTGTTTTGCTGACTTTGTGTAATAGATCTCTTTTCTGTCATGAGGACTTCAAGTCCAGCACACTCTCGAACCTTTGAAAATAATGGACCGTTAAGTAGTAATCAGTCAAAATGCGTTGACCGTTAAGCTTCTGTTTCTGGGTAACCCAGAAGTTACCCAGATGGGTCTGACAGTTTGTTCATGAGTCCCAATCTCTCTTGCGTTATGTGATTTGTTTGTGTTGTTGTATCCGTGTTATAATATGCTATATGGGCTACATATGAAAGCCTTGATATCACCTAAATGACGAGCATGATCAAAGTAATGAACGGTCAAAGTAGGCAGTATGAACATGATATGCGTTTTCTGGAATATCCAAAAAATCAAGAACACGGTTCTGACAGGGTTTGATCGGCTTAGATATGGCGATTATGATGTAGTTAGACTGATTAAGGGTAATAGATCTCTTCCTTGGCATGGGTACTACAATCTGAAACCACTAAACAACCAAAACCTTACTTGGAAATATAGTTATGGAAGCCCAAACGTAGTACTGAAGAATCGCTCTTGGGTTTCGGGTAACCTGAAAACCAAGAATGATCCGACAAATTACTTTGCAAGCCCGGATCTCATTCGTTTTAAGTTGTATTGTCATGATTGTTGTTGTAGCATGTAGTTGAGACACTAGTACTACAAGATCCATGTATTAGCTTGCCCAGAAACATCAAGATCTGACATTTATTGTTGGTCAAACTTAGTCCCTCGATAACTGGTTATGAGTGTTCTTGAGCCTCAAGAACACCTAAGGAGACAGATTACTTCCGCCAAAGGGCTTTAATGACAGCACATAGTAAAATTAATTTAGTTAATTTCTAAAATCATTTTAAAATATTAAATAAATTACGAAAATTACAAAATAGTTTTAAAAATTATTTTAAGTTATAAAAATTAACTTTTAATAATTTGACATATTTTTCATAAATATTAATATTTATTTGGATATTTTTGGTATTTAATTTATTTAATAAATGCGTTAAATAAATTAATTAAAATGATTTTATTGTATTAAAAATCATTTTAAATAATAATAAGGTATTTAATAATATTTTAAGTTATAAAACTTAACTTTTAATATTTTAAGATAAGTTTCATTAATTATTAAATATTAATGATATTAAATTTATTTGGTAATTATATTAAATAAATTAATTAAAAATGATTTTAATATTATAAAATCATTTTAAATGAAAATAAATAACTTCAAAATATTTTAAGTTATAAAATATAACTTTTGATATTTAATGGCAAATTTTATTAATAAATTAATATTAATGATATTAAGTTTATTTAATAATTATATTAAATAAATAGTTTAAAATGGTTTTATTGATTTAAAATCATTTAAAAAGAAATAAATGAATTAAAAATATTTTAAGTTATAATAAATGACTTTTAATATTTTGATAAATAATAAATTAATATTCTAATATTAATGGTAATTATTTAAAAATAATTTTAAATGTTTTAAAAATCATTTAAGGGTAATATTAATACTTTAAAAATATTTTGAGTTATTATAAATGACTTTAATATTTTGGCAATAGTTTCATTAATAGTTTAATATTAATTAAATATTAATGATAATAGAATTAGTTAATATTTAAATCATTTAATAATGATTTCGATGTTTCAAAATTCATGATAAATTATAATAATTATTTAAAAATTATTATAAGGCTATGAAAAATACTATGACTGATATTTAAAATATCTAAACGAATATTGAACTACACGATAGAGTCTTAGACTCAATAATTACCCGATAAAGCCGTCGGTACACCGACATGTTTCAAAAATTGATTTGGACTTAGATAATTTAACTAGATACGTGTTTGTTTATGATTCAATAACTGTTAAACATATGTGACAATGTGATTATGTTATGTGTTGACTGCAAATAACAGTACTTTGTGATATGATATATTATTCTAATCGAACGAATGATCTTATATATTAATGATAGGTTTCGATATAAAAGATAAAACTAAGTTGCATTATTGTAAGCAGCAACTCATGTAAGTATCTGAACTATTCTTTACATTGTGCAAGTATCCTAACTTTGCATTTACTTTATGCAATGGACATGAGTAAGAAAGTTTCAGAATCATATTATTGTGCCAGATTATTAACTCTATTGTTATTGATTACATATCCAATCTTTGTATTCATACAAGTTCTTACATTATCCGATCATTGTATCATTGTATAATTCAGATATTTATTCTGTTCGTTAATTCCTATATAGGATTAGACAAGTGTCCCCACTTGGATAATCATTGTATTTAATCATATATTGATACATACTCATTGGTTTCCATTATGTATACGTTGACATAAAAAGCCGTCTAAGCTATTTGATTCAGCTAGACATAAAAATATTGTTGAACAAGATAGAACGTTATTGTATCCAACCAAATTATTTTGGTTCGGATTCCCAACTAAGTATGAACATCCCGAACATGAGAAAACTTGTGTGCACCTAAGGTGGATAGATTGAACGATAATATCGTTCTTGCATGTAGTATTGATCAATACAGGGCGCATTAGGATGATCACCCTCGTGCCTGTAAGTTATGACGGTTTGCGGATGAAGTTCTGCTAAACCCTAGCAAAAATTAAAAATAATGTTCATAGTCTGTCGACTAATCTCCAGTTATAGTCAGAACGTAGTTTCAAAAATTTGAGATAGATTTGGTATGTTGTTATTATTGGTTCAGCTTACTTCACAACTGTTGATTCGTTGTAGAAGTGTTATTCAAAGAAAACATTTAATCCTTTCAGCTTATATTTATTATTGCTATTACTTGCTGGGCAATCAAATGCTCATTCTTGCTTTAAATTTAAATATTTTCAGCTAAACGTGATCAACCGGAATGTTCAGGCCAGAACAAAGGAAAAGGAAAGCAAACAAAATAATCTTATGTTAAATTTTGTAATAGTTAGACGGTATTAAGACAATGATATTTATTATCTATCATGTAATGTATTATAGTAAAGGTTGCGTGCTTGGGATTAGACTTTGATATATGTAAAGTAAGTTTGATATTTATATTATTATTATTATTATTTTTAGTATTATTTCACTCATAGAAATGGTATCGTAAAGCACCGAGTTTGGGTTTCAAGTACCCGAGTTTGGGGGCGTTACAAGTTGGTATCAAAGATTTAGGGTTAGAAACCTTAGGCGGGATAGACCTTAGGCTATAACCTTAGAACAGAGGAAACGTTGAAAATATAAATAACTCATTTAGAGTTTAAAAGGAGATGAATTGAATAAATTCATCGTTAAACAAAATAAAAGATAACTTGTATAAAATTGTTAATTGTTGTGTGTATATACTACATGTTAATCAGGATAATTTGTGTGTAGATGTCAGGTGGAAAAGAATTAGGATACCCTCAGATCGTAAAGAAGGAGCCAATATCAAAGTAAATAACTGAATTAGAGGCTCACTTTGAAAGCAACCCTAATGAGATGATTATGTTGGAAAAAGGTATTACTGGACCCAGAAACAATAGTAAAACTGATAGGTAGAATATAGTTAGAGAATATAAGATCAACCTCGAGTTCTTGAACTCATATGTTTGTGGTGAGTTCTTAAACTCATAATGTGTGGAAGGTTTGACGAACTAGGTATAGTTATGTGTGAAGGAATATTGGAGGATAATAGGAATATATAGAATACCAAGCAATTGATCCTTAGTGAAGGCGTATGAGATAAGTAGTATTAGTGTTACTTGAATGGGTATGAGGCGTATACGATAAGTATGTGGGTGTAAAGAAATATTCTCAACTTTTGTATAAGTTGTGGAAGCGATTCTCGACTTTTATGTCATAAAGGGGATATCAGATGTTTAAAGCAGTATGTGCTACGATATAAGGTGTAAATTATTATGAAATTAGGTAGATGAACATGATTTTATTTAATCAGATAATGTTGCCAAGGCGTAAACGAAACAAAAAGGCAGAAAAACCTGTCAACAAAGCTGGAGGACAACCAGACCCGACACAAAATTTGGTGAATATGGACGCTCAAGCTATGCAAGAAGGGATTACCAGCCGTGGGAAATCAGCCAGATAATCGATCAACAAACTTCAAAGACTTCAAGGCAATCGAATCGCCAGGATTTAAAGGATCAACTGATCCTATACAGATGTTTGTGACAACTAGAGTAATGGAGGGGCAAAAGAAAGCTTTTGTCACCTATACAATGAAAGGGGAGGTGATTTTTTTATGGGAAGTAAATCAAGCTAGAGTCAGAGAAGAAAATAGTGGTAGTAAGACTGGGAAAAGATAAGGAGATAATTTCGAGAATACCAGAAGTAGGTCAGGAGGTGGAAAGAAACAGGTTGCGCAGTGTGGAAATTGCGGAAAGAATCACTCAGGAGAGTGTCTTAAGGGTAAGTCTGTGTGTTACAAGTGTGGGCAGGAGGGACATATCTCTCCTAACTGCCCTAATTAAAGGATGAACAGAGGGTGTTTCATGTGTGGATCAACGGAGCGTAAAGTGAAGGATTGTCCGAAAAAAAGAGGGGATACAGGGAGCGCGAATAACGGAAAGGGTAGCTGGACTCTAGTGACAGCGGAACCAACTTCAACAAACAAGCCAACAGAATTAACCGCAAGAGTCTTCAATACGACTATCCAAAGATACTAGTGGCGCTTGAGAATGCAACTTCAGATATTATTCGTATAATTTGTATATTTTGATATACATGATTTTTTAATATATAATAAATTATTTTATAAAGAAATTTTGAAGGAAGAATTTGAGTTCTTTTAGGAATTGAACTTCTGTTTAATCAGATAGACAAGCTTTATATTGAAAAGTTAAAGATCTGCTCAATTGAATCGATCAAGATCTGAATTATTAAATTAGAAACCTTCAATTCCAATTGCTAAAATTAGATTTGGTGTTCATTTGGGAACCCTAATGATAAATATCATCTATTAAAAACCTATCTACCCATAATAAAATGCAAACCATGCTTTAATAGATAGACATAAAATCTTCCCTGTTCATGGGTTACAACATCCCCATAATAATAAAATCAATCCCAAAGTTAAACTAACTCCCAAAGTTAAACATCATCCGTATGGAATCATAAACAATAAGTCTTAACAACATCATTAAATCAAGTCTTAAACAAAATACATCATCAAATAAACAACAAGTCTTCATCACTTGCTAACTTTGCCCTTGCCTTTACTAGTGGAAGGTTTATCGCTTCTTTTCGTTCTTAATCGCAATGTTATTATTAAGCAAGAGTGAGCACTATTGCCCACAAGTATAATAATGAAATAACAAAGATAATAACATGCGAGTAAATCAAAGACATCCGAATAAAAGCTCAACTTTTGAATCAAGAATGAATAACAAGAATCAAAAGAATTCGAGGGTCATAAGACCTTGAACTATGTCCTAGGTTATCAAGGGTTATACTTGAAACCTTTAATACCATAAGACTACGGACCTTTCTACTCGTGACTTAGGGAGATCATCCCTTAGTACCATATCGCGCACAATATCTTAACGCTAACGATAAGTAAATCCTTTCATAGGTTGTTCATCTCATTTTGACATTCGAGTCCGCACTAAAGGAAGTTTGGTTTGATAATTCATCAAGGGTTCAAATTTAGAACGCTTATCAACTATGGACTAGTCGAATCAATAAGGGTTCGCTAGTCTAATAAGGTTCAATAATAATGATATTCAAATTGAATAATAATCTCAAGAATATACAATAAACAATTATTGTATAACAAATCATGCTTTGAAAAGATAATCAATCTTTAATATAACATTTGAACTTGAATAATAGTAATGATAATTTACTCGAGGTAAATAATAAACTTGAACAATAATGACAAGTAGGGTTAGAAACTTGCCTCGTATGTAGATTACACTTTAACTAAGCACGCTTCTTTTCAATTTAATCCTACATACCATTCACATTCACAATACCAGCTTAATTATAACTTAACTAATCATCATAAACTCATTCTCTTTGTCTACTTTTGATTATTAACTATACTTAGTTAATTATCACACTTATTGTCACATAATAACACTTCATGAATAATAAGCTACTTATGAAATCAATAATTCAATCCACATGTAATTATGTTATTTACATGCTAAGTATCTATTTTAACATCTCATTATACTTATAACATAATTTTATGTTCATTACATTGTTAACATCACATTCATGGACTTTAACACTTTAAAATTCCATCTCTCGAACTTTTCGAGAGTGTTGCATGGCATCACATCATCATTAAGATTAAAGGCTTTTGTATTGCGGCATATGATGGCTTTTCAAGGCCATGCAGTATGATGGCGCGCTGAGGGTCATCATAAGGCTTGAGTCTCAACACAAGGCATGAATCAGAACTGCTCGCAATTCGCGAAAAATTGCGTAACACAAACCCAAAAACTCTAATTAAATTACTACTACACTAAATTAATCATATACACATGTTATAATTCATGCATAAACATAACTCCAACATTTATAGAATGGTTTTAACCCATTAAAACACATAATCACGTAACTAAAATATGTGAATTTCAATCGACTTTTGATGTTCTTGGAGGTTTTGAAAATAAAACATAAAATTGATACTACTACGGATTCGTTATAAACAATCAATCCGCTCGCTTAAAGTTTGGTCTCTTCAGATCAACATGCATAATCAAATGAGAGTGGGAATTTTATAAAAACATTTATGTTTGACACATTAAAGTTACGATATAAGGCCATATATGGCCAAAAACCCAAACTCAGAATTTTTTGAAATAAAGTCATCATATTATGAAACTTATGATATGGAATCATGCAATATATATATAAACATATTATACTACTCATATTATTACATATATCCATATAATAACACAATTTCTCAATTACAGAGACATAACAGAGGTTTTGAAAGCCATTTCCATGAAAACTAATTGACGTGAAATATAAATTGGTTCAGAAATTACCCACAAGATGATAATGATAATTTTCTCTCTATTTCAAATACAATTTCCCAAACTTTCTCAATAAAATTCTCAACTCTCTCTCTTTTCCTCTCTCTCTCTAATTTATGCCGCTTTAGCCAAAAAATAATGAAAAGGAGAAAAGAAGACGTCGATATAAGAAAATCGACGATCGAGTGGTGGTCATTTAACCAATAATGGGTAATCGCCCAACTCCCCATAAGGCCTTGTTTGGCTAGCAAAATAGATTTAAAACCATTTAATTTAATAAAGCTTTATTATATAGTTTAATTAATGTCACACTCTTTATAAAATAACTCCAATATTTTATTTAATTTACTTAAAATAAATATAATAACTTCTCATAAATTCATATAGTCACATAAATAATTTTCTCATTAATAAATAATGTCAAATTATTAACTCTCTAATTAATAAATAAATTAATTAAATAACATCATGCTTAATTAAATATTTTTTAATACAATAAGCTCACATAATGACATACTTCTAATAATAAAATTCTCCACATTAATTTAATAATGTAACACATATAATTAAATTAATCTACCACAATCGCATCAATTAATTATTTAATCTAATAATTAAATCATCAAAAATATTTATTTAATTCAATAAATATTAAAATTATATTACAAAAATCTCGCTCATTACATCTTTCCCCTTAAAAGGATTCTGTCCCGTAATCACGACTCAATAAATTTTGACCTGCTACATTCTCCCCTTACAAAGATTCTCATCCCTAATCGCCACACATAATTAAGTAAATAATGAGGGTAGTTATTCATCATATTCTCTTCGAGTTCCCACGTAGGTTCTTCAAATATTGGGTTCCTCCAAATTACCTTAATGTAAGGTATAACTTTATTTCGAGAACTTTTTCTTTTCTTTTATAATTTGGACAGAATTTCTTCGTAAGATAAGTCTTTCTCAAAATGCAGGGTTCGATTCAATTACATGCTTGTAATCGCCTTTTGTATGGTCGTAATACGTAAAACATGGAAGACGTTAGGACATTCTCGAGTGTCGGAGGTAAGGCTACCTCAGACGCAACTTCTCCGATTCTTCTCAAGATTTCAAAGGGTCCAATGAATCTTGGGCTCAATTTTCCTTTCTTTCCTAACTCGATCTTCCCTTCCGTGGAGAGACCTTCAAGAAAACATAACCACCGATTCAAACTCGATATTTTTACGATGTGGATCAACAGATTTCTTCTTCGATCGATCTTGAGCCGCCACTACCGTGTGTTTCTGATCACTTTGACTATTTCTATCATTGTACTCATTCGCCCTAGCAATTGTCTTTCACCAACTTCATCCCAAAGAAAGCGGAGTTCGCACTTTCTCGTCAGATAACGCTTCATAAGGTGGCATGCCACTACTAGCGTGGTAATCGTTGTTGTAGCCAAACTCTACTAATAATGGTAGGTGATCATCCCAATTTCCTTTAAAGTCCATCACATGTGCTCTTAGCATATCCTCTAATGTTTGAATTGTTCTCTCACTCTCGCCTGCTTCATGCTTGAGGGTGGTAAGTCAGACTCATTCGCAATTGCGTACTCCATACATTCCTCAAGACGCTTTCGAAATTTGATGAAGCGCGATCCCTATCGTAAACAATTGACACCGGAACTCCGTGCCTCAAAACAATCTCTTTTACGTAAAGCCTCGCCAACCGATCTAAGTTGAATCTTATTTTGATCGGAAGGAAGTGTGCGATTTCGTCAATCCATCAACGATAACCCATATCGCTGTCAGAGCCTTTTCTCGAGTCGCTTTAAGGCCAACCACGTAAGTCCATTGTAATATGTTCCCATTTCCATTCTCGGGATCTCTAACGGTTGTAGCAATCCACTTTGGTCTCCGATGTTCTCGCTTTCACTTTCTCGACAGTGTAAGACACTTGGCAACACATTCTCGCAACATCTCATTTTAAATTTGGCCACCAGAAATGTTTTCAAAGATCTTGGTACATTTTGGTACTACCAGGGTGAATTAAATATCGTGAACTATGAGCCTCGCTCAAAATTACTTCTTTAATCTCTTGTATCGGGCTAAACCCAAATTCTACTCTCAAATCTCAAAGATTCCTTCCTTATCCATCTTAAATCTTTGCCTGGTTCCTTCAGATATCTTCTTTGTCACCTTTTACATTCTTCATCCCGGTCGAGCCTCCTTTACTTTATCTAGAGAGTTGTACTGCATTGCATCCTAAATAGCTTCTCATCAATCTCCATAGGATACTTCACTTCAACTCCAGCTTTCTCCATTTCGTAATTAGCTCCTCCCGAGCGCTTAACATCATCAATTTCTCACGACCCTTTCTACTTAAGGCGCCTTAAAGAACTACATTTGCTTTTCCCCTGATGGTATAAAATCTCACAATCGTAATCCTTAATTAATTCCAACCATCTTCTTTGACGATATTCAAATCCTTCTTAGTGAAAAATATATTTCAGACTTTGTGGTCCGTCAGATATATTTCACACTTCTCCCCGTAGATATAGTGCCTCCAAATTTTTAAAGCAAAAACAACCGCAACTAACTCCAAATCATGGGTCTGATATCCCTTCTCGTAATCTTTCAATCGTCGTGATGCATACGCAATGACTTTTTGCCATTTTGCATCAACACACAACCAAGTCCTTTATGCGACGATCACTATAAATAAAACAAATTTCCTCAGATCATCCTAAGAGATAACACAGTGTCAGACTCAACCTCTTCTTCAATTCTTGAAAACTTTCTCACACTTATCCGTCCCAAACAAATTTCACAAATTTTTCGAAAGTTAAATTCGCTAATCTGAGTTGCGATCTTGGAAAAGTCTTGTATGAACCTTCTATAATATCCCGCTAATCCAAGAAAACTTCTTACTTCCGACGCTTTCTCACCGATCCCAATTTAATCACGACTTCGACTTTTGATGGATCTACCGAAATTCCATTTTATCGATCACGTGACCAAGAAATTGTACTCGCCGATCCGTAATTCACATTTCAAAAATTTAGCGCATAACTTCTCCCTTCTCAATACTTCCAACGTTAACCTCAAATGTTCTTCGTGTTCTTCTTTGTTTTTGAATATACCAAAATGTCATCTATAAATACCACCACTTAATTTGTCCAAAAACGGCTTGAACACACCATTCATTAGTCCCATAAATGCCGCAGGAGCATTCGTAAGACCAAACGACATTACTAAAAATTCAGAGTGACCATATCGCGCTTTCAACGCCGCTTTCTAGACATCCTCCGCCTCACCTTCAATTGATGATAACCGCTTCTCAAGTCTATCTTGGAAAAGTATCTCGCTCCCTTTAATTGATCAAACAGTCGCCGATCCTCAGAATGGATATCTGTTTTAATCGTGACCTTATTCGCTTCTTCAGTAGTCAATGCAGAGTCGATCGATCCATCCTTCTTTTTCACAAACAACACCGGCGCCCCCCCACGACGATACGCTTCGTTGAATGTACTTCTTGTCCAACAATTCTTGTAGTTGTACCATTAATTCTTTCATCTCTACCGCGCCATTCTTATGGTGCCTTCGATATTGGAGCAGCCCCGCGCCAAATCGATCACAAAATCTACTTCTCTATCCGGTGGAAGTCCCGGTAAATCGTCTCGAAATACGTCGATGAAATCCCTCACAATCCAGTATCTCTTCTACCTTTGATTCTCTTTTCGACCGTCGACTATGTAAGCTAAGTATCCTACACAACCTTGTCTTAATAACTTCCCGGCTCGCATCATCATCGCCGACAACTCGCTTGTTCTAGCGACTTGCTACCATAAAACACAACCTTTCGACGAAATATAAGGTTAATACGCTTTTTTGGCAATCAATTACAACCCGTAATTGAATAACCAAATCCATTCCCAAAATAACGCCAAATTCCCCAAGTCGAATAGGGATAAGATCTACGCTCATGATATTACCCTTAATATCCACTCTACAGCTTCTATGCATTTACTTAATGTGGATTATTTCTCTATTCGCAATTTCTATGTTCATGGGTAATCCAATTCATTCTTAGGCAAATCTAAATTCTTGGCAAAAATCATCTGATATAAAGGAACAAGTAGCACCTTAATCAAATAATACGTAAGCATTAACTTTATTGATCGAATGATACCGACACCACATCACGGATCGAATCGTGATCTCGACCGCTATGTTGAAAGTCCGGGCAAGCTGGCTTGCTTTGTCATGTAGAGGTCCTGATGGTTAAGGCATTTCCACCGTTATTTCCCGATTTTCCTCCCGATCCTCGACCCTCCCGATCCCTTCTTGGGACAATCTTCGCCGATGGTCCTTCGAACCACAAGTAAAACAAGCACCCTTCTTTGGTTTGATAGCTGGTGCTATGTGGCCTTCCCGACCACAATTGTAGCACACTCTTTTTCCTTTCATACAAACTCCCAGATGGGCTTTCCCGCAAGCTCCGCATGCTTCAATTCTTTTCTTCCGATTACCTTGTTGATTCCCGATGATGAGTCATTGCTCCACCTTTTCTTCTCGATTGAAATTTCCACCTCCTGTGCTACTTCCATCGCCTTGTTATTAATTTCACCTTCATTCTTCTTCTTCTTTTGATCTTGATTGTACTTGGTCACCGTGATCGCTTCCTCCTTCAAATGAGGATGGCCTTTTTCCAAAGATTCAAAAAATGTGTTTATCTCAAACATTGATACCTTTGTCAGACACCCAAGGCTTTAGTCCTTGTTCAAATCTTCCGCTTTTCTTCTCGCAAAAAGTACTACTTGGTACGGGCTAACCTCGCTAACTCGTTGAATTTAGCCAGCGTAGTCGTACGCTCATGTTTCCTCGCTTCAGCCCCGTAAATTGAACTTCCATCCGATTCTCACAACTAGTTGGGAAATACATTTCAAAAACATCTCTTTAAATCTCTCCCACGTAATTACACCTTCACCTCCTCGCACTTTTGTTTGCTTGCCACCAATAGCTAGCCTCGCACTTTCAAAGATAAACGCTGCAAAAGCGGTCTTTTTCGTCTTCTAACCCTAGCAACGCCGAAAACCTTCTCCATTTCCATAACCCAAGTTTGAGCCTCGATTGGGTTCATGGAACCTTTTGAACTCAAGGCGGTCCCACCACCTTAAATCTTTAAACGTTGTGTTTGGTGGAGCTTGAGGTTGATTATTCATGGCTCCAAATAAGAAGTTAACCAACCGCCGCACGGGATTAGCGCTTGAATTATTGTTATTATTGGTCGACTTTTCCCGAGCCATTGACGTTGTTGTTTTCTCCTCATGGCATTTTTCTCGTTAAATAAACGCTTATTAGAACTTTATTTATTTCTCTAAATAGTTAAGATATTACTCAACAATTTAACATATCACTTAACACATCATCTCAAACAACTTGATATATTTGCATTCAAATCAAAAGTTTTAACATTAAACGATAAAGATAACCTACTATTTACATCAACTATCTCGAATAAAGAATCCACAGATTTAAAACATTCAAATATTCTTTCGCTCATAAACACGCCGTAATTTACATCTAAAACTAATTTAAGTTCTTCACATAATTAAATAAATCATATCACCGTTTGGCCAAGGTACTCGATTAGCCTTTGCTACGCCCTCTTTCTAAGATGCGATGCATCGTCCCGCGATCCATCATGTACAATGGTAGTCCTTCGAATCGGATTGGGTACCTCAAAACTCGATCTTGGGTCTCATTCATCGCCTTTTAAGTGTAGAGTATGCTTCCCCAATCTTCGCTTTCTTTGCACGACTATCATCCTCTCAGACGATCACCGACGCGATTCTCTTACCCAAATTTTCCTCTCGCTATGTTCAAATTTCTTTCAGAGGTTTCCTTCAGCCTTTCTTCAACTTCTCTATCTCCTGGCCTTATCTTCGCTTTCGACCCTTCTCATGGACCAAATCCCATTCTACATTTGCTACCGAGAGTGAAGAGTCGAAATCTCCTCTCCTTCTCTTTCTAGAGTAATATGTCAATAACCGCCGCTCGGTCAAATCTCGACCTCATCTCAGAACTCCACGCTACGGTCAGATAACGTGTCATACATCTCAAAGATCAACGGTGTACCGTGGTAACTCCTCTTCTTCCTCTTCCTCTTCCTCAACAAATTCAACAGATCCTCCTCGTGATCACCTCATGTTCATGCTCCCGACCAACAATCGGTGATCAATGGAGATGACTCCTCTCAGACATCACCGCTTCCCTAACGACATGAATGTCTCTTGGCTCCTCCTCCGTCTTGCATTTATATAGTACACGGGGTTCCTCCTCAAGAGGGTACTATAGGTACACGGGTTCTTCCTCCCCACCTTGACTAGCTTCTCCAACATTCGACATCCCGACAACAAAATTTTAAGTTTTAGTTACTAAGTCGATCATCTAACGCATACTTTAACACATAAACACATAAGGTCTTTTATTATCTTCAATGAATTACATAAATTCATTTCTTATAACTCGATAAGAGTTTTCCATCACTATCTTCTTTCTATAAGGCTACTACCTAAGGTTGTTCCCCACCTAAGGTTCATAACCTACGCCTTTGATACTAACTTGTGACACCCCCAACCGGTACTTTCAATTCCACTGGATTTGGTGTTCATCAGACAAATATCATCTATCTATCTACCCATAATAAATGCAAACCATGCAATAGATAGAATAAAATCTTCCCCTTAAGGGGTTACAACATCCTAATAATAAACATACATCCCAAAGTTAAACTAACCTTAAACATCCGTAAAGAAATCATAAATAATAAGTCTTAAACAACATCATTAACTCAAGTCTAAACATAAATACATCATCAAATAAAATAACAAGTCTTCATCACTTGCTAACTTTGCCCTTGCCTTTACTAGTGGAAGGTTCATCGCTTCTTTCGTTTCTTAATCGCAATGTTATTATTAAGCAAGAGTGAGCACTATTGCCCACAAGTATAATAATGAAATAACAAAGATAATAACATGCGAGTAAATCAAAGACATCCTAATAAAAGCTCAACTTTTGAATCAAGAATGAATAACAAGAATCAAAAGAATTTCGAGGGTCATAAGACTCGAACTATGTCCTAGGTTATCAAGGGTTATACTTGAAACCTTTAATACTATAAGACTATGGACCTTTCTACTCGTGCTTTAGGGGATCACCTTAGTACCATATCGCGCACAATATCTTAACGCTAACGATAAGTAAATCCTTTTCATAGGTTGTTCATCTCAGTTTGACATTCGAGTCCGCACTCAAAGGAAGTTTGGTTTGATAATTCATCAAGGGTTCTAAAATTTAGAACGCTTATCAACTATGGACTAGTCGAATCAATAAGGGTTCGCTAGTCTAATAAGGTTCAATAATAATGATATTCAAATTGAATAATAATCTTAAGAAGTATATACAATAGAACAATTATTGTATAACAAAATCATACTTTGAAAAGATAATCAATCTTTAATATAACATTTGAACTTGAATAATAGTAATGATAATTACTCGAGGTAAATAATAAACTTGAACAATAATGACAAGTAGGGTTAGAAACTTGCCTCGCATGTAGATTACACTTTAACTAAACACGCTCTTTGAATTTAATCCTACATACCATTCAAATTCACAATACCAGTTAATTATAACTTAACTAATCATCATAAACTCATTCTCTTTGTCTACTTTGATTATTAACTATACTTAGTTAATTATCACACTTATTGTCACATAATAACACTTCATGAATAATAAGCTACTTATGAAATCAATAATTCAATCCACATGTAATTATGTTATTTACATGCTAAGTATCTATTTTAACATCTCATTATACTTATAACATAATTTTATGTTCATTACATTAAGTTAACATCACATTCATGGACTTTAACACTTTAAAATTCCATCTCTCGAACTTTTCTCGAGAGTAGGCATGTACAATCACACTACCATACTAAGGCTTCATATTACATGTCATATGCAATGCACCACTGGCTGAGACCAAGCAAGGTACAGGGATGTGTGATGCACAAGTATAAGGTTGAGTTGAGTCTGCGGCATGCACATGAAATCAGAAACTGCTCTCAATTCGCTGAAATTTGCAAAAACACAAACCCAAAAAACTCTAATTAAATTACTACTACACGAAATTAATCATATACACATGTTATAATTCATGCATAAACATAACTCAACATTTATAGAATGGTTTTAACCCATTAAAACACATAATCACAGAACTAAAATATGTGAATTTCACTGACTTTGATGTTCTTGGAGGTTTTGAAAATAAAACATGAAAATTGATACTACGGATTCGTTATAACACCGAATCCGTTCGTTTAAAGTTTGGTCTCTTCGTATCAACATGCATAATCAAATGAGAGTGGGAATTTTACAAAAACATTTATGTTTGACACATTAAAGTTACGATAAGGCCATATGGCCAAAACCCAAACTCAGAAATTTTGAAATAACAAGTCATCGATTATGAAACTTATGATATGGAATCATGCAATATATATATATAACATGTTATACACTCAGATATTATTACATATATCCATATAATAACACAATTTCTCAATTACGTAGACATAACAGAGGTTTTGAAAGCCATTTCCATGAAAACTAATTGACGTGAAATATAAATTGGATCAAGAGAATTACCCAAAGTAGAGATGAACAAGGATAACAATTCTCTATTTCAAATACAATTTCCCAAACTTTCTCAATAAAATTCTCAACTCTCTCTCTCTTCCTCTCTGCTTTTATGCCGACTTAGCCAAATAATGAAAAGGAGAAAAGAAGGCGCCGATATAAGAAAATCGACGATCGAGTGGGCCGCTTAACCCAATAATGGGTAACTCGCTCCAACTCCCCATAAGGCCTTGTTTGGCTAGCAAAATAGATTTAAAACCATTTAATTTAATAAAGCTTTATTATATAGTTTAATTAATGTCACACTTCTTATAAAAATAACTCCAATATTTTATTTAATTTACTTAAAATAAATATAATAACTTCTCATAAATTCATATAGTCACATAAATAATTTTCTTATTAATAAATAATGTCAAATTATTAACTCTCTAATTAATAAATAAATTAATTAAATAACATCATGCTTAATTAAATATTTCTTTTAATACAATAAGCTCACATAATGACATACTTCTTAATAAAAATTTCTCACATTAATTTAATAATGTAACATATATAATTAAATTAATCTACCACAATTGCATCAATTAATTATTTAATCCAATAATTAAATCATCGAAAATATTTATTTACTTCAATAAATATTAAAATTATATTACAAAAATCTCTAAATAGATGATCCGGGTTGATAGATGTTAGATCCATAACATCTATAGGCTCTGATTTAATGATTTACAAAATCTAAAATTTTTAAAACTATGGTCCGACAACAAATGTCGAGCCCCTAGATCTTTCTTTGTTAAGTGTTATGTGTATTTTATGTTATGGATATGTTCTTTGTTATGTGGACTATGATCTAAAACCGAAATGTGTCGATCATGTCTAAAACTCAAGATATTCGTGGTCAAACCACATCGAATGTAAGCATTGATCAGTATGAAATCAAGTGCCTAAGAACTTGCCTGAAAGCTCGGCAAAGAAGTTCATGGGCCCAGATCTTTCTGTTGTTAGTTATTTTTTTCTTGTTGATGTAATAAGGTTGTAATCTAGTATATGGACTGTTGATTAAAGGTTTTATATCATCTAAACATCATGCATGTTGGAGTTTATGGACGGTCAAACCAAGTAAGAGGAACACGAAATACTTTTTCTGAGCAACCTAGAAAACGTATGATCATGTATTCTGACAAGCTTTGACCGATCCGGATCTGTGGATTTATTGTTGTTTTGCTGACTTTGTGTAATAGATCTATTCTCTGTCATGAGGACTTCAAGTCCAACACACTCTCGAACCTTGGAAAACAATGGATCAGATGTAGTAATCAGTCAAAATGCGTTGACCGTTAAGCTTCTGTTTCTGGGTAACCCAAAAGTTACCTAGATGGGTCTGACAATTTGTTCATGAGTCCCACTCTATCTTGTGTTATGTGATTTGTTTTTTTTGTTATATCCGTGTTATAATATGTTATATGGGCTATATATAAAAGCCTTGATATCACCCAAATGACGAGCAGGATCAAAGTAATGAATGGTCAAAGTAGGCAGTATGAACATGATATGCGTTTTCTGGAATTTCCAGAAAATCAAGAACATGGTTCTGACAGGGTTTGACCGACTTAGATCTGGTGATTGTGATGTAGTTAGACTGATTAAGGGTAATAGATCTCTTCCTTGGCATGGGTACTATAATCTGAAACCATTAAACAACCAAAACCTTACTTGGAAATATAGTTATGGATGCCCAAACGTAGTACCTAAGAACTGTCTTGGGTTTCTGGGTAACCTAGAACACCAAGAACAGATCTGACAATTACTTTGCAAGCCCAGATCTAATTCGTTTTGAGTTTTATTGTCATGATTGTTGTTGTACCATATAGTTAGACACTAGTACTACAAGATCAATGTATTAGCTTGCCCAGAAACATCAAGATCTGACATTTATTGTTGGTCAAACTTAGTCCCTCGATAACTAGTTATGAGTGTTCTTGAGCCTCAAGAACACCTAAGGCGACAGATTCTGTCGCCAAAGGGCTTTAGCGACAGACATAGTAAAAATTAATTTAGTTAATTTCTAAAAATTATTTTAAAATAGTAAATAAATTCTGAAAATTACAAAAATAGTTTTAAAAATTATTTTAAGTTATAAAAATTAAATTTTAATAATTTGACATATTTTTCATAAATATTATTATTTATTTGATATTTTTGAATTTAATTTATTTAATAAATGCATTAAATAAATTAATTAAAAAAGATTTTATTGTATTAACAATCATTTTAAATAATAATAAGGTATTTAATAATATTTTAAGTTATAAAACATAACTTTTAATATTTTAAGATAAGTTTCATTAATTATTAAATATTAATGATATTAAATTTATTTGGTAATTATATTAAATAAATTAATTAAAAATGATTTTAATATTATAAAATCATTTTAAATGAAAATAAATAACTTAAAAATATTTAAAGTTATAAAAGATAACTTTTGATATTTAATGGCAAATTTCGTTAATAAATTAATATTAATGATATTAAGTTTATTTAATAATTATATTAAATAAATAGTTTAAAATGGTTTTATTGATTTAAAAATTATTTAAAAAAGAAATAAATGAATTTAAAATATTTTAAGTTATAATAAATGACTTTTAATATTTTGATAAATAATAAATTAATATTCTAATATTAATGGTAATTATTTAAAAATAATTTTAAATGTTTTAAAAATCATTTAAGAGTAATATTAATACTTTAAAAATATTTTGAGTTATTATAAATGACGTTAATATTTTAGGCAATAGTTTCATTAATAGTTTAATATTAATTAAATATTAATGATAATAGAATTAGATAATATTTAAATCATTTAATAATGATTTCGATGTTTCAAAATTCATGATAAATTATAATAATTATTTAAAAATTATTATAAGGTTATGAAAAATAATATGACTAATATTTAAAATATCTGAACGAATATTGAACTACACGATAGAGTCTTAGACTCGATAATTACCCGATAAAGCCGTAAATTTTGCAAACATATTTCAGAAATTGATTTGGACTTAGATAATTTGACTAGATACGTGTTTGTTTATGATTCAATCATTGTTAAACATATGTGACAATGTGATTAGGTTATGTGTTGACTGCAAATAACAGTACTATGTGATATGATATATTATTCTAATCGCACGAATGATCTTATTAATGATAGTTTTTGGTATAAAAGATAAAACTAAGTTGCGTTATTGTAAGTAGCAGCTTAGGTAAGTATCTGAACTATTCTGTACATTGTGCATGTATCCTAACTTTGCATTTACTTTATGCAATGGACATGAGTAAGAAAGTTTCAAAATCATATTATTGTGCCAGATTATTAACTCTATTGTTATTGATTACACATCCAATCTTTGTATTCATACAAGTTCTTACATTATCCGATCATTGTATCATTGTATAATTCAGATATTTATTATGTTCGTTAATTCCTATATAGGGTTAGACAAGTTGTAAAACCCCAACTTTTTGAATAAAGATGAATTTTCTATAAATATTATTTTTGAATATTATGGAGTGAAATTGATATAATGTTATAGTTGTGGGTAATATTTATAAATTTTGCAAAGTATGAAAGTTGTTATATAATATTCGATTTGTTTGGGGAATATTCGCTTTTAACGGGAATATTCAGATGCAAAGACAATCATTTGTGGACCCTAGTAATTATTGTCGAATTGAGAAAATGACAAAATACTTAATGAAAATAACAATGAAAGTTTTACCGTTAATCTGTTGAAACACCGGTGTTAAAAGTACGATAAATATGCGTGGTTGCATAAGTAGCACACTGCAGATTAATAATTGATGCTTACGTGATAAGTCACTCGCTTTTGTTGGTATTATTAATGTAATAATACGTAAAATCTTTTATATAAAATAGAATACTTTTATAAAGTTATTCTATAAATAGAATATATTATATTCTATTATGCATAGTGTTGCATAGTGTCTGTATAGTGTTTGCATAGTAAAATCTTTTATAAAGTTATTCGTTTTATTAGATTATAAATAGAATATATTATATTTTATTTAAAAGATTTTGCTTTAAATATGGACCGTCAGATTAAAGTACATCAATCTGGACCATTCATAAGTTAGTTATTATGCAGTCCATTTTTCTATAAATAGAAGCTCATTCTTTCATTATTTTCTTACGAATTCACTGAAACTCTAGAGAGATAAACTATAGAGAGAAAGAAGAAAGTATCCTACTACTTCACTACTTATATATCCAGTACTCCTCTTCTTAAGGTAGGGAATATTATTTGTTGTACTCGTAGGGAGTATTATTTCTTTTGTATTCATAAAGAGAACTTCTGTTATTCCATTCTTTATTATTCTGTTGGAATAACCTGTATACGCGGATTACCCTATACTTGGTGACATTCTTCTATTATTCCGTCTTTATTATTCTGCTTGAATATCACATCCGGTTGCGGCAAATTTCACACGACCGGTTCCGTTATTTAGTATTCTATGGGAATAACTTGCCTACAATCACTACCGCATGCATGGTGATTTCTTTTGTTATTCCATTCTTTATTATACTCATTTGGTTAAAGTTTTGATCGCTATACTCCATGAAATTAGTGGAGTATCCTTGATATTTGCGCTTCATCCAAAGATTCTTTTCATGGAAATATTCTTCTGAGCATTCTTGAATTTTACTCTACAAAGCTGTATCATGTTGACAATTTGGACATTATTAGTTCCTGGATAAATTAATTCTAGAACTTGTTTTATTGAATTCTTATATCATTGTCACCATCCTCAAATTTATATTTTTTGAAAGTCATTTGTGGCTTGTAGTGCATAGATGGACTTGGTATGATTATGACCAGGGATTATTCGGTGTAATCATGACCGTAATGTTACAAATGATGTTGTAAAAGTCCCCATTAGCCCATAGTGCATTGATGGACAGTTGTTGGCATGATCATGACCATTAATGAATACACAAATATTCTTGGCCTGTAGTGCATGGATAATTGTGGTCGTGATACTAAAAAATATCCTTGGCCGTAGTGCAGGGGTGATTCGATGATGTGGATTATTTATTAAAATTGAGTCCCAAATGATAAAAGTGATGAAAAACCTTTTAAATCATAAAAGATAGTAGCTTTTATTCTCTACTTGACTCTTTTAATGGATTGCTTGTTCCGCTCTGCTTAAACTTGATGTTTGTTATATTGTATCGCTTTAACACTGCTTAAGGCTAATGATAATTTATTCGCATTATCTTAGTCATAATATTTCTTCTTTGGGCTAGTTGAGTTCACCCTTTCTTTCACCGTTCTCTTCGTGAAATGAGAATATAAATGGAATCTAGCCTGGGAACGGAGTGATGGTCCTAGATGGTTCATTAGTAGTCCTCACTATTCTGTGAAATAGTGTGATAATAATTATAATGAGGACTACTTTTGAGTTTGTATACTCTCTAGTAGACAATATTTGTATTAAAACTCACAGATTATGTTTTGTCGTATTGTACACGACAGTGTATTATTAAGTTGTATTTGAATTCTGTACCATATATCTGGCGACTCAGAATAGGTGATGTATACGTATTTTGGGGGCGTCACAGTTGGTATCAAAGCCTAGGGATATGATCCCTGGCTAAGATGTGAGACTAGAACTAGGTGGAGAGAGACGGGGAATTCCTTCGCTAGTATAACCTACTTAAATTTATTTTGTATTTAAATTGGTTGGTCAGAGTTTAGAGATAATATGTTACATGTCAATTAACCCTTGTTTTGTGGCAGTATCTGAAAATGACATCCGAGAATGTTGAGAATAACAATGGAGCACAAGAGACCGTTGAGTCTCCACATATCAATAATCAGGATAATGTGCATCAGGAAGGCGACAATCCACATGCAAATAACAACAATGACCAAATGATGAATGATGGATTGTTCAAAGGCTTTATGCAACTCATGCAACAGGGAAATTCATAGCCTATGCCTCACGACAACTCAAAGAATATGAGAGGAATTATCACACTCATGATCTAGAGTTGGCAGCTGTTGTCTTAGCACTAAAGATTTGGAGGCATTACTTGTATGGGGAGAAAGTTGAGATCTTTACGGATCATAAAAGCCTCAAATATTTCTTCACTCAAAAGGAACTCAACATGCGACAACGACGTTGGCTTGAACTGTTGAAAGATTATGATCATACCATCCAATACCATCCTGGAAAAGCGAACGTGGTAGCTGATGCATTGAGTAGAAGATCATATGCAAGTACGAGTGCGATATTGTCAACACAAAGGCCCATTTTGTGTGACTTGCAAAGGATGGAGATAGAGTTAAAGACTCCAGGGACCTATGTGATGATGGCGAATATACGAGTAGAACCGACGATAATTGATAAAGTTAAAGATGCTCAAGCTACAGACCTGGAGCTGATGCGTATGAGGAAGAAAGTGCAAGAAAGTGCTATGTCGGAAGCAAGAATCGATGAATAAGGAATACTTTGAGTCAACTCCAGACTTTGTGTTCCTAACGACCCTAATTTAAAGTATAAAATCATGATGGAGGCGCATAACACATCGTTTGTAATCTATCCCGGGAGTACCAAAATGTATCATCATATTCGTCATACATTTTGGTGGAGCAATATGAAGAGAGAGATAGCGCTGTTTATCTCAAGGTGTCTAACGTGTCAACGAGTCAAGGCGGAGCATCAAGTACCAAAAGGTCCGTTGCAACCACTTGAAATTCCAAAATGGAAGTGGGAGCATATTACCATGGATTTCGTTACTGGTCTTCCCAAAGTTTCTCAAGGCATAGATGCGATTTGGGTCATTGTTGATAGATTGACCAAGTATGCTCATATCTTACCGATACGAGAAACTTATACACTTGAACATCTTGCTCGTATGTACATAAACGAGGTTGTAAGATTGCATGGTATGCCAGTATCCATAGTTTCTGATCGAGACCCAAGATTCACTTCAAGATTTTGGGTTAGTTTGTAAAAAGCTATGGGCACGGATTTACGATTTAGCTCGACATATCATCCTCAGACGGACGGGCAGTCGGAGAGGACGATTCAAACTCTTGAAGATCTATTAAGACTCTGTGTCCTTGAATTCAAGGGAAGTTGGGACAAGTTCTTACCATTGGTGGAGTTTTCCTACAACAACAGTTATCAAGCAAGTATTGGCATGGCTCCATTCGAAGCATTGTGTGGAAGAAAGTGTTGTTCTCCATTATGCTGGGATGGGGTGGGTGAAGCAACGTTGTTGGGACCGGAGTTGGTACGTATGACTACGGAAAAGATTCAAACGATCTGACAACGTATAAAAACCTCACAAGATCGACAAAAGAGTTATGCTGATCTTCATCGAAAGGACGTGGAATTCGATATAGGAGATCTTGTGTTGTTACGTGTTGCTCCATGGAAAGGAGTTACGAGATTTGGAAAAGAGGAAAGCTCAATCCTCGATTCATCTACCATTTTAATCCTTGATCGAGTAAGAACGTGGCCTATAGACTCGCTTTTACACTCCAAGTATGTCTCGTGTTCATAACGTTTTTCACATATCCATGTTACGTAAATATGTGGAAGACCCGAACCACATTATTGAGTTAGAACTGAGACGAAATAGCGGAAGATTTGGCGTATGAAGAGGTTCCCTGTTCAAATCTTGGATAAGAAGGAACATATTCTACGCTCCAAGGTTATACCTCAAGTCAAAGTTTTGTGGAAAAACCACGATGTTGAGGAAATGACTTGGGAGTTAGAATCTGAAATGAAATCAAGGTATCCTTACCTCTTCGATATACCAGGTACGTACCCTAATTTCGAGGGAAAAATTTCATAAGAAGGGGAGGTTGTAAAACCCTAACTTTTTGAATAAAGATGAATTTTCTATAAATATTATTTTTGAATATTATGGAGCGAAATTGATATAATGTTATAGTTGTGGGTAATATTTAAAAATTTTGCAAAGTACGCAAGTTATATAATATTCGATTGGTGGGGAATATTCATTTTAACGAGGAATATTAGATGCAACGACACAATCATTGGTGGACCCTACAACGGAATTATTGTCGAATTGAGAAAATGACAAAAATACTTTATGAAAATAACGGCGAAAAGTTTTACTGTTAACTGTTGAAACACCCTGTTTAAAGTATGCGAATACTGGCGTGGTTGCATAGTAGCATACGGTATTAATTATTGATACTTACGTGATAAGTCACTCATTTTTGTTGGTATTATTAATGTAATAATACATAAAATCTTTTTATATAAAACAAAATACTTTTATAAAGTTATTCTATAAATAGAATATATTATATTCTATTATACATAGTGTTGCATAGTGTCTGCATAGTGTTTGCATAGTAAAATCTTTTATAAAGTTATTCGCTTTATTAGATTATAAATAGAATATATTATATTTTATTTAAAAGATTTTACTTTAAATATGGACCATCAGATTAAAGTAAATCAAGCTGGACCATTCATGAGTTAGTTACTATACGTCCATTTTTCTATAAATAAAGCTCATTCCTTCATTATTTTCTTACGAATTCAATTGAAACTCTAGAGATAAACTATAGAGAGAAAGAAGAAAGTATTCGCTACTTCACTACTTATATATCCAAAGACTTTTCTTCTTAAGGTAGGGAATATTATTTGTTGTACTCGTAGGGAGTATTATATCTTTTGTATTCATAAAGAGAACTTCATTATTCCATTCTTTATTATTACATTTGGAATAACTCAGATCATGTGGATTACCCTATACTTGGTGACATTCTTCTATTATTCCGCCTTTATTATTACATTGGAATATCCATCACATGCGTTTTTATCTTTGACCGATTAAAATCCTTATTAGTATTCTGTTGGAATAACTCGCCTTTAAGTGATCTGCATGCATGGTGATTTCGTTGTTATTCCATTCTTTATTATTCTATTGGAACATCCACTGCGGTGCGAATTTACTTTGACCGGTTCCGATTATTTAGTATTTTGTTGGAATAACTTTTATCATGCAAGTACCGTATGCATAATGATTTCTTTTGTTATTCCATTCTTTATTATACTTAGTTGGTTAAAGTTTTGACTTCTATACTCCATGAAATTAGTGGAATATCCTTGATATTTGTGCTTCATCCAGTATCTTTCATGGAAATATTCTTTTGAGCATTCTTGAATTTTACTCTACAAAGCAGTATCATGTTAACAATTTGGACATTATTAGTTCCTGGATAAATTAATTCTTGAACTTGTTTTATTGAATTCTTATATCATTGTCATCATCCTCAAATTTATATTTTTCGAAAGTCATCTGTGGCCTGTAGTGCATAGATGGACTTGGTATGATTATGACCAGGGATTATTCGGTGTAATCATGACCGTAATGTTACAAATGATGTGGTAAAAGTCCTCATTGGCCTGTAGTCCATTGATGGATAGTTGTTGGCATGATCATGACCATTAATGAATACACAAATATTCTTGGCCCGTGAGTGCATGGATAATTGTGGTCGTGATACTAAAAGAATATCCTTGGCAGAGTAGTGCGGGGTGATTCGATGATGAGGATTATTTATTAAAATTTGAGTCCCAATGATAAAAGTGATGAAAAACCTTTTAAATCATAAAAGATAGTAGATTTTATTCTCTACTTGACTCTTTTAATGGATTATTTATTCCGCTGCAGTTAAACTTGATGTTTGTTATATTGTATCAGTTTGACACTATTTAAGACTAATGATAATTTATTCTGCATTATCTTAGTCATAATATTTCTTACTGGGCTAGTTGAGCTCACCCTTTCTTTCACTGTTCTCTTCAGGAAATGAGAATATAGTTGGAACGAGTCGGGGAACGGAGTGATGGTCTTAGATGGTGCATTAGTAGTCCTCACTATTCTGTAAAATAGTGTGATAATAATTGTAATGAGGACTCCTTTTGAGTTTGTATACTCTCTAGTAAACAATATTTGTATTCAAACTCACAGATTATGTTTTGTCATATTGTACACAACAGTGTATTATTAAGTTGTATTTGAATTCTGTACCATGTATCTGACGACTCAGAATAGGTGATGTATACCTATTTTTGGGGCGTCACACAAGTGTTGTGACGAACGAGATTTTTGTAATTTAATTTTTATATTTATTGAATTAAATAAATATTTTTGATGATTTAATTATTAGATTTAATAATTAATTGATGAAGTTGTGGTAGATTAATTTAATTATATGTGTTATATTTATTAAATTAATGTGGAGAATTTTACTACTCAGATTATGTATTTATGTGAGCTTATTGAATTAAATGAAATATTTAATAAGCATAATGCTATTTTAATTAATTTAATAATTAATTAGATATTAAATAATTTGACCTATTTAATAAATGAGAAATTTAATTTTATGACTATGGGAATTAATGATAAATTATCATATTTTATTTAAATTAATTAAATAATATATTTGAGTTATTGTATAAATGAGTGTGACATTATTAAACTATGGTATAAAGGATTTATTAAATTAAATGATTTTGAGCCATTTTAGGCTTGCCAAACGAGGCCTTAGTGGAGGTTGAGAGCAATTAACCATTACTAGGTAACTGACCACCACTCTGCGCTCAGTTTCTTTTTATAAAAATCGTATACGTCTTCTTTATTTTCTAAGTCTGGAACAAAGCTATCACAGAGAGAAATTATGAAGTTGAGAGAATTTGTGAGTGTGTGATTGATCTAGTAACTGAGAAAGGATCATCAAGGCTCTCCTAATCTACACTTTATACTCTGGGTAATTCCTTTAACCCAATTTCTATTTTTACGTTGTTTAAGTTTTTAATAAAATGACTTTATGTTCTGTAAAATCTCTGTAATTGGGAAAGGAGTAAAAATTATGTGTTAATATGTTAAGTATAACATGTTTTATTATATATATTGTATAAACAATATCATCAGTTGTCGACGTCGGGATTTTTAGCTGTCCCTTTCCGTTACTTATTCTTTGGTGTTCTCATTTTAGGTTAGATTTGTTTGAAAAAACAAGTGAAAAAGGTCCGACATGTATAATGTCGACGATGAGACTGTTAAGAGTTGCTAGTTGGTTTTTTAAATGGTTGTACCAACATAACCGAGAAAAGGTTTGCACATTGACCCAGTGATGTGACACTGCTAAACGGGTCGGTGAAATCGAGATTCATTAGGGTCCGGGGACTTGGTTTTGCGGAGGAAGGTGTTAGGCACCCCAGACATCCGTGTTATTCTGCATGATGACCGCCTCTTTTCAAGAAACTATTATCTCGAATGTGTGTGTGTGGGTCAATGTGTCATTGTTATTTGGAAGTAGTCGCGAGGCCTCGTTCGCACCTATATACCTGAGGTTTGAATTTATGTAAAATTCAATTTTAAGAAAGATATGGCGTTGATGTTTTATAAAAGAGGTTTTTCAAACCACGATGCTCAATAATAATTGAGACCTTTTACACTCCCATTTTATTAAGTGTTGAGGATTGATTGATTTTATTTTTACGTATGTGAGGCATCCAAATGCGAAAATAATGTACAAAATAATGCCGACTTCCTCGTGGGTGTGAGAACCATCTCGAGGAAATTCGGACACATGAGAATAATTTACAAAATTTTCGCTCATAGTTGAAAACGTCTATCACGGAACCGAATCTAGATCCAATAGGTTGAATCAGTGATCACATGATTCCTAAAGTGCACATGATACCTTAATTTATATAAAAGCGATGGCGGTATATATATATAAAAAGTCGTAAATATATATATACTGACGGGATCACCAACCACGAAGCACCTCCATGGGGATCGAAATGTAAATAAAGTCAGAAAAGATATCAACCGCCACGGAGGAAACTCCAAAGTGAATGAAAAATAAATAAATCGTCAGAATACGGCCAACCGCCACGAAGAAACTCCAAAGTGACAAAATGTAAAGAAAGTCAGTACAGCAATCAATCGCCACAAGTAAACTCGAGCGGGGCCGAAAACGTAAAGAAAGTCATAAGCGATCAACCACCATGAAGTGAACTCCGTGTGGGGCGAATATATATATAAGCAATAAACGCACTGATATAAAATTGAAAGCTCATCGAGCGAGTTCGACAACAATTAATATATTTATAAGTATATATATATATATATATATATATATATATATATATATATATATATATATATATATATATATATATATAGCGAGTAAACGCATAGGATGTAAAATACGTGCTCATCGAATGCAGTCAGGCACAGCTTAATATATCTATATATATATATATATATATATATATATATATATATATTAAAGAAGTAAACGCCTGCATCAAGTCTAGGCTCATTGAACAAAGTTCGACAAATGCAGTTTATATATATATATATATATAAATATAAAAGAAAATAAATGCTCCAGACCGAAGTCTAGGCTCAATCGAGGCATAACTCGATAATGTTAGTCAATATATATATATATACAAACTGAAATAAAACCACGGACCAAAGTCCGGGCAAATGCGCGCAACACGACTCTCAACATGAAGAAGGGTGTGTGCAGAGATGAAGAGAAAGGCTTTAAAGTGTGTGAGAAGGCTTATAGTTGACTTGCAAAGAAGACTTCTATATCTTTAAAGTGGGTAAACACTGGCTTTTGGAGGTACAAAAGAAGATATATAAGAGCTCACAGGTGTTTAAAATGAGAAAATACACTGTATGGGTGAGTGCAGAGTAAATTGGGCAGGGCTTCCTCGCTATTTTCTCTTGCAAAAAGGCCACCCCAAGCCCTCTATTTATAGAGGGTGGAGCCGCAGGTGTACCTGCGGCAGAGCCGCAGGTGTACCAGAGGTAACCTGGGTGGGCCCGGGTTTCTCGGGTCAGGTTATCTCGTAGTACGTGCACTCGGGCATTGTAATGTCCACTCAAACTTTCAGAAGTGCAATCCGGGCATCCGATTGAGGTATACAAGACCTATTTCGGACCACCGTTGTTGAGATTTATACAATGGCATAGGATTAGAGTTTGTACAAAGTCATTGAAGATGGGACGATGCCTTCCGGTCTTCAAGCTTCAAATTCTATCCGTTACCCCGCACAATAGTCACTCGGGATTGGTTATCCTTGATTCTTGTGGGACATCGTTGCGTAGAGATGTGTTTGAGATGTTGAGACGACGTGGCGTGGCATCGTGTTGGCGAGATGACGATGTTGCCCCTCACCGGTGTTATCGCCGATTTGGGCTGATAAAGCAGACGTTGTTCATGGCTTCGCTGAGATTGGACTGCTGCATTTGTCGAAGGTCCTCATTGTCATCTTTGAGGTGTGCCTGTCCTCCCGGTGTTATCTCTAGGTTGGTACAGGGTATCTCATTGTGAGCGCTGAGATTGAAGCTGGTCGCATTTGAAACAAGCATTTCCGGGGTTATCGTCGAAACTGCTTTCCTTGGGGTTATCACCAAGGTTGGTGGCTATTCCCATGGTTGGACCGAGGCGGATACCTGGGGTTATCTTCGAGATTAATCGGTCTTCTCCAAAGGTGTGTTCCAAAGATTGATCCGCACGCCTACGGGGTTATATCCGAGGTTGGAATTGTTACTCCCAGAGTGGGCTCCGGGGTTGATGCTGAACTTCCGGTAGTATCCGGTATGGATATGGATTATCTTTCAGGGTTCCTTCTTAAAAGACGAATATGTCCTTCTGCAATGTTAGTGACAGTAGTACAGAAAATTTCGAGTGTCTACAGATGCCCCTCTTTATCATACTCATGCATGGCGATGCATGGGTAGGATAAAGAATCCTAGACACTTGAAACGCAACAAGACAAACATGGTACTATATGTAGCAACATGATACACATGTATGATGCATGTGTACGGGGTTGTAGCCCAACATGCTGGGGATGATTGCTGGCTCCCTGTTGCTTCAACTAGGGATTGGCAATGATGACCAGATTTGATGTGTAATTCGAATCTGTTAGGATGTTGATGTTGGAGTTATCACCAAATTCCTGTGTCTTTGATAATGACTTGATCCTGAAGATGTACCTCTTATGCGTAAGAGATCTGTGGGGATAAATCTTGGTCTGTTTGAGGATGTGTATAACATATTCCATTATCGATCCTCTTTGATAACATTGACCTTTCCTGGTTAGTATCGCCAGGACATGTCAAGATTTTGTTGGATTTACTACCAACAACAAATGTTGTCATGGATGCCTGACCTTCGTTGATGTGTACTTCATAGACATGTGAATCAATAGCTGAAAAATCCTGTGGGATATACTGTCAAGGCTGCTTGACCTTCGCTGACGTGTGAATCAACGGAGCATTGCGTTGTGACCCCAGCCGAGGATCCGCTGGGGAATATGAGTAACCGAGCATGAAATCCTCGAATAGCTCTAGAGCTCTGATAGGTTTAATCGCTATCGGCTAAGATAACGTCAAGGCTGCTTGACCTTCGTTGATATGTGTGTCAACGGCTGAAATGTGCATTTTAATCCCCTGTCGGGGCTTTAAGTTTTAACCCCCATCGGGGATCTGCGTTGTAGCCCCCTTCAGGGACTCACATTGTAACCCCCATCGGGGACTCACGTTGTAACCCCTATCGGGGACTCACGTTGTAACCCCCGTCGGGGACTCATTTAGGGTAACGACCCAGAGTTGGCGGCATCAGACCTGTACAAGGTATTGCCGGATGTGATTTGTAACAAATGAAATCATTGGCAGAGTATTCCTCGTGTTCAGGTGACTACCAATGAGCGATGTACAGACTCAAAGTTTCATTTGAGAAGACCAGGATTGTATGCTGTTTTGCTCAATCGCGTGGCATTTTTCTTCCCGATTTGACCTTTTGGTCCTCAAGAACTCCTTTGTAACTCGAATTGGATAGAGCCGGAGGGGTGGGGCCCACATAAAGGTGTCGCAGGTACACCTGCTGCAGCCGCAGATGAGCCTGCGGCCAACCGTGGATGATAAAATCCAGCAGGTTGGTCTCATAAGTCATTTTTAACTTGTCGCGCAAAGAGAAATCCGTGAGCCTCCTTCAGATTTGCTGAGTTTGGGCTATTTTCTGCAAATTCTGTCACCGTACAAGTGTTCTACACTATCCTGGTAACGTATGCATGTATTTTTTCCAGTTTTTATTCGTTGGATTTTGAGTTATAGCATGAAATGCATCTAAACACATAGTAGTGATTATGTCTGCACAAATGACTTGCTAAAAAATATTTAACATAGTAAATGTTAGTATTAAACCATCTGAATATAATGATGTGAAAAATTTGACTTTTGAGATAGTCAAATTGCACCTTTTTCTGCTATTTTTTGTCCTGTTTGAGGTCCAATGAGCAAAGGTAGAAAGGCAAAGTACTGCTGATGTTGAGGTTAACCTTATGCATGGATGATTTTGATTTTTAATGCATATATTATGTATATGACTTTGGGGGCAGGTGTGCTACTGAATGGCCACCTAGACATGCCTATGTGTATGTGGATAGTCCTATTTTCAAAGGGGACTATGGCAAATTTTTTCCAAATGTAGGCATTGGGAAGTCATGCATTTTAACTCTATTATATGTTAAAGTAAATGCATGCATGCATTTAGTCATAAAATGCATTCTAGAAAGCTCCAGGTAAGGAAATACCACACCCTTTCTGAGGTGATTTGGAGACTTGTTGTCTAGATATTATGGATCCGGATCAGCCGAAGGCGCCGTTCAGACTACCACTTCGGTATACCGAGGAGGGCTTCAAGTGCCTCTACCACGTTTCTATCGAATGACCTCATCGATTGGTGGAGGCCGTGATTCATCCAGTCCGGGCAGACGTGACAGACGTTGAGGACGAGGAGGAGGATATTTCGATTGAGGATCCCGCTTCTGCTGCACATGTCCCTCGTAGGGAGCTACCTTGTATTCAGGTGGCAAGCCCAGAGCTTCTGGGTGATTTGAGCAGACATCCATCGATGTACTTACATGCTAACGAGGTATGGCATTAGACTTTGATCTTCCTTCTTTCTTATTGATGAGGATTAAAGGGTTCTGATGTTGATCTTCATTTCATGCAGGTTCCCGACTACACACAACCTAGATGGAATTGGTTTAGTATACACTCCATGTATCAGGCTCTTCATCCTGATTATAGAGCTGTAGTGCATGATTGGGGATTCGGGACATTCTTCTCCATCCTTCCCCGTCATTGTCCCCGGTTACCTCTGTGGCATTGTCTCGAGCGATGGTTTCATCGGACTCGATCCTCCCATCTCGCTGGATTGCGAGGTGATGATGACGCCCAGCCATGGATTGGCTATTTATCATAGGTATGGAGTTTGAGGGGCGCAGTGCCTTCGCATACGGCGAATATTACCCCATCGCCGCGATCCTTGTTAGGAGTTCCAATGAGGCGCCAAAGGCGGGGATCGTCTCTGTTCGTGTCCTTTGAGTATATATGCTATGAGCGGGCTTTTGAGTGAGCCCATGCCTGATGATGTCAGAATTAGGGATCGCATTCTGCGGCGATTGTTCTTGATGATCATTCGAGGCTACTTCATAGCAGATAACTCTTCTACGGTTTCTTTTGCTTTGATTAGTGCCACGCGTCATGTGGACCATATTGGAGAGTATGATTGGGGCTCCTACACTTTTGCCTATTTCCTCTGGGGCATGCGTATGCGCTCAAAGGGTTTGACCGAGGCTTGGGTAAGCTTTTACCCATTTCTGCTGGTGAGTATTTCTCTTGTCATTTACCATTTATAGGTTAAGAGTGTTTACTGATAGCAGATGTTTTGCCATTGTGTTGGTAGTTTTGGGCTTATGAGAGGCTCCCATGCTTGCGTCCTGTGAGTGTGTTAGGTTTAGATACCTATCCACGAGGACGACGATGCCATCATTCCATTTTGCCGGAGGTCCCTGTAGTTGAGGGCTTCACTCACTGCCGTATGCAACTGGAGTTGTTGACAGCTGATACCATCACATGGATTCCCTATTCAGGGGAACACTTGACCACCGGCTTTGAGGATGGCTATTCGACTTGAGTTGAGTACGTGATTTACACCAGGAGAGTTCCTCTCTTCACAGATGGAGGCTGGGAGCTCTATTTAGGAGAGCGTGCTATTAGGAGTACCACAAGGGAGTTTCGTATGCCGATCTTGCCTCCTGCCAGGCGTCATTGGCCTGTATCGCAGTCACCCATCACTGATATCCCATTGTTGGGGTTTGACGGTTTTGCATTATCAGAGGATCCTTGCACTCAGGAGACGTTCCAACGTTGGTGGTTCCCTCGTACTATCGGAGCCAAGTCCCGCGCCACACAGTTTATGGGGGATATGGTTCCAGGATCCGTGATGATGACGGATTGGATAGCTTGTGTCTGAGATCCGACTCATATGACACATATTGATTGTTTGACCCGGCAGTTGGACATGGCACATATGACCTATTCGGTATTACCGGCGCAGATCCTCCTCTATATAGTCCTGACATCCCTGTTGATAGAGATCCAGTGATTCAGGAGGAGTTACATCATGTGGACAGGATTGATGATGTGGACATCGACACCATGGTCTTCTTCTGATGTATATTCTCGTTATATCTTTTGATAGGCCTCTGTTAGATATTGGGTGGCTATACCCCATTCTCGCTATATCTTTTGATAGGCCTCTGTTAGTAGTAGGGCGTCTATGCCCCATTTCCCTATATTTGTAGCTATACAGAGATGATGTATTAGATGATGATATACTTAGGAATGTATGAACAGTTTTTCCATTCCCTATATCATATTGCCATCTATTATCTGCTATGCATGTATCATGTTATGCATATGTATGTATGTCCAGAGATATTCGGCATTGACCCCTGGATGGTCTTATGACACGGCCTGCATAGATGTCTTCTTCGACAGTTAGCCGTATAGATCATACCCCACCCACTACAAAAAAATAGAGCATTGCTTGACGGCCATCATCGCCGCGCTATGACTATATAAATCTTCAGTCGGCGAGAGGTCATAAAGCGACGGCAGCAGCCTATCAAGAATCCGTTGCCTCGGTTCCCACCGGCACCGGCTTCGAAGATCGGGTGACATTAGCGACGGGTGTCGTTGGTGACAACCCAATTGTGTTTGCGTGTCATTGGACGGCCCGATGCGGGTTTGACCTCTTTTTGGCTTTTTGGCTAAGTGTTGGCTAGTTTTGCAAAGCTGGCGATAACTTTCGGTCTCCGTATGTCGAATCGAGTCCGTCGATTCTAACAGCGTGTCTATTACCTACAGCGGTGCTATGTGTGTGTTTTGCGTGTCATTGGACGGCCGGCTCGGGTTTTGACCTCTTTTTGGCTTTTTGGCTAAGTGTTGGCTAGTTTTGCAAAGCTGGGCGATAACTTCGGTCTCCGTATGTCGAATCGAGTCCGTCGGTTCTAACAGCGTGTCTATTACCTACAGCGGTGCTATGTGTGTGTTTTGCGTGTCATTGGACGGCCGACTGGGTTTTGACCTCTTTTTGGCTTTTTGGCTAAGTGTTGGCTAGTTTTGCAAAGCTGAGGCGATAACTTTCGGTCTCCGTATGTGAATCGAGTCCGTCGATTCTAACAGCGTGTATACTATTACCTACTGCGGTGCTATATGTGTGTGTTTGCGTGTCATTGGACGACCGAGCTTCGGGTTTTGACCTCTTTTTGACTTTTTGGCTAAGTGTTGGCTAGTTTTGCAAAGCGGGCGATAACTTTCGGTCTCCGTATGTCGGAATCGAGTCCGTCGATTCTAACAGCGTGTCTATTACCTACAGGGGTGCTATGTGTGTGTTTTTGCGTGTCATTGAGACGGATAGATTCGGGTTTTGACCTCTTTTTGGCTTTTTGGCTAAATGTTGGCTAGTTTTGCAAAGCTGGCGATAACTTTCGGTCTCCGTATGTCGAATCGAGTCCGTCGATTCTAACAGCGTGTATATTACCTACTGCGGTGCTATGTGTGTGTTTTTGCGTGTCATTGGACGGCCGATCTTCGGTTTTGACCTCTTTTTGGCTTTTGGCTAAGTGTTGGCTAGTTTTGCAAAGCTGGCGATAACTTTCGGTCTCCGTATGTCGGAATCGAGTCCCGTCGATTCTAACAGTGTGTCTACATTACCTACTGTGGTGCTATGTGTGTGTTTGCGTGTCATTGGACGGCCGACTCTGGTTTTGACCTCTTTTTTTTGGCTTTTTGGCTAAGTGTTGGCTAGTTTTGCAAAGCCAGGCGATAACTTCGATCTCCGTATGTCGGAATCGAGTCCGTCGATTCTAACAGCGTGTCTATTACCTACAGCGGTGCTATGTGTGTGTTTGCGTGTCATTGGAATGGTGATCTGGTTTTGACCTCTTTTTGGCTTTTTGGCTAAGTGTTGGCTAGTTTTGCAAGCTGGGCGATAACTTTCGGTCTCGTCCGTGTATATGTAGAATCGAGTCCGTCGATTCTAACAGTGTATATTACCTACTGGCGGTGCTATGTGTGTGTGTTTTGCGTGTCATTCGGACGGCCGACTCTCGGGTTTGACCTCTTTTTGACTTTTTGGCTAAGTGTTGGCTAGTTTTTTGCAAAGCTGGGCGATAACTTCGATCTCCGTATGTCGAATCGAGTCCGTCGATTCTAACAGCGTGTCTATTACCTACTGCGGTGCTATGTGTGTGTTGTGCGTGTCATTCGGACGGCCGATGATCTCGGGTTTTGACCTCTTTTTGGCTTTTTGGCTAAATGTTGGCTAGTTTTGCAAAGCTGGCGATAACTTTCGGTCTCCGTATGTCGAAATCGAGTCCGTCGATTCTAACGTGTGTCTATTACCTACAGCGGTGCTATATGTGTGTGTTTGCGTGTCATTGGACGGCCGATTTGGTTTTGACCTCTTTTTGGCTTTTTTGGCTAAATGTTGGCTAGTTTTGCAAAGCTGGGCGATAACTTCGGTCTCCGTATGTGGAATCGAGTCCGTCGATTCTAACAGCGTCTACTATTACCTCTGCGGTGCTATGTGTGTGTTTGCGTGTCATTGGACGGTAGAGCTCGGGTTTTGACCTCTTTTTGGCTTTTTGGCTAAGTGTTGGCTAGTTTTGCAAAGCTGGGCGATAACTTTCGGTCTCCGTATGTGAAATCGAGTCCGTCGATTCTAACAGCGTGTATATTACCTCTGCGGTGCTATGTGTGTGTGTTTGTGTGTCATTGGATTGACCGACTGGGGTTTTGACCTCTTTTTACGACTTTTTGGCTAAATGTTGGCTAGTTTTTGCAAAGCTGGGCGATAACTTTCGGTCTCCGTATGTCGGAATCGAGTCCGTCGATTCTAACGCGTGTCTATTACCTACAGCGGTGCTATGTGTGTGTGTGTTTGTGTCATTGGACGGCCGATCTTGGGTTTTGACCTCTTTTTTGGCTTTTGGCTAAGTGTTGGCTAGTTTTGCAAAGCTGGCGATAACTTTCGGTCTCCGTATGTCGAGAATCGAGTCCGTCGATTCTAACGTGTGTCTATTACCTCTGGCGGTGCTATGTGTGTGTTTTGTGTGTCATTGGACGGTAGATTCGGGTTTTGACCTCTTTTTGACTTTTTGGCTAAGTGTTGGCTAGTTTTGCAAAGCTGGGCGATAACTTTCGGTCTCCGTATGTCGAATCGAGTCCGTCGATTCTAACGCGTGTCTATTACCTCTGCGGTGCTATGTGTGTGTGTTTGCGTGTCATTTGGACGGTGATCTGGGTTTTGACCTCTTTTTGGCTTTTTGGCTAAGTGTTGGCTAGTTTTGCAAAGCTGGCGATAACTTCGGTCTCCGTATGTATGTAGAATCGAATCGAGTCCGTCGATTCTAACGTGTCTATTACCTACAGCGGTGCTATGTGTGTTTTGCGTGTCATTGGACGGGCGATTGGGTTTTGACCTCTTTTTGGCTTTTTGGCTAAATGTTGGCTAGTTTTGCAAAGCTGGGCGATAACTTTCGGTCTCCGTATGTGTGAATCGAGTCCGTCGATTCTAACGCGTGTCTATTACCTACTGGCGGTGCTATGTGTGTGTTTGCGTGTCATTCGGAGGCGTGAGCTGGGGTTTTGACCTCTTTTTGGCTTTTTGGCTAAGTGTTGGCTAGTTTTGCAAAGCTGGCGATAACTTTCGGTCTCCGTATGTGAGAATCGAGTCCGTCGATTCTAACAGCGTGTCTATTACCTACAGCGGTGCTATGTGTGTGTTTTGCGTGTCATTGGGACGGCCGATCTGGGTTTTGACCTCTTTTTGGCTTTTTGGCTAAGTGTTGGCTAGTTTTGCAAAGCTGGGCGATAACTTCGGTCTCCGTATGTCGAATCGAGTCCGTCGATTCTAACGCGTGTCTATTACCTACAGCGGTGCTATGTGTGTGTGTTTTGCGTGTCATTGGACGGCCGACTCGGGGTTTTGACCTCTTTTTGGCTTTTTGGCTAAATGTTGGCTAGTTTTGCAAAGCTGGCGATAACTTTCGGTCTCCGTATGTCGAATCGAGTCCGTCGGTTCTAACAGCGTGTGTATATACCTCTGGCGGTGCTATGTGTGTGTGTTTGCGTGTCATTGGGACGGCCGATCGGGTTTTGACCTCTTTTTGGCTTTTTGGCTAAGTGTTGGCTAGTTTTGCAAAGCTGGCGATAACTTTCGATCTCCGTATGTCGAATCGAGTCCGTCGATTCTAACGTGTGTCTATTACCTCTGCGGTGCTATGTGTGTGTTTGCGTGTCATTGGAATGGCGATGATTTGGTTTTGACCTCTTTTTGGCTTTTTGGCTAAGTGTTGGCTAGTTTTGCAAAGCTGGGCGATAACTTTCGGTCTCCGTATGTCGAATCGAGTCCGTCGGTTCTAACAGCGTGTCTATTACCTACAGCGGTGCTATGTGTGTGTGTGTGTGTTGTCATTGGAAGCCGAGATCTGGGTTTTGACCTCTTTTTGACTTTTTTGGGCTAAGTGTTGGCTAGTTTTGCAAAGCTGGGCGATAACTTCGGTCTCCGTATGTGGAATCGAGTCCGTCGATTCTAACGCGTGTCTATACCTACCTACGGTGCTATGTGTGTGTGTTTGCGTGTCATTGGACGGCCGATTTCGGTTTTGACCTCTTTTTGGCTTTTTGGCTAAGTGTTGGCTAGTTTTGCAAAGCTGGCGATAACTTCGGTCTCCGTATGTCGGAATCGAGTCCGTCGATTCTAACAGCGTGTCTATTACCTCTGCGCGTGCTATGTGTGTGTTTGCGTGTCATTGGACGGCCGATTCGGGTTTTGACCTCTTTTTGGCTTTTGGCTAAATGTTGGCTAGTTTTGCAAAGCTGGGCGATAACTTCGGTCTCCGTATGTGAAATCGAGTCCGTCGATTCTAACAGCGTGTCTATTACTTACGCGGTACTATGTGTGTGTTTGCGTGTCATTCGGACGGCCGACTTTGGTTTTGACCTCTTTTTCGGCTTTTTAGCTAAGTGTTGGCTAGTTTTGCAAACTGGGCGATAACTCGGTCTCCGTATGTCGGAATCGAGTCCGTCGATTCTTAACGTGCGTATATACATTACCTACAGCGGTGCTATGTGTGTGTTTTTGCGTGTCATTGGAATGACCGATCTGGGTTTTGACCTCTTTTTGGCTTTTGGCTAAGTGTTGGCTAGTTTTGCAAAGCTGGCGATAACTTTCGGTCTCCGTATGTCGGAATCGAATCGAGTCCGTCGATTCTAACAGCGTGTCTATTACCTACTGGTGCTATGTGTGTGTTTGCGTGTCATTGAGACGACCCGATCTCGGGTTTTGACCTCTTTTTGGCTTTTTGGCTAAATGTTGGCTAGTTTTGCAAAGCTGGCGATAACTTTCGGTCTCCGTATGTCGAATCGAGTCCGTCGTTCTTCTAACGTGTCTATTACCTACAGCGGTGCTATGTGTGTGTTTAATGCGTGTCATTGGACGACCGATTCGGTTTTGACCTCTTTTTTGGCTTTTTGGCTAAGTGTTGGCTAGTTTTGCAAAGCTGGCGATAACTTCGGTCTCCGTATATGTCGGAATCGAGTCCGTCGATTCTAACAACGTGTGTACATACCTCACAGCGGTGCTATGTGTGTGTTTGCGTGTCATTCGGACGGCCGATGCGGGTTTTGACCTCTTTTTCGGCTTTTTGGCTAAATGTTGGCTAGTTTTGCAAACTGGGCGATAACTCGGTCTCCGTATGTCGGAATCGAGTCCCGTCAATTCTAACGCGTGTCTATTACCTACGCGGTGCTATGTGTGTGTTTGCGTGTCATTGGATGGCCGATCGGGTTTTGACCTCTTTTTGGCTTTTTTGGCTAAGTGTTGGCTAGTTTTGCAAAATGGGCGATAACTTTCGGTCTCCGTATGTCGGAATCGAGTCCGTCGATTCTAACGCGTGTCTATTACCTACGCGGTGCTATGTGTGTGTTTGCGTGTCATTCGAACGGCCGACTCGGGTTTTGACCTCTTTTTGGCTTTTTGGCTAAATGTTGGCTAGTTTTGCAAAGCTGGGCGATAACTTTCGGTCTCCGTATGTGGAATCGAGTCCGTCGATTCTAACGCGTGTATTACCTCTGGCGGTGCTATGTGTGTGTTTGCGTGTCATTGGATGGCCGTCGGGTTTTGACCTCTTTTTGGCTTTTTGGCTAAGTGTTGGCTAGTTTTGCAAAGCTGGGCGATAACTTTCGGTCTCCGTATGTAGGAATCGAGTCCGTCGATTCTAACAGCGTGTCTATTACCTACGCGGTGCTATGTGTGTGTTTGCGTGTCATTCGGAAGGCCGACTCGGGTTTTGACCTCTTTTTCGGCTTTTTGGCTAAGTGTTGGCTAGTTTTGCAAACTGGGCGATAACTCGGTCTCCGTATGTCAGAATCGAGTCCCGTCAATTCTAACGCGTGTCTATTACCTACACGGTGCTATGTGTGTGTTTGCGTGTCATTGGACGGTAGATCTTCGGTTTTGACCTCTTTTTGGCTTTTGGCTAAGTGTTGGCTAGTTTTGCAAAGCTGGGCGATAACTTTCGATCTCCGTATGTCGAATCGAGTCCGTCGATTCTAACGTGTGTCTATTACCTACTGTGGTGCTATGTGTGTGTTTGTGTGTGTCATTGGACGGTGATTGCTCGGGTTTTGACCTCTTTTTCGGCTTTTTGGCTAAATGTTGGCTAGTTTTGCAAACTGGGCGATAACTCGGTCTCCGTATGTCGGAATCGAGTCCCGTCAATTCTAACGCGTGTCTATTACCTACGCGGTGCTATGTGTGTGTTTGCGTGTCATTCGGACGGCCGACTCGGGTTTTGACCTCTTTTTCGGCTTTTTGGCTAAATGTTGGCTAGTTTTGCAAACTGGGCGATAACTCGGTCTCCGTATGTCGGAATCGAGTCCGTCGATTCTAACGTGTGTACATTACCTCTGGCGGTGCTATGTGTGTGTTTGCGTGTCATTCGGAAGGCCGACTCGGGTTTTGACCTCTTTTTTGGCTTTTTGGCTAAATGTTGGCTAGTTTTGCAAAGCTGGCGATAACTTCGGTCTCCGTATGTCGAATCGAGTCCGTCGATTCTAACAGCGTGTCTATTACCTACAGCGGTGCTATGTGTGTGTTTGCGTGTCATTGGGACGGTAGGCTTCGGGTTTTGACCTCTTTTTCGGCTTTTTGGCTAAATGTTGGCTAGTTTTGCAAACTGGGCGATAACTCGGTCTCCGTATGTCGGAATCGAGTCCGTCGATTCTAACAGCGTGTCTATTACCTACTGGTGGTATGTGTGTGTGTGTTTGTGCGTGTCATTGGACGGTAGATTTCGGTTTTGACCTCTTTTTGGCTTTTTGGCTAAGTGTTGGCTAGTTTTTGCAAGCTGGGCGATAACTTTCGGTCTCCGTATGTCGAATCGAGTCCGTCGATTCTAACAGCGTGTCTATTACCTCTGGTGCTATGCTATGTGTGTGTTTGTGTGTCATCATTGGACGACCGCTCGGGTTTGACCTCTTTTTGGCTTTTTGGCTAAGTGTTGGCTAGTTTTGCAAAGCTGGGCGATAACTTCGGTCTCCGTATGTCGGAATCGAGTCCGTCGATTCTAACGTGTGTCTATTACCTCTGCGGTGCTATGTGTGTGTTTGCGTGTCATTGGGAATGACGATGGTGAGGTTTTTGACCTCTTTTTGGCTTTTTTGGCTAAGTGTTGGCTAGTTTTGCAAAGCTGGCGATAACTTTCGATCTCCGTATGTCGAAATCGAGTCCGTCGATTCTAACAGCGTGTCTATTACCTACAGCGGTGCTATGTGTGTGTTTGTGTGTCATTGGACGGCCGATTCGGGTTTGACCTCTTTTTGGCTTTTTGGCTAAATGTTGGCTAGTTTTGCAAAGCTGGCGATAACTTTCGGTCTCCGTATGTCGGAATCGAGTCCGTCGATTCTAACAGCGTGTCTATTACCTACAGCGGTGCTATGTGTGTGTTTGCGTGTCATTGGACGGCCGATCTGGGGTTTGACCTCTTTTTGACTTTTTGGCTAAATGTTGGCTAGTTTTGCAAAGCTGGCGATAACTTCGGTCTCCGTATGTCGAAATCGAGTCCGTCGATTCTAACGCGTGTCTATTACCTACAGCGGTTGCTATGTGTGTGTTTGCGTGTCATTGGACTGGGCCGATTCGGGTTTTGACCTCTTTTTGGCTTTTTGGCTAAGTGTTGGCTAGTTTTGCAAAGCTGGCGATAACTTTCGGTCTCCGTATGTCGGAATCGAGTCCGTCGATTCTAGCGTGTCTATTACCTACAGCGGTGCTATGTGTGTGTTTGTTGTCATTCGGACCGATAGATCTGGGTTTTGACCTCTTTTTGGCTTTTGGCTAAATGTTGGCTAGTTTTGCAAAGCTGGGCGATAACTTTCGGTCTCCGTATGTCGAGAATCGAGTCCGTCGATTCTAACGTGTGTATTATTACCTCTGCGGTGCTATGTGTGTGTTTTTGTGTGTCATTGGACGGCCGATTCGGGTTTTGACCTCTTTTTTTGGCTTTTTGGCTAAATGTTGGCTAGTTTTGCAAAGCTGGGCGATAACTTCGGTCTCCGTATGTCGAAATCGAGTCCGTCGATTCTAACAGCGTGTCTATTACCTCTGTGATTACTATGTGTGTGTGTTTTGCGTGTCATTGGACGGCCGATCTCGGGTTTGACCTCTTTTTGGCTTTTTGGCTAAGTGTTGGCTAGTTTTGCAAAGCTGGGCGATAACTTTCGGTCTCCGTATGTCGAATCGAGTCCGTCGATTCTAACAGCGTGTCTATTACCTACTGCGGTTGCTATGTGTGTGTGTTTGTGTGTCATTGGACGGTAGATCTCGGGTTTTGACCTCTTTTTGGCTTTTTGGCTAAATGTTGGCTAGTTTTGCAAAGCTGGCGATAACTTTCGATCTCCGTATGTCGGAATCGAGTCCGTCGATTCTAACAGCGTGTCTATTACCTACAGCGGTGCTATGTGTGTGTGTTTGCGTGTCATTGGACGGCCGTAGGCTGGGTTTTGACCTCTTTTTGGCTTTTTGGCTAAGTGTTGGCTAGTTTTGCAAAGCTGGGCGATAACTTTCGGTCTCCGTATGTCGAATCGAGTCCGTCGATTCTAACGCGTGTCTATTACCTCTGGGTGCTATGTGTGTGTTTGCGTGTCATTGGATGGCCGATCGGTTTTGACCTCTTTTTGACTTTTTGGCTAAGTGTTGGCTAGTTTTTGCAAAGCTGGGCGATAACTTTCGGTCTCCGTATGTTGAATCGAGTCCGTCGATTCTAACGTGTCTATACCTACTACTACGGTGCTATGTGTGTGTTTGCGTGTCATTGGACGGCCGATCTCGGGTTTTGACCTCTTTTTGGCTTTTTGGCTAAGTGTTGGCTAGTTTTGCAAAGCTGGGCGATAACTTTCGGTCTCCGTATGTCGAATCGAGTCCGTCGGTTCTAACGTGTGTCTATTACCTACTGCGGTGCTATGTGTGTGTTTGTTGCGTGTCATTGGACGGCCGACTCTCGGGTTTTGACCTCTTTTTGCTTTTTGGCTAAGTGTTGGCTAGTTTTGCAAAGCTGGGCGATAACTTTCGGTCTCCGTATGTGAATCGAGTCCGTCGATTCTAACGCGCGTGTCTATTACCTACAGCGGTGCTATGTGTGTGTGTTTGCGTGTCATTGGGACGGCCGATCACGGGTTTTGACCTCTTTTTGGCTTTTTGGCTAAGTGTTGGCTAGTTTTGCAAAGCTGGGCGATAACTTTCGGTCTCCGTATGTATGTGAATCGAGTCCGTCGATTCTAACGCGTGTCTATTACCTACAGCGGTGCTATGTGTGTGTTTGCGTGTCATTGGATGGCCGATTTCGGGTTTTGACCTCTTTTTGGCTTTTGGCTAAATGTTGGCTAGTTTTGCAAAGCTGGCGATAACTTCGGTCTCCGTATGTCGAATCGAGTCCGTCGATTCTAACGTGTCGTGTCTATTACCTCTGCAGTGGTATATGTGTGTGTTTGCGTGTCATTGGACGGATGACTGAGGTTTTGACCTCTTTTTTGGCTTTTTGGCTAAGTGTTGGCTAGTTTTGCAAAGCTGGCGATAACTTTCGGTCTCCGTATGTCGAAATCGAGTCCGTCGATTCTAACGCGTGTCTATTACCTACAGCGGTGCTATGTGTGTGTGTTTTTGCGTGTCATTGGATGGTGATTCGGGTTTTGACCTCTTTTTGACTTTTTGCTAAATGTTGGCTAGTTTTGCAAAAGCTGGGCGATAACTTTCGGTCTCCGTATGTGAAATCGAGTCCGTCGATTCTAACAGCGTGTCTATTACCTACAGCGGTGCTATGTGTGTGTGTGTTGTGTGTCATTGGATGGCCGATTCGGGTTTTGACCTCTTTTTGACTTTTTGGCTAAGTGTTGGCTAGTTTTGCAAAGCTGGGCGATAACTTCGGTCTCCGTATGTCGAAATCGAGTCCGTCGATTCTAACAGCGTGTCTATTACCTACAGCGGTGCTATGTGTGTGTTTGTGCGTGTCATTCGGACGGGTAGATGGGTTTTGACCTCTTTTTGGCTTTTTGGCTAAATGTTGGCTAGTTTTGCAAAGCTGGGCGATAACTTTCGGTCTCCGTATGTATCGAATCGAATCGAGTCCGTCGATTCTAACAGCGTGTCTATTACCTACAGCGGTGCTATGTGTGTGTTTGCGTGTCATTGGACGGTGGATTCGGGTTTTGACCTCTTTTTGGCTTTTTGGCTAAGTGTTGGCTAGTTTTGCAAAGCTGGGCGATAACTTCGATCTCCGTATGTCGGAATCGAGTCCGTCGGTTCTAACGCGTGTGTCTATTACCTACAGGCGGTGCTATGTGTGTGTGTTTGCGTGTCATTGGACGGCCGTCTGGGTTTTGACCTCTTTTTTTGGCTTTTGGCTAAGTGTTGGCTAGTTTTGCAAAGCTGGCGATAACTTTCGGTCTCCGTATGTGAATCGAATCGAGTCCGTCGATTCTAACGCGTGTCTATTACCTACACAGCGGTGCTATGTGTGTGTGTTTGCGTGTCATTGGATGGTGACTTCGGGTTTTGACCTCTTTTTGGCTTTTTGGCTAAATGTTGGCTAGTTTTGCAAAGCTGGCGATAACTTTCGGTCTCCGTATGTGGAATCGAGTCCGTCGATTCTAACGCGTGTGTATATTACCTCTGGCGGTGCTATGTGTGTGTTTGCGTGTCATTGGATGGCCGTCTGGGTTTTGACCTCTTTTTTGGCTTTTGGCTAAATGTTGGCTAGTTTTGCAAAGCTGGCGATAACTTTCGGTCTCCGTATGTCGAATCGAGTCCGTCGATTCTAACGCGTGTCTATTACCTACTGGCGGTGCTATGTGTGTGTTTGCGTGTCATTGGGATGTAGACTCGGGGTTTTGACCTCTTTTTTTTCGGCTTTTTGGCTAAATGTTGGCTAGTTTTGCAAAGCTGGCGATAACTTTCGGTCTCCGTATGTCGAAATCGAGTCCGTCGATTCTAACGCGTCATACTATTACCTACAGCGGTGCTATGTGTGTGTGTTTGCGTGTCATTGGACGGCCGGATTCGGGTTTTGACCTCTTTTTGGCTTTTGGCTAAGTGTTGGCTAGTTTTGCAAAGCTGGCGATAACTTTCGGTCTCCGTATGTCGGAATCGAGTCCGTCGATTCTAAGCGTGTCTATTACCTACAGCGGTGCTATGTGTGTGTGTGCGTGTCGTGTCATTGGATGGCCGACTCGGGTTTGACCTCTTTTTGGCTTTTTGGCTAAGTGTTGGCTAGTTTTGCAAAGCTGGCGATAACTTTCGGTCTCCGTATGTCGGAATCGAGTCCTGTCAGTTCTAACGCGTGTCTATTACCTACGCGGTGCTATGTGTGTGTTTGCGTGTCATTCGGACGGCCGATGTGGGTTTTGACCTCTTTTTCGGCTTTTTGGCTAAATGTTGGCTAGTTTTGCAAACTGGGCGATAACTCGGTCTCCGTATGTCGGAATCGAGTCCCGTCAGTTCTAACGCGTGTCTATTACCTACGCGGTGCTATGTGTGTGTTTGCGTGTCATTCGGACGGCCGACTGGGTTTTGACCTCTTTTTGGCTTTTGGCTAAGTGTTGGCTAGTTTTGCAAAGCTGGCGATAACTTTCGGTCTCCGTATGTCGAATCGAGTCCGTCGGTTCTAACGCGTGTCTATTACCTACAGCGGTGCTATGTGTGTGTGTTTGCGTGTCATTGGACGGCCGATCGGGTTTTGACCTCTTTTTGGCTTTTTGGCTAAGTGTTGGCTAGTTTTGCAAAGCTGGCGATAACTTTCGGTCTCCGTATGTCGAATCGAGTCCGTCGATTCTAACACGTGTCTATTACCTACAGCGGTGCTATGTGTGTGTGTTTTCGTGTCATTATTGGATGGTGGATCTTCGGTTTTGACCTCTTTTTGACTTTTTGGCTAAGTGTTGGCTAGTTTTGTGGAGCCGTGGACAACCTCCCGAGCAAAGCCGGTAGACTCGCCGCGTGATGGTGCGCGCTGACCGCATGACACTTTGCCGCCATGCACCCCTCTATGATCCGCCTGAAGAAGTCGTCAGATAATGAAGGGCCAGCGCCTGATCCACTCGCACCACTACCTCCGGTGGGTGGGCGACGTCGAGATCTCGCAGCAGGAACTATAGTGTAGGCTAGGACACGGGTAATGCCCACAACTCTACCCTTCTTCGCCCCCCTGTAGCCTGCAGCCAGTCCTCCATCTCCTCGTCCTCACGCTCATCCTCAACCACTTAAGTGTCACCTCTCTGGTTGCTCCGGACCACAGAAAGGTCCTCGAACCGTGTCTGAAAAAACACAAAAATAAGTGAAAAGTAAGTATTACACAAAAAAATACAAAAGAATTTCAAAGTCATCAAATGCATACTAAATAAAATAATTAAATTATTTACCGCAATGCGCTCTGCCTCATGTGAGATATAACCACTGTCACCTTTCTTCTGGTGAGCGTGCCACCAAAACTCGAGGCGAGAAGGTTGGTGCTTTAGACTCACCTCGAGTCTCTCTCTCAGAGAGTCGTGACGACTCGACTCTTCGATCAGGAGAGACGACGATCATTGTTAGGCGCTTAGTACGCTATGCCGACATCTTCTTGAATGCCTCGCCCTCCCAAATAAGGAACATCTGCTCCCACACCGGATCACCAATGAAATCTGCCGACATCTCTAAGTGTCCATTTCATCCGCCATCTTGTCCTGGGCCTTCTTCTTCCAACAGAGATCCACTTGTGCCAATTCATCTCGAGATACTTCTCGAGAATGCAGTCGCTGTGGGCTTTCTTGCCCATTCTCGAAGCGATAATATCTCCGCAAAGACACCATATGAATATCAACAGTTACTTAGTAAACAACATAAAGCAAGGCGGTAAATAAATGAATGACTAAAACACAAATTAAAACTAAGATATGAATGAATGCCTTCTTACCCTAAACTAAGCAATAATCAGACCACGTATACGGTCATCCACATCCGCCCACCTCATCCACTTCAGCCGGAGAATCGGCTATGACGATCCCAAGCAATGTGTTCCTCAAGGCCACGCGTCAAGGATACTAAAATTGAAATTATTAAATTTGCAAATTACAAAGAATATATAAGAACTAAATAATTAATACAAACAAAATGTTAAATATTAAATTACCTAGTAGTCCCGACATTGCATATAAGCGGCGCCTGGGGGGGATTCCCTAGCAATCCACGTACTAGTCCCCGTAGAGGCCTATGTCGATCACCTATGTAGTGAAATACAACAATATTTATATAAACGAATACACTGTCAAGATTATATAAAATTAAAAATAATAAGATGTATAACAACAAAACAAGTAATTATACCTGATGATCCGGCCTGATCATCACCAACACTACCTCCACGGCCTGAACTACTAGCATGCCCACCACGATCGCCGTGTGGTGTACGCGTCATATCTGTATATATACTTTCAAATCATCATCAAGAGGATAACATATAGAAACAACTAAAAGGATACAAGATAAATATCAGAATCATCATGCACATACAACTAAAAGGATACAACATGCAGATATAACTAAAATGAGACAACTATTACATTTGAATACAACTAAAAGGACATAAAGAGTATATACTCCTAATCATTTATATCATTAAAGCCATCAATATCAGAATCGTCATCTTCGAGTAGTAGATCTTCACTATCGTTATCATCACCATCTTCGTCATCCTCAATGATTTCTTCAATTATATCTACCTCCTCAACAACCTCGTCTTCACTTTCGACAGTGACAACATCATCCTCTTCTTCACTAGACTCACTAATAATTGTCACATAAGCAGGTGTGATACTAGTAGACTCGACTTGTAAAGGTTCATCGTTTGGATGAGGAGTTGTACCTTGAAAACCACAGGCTTTGGTGGTTATAACAGAATACCATTGGTTTGCAGGAGTTTTAACACTCCGCGTGTAGTACACCTGTGTTGCTTGGCTTGCTAAAATAAAAGGCTCGTCCATACCAGTCATGAGTCTTAGTTTTGACTTAACGTTAACAATCAGCCATCCTGATTTTTTTATCTACTTTAACTCCATTCTCAACATCAAACCAATGACAATTGAAGAAAACTAATTCTTTATGACCCCAATATTTGAGAACGACAACTTCTAGCAAACGTCCATATCAGTCATCCCAAATGTTATCGTAGCAGCTACCTTTCACCACAACACCAGAATTAGCAGAAGCGACTTCCCCAATATCACAACACTTAAATCTGTAACCGTTGACAATGCAGGATGTATAAGTATCTACAGATCTTTCAGGGCCGTCGGCTTCATTATAAGCTTTAGCCGATTGTCAACTAACTCGTCTGTGAGGACCTAATGTACATTAACACAACATATTGTAATGTTAATTACGCCATAAGAATAAATCTATGATGGTAGATTCATTGAACTTGTAAAGGTTAGACTTACATGATCTTTAAACCATTGTACAAATTGCACAAATTAAGTCTCCAAGTTTATGTATATGCAAGCGTATGAGTTTCCTAACTTCATCTCCACTATAATGGGTCGTTTATCCCATTCCTCAGATGTGTCAGCCCCATGTGATGCAACAACATGAACACATCTTTATATTTTAAGAAATTTCTAAAGAAGACTTCCCTATGGTCTTCAAGTACACAAAATAGACTACCAAGTCGTAGCCTAAATATGCACCCAAAGAACATCAAGAGATATTCACCAAAAATTCTCAAAATATATAGACGTGCTCAAGCCGTTAACATCGACCTAAGTGGGATCAAAACATTCAAGAACAGTCCTAAAATGGGGACTATTCGAGATTCACTTCTATTAAGTGAATCTCGAACGGGTTTCTAAGCTTCCTAAACTATATAAAAATATGCACGTATGAAAGTATAATGAGCTGGTAAATTTCTTAACCCACCCTCAAATAGGAAAAAAATGTTGGGTTTCGGCATAGAAACGCAGCGGAAAAAAACCAATTAAAGGCAATTCTGAAACCCTAAAACAGGATCCATACGAAAAATTCAATTAATTCAGAGGTTAGAAATTATACCGATTGTGTAAAGCTAGAATCGATGCGGTCGAATCTCCAACGCAATTCAAACGGACTGCGTCTCTATGGTATCCACACGAACGCTCCACACGAATCGTCCTACGATCTGCAGAAGATGGAAACACGGTACTAGCCACCATGGATTAGGATTCTCTGAAGGTTTTTTTCTCTAGTCTCTCTAAGAGCTATTAGGGTTTTGGTTAATGAATAATACCTAAAATGGTCATACATATCATATATATAGCGATTAAAAGGAATTATTCAAAACCTAATTTAATAAAATCCGAATTTATATATATCTTAATTAAGTCTTACTTAATTAATATACCTATATATAATTATCCTATTAATTTAAATTGTAATTTAAATACTATCAATCATATTGATATATTTAAATCTTTATAATTTAAATTAATTCCTTTTAATTACGTTTCTATGTGTGTGATTCTATAGGTTATTATTACGCTGGAAATAATTTTAAAATCATATTATAAAATTATAAATGTTGAGCTGACATCTAGTAATGCATCACTGCTACCCAAGTAATAATAAGATCGATGATTCGATACAACCTTTTAGTGACCAATATTTCAATGTAATTTAATCCTTTTAACCTTAATATCCTAGATTAAACTCGAGTTATGGAATGTGTCATACTCTTCATAATTTAATATGAGTTTTTCTTGATCAATGAGTAGACTATATGAAACAAATCACTATTTGAGCATGGCCATGTATTTCATAGTCCTACTCAATCAAGAGGCCTATGGATATCACCCCTAATACATAGGAGGGTTAAATTCTATCTAGATCACTCATATTCCTCACACGATTCATGATGTACCCAATAATCACCTTTATAGTCCACCCTATTAAAGGTGACATTTGATGATATCAAAGTACATAAATTCTCGTGTAGTAATATAGCGATTTCAGGTCGGAGGACCATTACATCATTGTCACTATGAGAATTGCTAATGACACTTCACATAATGCTCCATATAGAATTCTCATGGTGGGTCCGTCCAAAGACATCGCTTTTCTAACATGTACCTATGCATTGACTGAATATCTCATATATTTATGACCAATGAGATTTGGTCATCAGTCAATCCACATACTAGTCTCAATGCATCATTATTGTCCCATCAACAATGATACTAGACTAGGGACATTTAAGAACAATGATAATAATTGTAATTATATAATCTCATGTTCAAGTCACAAACTTGAAACTATATAACTTGTATTAATATTCTAAGGATTTTTATTATGTTAACATTTATATAACGCAGTAAATAAAACCATAATAAAATCATTCATTTATTCAATCAAATATAATATCCAAACGTTAAGCAATTATATCAAATAATTGGCCTCTAGGGCATAAACTCTAATAGTCTCCCACTTGTACTAGAGCCAATCACTCATGTATCTAATATCAATGGAACTAGTGTGACCGTCGTGCTTCTGCTGCGACAAAGCCTTGGTCAGTGGATCTGAAATATTATCATCTATTGGCACTCTTCCTATATGTACATCTCCTCTATCAATGATTTCACGGATGAGATGATACCGCCTAAGTATATGCCTGGATCGCTGGTGAGATCTGGGTACCTTAGCATGTGCAATGGATCCATTATTATCACAGTATAGAGCAACTGGATCAACAATGGTTGGAACAACACCAAGTTCAGTGATGAACTTTTTAGTCCATACAACCTCCTTGGCTGCACTAGAAGCAAAGAATATACTCAAATTTCTATTGTAGAATTAGCTACCGCCTCTTTGCTTCAACTTTTCCAAATTAACAACACCACCATTAAGGCAAAACACAAACTTTGACCGAGACTTATAGTCATCATCATTGTCACCGAAACTAACATCTGTGGTAACCCTTTACCGCCAGCCTCGTCTTCACCTCCATATACCAAGAATGAATCCTTAGTCCTTTTCAGGTACTTGAGGATATTCTTGACTGTTGTCCAGTGACCTTCACCTGGATTCGACTGGTATCTTCTCGTCATGCTCAAAGCATACGAGACATCTGGACGAGTACATATCATTGTATACATGATAGATCCAATTGTCGAAGCATAAGGGATCTTTCTCATACGCTCCTAATCATCTTGTGATTTAGGACATTGCCTTAGAGATCTTTACACCATGAGTCACGAGTAAGTTTCCTCTTTTTGCCTCTTGCATGCTGAACCGTTTCAACACTTTATCAATATATGTACTTTGACTTAGGCCGAGCATTTTTCTCGATCTATCTCTATAGATCCTGATACCTAAAATATAGGCAGCATCTCCCAAATCTTTCATGGAGAAACATTTTCCTAACCATGTTTTTACAGCCTGTAAAAAAGGAATGTCATTCCCAATAATTAATATGTCATCAACATATAATACTAGGAATACAATGTGACTCCCACTAACCTTTTATATACACAAGGTTCATCTTCATTTTTAATAAAGCCAAATTCTTTGACTGTTTCATCAAATCGAAGATTCCAACTCCGAGAGGCTTGCTTCAATCCATAAATGGATCACACCTTACATACCTTTCCAAAGATCCTTTGGAGTGACAAAACCCTCGTGGTTATGACATCCATCTGCCAGATTTCAGTAATCATAAAAAGTCGCAATAAAAGTAAGATCCTCGATGGATTTAACCATTGCCACTAGAGAGAAGGTTTCATTATAGTCAACACCTTGAATTTGTTTGAAACCTTTTTCTACCAAATACCTTTATAGGTTTGTACATTACCATCCATGCTTCGCTTTTCTTCTTGAAAACCCACTTGCACCGATTGGTTTTACCCCTTCGGGTGGATCAACCAGAGTCCATACTTGGTTAGTATACATGGAGTCCATCTTAGATTTTATGGCTTCAAGCCATTTCTCAGAATCTGGTCCATTCATAGCTTCTTGGTAGAAGCGTGTTCATCTTGATCTATGAGCATCACATCGCCATTTTGAGTCATAAGATATCCATAATATCTCTCTCGTGCTCTTGGCGTGTCCTACCAGATCTCATTTAATGCCTTGTGTAATTTGAGCGGTGTTCACTTTCCACAATATCTTGTGGTTCCTGCTCACGTTCCAACTCAGGTTCAATGTTATTTTGTGGTTCTCGAATTTCTTTGAGTTCTACTTTCCTCCCACTGTTTCCTTTAGAGACAAATTCTCTTTCTAGAAAAATACTAGTTCGAGCAACAAATACTTTGTTCTCAGAAGGTTTGTAGAAATAATACCCTTTTGTTTCCTTTGGGTATCCCACAAAATTACATTTGTTAGATTTGGGTCCGAGCTTGTCAGAGTCCAGACATTTTACGAACGCCTCGCAACCCCAAATCTTCATGAACGACATACTAGGACGTTTCCCAGTCCACATCTCATATGGTGTCTTCTTCGAACCGTCTTTGTAGAACACTACATGTGTGAATACACCGCCTCTCTAGGGCATGACCCCGTGCTTATTGGAAGATCTGTGCATGACTCATCATTGATCGTATTATGTCCAACAAGGTTCGATTCATCCTCTCGAGATACACCATTCCATTGTGGTGTTCCAGGAGTGAGTCGTGATATAATACCACACCCCTTTAGAAGGTCATCAAAGTCTTGGCTTAAGTATTCACATCCTCGATCGGATCAAGGGCTTTTATGCTTTTGCCAAATTGGTTTTGAACTTCATTCTTGAATTCCTTGAGCTTTTCAAAGGATTCAGATTTGTGTCTCATAAGATACACTTATCCATATCCACTAAAGTCATCAATAAATGTAATGAAGTAATAAAACCTACCTCTTGCTAACGAACTCATGGGTCCACATACATCACTATGTATAAGTCCCAATACATATCGCTAGCCCGCTCAATCGTGGTCCAAAGAAAAGGGGCTTTAGTCATCTTGCCTAATAAACAAGACTCGCATTTCTCATATGATTCAAAATCAAATGAATCCAAGAACCCATCTTTATGGAGTTTGATAAGCGTTTCATTAATATGGCCTAAACGACAAAGGCGTAGATATGTCGATTTGAATCATTTGATTTAAATTGTTTTTGTATTTATGTTATAGATAGGCATTTCTAAATCAAGAATATAGAGACCAAGTAAACAATTGTGCAACACCATAACAAATATCATTTAAGTAAAACAAACAACGATTGTTCTTTATTATAAATGAAAAACCTTTCTTGTCCAAACAAGAAATAGAAATAATGTTTTTGCTTATAGCATGCACAAAATAACAATCTTCTAATTCTAAAACTAGCCTAGTGGGCAAAGATAAATGATAAGTTCCTACGACCAGTGCAGCAACTTTTGCTCCATTCCAAACTCGTAGGTCAACCTCTCCTTTCGCCAAAGTCCAACTCCTTTGGAGTCCCTGCACATTAACACAAATGTTAGAACCACATCCAGTATCCAATACCCATGATGTAGAAGTAGACAAGTTGACTTCTATAACATATATACCTGAATCAGAAGTCGTACTTCCTTTCCTTTTCTTCACTTCTTCCAAATAAACATGACAATTCCTTTTCCAGTGTCCAGGTTTTCCACAGAAGTGACACTCACCTTCTTTAGCCACCCCACCTTTAGGTTTTAAAGCATGTTTGGTTTTGGAATTGGGCTTGGCAAAAGATTTAGATCCTATCTTCTTCTTACCTTTCCAATTTCCCTTAGCATTCCCCTTTTACACCATCATTATGGGAGCGGGTCCCGCTTTTTCATGTTGTTCTCGGCGCTTCTTAACATGCTTAATAACTTCAAGAAGGGGTTCTCAATTTCATTCATAAGATAGTTCATAACAAATTGAGAGTAGTCATGGTTCAAAGATTAAAAACAAGATCATTTTGGGCTTCCGGAGTGATTGAAAACCCAACCTATCAAGGTACTCAATATACCCAATCATTTTCAAAGACATGTGGACCAACTGGATCAAGTTCACCCATTTTGCGTTGATACAACGCCTTGCTTATATCATACCTCTCTCCGTCGAAAGCATGCCTTCAACAATTTCTTGAGATGCTCGATCATCTCATAAGCATCCATTAACTCATGTTGCTTCGAAGCTCAATGTTCATGGTTGCTAGCATGACACAACTCACGCCCGAGCATCATCTTGATGCTTCTTGTAAGCATTATGCTCACACGCAGTGTGCGATTCACCAGTGCCGCAGAATGGGCCCATCAAGGACATATAGCTTACGCTCTTGTTTGAGGACAATCCTCAAGTTCCTATGCCAGTCAAGGAAATTAATTCCACTCAGCTTGTCCTTTTCAAGAACTAATCGTAATGAAAGACTATTTGTGTTGTTGTTGTTTGCCATTGATATCTACAATTTATAAGTGCAAAAATAATAAGTTAAATTGCAGAGTTGATATTATGTAATTGATAATAGTACATTCAAAATATACCTCCCACTATTTTATTCAAATTAATAGCCCTTACCATTAATTCGGAAAGCATTTTCTATTAAATCTTTCTAGTGAGCCAAGATCCATATTTACTTATGCCTTAAGTTAGCTTTGACCAATCTCTTAAAACACAATTATTTAGGTAGACAACCCTTTATCAATTATATCATATATAACTCCTGGATAGTTTGGTAAACAACAATTGTTTCTAGTCCATCTAATGGTACCTACCAAACTCTATGCCTCTAAGTCCACAATCCTATTGAGATAACTTAGTTAAGTCGGGCCCAATGATTTTAACAGTTTGGATATCACAATTATCCTATCGCATCTTACCTAGATAAATAGGGTACTTTGCTTTGGAAAACCTACATCTATTGATCAAGGTCTTGATGAGTGTTATTCATTGGAAGGCATCTGATTTAGACTTAATAATTTAATGAGAGATTTTATTAAAAAAAATTAGATCTCACTAATTTTAATCTTATTAAACATGCACATTATTTATCATATCATATCGCATACAAGCATAAATAAAGTGCAAAATTAAATGTGTCACAGTTATGGCCCAATCCACTGTCAATCTTTTCAAGCTAATGAAAGATTGAAGGTCAATCTAAGGTGGTAAAAGATCTTAAAATAAATAGCTTCGTTGGATCTTCCTCAAGCATGTGCCTCCTCTCCATCATCATCATTCCATTGTGTTCTCCATCTTGACATCTTTATCAATTACAGATTATTACATGACATAAAGAAACCTCGAGTTACATTCGAGGGGATTTAGATGAGAAGAGAATATTACATTAGAATTTATAGAAAGGCACGACATACGCAAGTTTCGTATTTCAAAACCAAAAACCACTAACCTATGGGTCAAAAGGCCATAATCGCATGCACCATGCATATCACAATAAGCACATAACAATTTATATATAATTAAAGAAAATAATATATAACATATAGGGGACACGACCATCGTATGCCACGACGGGGTCGGTAGGGTCTCCCCTTGAGGTGGTCCAAGGGGATTTCGAACTACAATCAGACAGAATTTTTCCATACTGAATCTAAAAGCAGCTTTAATCATATATTTAATCCACCAAAATAGTCATAATAACAATACACCCTTACACATATCATATATTTCCGCTTTTAATTAATCATATTAAATCGAATCAAGCATACTTCTAATCCAATTAGAAATATAAGTCAGATAATCGTTATTACGCCATATAAGATACAATTAATGTAACATCATATACATGCATATCTATTATTGATATTCATAATACCAGAATATGTCGATTACAGAATATCATATACTCAATTAACAGAACATCATATACATGCATATCTATTACTGATATTCATAATACCAGAATATGTTGATTACAGAATATCATATACTCAAATAACAGTTCAATAAAATTGTATCATCATATATCATATATATCGAAAACAATATAATCAATTTCAAACCGGTAAAATTGTATTATCACATATCATATATATCGAAAACAATTAAACACGTTATTTGAATTAATCGTTTCGCAAGTAGCTCTGATACCACTGTTGGGTTTCGACATAGAAACGCAGCGGAAATAAACCAATTAAAGGCAATTCCTAAACCCTAAAACAGGATCCATGCGAAAAATTCAACTAATTCAGAGGTTAGAAATTATAACGATTGTGTAAAGCTAGAATCGATGCGGTTGAATCTCCAACGCAATTCAAACGGACTGTGTCTCTATGGTATCCACACGAACGCTCCATACGAATCATCCTACGATCTGCAGAAGAAGGAAACGCGGTACTAGCCACCAAGGATGAGGATTTTCTGAAGTTGTTTTCTCTCTAGTCTCTCTCTAAGAGCGGCTAGGGTTTTGGTTAATGAATAATACCTAAAATGGCTGCTACATATCATATATATAGCGATTAAAAGGAATTATTCAAAACCTAATTTAATAAAATCTGAATTTATATATATATATATATATATATATATATATATATATCTTAATTAAGTCTTACTTAATTAATATACCTATATATAAATTATCCTATTAATTTAAATTGTAATTTAAATACTATCAATCATATTGATATATTTAAATCTTTATAATTTAAATTATTTCCCTTTTAATTACGTTCTATGTGTGTGACCCTATAGGTTATTATTACGTTGGCAATAATTTTAAAATCATATTATAAATTATAAACAGTGAGCGACATCTAGTAATGCATTACTGCTACCCAAGTAATAATAAGATCGATGATTCGATACAACCTTTTAGTGACCATTATTTCAATGTAATTTAATCCTTTTAACCTTAATATCCTAGATTAAACTCGAGTCATGGAATGTGTCATACACTTCATAATTTAATATGAGTTTTTCTTGATCAATGAGTAGACTATATAAAACAAATCACTATTTGATCATGGCCATGTATTTCATAGTCCTACTCAATCAAGAGGCCTATGGATATCACCCCTAATACATAGGAGGGTTAAATTCTATCTAGATCACTCATATTCCTCACACGATTCATGATGTACCCAATAATCACCTTTATAGTCTACCCTATTAAAGGTAACATTTGATGATATCAAAGTACATAAATTCTCGTAGTAATATAGCGATTTCGTGCCTCGGAGGACCATTACATCATTGTCACTATGAGAATTGCTAATGACACTTCGCATAATGCTCCATATAGAATTCTCATGGTGGGTCTGTCCAGTACATCATTTTCTAACATGTACCTATGCATTGACTTAATATCTCATATATTTATGACCAATGAGATTTGGTCATCAGTCAATCCACATACTAGTCTCAATGCATCATTGTTGTCCCATTAACAATGATACTCGACTAGGGACATTTAAGAATAATGATACTAATTGTAATTATATAATTTCATGTTCAAGTCACATACTTGAAACTATATAACTTGTATCAATATTCTAAGAATTTTTATTATGTTAACATTTATATAACGCAGTAAATAAAACCATAATAAAATCATTCATTTATTCAATCAAATATAATATCAAAATGTTAAGCAATTATATCAAATAATTGGCCTCTAGGGAATAAACTCTAACAAAAAACAAATAAATTGAGAATCAGTTAAGTTTTATGTTTAATTGAGTTCTAAAAATACAATAGCAAATAATTATATAGACATATGGGAAGGGCTCGTCTAAAAGGGACAAAAATAATTTGGCATCAAATCTCTAAAAGTATAGCAAAGTTAAGAAAATGAGTGTTTCATATAAACCAAAAATCATGCTCTCCAACTATTTGAGTAAATGTTTACGTTAGAACTAATTTGAGATAATGAGGTACTAACTGTGCAGTTAATACCAAAGGCTATGTTATCATGTTAATAATCGAATAAAGACATGAATACTTATAGGCTATATATTACAGGCCAGAACAGCCCACTATTTTGAGAACTTGAATGACTAGCTTAAATGACTTGAGATATGTTAATTTGTAGTATATTTTGTGCCATCCGGATATATGCTATGCATGTTAAATGTTGTGTAAAAGATTGCTCAAAGCTCATATATTGCATAACCATACTATTTCGTCAACCAGGTTATCAAACCATGTTTTCATTGAGTTTAAAGCCTATTGAAGGTTGTTTTGAACAAAAATCTTAAGGCATTGCATCCATATGTGTTTTAAACCATGAACACATATATAGATATAACAAGTTCATGTTGTGATAACCCTTGTGTTTGTAAGATTGAAGGCTGTTATGGTGATTTAGTGTTAGACTATGCCCAAAATGCCTTGAATGGACTGTTTTGATATTAGAAAGTTAACTAACTAGTGCAAGCATGTTTATAGATATAATGTTATGTTATAATCATGTTTTAAGATTTGTTTGCGTATCTAAAGGTTTCTTTTAACTACATGTGGACTGTTTTAGGAAGTTATAGCTAAAACTATGCCTAAATATGAACTATTTTAGCAATTTTTTGCAGCTGATGTATTTAGACAATAGAGAGTCTATATATCCTCCATAAATTACAGCTGATGTATTTACAAATTGTAGAACCATTTTACACAACACAAATTACAAATTGCTAACACATAATTAATTCTACACTAGTATATATTGTAAGCTAACATATATATAATAGAGATGGATAATGCTCAAAAAAAGGTAGAATATATACTACTTAGCAGAAAATTGAAGACCCAATTAAACCCTAACATATATAAATAAATTGGAACTTACAAATTAAAGCAAATTAAAGCATAAGAAAAAATAAATTAACTTACTAATTGTTCTCTAAGAAATGGAGAACCAACCGAAACCAAGAGGGACTCACTGGAGGCAGCAGGTCACAGGCCAAGGAAAGGGGAGCAAGAAAGGGGCCAGTCATCGGTGGGAACAAGAAATGGAGAGGTGGCCGGCAACGTTGATGGCGCCGGCGACCGGCGATTGTAGGGATGGTGCAGAGGCGACGGCGAGGTGCAGGGAGTCGAGCGGGAGAAAGAGAGAAAGAGAACATAAGAAGAAAAATGAATTTTAGGGATTAAATAAAGCATCATTCTCGATGGCAATAAGATGTGACTCAATAGAAGCGGCCGTGCCGTCGCCTATGACCTTTTCCCACGCGCGCGAAATAATTCCCACCAAATTTAGACCCGAGAATGGTCATTCTCGATGGGCTACATTAGCGATGGCCTAGCCATCGCCAATGAGGTCATTCTCAACGGGGGTACTGCCGTCGCTAATGAGGCCGTCGCCACTACCCTGTTTTTTTGTAGTAACCATCATTGGTGGTATTGGGTATGCGATCGTGGTATGATAGCATGTTACCACCAGACAGGGTAACTGTAGGTCATTTTCTACAGCATACCATGACTTTATTGATGTTTCAAGTTCCCTCAGGGTTTATGGACGGGATGCTAGAGCATTGGATACCGGATAGGCAGGTTTTCCAATTCGGGACCCATGAGTTGACTCCTACTCTAGAGGAGTATGCACGATTGACGATGCTGCCATTAGACAGACCTTGCGTGCATATGGCTTTGGGAGATATGAGTAGATGGATCATGACTCTTACTGGATTGCGGCACAGAGTGGTACAGGATGAGCTGACGTCTGGCCACGTGATATCCCAACATTTTCTGTATGATAGATTTGGCTCTGAGGATAGCTATTCATGACATTCTGGGGAATTCATCGCACCAGAGGATCATTGGCGTGTGGCCAGGGTTGATGTACTGCTGTTGTGCATACTGTCGTATGTCTATATGCCATGATACATGGATGAGATAGACATTGTTGTTATCATGGCCGTGAGAGCTCTTAGGGAGGGTCGCACCATTATACCTATAATTGTAGCAGAGACCTTACGGTCAGCATCCTACTGCTATAGTTATCCGACAGGAGTTTTCACGGGTAGTTCGGTCATACTATATGTGTGGTATATGTCACACTTGAGACCGATTGGCACTCTTAGATGGCATGGGTATTGGTTTACCCATGATGTAGCCATGCCATACTCCTTTCAGCCATCAGAGTGTATATATGCTCTATTTTGGTCCGCATTTTTGGCAGATATCAGAGATCCATTCAGCATATTGCCGTGTTTGGGGCTTAGCTCACCATACAGCTTCATTACTCATGCTCCGGGCATGGACTATCTCCCTCTGGCTGGTTTGAGGGGCGTGACTACTTATCACCCACTGGCCGTGATGTCGCTGTTTGACCAGTTTTAGGATTTTCATCCTTTCGAGGGGGCAATAGGTCAGCGTTCAGCTTCTCGCTTTCTTTCAACGGAGGACCAATCCCGTGTGTACGCTTGTTGGGATCAACGTGAGATATCTACTTTTTTGTGAGCCATCCGGGTTATTCTGCAGAGTATTCCGCATGGATGGAGACATAGATTTTATCGGCTGCAGCAGTATCTACAGTACCGGATAGCGAGTCAGATGATGTAGAGCCTATGGAGGACATCGATTCCTACATCGAGGAGGAGCCCGCTACTGGGTTGCCAGCATTTCCTCCGGATTCTCCCAAAGACCAAGATCACAGATTCAAAGACTTCAAGACAAAGACTCTAGAGCAGCGTAGTCTTCATCTGATGACCTTCGAGAGAGATCAAGCTCGATCTATGATGTTGACTGCCTTTGATGGGAGAGACACAACTCTATTAGAGAGAGACGAGGCATTAGCTCGCAGAGATATCGATGTTGTTGAGCGGGATGAGGCCAGATCAGCCATAGATGCAGTGATAGTTGAGTGGGATAGTGCTATATCTTCCCGGGATGTAGCCGTCATAGATAGTACAACAGTGAGGTCTCTTACCACTGGCATTATCGCAGATATGAACGCTTACATTGATGAGCATATGGTCACCATGCAGATGGCTGTAGATCTATTGGGTCATGTGGATATTCTCGTACAGGAGACCACAACCTCGCCTCCTTCTTTTGAGAGGGACACCATGTTTGGCTTGTTAGCTCGCATATACCCTAACTTGTAGATGAGCTTGTATTTACCTGCACAACCTAGCTTAGCCATTTTGTCATGTACAGTTTATATTGTATATATCAAACAACATTATATATGACAGGGAAATATATTTTTGGATTACTTCCCTTTTAAATATGCTTTGCTACTTGCTTGATGTTTTACCTGCTTCTTTAGGGCTTGTGATCTTGATGTATTCTGAATTCCTCCTGGGTGGATGGACATTGAGTTGTTTCTGGATAGTTCAGAATGGATCATCGATCTGTATGTATCCCTATCATTTTTGGTGTCTTGGGACTGGTTTCTTGTATGGCAATGTGGAGAGGAGTGTGGCTTTCCTCTCTGAGATTGACCGCACCACAGATGGTCGCCAGTACTTCTATTTAGGAGAAGCCTAGTTAATTCCATCTCTTATGGATTGGTGATGCTCTTCGAGGTATGACCGAAGCTTAGATGGTCGTCGAATCTCATATTTGGGAGGTCCATCCCTTTGGTCTGAAGCCGAATGAAATGTAGTGGTTTGAAGGATGATCCCAATACCAGTTGACAAAGGTTTGTGTTTTTGTAGGGGGTGAGACCGCACCATGAATGGCTTCCTACGTACTCCTATTGAAGAGGAGATCGGGTCTGCGTAGTTCGAACCAGGTGTAAGAGGTTTAACGCTGTATGTGGCAGGAATGGTGTGGGAATTTGTTGTTTTTATGTTTATAAGGGTAGAAATGTTTTTGTTGTTTTTTGTTTTATTGCGACCGGGCCATATGAAATGGTTGCCTACGATTCTATTGAAGAGGAGATCAAAGTCGACGAAGTTCGCCTCGTCGCTGAGATGAAAACGAATCCCATAAGCGTGTCGAGTACGGGGAGGAGAAAGTTTAATCCTAGGTTGAGGATAAACTGTAGGTATGAGAAGTTTGATCCCATGTATTGGTAGCCAAACTGCAAACGCAAGATGTTCAATCCGTGGTGGGATGACCTAAGTCGTAAGAATGCAAAGGAGAGCCAGGCTGCTGACTTGAAAAGTATGTTTCCCTGAGGAGCAAAGTGTAGAAGAGTTGTATGCGGTAAAGGGTTAAAGAACCGGAATGACTGGTGATCTGATAGTCCAACACCAGGATGTTTGCTTGAGGGAAACTTCAGACATAGTACCGTTTCACGGTGTTCGAGTTGATGAGTTGTGGAAATTCATCGCCGTCCATTTCTTGTAATTTGAGAGCGCCTCCTGTCAATATTTCATTGACAACAAACGGGCCTTCCCAGTTAGGAGCGAATTTTCCCTTAGATTGATCTTGGTTGTCAAGGATCTTTTTCAAAACCAAGTCATGTTGTTTAAATCGCCAGAAGCCGAACTTTTTTGTTGTAGGATCCGCGCGATCCTTTCACGATATAATCGACCATGGAAGATAGCCGCGGTTCGCTTTTTCGCCTATTAGAGACAATTGGTGATACCGCCTTGTACCCATTGGTCTTCATCCAGCTGAGCGTCTATTAACACTCTGAGGGATTCCATTTCAACTTCTATGGGGAGCACTGCTTCCATCCAATAGGTTAAAGTGTAGGGGGTTTCCCCAGTGGAAGTGTGCATTGAGGTTCTATAAGCTAACAGAGTAAGAGGCAATAAGTCAGGCCAATCTTTGTGGTTGACGGATATCTTTTGCATAATTTTCTTGATGTTTTTGTTAGCCGCTTCAACAACATCGTTCATCTTCGGATGATAGATGACAGAGTTAAGATGTTTGATGTGGAATTTACTGCATAATTCCTCCATCATTTTGTTGTTGAGGTTCTTAGCATTGTCTGACACAATCACCTTTGGTTGTCCATATCGACAAATGACATTGTTTCTGATGAAATCAATGATGACTTCTTTGGTAACCATGGGGAAGGAGGCTGATTCTACCAACTTGGTGAAGTAGTCGATCATGGTGAAGCTAAATCGATGTCCATTACTAGCTTTAGGCTCAATGGGCCCGATAACGTCCATTCCCCACATTGAGAAGGGCCAAGGTGAACTCATGTTGTGGAGTTCCCGTGGAGGGGCGTGTATAGCATTCCCATAAATCTGCATCGATAGCATCTTCCCGACGTGGTCGGTCTGATCACCTTTGAGATAGCCAATAATGTCCTATCCTGAGTACTTTCTTGACAAGGAGGGGTCACTCATGTGGGGGCCACAGACTCCACCATGGATTTCATCTATAAGCCTTTGTGCTTGATCTTTGTCTAAACATCTGAGGAGACCTAATCCTGCATCTCTTTTGTAGAGTGCATCTCCACTCATGTGGGGGCCACAGACTCCACCATGGATTTCATCTATAAGCCTTTGTGATTGATCTTTGTCTAAACATCTGAGGAGACCTAATCCTGCATCTCTTTTGTAGAGTGCATCTCCACTCATGTAGAATTTTATAGCAAGTCGATGGATCCGCCTTTTCTTAGTCGGGCTCGCTTCCGCGGGTGTAGATCCATCTCGTTGATATTCCTTGATATGCTGATACCAAGGATGTTGGATGGGAGGTAGCTCATCCGATACTTCTCCAACGTAATTCCCATAGGCTGGGGCCTTGTACAGGGAAATTGTGACGCTTGGCAAGTGTTCCTTGTCTGATATGCGAATCAAGGAGGCCAAAGTTTCTAATGTGTCCGCAAAGTCATTCTTACTACGAGGAATGTGTATAAAGGATATTTCTTCGAACTCCATTACCATCTGTAAAACTTGCCGATGGTAGGGCAGCAAACGTAGTTCCTTGGTTTGATAGATTCCGGTGGATTGTCTGATTACCAACTCTGAATCTCCAAAGACAAGAATCACCGATGCCCATCGAATCGGCAAGTTTTAGCCCCATGAGATAGCCTTCATACTCAGCTGTGTTGTTGGTGCTGACAAACTATAATTTGGCGGCGACAGGATACTGCTCCCCCGTACCAGATACTAGAATTGCTCCAGCTCTAGAACCTTCCATGTTAATAAGTCCATCGAAATACATCTTCCATGCTTGACGTGTATCGTACTGACAGTGTTGCTGAACTGTCATTACTCCTTCATCGGGGAAGTATGTTTCCAAGGGTTTGAAATCCCCTGAAGGTGCGACGACCAGTTGATCCGCAATTCCTTGACCTTTGATGGACTTTTGAGTCACATATACGATGTCAAATTGTTGTAGGATCAACTTCCATCTGGACAGTCGGCAATTTAACATGGGTTTGTTGAACACATATTTGAGAGGATCCACGCGGGATATGAGATGGGTTGTGTGACCATGGAGGTAATGCTGTAACCTCATGGAAGCCCATGCTAAAGCACAACACGTCTTTTCGATCGAGTGTACTTGTGTTCACCGTCTTAATCTTTATTTGAGGTAATAGATAGCTCGTTCTTGGCCTCTATCGTCTTTCTATCGCAGCATGCAGCCCATGGCATTGTCACTTATGGACAGGTACATGAACAGGGGAACATCATCCCTGGGTGTTACCAATACGGGAGCTTTGACTAGCTGTTTCTTGATTGTGAGGAAGGCATTTTGACACTCATCATTTCATTTCATGGAGGAGTTCTTCCTTAATAGCTTGAAGATTGGCTCATAGGTTGCTGTAAGTTGAGACATAAACCTGCTAATGAAGTTGATTTTTCCCAAAAATCCCCGTATTTCCTTTTCTATCTGAGGAATGGGCATTTCTGTGATGGCCTGGATTTTGGTAGGATCCAGCTCAATCCCTTTGTGGCTGACTAGAAATCCTAGCAACTTACCTGATTTAACCCCAAAGGCGCACTTGGATAGATTCAACTTCAAGTTGTACTTACGCAACCTGTTGAACAACTTTCTGAGATGGTCTATATGGTCATCCTCCTTCCGGGACTTGACAATGATGTAATCCACGTAGATCTTGATCTCTTTGTGCATTAAGTCATGGAAAAGAGCCATCATAGCTCGTTGATAGGTGGCTCCGGCATTGATGAGGCCGAATGACAACTGTCTATAGCAAAAGGTTCCCCAAGGCGTGATGAAAGCAATTTTCTCACGATCTTCCTCAGCAACCATGATCTGATGGTACCCTGTGAAGCAATCAGTAAAGGAGTACATGTCGTATTGCCCAATATTATCAATAAGGATGTGGATAAATGGCACGGGAAAGCTATCTTTTAAGCAAGCTTTGTTCAAGTCCCGGTAATCCATGCAAACTCGCACCTTCCCTCCAGGTTTAGGCCCGGGCACAATGTTGGATATCCACTCAGGATATGTGGACACCATGATGATGCCAGCTTGAAATTGTTTCATAATTTCTTCTTTCACCTTTAAACTCCACTCAGGTTTCAATCGCATGAGCTTTTGCTTGACTGGCTTAAATCCCTCTTTAATGGGAAGGCGATGAAGGAAAATGTCAGTGGACAAATCCACCATGTCTTCATGAGACCATGCAAACACATCCTAGAATTGGGTTAATAGCGTAACCATGTCATTTCGTTGGTTTGGGGTAAGGTCTGAACCAATCTGGATTAACTTAGGGCTTTCTAAGGTTCCAAGATTGAAAGAAGTGGTTTTATCAAGGTTGGGTTTAGGTTTGTCTTTGACCCATTCTTGAATTTCTTGAGGCACCTCAATATCATCCTGTATTTCCATCAAGGCTGAATTCATCTCTACATCAAAGGTACAATCCGTGTGGAGAAGAGGCACCGTATCAGCAAGTACAGGCACATCTAAATTCAGAGTCCTGAAACAAAATATGCTTTCACTTAGTATATATAAAAAGTGTTGATCATACACAGTGTTAGCATATACTGGAAAAATAAACTGCTAATACTGTACAAAAAAGTAAGCAGTTATTATATCTACAGGCGTAAAGAGTTTCGCCACTTTACCTCGACGACTAATGCAAGGAGTGCCGCTCCAATTAAGCAAGGGCAAAGTCCGGGTGGACCGCAGTGATGGAGGAATTGTCATAATCCTCCCTATCCCGAATGATGGCGATTATGTCTAGACAATCATCATCTGGGGTGTATCTGTTGGTATGTTCATCATGAATGATGAGGCGTATGCCTAACATCATTTGAATGACGTCTTGTTTGATTCTTCATTCCTCTTCTTCCACTGCGGGATTTGGAACAAAGACTTCTTTCTCCTTCACCGGTACCGGCTTGGGAAATAACATAGCCATGACATTGGTCGGCACTGTGACTGTGAGGTTGTGCGGACTCGAGCTTGAAGGCGAAGATAAACGACGCATGGTTGGTCAAGTTGAAAAACTCATTGATGCTTATGAGGATTCCTCATGACTAGAATCGCGTAATAGCCTAGTCCAAATTGTTATAGTTTGCTTGGTTAATCGAATTGGGTACTTGATACCTGGCAATCTTTACCCAAATTGTCCCGGCTTTACGACCCAATGCCATCATTTCTTGAGTAGCCGACATTACCTCGGTAGAAATCTTGAGTTCGGGTAATGGCATTCCAATAGCATGGTATTGGGTATTGCTTACTTCCAACATCTGCATTGGCATTGATGAATGGCATATCCCCGTGTTGAGGAATCTCTGGTTCAGCGTTGACTGTGACCAGGCTATTGTTGATAATGTATTTCAACTGTTGATGAAGAGTGGAGGAGACTGCCCCTGCCATGTGAATCCATGGTCGTCCCAAGAGCAGGTTGTATCCTGAATCTATCTTGAGCACATGAAAAGATACGCAGAATGTATGAGGACCAATTTCGATAGGCAGCTAAATCACTCTGATCGAATTCCGACGGACTCCATCAAAAGCTTTGATGATAGTATGGCTACTCCGAATTCGGTTGAGATTGATATTCATCTTCACCAAGGTAGCGTATGGATAGATATTTAGAGATGATCCTCCATCTATCAAGACTCCAGCTAGCATGTGTCCAGATGACAAGACCGCAATATGCAACGGCTTGCAATGACCGGTCCCCTCGGGCGGTATGTCATCATCAGTGAAGGATATCACATTGTTGTTGAAAATGTGATCAACCAGATGTTGAAATTTTTCCGTATGAACTGATGTTGGTAGATAGGCTTCTTCTAAAACCTTCAACAAGACCTTCCGGTGATTCTCAAAAGTTAGGACCAAGTCCAAAATTGATATCTGTTGTGGAGCTTCTCTTAAGCTTAAAACCACCTTAGCTTCGTGATGACCCATAGTGCGGAGGAATTTTTCAATCTTCTCCATGGGTATTTTCCCCTTTGATTTGATGGTAGACTTCATCACCCGTTGGGGAAGATACAGTGGATTTTTCTTCGAAACTGTAGCAGTTGTATGTGAGGTGGATCCTTCACCTTTTCCATAATTTCACGAAACTTTGCACAAGCTAACAATAGGATATTATGCTCTGCACGGCAAGTTGATTGGCTCGGGAGTGTCCACTTTCAAAGGATTGTTGCTTCCTCTGAGTTGAATTGTTGGCATTGTGAGTGATTTGTTAACCCCATCAGTTTTAGTGGATATGACTACTACTACACTCTTCCACTTAGTAGGACCTGTATTCTCACTTGCACGTAACACAGTATCATCGTCTGCTAAGTGCAGGACACCACTGTCAATTAGATTTTGGATAAGGTGGCGAAGTGCCCAACATTCTTTTGTGTTGTGACCGCGAGATTGGGAGTGATATTGACATACTCCATCGGAATTGTACCGTCATGAACGGGGGTTGATTGGAGATAGAAAGGAACTGATCCTTCCTTCATTGATTAACATATGAAGGATTTCCTCCATAGGTTGGCCCAAATATGTGAATTCCCTTTTGATTGCAAAATCTCGACGGGCCTTGGCATTTGCTCTCTTCATCACTTTGTCTTCCATCATTTCTTTTTCTGAAAGTGACGAGGGAATATCCATGACAAGGGGTAGGAGACTAGCATGCTCCTGGCTGATTAATTGACGTGTCACTTGATGCTGATAAGTCATCAGCTCTGCCAATTGCTCAATTTGCTTGCATAGAGCTTTCATCTTTCATTCCATTGTGAACTGGAACTTGTCATAATCCCATTTGTCATCACCGTCTTTGAGGGTCTGGGCGGATTCACACTTGAAATTAGAATTCTGTCCATTGCTCCAATTTATCATGTTGACCTCTTCTTCTTTGTGTTGAGGAAGAGGGTTGTCTTGAATGTGAGGCTGATCTGGTTTGGTGACCACGATTTCCCCATTGTCTATCGTGTCCTCGGATCTTGTGTTTTAAGGCCCAATAATCCGAGTATCATGTCCGTGTGTGCCCCGGAATGATAAGCACATTTTCGAGCAAAGATTGAAACCCCGGCCCATTAGGGTCGGTTGGGTGGAAGAAGATGCGTAATTTTCTTCTCGTGTTGTCGTAAGATTGAGAATGTTCTCGAGGGTATCCCTAAGGGTGTAAAAACTCGAAAAGCGCTTGACTTCTCCACTTTTTGGTATTGAGGGTTCGCAGACCGTGCTTGAAAGGGAGTGTAGTTTCTCCTTTGAACATACATGTTTTGATTGCCTTTTTCGACCTCAGAGTATCGTGGAAACATCTTCCTCTTTCTTTTTATGGACTTCCTTGGTTGTTCCCATAATTTCGGATTGGATGTGATCAAAGAATAGCTTTGAGTGCAAATGACTAGGTCTTAAATCTTTTCTTTGACTTCAATCCCATCTCACCCATCTCCCCATGTTCGACCATTTCGTAAAATGGTTTCATTGATGTTAAGTTAAAACCCTTTCATAGAAAGGCACTTCTTGTATGTCTATCAAAGTCATGACCATCTCCGATTCTCACCATGTAAGGACTAACTTAGGCGTACCAGTGTCTCCACCTTTGAGCATACTCTCTGAAAGACTCATTAGATCGCTTTCTTGATCTTGGTAATTTGATACCGATCAGAGCCATTTGAGACTAAAAGTCGATTGAGGAGGAAATTATGTGCTAGCTCTTCCCAACTATGGATCTTTGAGTTGTCTAATCTTGTGTACCACTTAACCAAAGCTTCTCCAGCTAGACTCTTTTGGAACAATTGCATTCTCGAGCTTTTTTGTCCTCCTCAATAAGATCCAAGTTCTCCAATAAACACCTTTAAATGTGTGTAAGGATCTCCTAACTCATCATATTTTTTAAAGTCAGGAGTTTTAAACTTTTTTGGATACTGAACACCAGGGAAAATGAAAAGATCAGCATATGAAACACTCTCGTGTGTTCCAATTCCTTTGATAGCATGAAGGGTCTCTTCCATTTGGAGGACTTTCTTTTTGATGTCACCAGTGTCTGGGTCTCCAGTGGGATGGGCATCATCATGAGTTTTTTTGGTCGTATCCAACTGCAGTTCAGGTATTGTAATGACCTGGGTTCCCCCTTGTGTGGAGGATTCAGCATGCACGGGTATTTTTGGACCCTGATTAGACTAGTGTAGTTCTTTGTGTAGAATAGCCAAATCTGTAATTTGTTTTCTTAATCCGTCGAATTCTTTGCGAGAAACTGGATTAAGTTCAGTCTGGTCGGATGATAACATGATTGACTGTAGGCCTGTAGTCTTTTTGGACTTTGACTGGGTAGTAGGTCTGATTGGTTCCCTGCGAAAGACTTGCATACTTTAGTCTCAAGGGAATGTAAATTAACATGATATGTGATGTGTCCATTTTAGGAATTTTATCCAGCAAAACGATTGTCAGCTGTTTGTAGCATGTTAAAATATGTATGTGTACACATTTCTTCATATTTCTCATTTCATGGAGATATATATGGAATGAAATTACAAGTAATCGTGTTTACAAGTAATTGAAATGAGAGCATGAAGAGACTTTCCTCCGTTTTGGGTTTATTAGAGGCTGACCTATCTTAGGTTACTCTCGTGGCTTTTTGGCATGAAGGTTTCCAAATCATCGCAATCTACTTGACGGAAATTAATCCGGCCTTTTCAACTGAGCGAATTTGGTGGTGCCTTTCCCGAGCCTCTGAGAATTAGTCTTCTCACAAGTCCAAAGAATCAAACACCGACGGATAACCTCCTGGTGGAGGGACCACACAACATACATTAACATACATCGCGTCTCACCGTATGAAAATGATGACATGTGTGAAGCACTAATATCACAAGCAGTTATGGTGCGAGGCACTAAGTGCAATAAAGAAATGCATTCGTACACATTCATCAAATGTAAATGCAACATCCACACACAAGAAGATAACCATTTTGAAAAGATTGTAAAAGCAGTTTAAGTCCTCTTCACCGAGTTCCAAAGAGAGTCGCCACCAATCCGACGCTGGGATTTTTAGTCGTCCCTTTCCGCACTTGTTCTTTGGTGTTCTCATTTTAGGTGAGATTTGTTTGAAAAAACAAGTGAAAAAGGCTCTGACATGTATAATGTCGATTTATGGACCGTTAAGAGTCGCCATTGGTTTTTTAAATGGTTGTACCAACACAACCGAGAAAAGGTTTGTACATTGACCCGTAGATGTGACATCGCTAAACGGGTTTGGTGAAACCGAGATTCATTAGGGTCCGGGACTTGGTTATGCGAGGGAAGGTGTTAGTCACCCCCAAATCTGGTTACCACTATGATCGCCTCTTTTCGTAAACTATTATCCTAATGTGTGTGTGGGTCAATGTGTCAAGATTTGGAAGTAGTAGAGGCCTCGTCGCACTTATATATTATGAGGTTTGAATTTATGTAAAATTCAATTTTAAGCAAGATATGGCGTTGATGTTTTATAAAAGAGGTTTTTCAAACCCCGATGCTCAATAGTAATTGAGGCCTTTTACACTCCCATTTTATTAAGTGTTCTATTTGATTGATTTTATTTTACAGATGCGACGATCCGCATTTAAAAATAATGTACAAAATAATGTCGACTTCCTTGTGGGTATGAGAACCATCTCGAGGAAATTCGATACCGCAGTAATAATTTACAAGTTGCTCACAAATTTAAAACGCCCATCACGGAACCGAATGTAGATCCAATAGGTTGAATCTGTGATCACATGATTCCTAAAGCGCATATGATACCTCAATTTGTATGGAAGCGAAGAAATGTATATATATAAAAGTCAGAAATATATATATACGCATAGGATCACCAACCACGAAGCACCTCCATGGGAAATCGAAATGTAAATATAGTCAGAAGCTATCAACCGCCAAAGAGGAAACTTCAAAGTGACGAAAACGTAAATAAAGTCAGAATATTACCAACCACCATGAAGGAAACTCCAAAGGGACAAAATGTAAAGAAAGTTGTACAAAGCGATCAACTACCACGTAAGTAAACTCTAAAGCAGATTTAAACATAAAGAAATCAGAAAAGCGATCAACCACCACATGAAGTGAACTCCAGTACGACTAATATATATATATATATATATATATATATATATATATATATATATATATATATATATATAGCAATAAACGAGTGCGCTTATTGCTTATATATATATATATATATATATATATATATATATATATATATAAAAGTTTAGTAAACACACCGATGTAAAATCCAGCTCATCCAACAGTAGTCCGACACACGCTTAATATATATAAATATATATATATTAAAGCAAGAAATGCTCTAGATCAAGTTCAGGCTCATCGAACAAAGTTCGACACACAAAGTCATATATATATATATATATATATATATATATAAAGTAAATAAACGCTTAGATCAAGTTCAGGCTCAATCGAGGCATAACTCGATAATGTTAGTCAATATATATATATATATATATATATATATATATATATATATATATATATATATATATATAAATCTAAATAAAACCACGCACCAAAGTCCGCAAATGCACGCAACACGACTCTCAACGTGAAGAAGACTTCAATATCTTTAAAGTGGGTAAACACTGGCTTTTGTAGGTGCAAAAGAAGCTATATATGATCTCACAGGTGTTTAAAATGAGAAAGTACATTGTATGGGATTAGTGCAGAGCAAATTGGGCAGGGTTTCCTCGCCGTTTTCTCTTGCAAAATGGCCACCCCAAGCCCTCTATTTATAGAGGGTGGAGCAGCAAGTGTACCTGCGGTAGAGCCGCAGGTGTACCAAAGGCAACCCGGGTGGGCCCGGGTTTCTCGAGTTGGGTCATCTAGTAGTACGTGCACTCGGGCATTGTAATGTCCACTTGAACTTTCAGAAGTGCAATCTGGGCATCCGATTGAGGTATACAGGACCTATTTCGGACTGCCGTTGTCGAGAGTTGTACAATGGCATATGATTAGAGTTTATACGAAGTCATTGAAGATAGGACGATGCCCTCCGGTCTTCAAGCTTCAAATTCTATCTGTTACCCCGCACAGTAGTCACTCGGGATTGGTTATCCTTGATTCTTGTGGGACATCGTTGTGTAGAGATGTGTTTGATATGTTGAGACGACGTGGCGTTGCATCGTGTTGGCGAGATGACGATGTTGCCCCTTACCGGTGTTATCGCTGGTTTGGACTGATAAAGTAGACGTTGCTCATTGCTTCGCTGAGATTGGACTACTGCATTTGTCGAAGATCCTCATTGTCATCTTTGAGGTGTGCTTGTCCTCCCGGTGTTATCTCTGGGTTTGGTTCAAAGTATCTCGTTGTGAGCGCCGAGATTGAAGCTGGTCGCATTTGAAACAAGCTTTTTCGGGGTTATCGCCGAAACTGCTTTCCTTGGGCTTATCACCAAGGTTGGTGGGTATTCCCATGGTTGGGACTGAGACTGGATACCTCGGGGTTATCTCCGAGATTAATCGGTCTTCTTCGATGTGTGTTCCCAGATAGATCCGCATACCCCTCGGTTATATTCGAGGTTGGAATTGTTACTCCCAAAGTGGGCTCCGGGGTTAATGCTGAACTTCCGGTAGTATCCGATATGGATATGGATTGTCTTTCAGGGTTCCCTCTTAAAAGATGAATCTGTCCTTCTGCAATGTTAGTGACAGTAGTATAGAAAATTTTGAGTGTCTACATCAGTTTCATAAAATATATGTCGTATATTGTTGCTGCAAAATTACAGAGTATAGAAATATGGTCATATGGCCCTTACTCGCAATTTTAATACATCAAACATATATTGTGTCATAAATTTTATACCTGTATATAATTATGCATATTAAAATGAAGAGACCAAACTTCAAATGAACGGATTCGGTGTTATAATGAATCCGTAGTGTTGATTTTCATGTTATGTATTCAAAACTTTCAAAAACACCAAGAACAATAAATTACATGTGTTGATTATGCAAATTATGTGTTTTAACATGTTAAAATCATGCTAGAAGGGTTAAGTATTGATCACATATGTATTACAGTGTTTGGGCATGTCTAATTTCGTGTAAAAATAAACTAATTGAAGTTATGACCATATTCTCGTGTTCTTCATGTAACGATAATTTTACTTGTGAGAGATTTTTGGCCTAATTTGGCCTTGTTATGTTCAAGCGAACTAAAAGAAACTAGTAAATCGAGTCTAGGTAACCCTCACTCGACTCAAAAAAAAAAAAAAAAAAATAAAAATTGATGAAAATTATTATTAAAATATTTATAAAATAAATTAAATATTTTAATTGAGATATTTATGGAATAAAATAAATATTCGATGAAAATTATTATTAAAATATTTATAAAATAAAGTAAATATTTTAATTGAGATATTTATGGAATAAAATAAATATTTAATGAAAATTATTATTAAAATATTTATAAATTAAATTAAATATTTTAATTAAGATATTTATGGAATAAAATAAATATTCGATGAAAATTATTATTAAAATATTTATAAAATAAAGTAAATATTTTAATTGAGATATTTATGGAATAAAATAAATATTTGATGAAAATTATTATTAAAATATTTATCAAATAAAATAAATATTTTAGTTGAAATATTTATGGAATAAAATAAATATTCGATGGAAATTATTATGAAATAATTTATTCAAGTGTAATAATAGTAAGATAATGAGAATATTCTAATTTAATTAAGTAATTAAATTAGAAGGGTAATGATTTGTTAAATAAAGTGCAGTTTATATTAAATAATTAAGTGAAAATGTAACTAATAAGTGTCGTAAATACATATGGTATGTGTGTAGGATTTGTGGTGAACGGAAGTAGTAATCGTTTAGCCTACGCACGAGGCAAGTTTTTATAACCCTACTTGTTATCATTATTCAAGTTTATAAATCCAGTTCAGTTTGTTATATTAAAGATTATCTATCTTTTCAATACAATACTTGTTCTATTGTATACCTCTTGAGATTGTTATTCAATTTAAATATCATTTATTGTTGAACCTTATTAGACTAGTGAATCCTTATTTGATTCGACTAGTCCATAGTTGATGAACGTTCTAAATTTCAGAACTCTTATTGATTTATCTAAACCAAACTTTCTTTGGTGCGGACTTTAATGTCAAACTGAGATGAACAACCATGTATAGGGATTACTTATGAGTTAGCGTTAAGATATTGTGCACAGTATGGTACTAAGGGCTGATCCCCCTAAGTACGAGTAGAAGAGTCCATAGTCTTAGGACTGTTAAAGGTTTCAAGTATAACCCTTGATAACCTAGGACATAGTTCAAGGTCTTATGACCCTCAGAAATCTTTTGATTCTTGTTATTCATTCTTGGTTCAGAAGTTGAGTTTTTATTCCAGAAGTCTTTGATTCACTCGCATGTTATTATATTGTTATTTTATTATTATATTTGTGGGCAATCGTGCTCACTCTTGCGTAATAAGAACATTGCAGTTAAGAACGAAAGATCCAACGAGCCTTCTTCTAGTAAAGGCAAGGGAAAGATGAACAAGTGATGAAGACTTGTTATTTTATGTGATGTTAAATTTATGTGTTAAGATATATGTTGATGTTGTGTAAGACTATAAATTGTTTATGTTTTCGGAGTTAAGATTTAAGGTTAGTATGACCTGGGAATGATGTAATTTTGTTAATGATGTAACTCCTTAAGGAGAGGATTTATTTCTATCTATTTATGCTTTCATTTATTATGGGTAGATAGATACATGATGTTTGGACAATGAACACCAAATCTTGAGGAAATTGAATCACCCAGATTTGGGGGTGTCACAAGTGTCCCCACTTGGATAATCATTGTATTTAATCATATGTTGATATATACTCATTGGTTTCCAGTATGTATCCGTTGACATAAAAAGCAGTCTAAGCTATTTGATTCAGCTAGACATAAAAATATTGTTGAACAAGATAGAACGTTATTGTATCCAATCAGATTGTTTTGATTCAGATTCCCGACTAAGTATGAACATCCCGAACATGGAAAAACTTTTGTGCACCTAAGGTGGATAGAGTGAACGATAATATCGTTCTTGCATGTAGTATTGATCAATACAGGGCGCATTGGGATGATCACCCTCGTGCCCGTAAGTTATGACGGTTTGCGGATGAAGTTCTGCTAAACCCTAGCGAAAATTAAAAATAATGTTCATAGTCTGTCGACTAATCTCCAGTTATAGTTAGAACGTAGTTTCAAAAATTTGAGATAGATTTGGTATGTTGTTATTATTGGTTCAACTTACTTCACAACTGTTGATTCATTGTAGAAGTGTTATTCAAAGAAAACATTTAATCCTTTCAGCTTATATTAATTATTCCTATTACTTGATGGGCAATCAAATGCTCATTCTTGCTTTAAATTTAAATGTTTTCAGCTAAGCGTGATCAACCGGAATGTTCAGGCCAGAACAAAGGAAAAGAAAAGCAAACAGAATAATCTTATGTTAACTTTTGTAATAGTTAGACAGTATTAAGACAATGATATTTATTATCTATCATGTAATGTATTGTAGTAAATGTTGCGTACTTGAGATTAGACTTTGATATATGTAAAGTAAGTTTGATATTTATATTATTATTATTATTATTAGTATTATTCCGCTCATAGAAATGGTATCGTAAAGCACCGAGTTCGGGTTTCAAGTACCCGAGTTTGGGGGCGCATATGAGCTTAAGATCCGGACTATATATATATATATATATATATATATATATATATATATATATATATATATATATATATATATATATATATATATAAGCAAAACGCCTCTGGATGTAAATACAGCTCAATCAAATAGAGTTTGATGACATGATATATATATATATATATATATATATATATATATATATATAAGTATTTATATATCTAAATAAAAGCAATAAATGCTCCGAATATTATATTCAGCCTCAACTGAGATAACTCGATAATATATATATAAACAATAAACCACGGATCTCCGGGATTGAAACTGAAGATCTCAAGGTTATCTACGAGATGGAACTGAGGATTCCGGGTTTGTCTCCGGAACTGGAACTGCATTCCTCGGGGTTATCTATGAGGTTTGAACTGAAACTCCCAGGGTTATCTCCGGGATTGGACTGAATATCTCGAGGTTATCTCCGAATAGGCAAACTGAGTATCTCGGGGTTGTCTCCAGGACGGGATTGCTTTGACTTCCAGTGTTATCTCTAGAAGATGACTTTGCCCTCCTGCAAGGTTAGTAACAAAATTTAAGAGTGTCTACAGATGCCCCTCTTTATCATATTTATGCAATGTTATGGCATGGATAGGATAAAGAACACTAGACACTTGAAACATGACAAGATATTCATGATGCAAATGTATGTGGTGCAACCATTTAAACATAACAACTGGCGACTCTTATAGTCCAATCGTCGACGTATACATGTCGGACCTTTTCACAACTTATTTTTTCAAACAAATCTCACCTAACATGAGAACACCAAAAGGTAAGAACAAAAAAGGGATAAATAAAAATCCCATAGTCGACAAGAGTCAAGTAGAATATGAAATACACTATCTTCTATAATTTAAAATTCCATCATCAATATTTTATCCATGTAATATCATTCAATAAATATTTCAATTCAACGAATTATCCATGCACTACGGGCCAAGGATATTTGTTAATATCACCAGTGGTCATGATCATGCTAAACATCTATCCATCTTTGCACTACAGACCAAAGATATCAATCAACAATTCATCTTTGCACTACGGGCCAAAGATATTCATCAATCAACAGTTCATCTTTGCACTACAAGCCAAAGATGACTTTCAGTATAATATAAGTATGAGGATGATAACAATGATAGAAAGATTCAATCAAGTGAGATAAAGGATAAATATTAGAGAATTCTAATTCAATTTATCCAGAGTTCAATAATATCCAAATTGTCAACATGATAACTTTGTGGAGTAAAATTCAAGAATGATATTCATGTATCAAAAATAATTTGGACAGAAAAGAAATCAATTTTTCTCATGAATAGTACCCCGGGTGAATAACATCCGAGTGAGTAGTACCCCGTGAATAGTAACCCGACATGAAAATATGGAAATTTATCAAGAAAGTTTAGATCAATATTCCCGTGAAATGATATTAGATGAAACGCAAAACTTAAGAAATTTCTAATCATTTCAGGAATTATAGAAATAATATTTATCATAGTAAATTTAAATTGAGGAATACGAAATAAAATAATATCCCTTTCATAATATGGAGTATGAAAGAAAATAATATTTCTTACGAGTATTGCAAAAAAATAATATCATTTACCTCAAAAGAATAGCATTTTTGACTGGAATATCGGATATAATACTGAAGAAAACTTGCACTGTATAGCAACACTCAAGATATCTAAATACTCACAAAAATACGCTCGATATTATAGAGAGAGAAACTTCTGATTCTGGTGTGATTTTCAATTTTAACCTAAGCACCCTATTTATAGGAAAATGCTTAGAACATCAAAGTAGAAAATTTAATAAAATATTATTATTTATAAAAAAAATTCACGCCCACTTTGAAAATCAGATTTCAGCATTTACAACATGCAAAAGGACAAGTGTTGGGCCCACCTTCTAGAAATCTCCACCAAAAATATTTTAAATCATTTATAAATTCAGAAACTTCAATAATTCATAATAAATATCCCTTTTATCAGAAAAATATGAATTTTATGTGCTTTTCATAGGAAATTTAATTCTCTAAAACTTTGTAAAAGAAAGTTTTTCCAAATTTCGAACAAAAAATGACCCGAATTTACATACGGATGAAATCTCATAGCATTCCATCCTTGAAAATTTACTTACGGGTCAAATCCACTACACACCCACTTTAGCCAACAAAAATCAGCATATTTCACACACAAGTGGGGCCCACTCAATTAAAAAAATCATCCACCAAATATTTTACACGTTTTAATCCTCAAAAATGCCATTCAGACCTAATTTGCACTCTTCCTCCTAATTTTATTCATATACCGTGAATTTAGTGTAAAACAATATCACCATTATAATATTATCACATTATACATTTATACTGTAATATATTAATATATTTAAATGAACTATTTTATCACAAAATATAAAATATCAATTTTCAACAATTGTCACTTTTCTAAAAAATTCCTCCATTTATATCCACATTAAATAAATATTTTCTTATCATATAAACCAACAATTAATTATTCAAAAATAATTTTACAGAACTACAATATTGACAACAAGGTCGTTCCCAGAAAAGAGGGGGCTTTCCGATAAGGATTTCTCCTTACTGGCATGCAATTAGGTGACCAAACCCCTTTCCTAGACAGAACATCCTTAGACATTACCAATAATGATATCTAATAATATTATTCAAATAATATGAATTATTGATCTGATAATGGAAAATATTGTGCAGTGACAATTATGGAATTAACAATAATATAAAAATAATGTGCAATATTGTATGCTATCGCGCAACAACGCCAGACATTTTACTTTACCCCCTTCCATTCCAACAACTTTTAATTCAGAATCACTATAATCGTTATTATTAAAAAAACTCATTCGTGTCATTTTCTTCATTCGACAGTTTTTTGTTATGGGGCCCACAAATGGTTGCGCCGTCGTACGAATATTTCCCGACAACAAGAATATTCCACAACTAAACGAATATTCATCGACAACAATGAATATTTTATAATCACTTGCTTATTTAAAATATTTGTGTATTTTACCCATAACTAACCACATTAATAAAATCAACACCTTATTATTCAAAATAATAATAAAAGAAATTAAATCTTTATTCATAAAAAGTTGGGGTCTTACAACCTCCCCTCCTTATGAAATTTCGTCCTCGAAATTGATATACGTACCTGGTATGTCGAAGAGGTGAGGATACCTTAATTTTATATCAGATTCTAACTCCCAGATCATTCCCTTAATATCGTGATTTCTCCATAAAACTTTGACTTGAGGTATTACCTTTGAGCGTAGAATATATTCCTTCTTATCCAAGATTTTAATAGGTACCTCCTTATACGTTAAATCTTCTGATGTCTCATCTAGTTCTAATTCAATAATGTGGTTCGGGTCTTTCAAATATTTACGTAGCATGGATATGTGAAACACGTTATGAACACGAGACATACTTGGCGATAAAGCGAGTCTATAGGCCACAGTTCCTACTCGATCGACGATTTCAAATGGACCAATAAATCGAGGGTTGAGACTTCGACTCTTGCTTCTGAAATAACACATTCTTTTACTTTCTTCTTCATATTCATCAGCTCCGAGTTGTAGCTTAAGCAACCTTAACTTTATCGATTAAAGTCAATTTGAATCGTATATTCGCTATCTTTATGTAGGTTCTTGGAGTCTTTAACTCTATCTCCATCTTTTGTAAGTCATACGAAATAGGTCTTTGTGTTAACAATATCTCACTCGTAAACGCATACGATCTTCCACTCAATGCGTCAGATACCACGTTCGCTTTTCTATGATGGTATTGAATGGTATGATTGTAATCTTTCAACAGCTTGAGCCAATGTGTTTGGCGCATGTTACGTTCGTTCTGGGTGAAAAAATATTTGAGGCTTTTGTACCGGGGTCAAGGTCGATACAAAATTCGATTTCACGCTTTGGGGTAGGCCAGGAAGTTCTTCAGGAAATACGTCAAGAAATTCACTAACAATAGAAATATCATTCAAATCTGACATATTTTTTTTTTTAAATCCATGACATGAGCTAAGAAAGCTCGACATCTATTTTTTAATAAACGAATGGCTTTATAGCTTGATGTGACAGTGACTGACTTTAGTGGTTTGGTTGCTTGAATTCGCATAACAGGTTGGTTAGGAATATGAAAACTAACAACCTTACAAAAATAATCAATTTTGGCATGATGAGTAGTTAAACAATTAATCCCTAAAATCACATCAAATGCAAGTATCTTTAAGGAGATAAGATCAACAGGTAATGTGATGGTGCCAACTTGAATCAAGCAAGTTTTATAAACAATGGATGTATTGAAGGTTTTTCCTAACGGAGTTTCAACAGATAAGTCAAAGTCTAGTTTCTTAGTGATCAAGTTCAAACGTTGAGCACAAGCAGGTGAAATAAAAGAATGGGTAGAACCGGTATCTAAAAAGGTATAGACTTCGCAAGAGTTTATGATTTGCTTACCCGTGATAACTTCGTTCGGGTTCCTCTCCTTTTGGGACGTCAGGACAAACACTCTCCCTTAAAACACCGACTTTGTTTTGTCCGTAGTCGCCTTTGGTGCCACCGTTTCATTTGGACTTAACTTCGCTACCGGACAAAATCGGGTTGTGTGACCGTCCTTTCCACAACTGAAACACACCTTGGAAGGCTGTGAACAGTTTGGACTTATGTGCCTCTCCTATCCGCATCTGTAGCATCTAACTGGCGGTTGTTCTCCTCCCCTGGAATTGGTTGTTGGTGTTGGTGCTACTGCTGATTTCTTCTCATCATTATTAAATCTCCTCTTCATGAAATTTCCACTTGAATCATTTCTTCTATTATCTCGGTCATGATTACCACCGAAGTGGTTACCATTTCTGGCATGATAATTTCCTCCAAGATGGATATCATTGTTCCGATGGCCATTGACACTTTTACGATTATTATCATGTTGGTGGTCGTTATCTTTTGGTTGAGCTGACTCATTATCGCGCTCCAATAACTGAGCCATATTCACAACATCTGAATACAAGCAAAGTTTATGAGAGATAAGATGTTGATGAATTTCGGGTTTCAAACCTCTTAGAAACATTCACGTCATCTGCTCCTCATTGTCAACCAAATGAGATGCAAACCAGGATAACTCCGCAAACTTAGCCTCGTATTGCGATATGGTCATATTATTTTGTTCCATCTTGATGAACTTCACCTCTTTCATGTGACGAATACTTTCTAGAAAGTACTTATCATTGAACAATTCTAGGAACTTCTCATGTGACGCCCCCAAATTTAGGTAATTGAAACCCTAACTCGGTGCTTCAAGATACCATTTCTTTGAGCGGAATAATAACAATAATATAAATACCAAACTTAATTTACATATATCAGAGTTTAATCCCAGGTACGCGACCTTTAAACATCCATTACATGATAATTAATAAATATCATTGTCTTAATAAAGTTTAACTATTACATAGCATATTATAAAACTTATTCGGTCAACTTTCCTTTCCCCATGTTCTTGCCTGAACCTTCAGGTTGATCACGCTTAGCTGAAAACATTTAAATTTAAAGCAAGAATAAACATTTGATTGCCCAACAAGTAATAGCAAACAATAAGTATTAGTTGAAAGGATTAAATGTTTTCTGTAAATGACACTTCTACAACGAATCAACAGTTATGAAGTAAGTCGAAAAAATAATATCAACATATTAATTCTACATCAAATTTTGAAACAACATACTGACTATAAATGGAGAGCATTCGACAGACTATGAACTTCGTTTTCAATTTTTGATAAGGTTTAACAGAACTTCATCTGCAAATCGTCATAACTTATAGGCACAGAGGGTGATCAGCCCGTTATGCCATGTATTGATCAATACTACATGCAAGAACAATGTTTTCGTTCATCTTATCCGCCTTAGGCGCGCAAAAGTTTTCCCATATTCGGGATGTTTATACTTAGTCGAGAATCCGAACCAAAACAATTCGGTTGGATAACAATAGGGTTCTATCATGTTCAATAATATTTTTAAGTTTTTGTCTAGCCGAATCAAATAGCCTAGACGGCTTTTAAATCAACGTATACATACTGGAAACCATTAAGTATGTTTCAACATGTGATTCAATACAATGATTATCCAAGTGAGAACACTTATCTAACCATATTTAGAAATTAACTAATAGAATAAATATCTGGATTATACAATAATACTATGTTGATAAACAATGATTGGATAATTTAAGAACTTGTATGAATACAATGTTTGGATACATAATTAATAACAATAGAGTTAATAATCTGACATAACGATAATATAATTCTCAAACTTTCTTACACATGTCCATTACATAAAGTAAATACAAAGTTAGGATACTTGCCTGAGCTGCTGCTTACAATTACACAACTTAGTTTTATCTTTTATATCGAGGCCTATCATTAATAAGATCATTCTATCGTTTATAAATACATATCATAACACATAGTACTACTATTTACAGTCAGCATATAACCTAATCACATTGTCACATATGTTTAACAGTCATTGGATCACAAACAAACACGTATTTTGTCAAACTATCTAAGTCCAGATCAATTTCTGAAATATTTCGGTGCATCGATGGCTTTATCGGGTAATTATCGAGTCTAAAACTTTATTCTATAATTCAATATTCATTTAGATAATTTAAATAACAGTCATATTATTTTTAAATGACTTATAATAATTTTTAAATAATTTTTATAATTTATCATGATTTTTCAAACACTGGAATCATTTTTTAATTGATTTAAATATTAAATAATTCTATTATCATTAATATTTAATTAATATTAAATTATTAATGAAACCATTGCCAAAATATTAAAGTCATTTATAATAACTTGAAATATTTTTAAAACATTTTTATTACCTTTAAATTATTTTTAAAACATTTAAAACTATTTTTAAATAATTTTCATTAATATTTAAATATTAATGTAATGTTTATCAAATTATTAAAAGCCATTTATCATTGCTTAAAATCATTTATATCCTTTTAAAATGATTTTTAAACCAATAAAATCATTTTTAAACTATTTATTTAATATAATTTTTAAATAAATCTAATATCATTAATATTAAATAATTAATGAAATTTATCTTAAAATATTAAAATTTATATTTTATAACTTAAATTATTATTAAATTCCTTATTATCATTTAAAATGATTTTTAATAAAATAAAATCATTTTAGTTAATTTATTTAATGTATTTATTAAATAAATTAAATATCAATAATATTAAAATAAATACTAATATTTATGAAAAATATGTCAAATTATTAAAAGTTAATTTTTATAACTTAAAATAATTTTTAAAATTATATTTGTAATTTTCAGAAATTATTTACCATTTTTAAATTATTTTTAGAATTTATTTTATATTTTTAATCAATTTCTGAAAAATCAAAAAAATAAAATTAATAACACCTTCACTATAGGATATAGCGACACTTTCTGTCGCTATAGGTGTTCTTGGGGCTCAAGAACACTGACAGTCAGTGTTTAAGGGGTATACTTTGACCGCCTTTGATTCTCTGTTAATACATGTTCTGGCCAATCTAAGACTCAGATCTTGTAGTGTTTATGTAACAATACAATTAACACCAACAATCTAGGTCATACAACAACATAAAAGTAAGATATAATGTCCCAAAGAAGTTGTCAGAAGCTTTCTGGGCTTTCTCGGTTACCTAGAAACCCAGACAGCTTCGACTGCCTAATTTGTGGTTCGATTTTCTTCAAGTTCTGGTCATCACTTAAGTGGTTTCTTGGTTCCTACATATAGTACTCATGTCATAGAACATAACTATAACAATAGATCAGTCCAACAACATTAGCATCACCAGAATCAGTCCGCTCAAACATGGTCAGAAACGATGTTCATACACCTTCTGGAAATTCCAGAAAATAGAAAATATGACCGATGGCCTACTTTGACCATCCTCTACATCCAATATGTTTGTGATTTAAGGGATCTAAAGCCTTGGATCTGAGGTTAATATAGCAGGCTACAAACTAGATATCATAACATCCACATAACACATAAAACCTGACAAATCTTAGGCTTAGAAATTCTTGTTAAACTCGGTTTACCCAGAAATCATCCGGTCATACTCGGTCAACGACGTTTGACCAATAATATCTTGCAATCTGGACATGGAGTAATTATGATTCCATTTCCAGATCACAGATCCCATGTCAGACTATGGATCTAAACCATAAAAAAAACACAAAACATTAACAGGGAAAGATATGTGGCCACTAACATATGATTGTCAGACCACTTTTTGTGTTCTTGAGCAATTTTTGAAAACTTTACTTTTAATGCACTTTGATGTTATAGATCTATGATAGATCATCATAGATCATCATGAAACATCTTCTAGCATACATCTAAACACTTAAACACAAAATTTACCCTAGCATGTAAGATCAAATAGGGTTAGGGCTTTATACCTCTCTTGAAGATGCTTTGATCTTGCTCTAAGCAACTGATCTTGGTGTTCTAGAGGGTTGTTTGGTGACTGAATTACTTAGAGTATTCGTGGGTTTGGGTGAGAGATAAGTGAGTTGAGTGATGGATAGCGAATGAGCAACTTTTGATGACTTTCTCTCTCTCTCTCTTTATCTATATATGTTAGATGCAATGAATTGGCTGGGCTATTGACTGATTGCTGGAGTTTATTGGTCACATGGGAAAGTCAAGAGTTAGTCACCAACTAAAGTTATGACCAAACCTACAAGTTATTTCATAAATAATGTAAGAAGGGCATTTAGGTCATTTTGCTTCTAATTTTAATAGTAATCTTGTCATTTGGCTAACCCTTAGGGTTTAACCCTAGGGTTTGGCATATTGATTTTGTAGGATTTCTAACTATAGCTAAAATTAAATTTAAAGTTTCTAAAAGTTGAAATTAGGGTTTCCTAATTAGATTAGGTTTCCTAATTACTAAGAGCTTGCTAATTAGGTTTAAGATTTATTAATTATATAGCATTTAGTTTTCTAATTTAACGATTAGGGTTTATAACATAGCAATTAGGGTTCCTAATTTGACAATTAGGATTTCTAAATAACAATTAGGGTTTCTAATCATTAGGGTTCCTAATTAATAATTAGGGTTTCATAATTTAGATGGGGTAGGGGGTGGAGTAGAGGGGTGGGGGTGTATACATAATCACATAATTTTTTTTTGGTGGGGTGGGGTGGGGTAGGGGGTGGGATGGGGGTGGGGTGGGTGGTTGAGCTTCTTGAATCTATCTAATAAAATACAAATGATTTTGAATTTTCCGTTCATTCAATAAATCATCTTGGCCGTTCAAAGTTTGAGATAAATCTCACCGTCCATACAGTGCCGGAGACACGGGACCAAGCTAATATGTAAATATGGGTGGAAAAACTTTTGATTTGGATTTGGAATAAAATATGTGTCGAACATGGTTAACCGGGTTGGAACTATATTTCTTTTTTAAAAATATGGTTCCAAACTTTAACCAACCCACATAAATAAAAACAATTAACCAACCCATTTGGTTCCAGTTAATATGGGTTGACCCAGCAGTTAACCAACTATATTGCCAGGTCATACAGTACATATTTATAACACTGAAATATATTTAATATAATATTATTATTCTCATTCCTTATTCCAAATTTAGAATTAGGATTTGGATTCCATATCTGATTTATCTTGCACAAATAACATTATTAATTAAGTTAAAAATAATTAACTTAATTAATCTAAAATAAATTCATATAATAAAATAATTATTATAATCATTTTATAATCATTTAATATATTATTTAAATAATATAATAATCATATTTTTATAGAAATTAATTAATAAAAATATTATTACTACCAAATTAATTTGTTATTAGAATATAATGATCAATAATTCAAAATAAATTTATTTTAATTATTCATGTAATAAATAAATTTTTATTTATCACATATATACATATAATTTACCTTATACATATTCCTACCTTTAAAATAAAATAAAATTATACGCAAAATTTCTTATTTAATTATATAGAAAATATCGGGTTATTATATCTCCCAAGACATCTTCAGTGTGGAAAGATGAGTATGTTTTACATATTCCCACCAGTACTATGCCTCTTCACGTAACATAAAGGTGGCAAATGGAACCTTTTGCTCTTCAGTGCATCCCAAGACATCAAATATCATGGTAATCTGTTTAATCCATGCCTCTGGCTTAAGTGGCTCAAGCTTTCCCAAAAACTCTGGCGGTCCCAACTCCTTGAATTGCTTGGCAGTGACAAGCCGTGAGTTACCCTTATTTCCACCTGCATTTTAGGCAGGAGTCTCTCTCGTCTAGTTTTTCATGAATTGTAGGAAGCTCCTAAACATTCCGTCGTTCATCGTTTGGTCGGTGTTGTTGTTTACATAAGGATTATTGCCTTCCTGATGCACATTATCCTGATTGTTTATTGTCGGTGTCTCAATGGTCGCATATGCTCCATTGCTCATCTCAAAGTTTTCAGATGTCATCTCAAATACTGCCACAAAATAAGGGTTAATTAAATAAAGTCACATGCCACATATTATCCATATATTCTGACCGACCAATAACAAATAAGCTTAGGTAGGACACACTAGCGAAGGATTTACTCGTCACTCCCTTCTTAGTTCTAACCCCAAATCTCCATTAGAGATCATATCCCTAAGCTCTGATACCAACTGTGGCGCCCCCAAAATAGGTCCACACAACCCAATCTGAGTTGCCAAATACATAGTACAGAAACTAAATACAAACTTCATTAATCCAACTGTTGTGCAAAATACGACAAAACATATGTTGAGAGTTTTAATACAAATATTGTCTTCTTGACAATATCCAAACTCAAATAAAGTTCTCATTATAATTATTGATACACTATTTTACAAAATAGTGAGGACTGTTATAACAACTATCTTGAACCATCACTCCACACCCCGACTAGTACCAGCTATATTCTCGCCTCCTAAGAAGAAAAATGGAACAAAAAGGAAAAGGATGAGCTCTACTAGCCCAGTAAAGAATATTATGACTAAATGCAGAATAAATTATCCTTAGTTCTCAACAAGGAAAATCTATTAGAATATAATAGACAACAAGTTTTAGATCAATAACTGCAGCGGAAACAATAATCCATTAGAAAAGTCAAGTAGAATATGAAATCTACTATCTTCTATGATTTAAAAGTCCATTATCAATATTTTATCCCTATAATATCATTCAATAAATATTTCAATTCAACGAATTATCCATGTGACGCCCCCAAATTTGGGTTCTCTAACCTCAGATTAAGTGATCACGGTACATCATCTTCATAAGCATTCTATATAATATTGCGGAATAATAAACATACATTGTTTATTATAATAAAGTCTTATACAATATCCCAATGTCTATTACCTTAACATAAACATACCTGACTTAAGTTACATAAAGTAACATAAAAGGTTTACATAAACATCAAACATAGTATCTCATGATACTTAAACATTTATATTATCTATTCTTGGACCTTTCCCTTGCCCTTGTCCTTCTAACTCGAACTCTCTGGCCTAGTTGAAATAATTTTCATGATATAGCAAGAGTAAGCAACTAATTTGCTTAGCAAGTTTAAGTACAAGGAAGATATATCATGATTAACAAGAAATTTTATCGTTCAACAATAGAAATCAATTGTGAAAGAACATGAATTAAGTCTTGAGAACTGTATATTCAAATAATTGAATAACAAATGTTTAGTGGTCATTATGACCATGAACATTTGCTAAGGTTGTCAGTATTTAAACTTGTCCTTTTAATAAGTTTTGGTAATAAAGGGGATCATCATTTCATACTCGGTGTATTATGCATAAACACTTAATATACGAGCAATAATTGTTTTTCAATAATGATTTAATCAACTTGTTCTTTTTCTCACTCTTGAGTCCTTACCAAATCAATTAGTGAAGAACAACGTTTAACAACATATTTGATTAAACAAATTTAAACATACTTGATCTAGCTTATACAATTAGCATAGATTCATATCTTAAACAGTTCATGAATGAAATAACTTTTACTAATTCACAGTTTAATAACAATAGAACCGGAATTTAATTTCACCAAGTGCGAGTATCAATACCCAATATAGATATGAATAATAAACAATAATTATTCACTAACATGCTTTGAAAATAATAACTCAAGTTTGAGTTAGAGAACTTGTCTCGACTACGATCTACTGCTACACAATTTAATTTAATCTCTTTATTGTAAAGACCAATCATTGTTAAGATTAAGATTGATCTTACAATCATCATATCATACTTTATATCATAATATAATTACTCTATCAGCAATTTAGTTAACACTTAACCACACAATCAATTACCTGAAAACATCTTTATTATTATCATTCTTTGATAATATTTTAATTACTTTATCATATTCCTTATGATTTAACACTTAATCTTTTCCTTTTATTAGCTCTTCCTTATAATCTAGTAAGCTGAATACTAACATCATAGTCTAGATTATTCAAACATGCAATCCTGCCACCTGGATTGGCTAATCTAGTAAACTGGATTCAATAAACATCCAATCCAGCAAGCTTGGATTCTAAATCCTTCAATCCAGTAAGCCTGGATTCCAAATCCTTCAATCCAGCAAACCTAGATTCCAAATCCTTCAATCCAGAAAGCCTGAATTCCAAATCCTCCAATCTAGTAAACTAGATTCAATTATTTTTCAATCCAGCAAGCTGGATTCCAAATCTCCTTTAACGAAAATACCAAATCAACTTATTATTTTTCTATCTCTTGGCCATGCTTATAAACATGTATTTCATACATAAAAAGTATTTTTCCGTAATTTTTCAATTTTTTTTACTATTTTTCAAAAATCATTTTTAGTGCGTGGCTTAAGAAATTAGCCCCATCATGCTCAACTCCAGAGATTCTCATCTCCTGGAATAATCTTATACATGTTAACGTGACCCTCCAATTTAAATTTCGTGGCCATCGGAGTTATAGAACTCTGGTTATAGTGATTTTTGTCCGAAAACCCCAAATATTGAAATGGTTATAACTTGGTCATTTTAAGTCGGAATGAGCTCATTTTTGGACAGGAGCTACTTTATGTCATATATTTTCATGTCCCAAAAGGCCAGAAGTTTTGTCAAAATTTAAGTAGCCGAAACTTCCCTTGCAAAATCTTGGGTAGTTTGTTTTCAGGATTTTCCTCTTTTACCTACTTTGCTAAAATCAATTCATACGAAAATCTACAACTCTTTTTTCGGTGATTCCACTTGGGTTTTAAAGATAACTCATCATATTAACATCCCATAGTTTTTCAAAATTTTTAAATGTCAGAAAAATGATGAAATTTCCCCTAGTATTGATTGTCCAAAAATAGTTTGTTTTTCTTTCTAAAGACAAAACTATTTTTTCTAAATTAGTCGCTACAACTTGTTTACTCAACATTTTTGAGTGATACCACTTGGGCTTAGTAGCTAACTTACATATTTAGCACCTCTCTTTTACAGATCACAAAAAGATGGTGTAGATCAAAAACGGTAGTCGATCAAAGGAAGTAAAAAACTAGAGTTTTCTAACAAAAAAAAACTAGTTTCTTTTCTATTCTTTTGATTTACTTTCTAACACTTAACTATGTAAGAACCATACATAAAATCATACAAAACATGTAGATAGAGGGTTTTAGACCTCAAAATTATAAACCTTAACTAATCAAAATCAAACAAAATAAAAAGGAAATCTACAAGTTTAAGATTTATACCTTGGTCTTTGAGCACTTCCTCTTAATCTTCCAAAGTAATTAATAAATTTAGGATGCATGTAAGACCACGCCCTCCTCTCTGGCTCCTAGGATTTCCTACACCTATACTCTCTCCTTCTCTCTATCTCTCTTCTTTCTAATTCTTTTTTATTTAGCTAAACTAGTAATGAGATGAAAGAGAATATGGTTAAAGTGTTGGAAGAAAATCTATAGATATATTTGGTATATCTATACATTAACTACTAACATATCTCTTCCCTTCTCTCACCATATAGCTTGCTATCTTGGCAAAATAGTGTGGCTAAATCATGGAGTGACACCTAAGGGAGTTGGTGACCAAATATAGAAGAAAAAACATAAGTCACATGCCCATTTCTCTATACAATGGGCCAGATTCTTCCCCCCATATATTCCTCATTTTTACTTTATTTTTAAATGCAAAATTTGCTAAATTAAATGACCATAATGCACCTCTTTAATTGGACTAGGATTGGGCCATTCCTTTAATTCTTTTGGGCTTGAAATTAATTAGTTTGGCTACTAATTAAAATGAACTTGGGCCTCCACAATTAAATAATTGTGATACTAGCATACTTTCCCATTAAATTTAATATTGGGCTAGTTTAACAATTTAGTTGCTCTTATATCAAATTATCTACAAGTCCAATGCTTACATAAACTATTGGGCTTGTTTAAATTACTTGCCATTCTTAGTAATATTAATTCTATTATCACCTGAACAATTAATCATTATTATTGATATTTACACATTCTCATCAATCAATAATATTAATTAATTTACATAACCCAATTAGACTTACCATATTCAAGTAAATTGAATATTGAATTAGGGTTTAACACCTTAAATCTATTTTTCTAGATTATTAAAATACTTTGGTTAGTTCACTAACTTATTTAACTTATTAGTAAGACTTCCTTTAAATATTATAGCACATTATTCACATAATCACTTAATCATATATAATATATTACAGATTATTTAATATATTAATTTACAATGTACCAAGGATATTTGTTAGTATCACCAGTGGTCGTGATCATGCCAAACACCTGTCTATCTTTGCACTACGGGCTAAAGATATCAATCAAAAATTCATCTTTGCACTACGGGCCAAAAATATTCATCAATCAACAGTTCATCTTTGCACTACGGGCCAAAGATGACTTCTAGTATAATATAAGTATGAGGATGATAACAATGATAGAAAGATTCAATCAAGTGAGATAAAGGATAAATATTAGAGAATTCTAATTCAATTTATCTAGAGTTCAAAAATATCCAAATTGTCAACATAATAACTTTGTGGAGTAAAATTCAAGAATGATATTCATGTATCAAAAATAATTTGGACAGAAAAGAAATCATTTTTGTCATGAATAGTACCCCAGGTTAATAGTACCCTGTGAATAGAACTTTGTGAATAGTAACCTGACATGAAAATATGAAAATTTATCAAGAAATTTCAGATCAGTATTCCCGTGAAATGATATTAGATGAAGTGCAAAACTTAAGAAATTTTTAATCATTTCAGGAATTATAGAAGCAATACTTATCATAGTAAATTTAAATTTAGGAATACGATATAAAATAATATCCCTTTCATAATATGGAGTATGAAAGAAAATAATATTTCTTACGAGTATTACAAAAAACTAAAATCATTTACCTCACAAGAATAATACTTCTGACTGGAATATCGAATATAGTACTGAAGCAAACTTGCACTGTATAGCAACACTCAAGATATCTAAATACTCACAAAAATACGCTCGATATTATAGAGAAAGAAACTTCTGATTCTAGTGTGATTTTCAATTCTAACCTAAGCACCTTATTTATAGGAAAATGCTAAGAACACCAAAGAAGAAAATTTAAGAAAATATTATTTTTTATAAAAAAAAATTCACGCCCACTTTGAAAATCAGATTTCAGCATTTACAACAAGCAAAAGGACAAGTGTGGGGCCCACCTTCTAGAAATCTCCTCCAAAAACATTTTAAATTATTTATAAATTCAGAAACTTCAATAATTCATAATAAATAGTCTTTTATCAAAAAAAAAATGAATTCTATGTGCTTTTCATAGAAAAATTAATTCTCTACAACTTTGTAGAAGAAAGTTTTTCCAAATCCCGAACGAAAAATGACCCGAATTTATATACGGATGAAATCTCATAGCATTCCATCCTTGAAAATTTACTTACAGGTCAAATCAACCGCACACTCACTTTGGCCAACAAAAATCAGCATATTTAACACACAAGTGGGGCCCACTCAATTAGAAAAATCATCCACCAAATATTTTACATGTTTTAATCCTCAAAAATACCATTCAGACCCAATTTGCACTCTTCCTCCTCATTTTATTCATATACCGTGAATTTAGTGTAAACAATATCATCATTATTATATTATTATATTATCACATTATACATTTATAATGTAATATAATAATATATCTAAATGAATTATTTTATGAGAAAAGATAAAATATCAATTTTCAACAATTATCACTTTTCTAAAAAATTCCTCCATTTAAATCTACATTAAATAAATATTTCTTTATCATATAAATCAACAATTAATTATTCACAAATAATATTACAAAACTATAATATTGAGAAGCAGATCATTCCCAGGAAAGAAGGGGCTTTCCGATAAGGATTTCTCCTTACTGGCGCGCAATTAGGTGACCAAACCCCTTTCCTAGACAGAACTTCCTTAGACATTGTCAATAATGCTATTTAATAATATTATTCAAATAATATAAATTATTGATCTGATAATGGGAAATACTATGCACTGACAATTATTGAATTAACAATAATATAAAAATAATGTGCAATATTGTGTGCTACTGTGCAACAACGCGTATTTGTAATAACCCGATATTTTCTATATAATTAAATCAGAAATTTTGCGAATAAATTATTATTTTTTTATTTTAAAGATGAGGATTTGTACAAGATAATGTGTATGTATTTATGTGATGAATATAAAATATATTTATTACATGAATGATTATAAATAATTTTTTTAGAATTATTGCTCATTATAAATTATATTCTTATACTAATTAATTTTATAGTAGAAATATTTTTATTAATTATTTTCCATGAAAATATGATTATTATATTATTTAAATAATATATGAAATGATTATAGAATTATTATAATAATTATTTTATTTTATTATATGAAGTTATTTCGATTAATTAAGTTATTTATTTTAACTTAATTATTAATTATATATATGAAAGATAAATCAGATATGGAATCCATAACCCTAATTATGGATTTTGATCATGGAATGAGAATAATAATATAATATTAATATTATATTATTTATATTACAGTGCTATAAATATGCATTGTATATGTGTGTGGACTGTTAATGGTTGGTCAATTATGGTGTATTATGACCAAACCCTAGTATTAATTTGTTTCACCCTATTGTGAAATTTAAATGGGAAATTCGAGACTGTGTTGTAACTGTGTAATGTGAATTATGTTGTGTATTTCAGAATTTAAAGTAATTAGGTAAAGCCCTAATTATACTTAGAAAACCTAATTAATTAAGAATCCTAATTATTAAATTAGGAAACCTAGTTTCTAAATTTGGAAACCCTAATTTGAAACTTAATTATGAGTTAGAAACAATTATGTAATTGTGTTAAATGAATTATGTTACGTATTATAGAATTGAATGTTAATTAGAGAAACCCTAATTAATATTTAGAAATTCTAATTTCTAGAAACTCTAATTTCTAAATTAGTAAACCTTATTTCTAATTTAGTAACCCAAATTCAAAAGTCGAATGCCAGCTTAAGACTGCTATGTAATCATGTTAAGGTAATTAACGACTGGTGTTATAGATATTAACTCAAATTAGGGAAACCCTAATTTTTTTTGAAAATCCTAATTAATATTTATAAACCCTAATTCCTATTTTTGAAACCCTAATTTTCAAATGGAAAACCCTAATTGCTAAATGGAAAAGTTAATTGCTAATTTAGTCATTTTAATGCTAATTAGTGTCGACGTCGCAATTTTTAATTGTCCCTTTTCGTTACTTGTTCTTTGGTGTTCTCAATTTAGGTGAGATTTGTTTGAAAAAACAAGTGAAAAAGGTCCGACATGTATAATGTCGATTTATGGACCGCTTAAGAGTCGCCATTGGTTTTTAAAATGGTTGTACCAACACAACCGAGAAAAGGTTTGCACATTGACCCAGTGATGTGGCATTGCTAAACGGGTCGGTGAAACCGAGATTCATTAGGGTCCGGGGACTTGATTATGCGGTGGGAAGGTGTTAGGCACTTCCCACATCCGTGTTACTACACGGCGACCGCTTTTCAAGAAACTATTATCTGAATGTGTGTGTGTGTGGGTCAATGTGCTGTTATTTGGAAGTAGTGCGAGGCCCCGTTCGCACCTATACACACATGGTTTGAATTTATGTAAAAATTCAATTTTAAGCAAAGTATGGCAGTGATATTTTATAAAAGAGGTTTTTCAAACCCTGATGCTCAATAGTAATTGAGACCTTTTACACTTCCATTTTATTAAGTGTTCGACTTGATTGATTTCCTCGTGGGTATTTAAACCATCTGAGGAAATTCAGACATCGAAGAATAATTTACAAGCTGCTTACAGCTGAAAATGTCCATCACGGGAACCGAATCTAGATCCAATGGGATGAATCTGTGATCACATGATTCCTAGGCTCACATGATACCGCAATTTGTATGAAAGCAGTAAGCAGGTATATATATATATATAAATTGTAAATATATATATATATATATATATACACACATACATGATCACCAACCACGAAGCACCTCCATGGGGGATCAAAAATGTAAATAAAATCAGAAAAGTATCAACCGCCACTTGAGGAAACTCCAAAGTGGGACGAAACATAAATAAAGTTGTAATATGATCAACCGCCATGAAGGAAACTCCAAAGGGACAAAATATAAAGAAAGTTGTACAAAAGCGATCAATCGCCACGTAAGTGAACTCCAGTGAGATGAAACATAAAGAAAGTCAGTAAAAGCGATCAACCACCACGAAGTGAACTTATATATATATATATATATATATATATATATATATATATATATATATATATATATATATATATATATAAACGATAAACGTATTCGGATGTAAAATCCGGGCTCATCGAACAAAGCTCGACAACTATTCATATATATAAGTATATATATATAAAAGCGAGTAAACGCACTGATGTAAAATCCGTGCTCATCAATGTAGTCGACATTACGCTAATATATATAAGTATATATATATTAAAGCAAGTAAACGCTCCGGATGTAAAATCCAGACTCATCGAACAAAGTCCGACACACAGTTAATATATATAAGTATATATATATTAAAGCAGTAAACGCACCAGACCAAAGTCTAGGCTCATTGAACAAAGTTCGACACAGTTCATATATATAAATATATATATAGAAAAGCAAATAAACGCTCCAGACCGAAGTTTAGGCTTATCGAACAAAGTTCGACATACAATTCATATATATATATAGAAAAGCAAATAAACACTCCAGACCGAATTTTAGGCTTAATCGAGGCATAACTCGATAATGTTAGTCAATATATATATATATATATATATATATATATATAAACTGAAACAAAACCACGGACCAAAGTCCGGGCAAATGCGCACAACACGACTCTCAACGTGAAGAAGGGTGTATGCAAAGATGAAGAGAAAGACTCTAAAGTGTGTGAGAAGGCTTACAATTGACTACCAAAGAAGACTTCTATATCTTTAGAGTGGGTAAACACTGGCTTTTGTAGGTACAAAAGAGGCTATATATGAGCTCACAGGTGTTTAAAATGAGAAAGTACACTGCATGGAGTGAGTGCAGAGCAAATTGGGCAGGGCTTCCTCACCGTTTTCTCTTGCAAAATGGGCAGCTCAAGCCCTCTATTTATAGACGATTTAGCTGCAGGTGTACCATAGGCAACCCGGGTGGGCCCGAGTTTCTCGGGTCAGGTCGTCTCGTAGTAATGCGCACCTCTGCAAACAGTAATGTCCACTCAAACTTTCGTAAGGAAAACCGGGCATCCGCTTGAGGTATACATGACCTATTTTAACCGCCGCTGTTTGTAGAGTTGTACGATGGCATGGGATTAGAGTTTTTACAAAGTCATTGAAGATGGGACGATGCCCTCCGGTCTTCAAGCCTCAACTTTCATCCGTTACCCCGCACAATAGTCACTCGGGATTGGTTAGTCTTGTGGGACATCGTTGCGTAGAGATGTTGAGACAACGTGGCGTGGCATCGCGTTGGCAAGATGACGATGTTGTCCCTCACCGGTGTTATCGCCGGATTGGGCTGATAAAGTAGATGTTGCTTAGAGCTTCATTGAGATTGGACTGTTGCATTTATCGAAGGTCCTCATTATCATCTTTGAGGTGTGTCTGTCTTCCCGATGTTATCGCCGGGTTGGTACAGTGTATCTCGTTGTGAGCACCGAGATTGAAGCTGGTCGCATTTGAAACAAGCATTTTCGGGGTTATCGCCGAAACTGCATTCCTTGGGGTTATCACCAAGGTTGGTGGCTATTCCCATAGTTGGGACTGAGACTGGATACCTCAGGGTTATCTCCGAGATTAATCGGTCTTCTCCGGTGTGTGTTCCGGTATTAGATCTTTATGCCTCGGGGTTATATTCGAGGTTGGATTTGTTACTCCCAGAGTGATCTGGGGTTGATGCTGAACTTCCGGTAGTATCCGGTATGGATATGGATTGTCTTTCAGGGTTCCTTCTTAAAAGACGAATCTGTCCTCCTACAATGTTAGTGATAGGTGTACAGAAAATTTTTAGTGTCTACAGATGCCCCTCTTTATCATACTCATGCATGGCGATGCATGGGTAGGATAAAGAATCCTAGACACTTGAAACACAACAAGACAAACATGGTACTATGGGTAGCAACATGATACAAATGTATGATGCATGTGTACGGGGTTGTAGCCCAACATGCTGGGGGATGATTGTTGGCTCCCTGTTGCTTCAACTGGGGATTGGCAATGATGACCAGATTTGATGTGTAATTCGAATTTGTCAGGATGTTGATGTTGGAGTTATCACCAAATCCCTGTGTCTTCGATTATGACCTGATCCTAAAGATGTACCTCTTATGTGTAAGAGATCTGTGGGGAAAATTTTTGGTCTATTTGAGGATGTGTATAACATATTCAATCATATATCCTCTTTGATAACATTGACGTTTCCTGGTTGGTATCGCCAGGTCATGTCAAGATTCTGTTGGATGTACTGCCAACATCAAATGTTGTCAGGGATGTCTGACCTTCGTTGACGTGTACTTCACTGACATATGAATCAACGGCTGAAAAATCCTGTGGGATATATTGTCAAGGCTGCTTGACCTTCGTTGACGTGTGAATCAACGGCTGATACTCTGTGGGTAGATTGTCAAGGTTACTTGACCTCCGTTGTCGTGTAGATCAACGAAACATTGCGTTGTGACCCTCGTCGGGGATCCGCTGGGAAATATAAGTAATTGAGCATGAAATCCTCGAATAACTCCAGAGCTCTGATAGGTTTAATCGCTATCGGCTGAGATAACGTCAAGGCTGCATGACCTTCGTTGATATATGTTTCAACGGCTTGAATCCGCATTGTAATCCCCTACCGGGTCTTCATGTTGTAACACCCATCAGGGACTTACATTGTAATCCCGTCGGGGACATACGTTGTAACCCCTGTTGGGGATTTACGTTATAACCCCTGTCGGGGACTCATTTAGGGTAACGACCCGGAGTTGGTGGCATCGGACCTGTACAAGGTATTTCCGGATGTGATTTGTAACAAATGAGATCATTGGCAGGGTATACCTCGTGTTCGGGTGACTACCAATGAGTGATGTACAGACTTAAAGTTTCATCTGAGAAGATCAGGATTGTATGTTGTTTTGCTCAATCGCGTGGCCTTTTTATTCCCGATTTGACCGTTCTAGTCCATAAGAACTCCTTTGCAACTCGAACTGGACTGAGCCGGAGGAGTGGGGCCCACATAGGGGTACCGTAGGTAGTTGTTGGGTGTATGTGACTCATTACCCTGTATTTGTAGCTGTACAGAGATGATGTATTAGATGATGATATACTTAGGAATGTATGCACAGTTTTTCCATTCCCTATATCATATTGCCATCTATTATCTACGATGCATGTATCATGTTATGCATATGTATGTATGTTTAGAGATATTCAGCATTGACCCTTGGATGTTCTTATGACACGGCCCGCACAGATGTCTTCTTCTACAGTTAGCCGTATAGATCATACCCCACCATCATTAGTGGCATCGGGTATGCGATCATGGTATGATAGCATGTCACCACCAGACATGGTGACTGTAGATCATTTATTGCAGCATGATAGCATGACCCTGTTGATGTTTCAGGTTCCCATAGGATTTTTGGATGGCATGCTAGAGCATTGGGTATCGGATAGGCAGGTTTTCCAATTTGGGACCCATGAGGTGACTCCTACTCTGGAATAGTATGCACGGTTGATGATGCTGCTGCTGGACAGACCTTGCGTGCATATGGCTTTGGGGGACATGAGTCGATGGTTCATGACCCTCACTAGATTGAGGCGCAAAGTGGTGCAAGAAAAGCTTACATCGAGCCACGTGATATCCCAGTGTTTTCTGTTTGACAGATTTGGCTCGGAGGATAGCTATTCACGATATTTCGGGCATTTCACCGCACCAGAGGATCATTGGCGTTTGGCCAGGGTTAATGTACTGTTGTTATGCGTAATGTCGTATGTCTATATGCCACGGTACATGGATAAGATAGACATCGGTGTCATCATGGCCGTGAGAGCTCTTAGGGAGGGTCGTACCATTATACCTATGTTTGTAGCAGAGACCCTTCGGTCAGCATCCTACAGCTGCACTTATCCGACAGGAGTGTTCACTTGGAGTTTGGTCATGCTGTATGTGTGGTTTATGTCACACTTGAGACCGATTGGTACCTTTAGACGGCATGGATATTGGTTCTCCCATGGTGTAGCCATGTCATACTCCTTTCAGCCATTGGAGTGTATAGATGCTCTGTCCTGGTCCACATTTTTGGTAGATATCAGAGATCCTTTTATTATATTGCTGTGTTTGGGGCTTAGCTCACCATACAACTTCATTACTCATGCTCCGAGCATGGATTACCTCCCTCTGGCTGATTTGAGAGGTGTGACTACTTATCACCCATTGGCCGTGATGTCACAGTTTGACCAGTTTTAAGACTTTCATCCTTTCGAGGGGGCGATAGGTCAGCGTTCATCTTCTCGATTTCTTTCAGCAGAGGACAGTTCCCGTGTGTACGCTTGTTGGGATCAGCGGGAGATAGCTGCTTTTTCTGTGAGCCATCTGGGTTGTTCTGCAGAGTATTCCACATGGATGGAGACATATATTTTATCAGCTGAAACAGTATCTACAGTACCGGATAGCGAGTCAGATGATGTAGAGCCCATGGAGGACATCGATTCCCACCTCGAGGAGGAGCCCGGCTATTGGGTTGCCAAGATTTCTCCGGATTCTCCCAAAGACAAAGATCAGTGATTCAAAGACTCAAAGACAATACAGACCTAGAGCAGAGTCTTCATCTGATGACCTTTGAGAGAGATCAGGCTCGATCTATGATGTTGACTGCCCTTGATGGGAGGGACGCAACTCTATTAGAGAGAGACGAGGCATTAGTTCGCAGAGATGTCGCTTTTGTTGAGCGGGATGAGGCTAGATCAGCCAGAGACGCAGTGATAGTTGAGTGGGATAGTGCCATATCTTCTCGGGATGTAGCCGTTACAAATAGTACTACTGTGAGGTCCCTTACCACTGGCATGATTGCAGAGATGAGCGCATATATTGATGATCATATGGTCACCATGCAGATGGCTGCAGATCTTTTGGGTCATGTGGATATTCTCATACAGGAGACCACAACTTCACCTCCATCTTCTGAGAGGGACATCGTGTTGGGCTTGTTAGCTCGCATATACCCTGACTTGTAGATGAGCTTGTATTTACCTGCACAGACTAGCTTAGCCATTTTGTCATGTACAGTTACATTGTATATATCAAACAACATTATATATGACAGGGAAATATATTTTTGGATCACTTCCCTTTTAGATATGCTTTGCTACTTGCTTGATATTTTGCCTGCTGCTTCAGGGGTTGTGATCCTGATGTATTCTGAATTCCTTCTAGGTGGATGGACATTGAGTTATCTCTGGATAGTTCAGAATGGATCATCGATCTGTATGTATCCCTACCATCTTTGGTGTCTTGGGACTGGTTTCTGTATGGAAAAATGGAGAGGAGTGTGGCTTTCCTCTCTGAGATTGACCGCACCACAGATGGTCGCGAGTACTTCTATTTAGGAGAAGCCTAGTTAATTCCATCTCTTATGGATTGGTGTTGCTCTTTAAGGTATGACCACAGCTTAGATGGTCGTCGAATCTCCTATTTGGGAGGAGTTCAGGTAATTCCATCCCTTTGGTCTGAAGCCGAATGAAATGTAATGGATTGAAAGGTGATCCCAGTACCAACTGACAAGGGTTTGTGTTTTGGTAGGGGGTGAGACCGCACCATGAATGGTTTCCTACGTACTCCTATTAAAGAGGAGATCAGGTCTACGTAGTTAGAACCTGGTGTAAGAGGTTCAACGCTGTATATAGTAGAAATGGTGTAGGAATGTTTTTGTTGTTTTTGTTTTTGTAAGGAAAAGGGTGGAAATGTTTTTGTTATTTTTGTTTTATTGTGACCGGGCCATATAAAATGGTTGCCTACGTACTCCTATTGAAGAGGAGATCAGGTCGACGTAGTTCGCCCCTCAGGGCGAGATGAAAAACGTAATCCCATATCAGTCGAAAAGGGAGGAGAAAGTTTAATCCTAGGTTGAGGATAAACTGCAGGTAGGAGAAGTTTGATCCCATGTATGGGTAGCCAAACTGCAAACGCAAGAGGTTCAATCCGCGGTGGGATGACCTAAGTCGTAGGAACACAACAAAGATAGACAGGTTGCTGGCTTTGAAGAGTATGTTTCCCTGAGGGGAAAAGTGTAGAAACGTTGTATGTGGTAAAGGGTTAAAGAACTGGAATGACTGGTGACCTGATGGTTCCACACCAGGGTGTTTGCGAATTACTTCAGACATAGTACCATTTCACGATGTCTGAGTTGATGAGTTGTGGAAATTCATCGCCGTCCATTTCTTGTAATCTAAAAGGGCCTCATGTCAATACTTCCTTGACAACAAACGGGCCTTCCCAATTAGGAGCGAATTTTCCTTTAGCCTGATCTTGGTTGTCTAGGATTTTCTTCAAAACCAAGTCATGTTGTTTAAACTGCCGTAGCCGGACTTTTTTTTATAGGATCTGGCGATCCTTTGATGATATAACTGACCATGAAAGATAGCCGCAGTTCGCCTTTCGTCTATTAGAGACAATTGGTGATATATGTCTTGTTCCCATTGGTCTTCATCCAACTGAGCGTCTATCAGCACTCTGAGGGATTCCATTTTAACTTCTATGAGGAGCACTTCTTCTGTCCCATAGGTTAAAGCGTAGGGGGTTGCCCAGTGGAAGTGCGCATTGAGGTTCTGTAGGCTAACAGAGTAAGAGGCAATAGGTCAGGCCAATCTTTGTGGTTGGCGGACATCTTTTGCATAATCTTCTTGATGTTTTTGTTAGCTGCTTCAACAACACCATTCATTTTCGGACGATAGATGACAAAGTTAAGATGTTTGATGTGGAATTTACTGCATAATTCCTCCATCATTTTGTTGTTGAGGTTCTTGGCATTATCTGACACAATCACCTCTGGTTGTCCATATCGACAAATGACATTGTTTCTGATGAAAGCAATGATGACTACTTTAGTAACTCTGGGGAAGGAGGCTGCTTCTACCCACTTGGTGAAGCAGTCGATCATGGTGAAGATAAACTGATGTCCATTACTGGCTTTAGGCTCAATGGGCCCGATAACGTCCATTCCCCATATTGAGAAAGGCCAAGGTGAACTCAGGTTGTGGAGTTCCTATGGAGGGGCGTGTATAGCATTCCCATGAATCTGGAACTGATAGCATCTCTTGACGTGGTCATTGCAATAAGCTTTGAGAGATAGCCAATAATGTCCTATCCTAAGGACTTTCTTGACCAGGAGGGGACCACTCATGTGGGGGCCACAAACTCCACCATGGATTTCATCCATAAGCCTTTGGGCTTGATCTTTATCTAAGCATCTGAGGAGACCTAGTCCTGCATCTCTTTTATAGAGCGCATCTCCACTCAGGTAGAATTTCATAGCAAGTCGATGGATCCGCCTTTTCTCAGTCGGGCTCGCTTCCGCGGGTGTAGATCCATCTCGTAGATATTCCTTAATATGCTGATACAAAGGATGTTGGATGGGAGGTAGCTCATCCGATACTTCTCCAACGTAATTCCCATAGGCTGGGGCCTTGTGCAGGGAAATTGTGACGCTTGGAAAGTGTCCCTTATCTGATATACGAATCAAGGAGGCCAAAGTTGCTAATGCGTCCGCAAAGTCATTCCTATTACGAGGAATGTGTATAAAGCAGATTTCTTCGAACTCCACAACTATCTGTAAAACTTGTCGATAGTAGGGCAGCAAATGTAGTTCCTTGGTTTGATAGATTTCGGTGGATTGTCTGATTACCAACTTTGAATCTCCCAAGATAGTTAACCGTCTGATGCCCATTGAATGGGCAAGTTTTAGCCCCATGAGATGACCTTCATACACAATTTGTGTTGTTGGTGCCGATAAACCGCAATTTATACGACGAAATCTTCGCTTCCCTGTGATCGATACTAGAATCGCTTCCAGCTCAAAACCTTCCAGATTAACATCTCCATCAAAATACATCTTCCATGATCGGCGCAGATCATATCGATGTTGTTGTTTGAATCACATTACTCCTTCATCGAGAAAATATGTTTCAAGGGTTTGAAATCCTCGAAGGTGCGGCCAATTGATCCATAATTCCTTGACCTTTGATGGACTTTTGAGTCACATATATCGATGTCAAATTGTTGTAGGATCAATCGCCATCCGGATAATCCAACAATTTAACATGGGTTTGTTGAACACGTACTTGAGAGGATCTACTCGGGATATGAGATGGGTTGTATGACCATGGAGGTAATGATGTAATCTCATGGAAGCCCATGCTAAAGCACAACACGTCTTTTCGATCAGAGTGTACTTGTGTTCACTGCTGCTGAACCTTTTGATGAGGTAATAGATAGCTCGTTCTTGGCCTCTATCGTCCTTCTGTCCCAGCATGCATCCCATGGCATTGTCACTTATGGACAGGTACATGAATAAGGGAACATCATCCCTGGGTGGTACCAACACGGGATCTTTGACTAGCTGTTTCTTGATTATAAGAAAGGCGTTTTGACACTCATCATTCCATTGCATGGAAGAGTACTTCCATAATAGCTTGAAGATTGGCTCACAGGTTGCTGTGAGTTGAGATATAAATCTGCTAATGAAGTTGATTCTTCCCAAAAATCCCTGTATTTCCTTTTCTGTCAGAGGAATGGGCATTCCTATGATGGCTTGGATTTTGGCAGGATCTAGCTCAATCCCTTTGTGGCTGACTAGAAATCCTAGCAACTTGCCTGATTTAACGCCAAAGGCGCACTTCGCTGGATTCAACTTCAAGTTGTACTTACGTAACCTGTTGAACAACTTTCTGAGATTGTCTATATGCTCATCCTCCTTCCGGGACTTGACAATGATGTCATCCACGTAGATCTCGATCTCTTTGTTCATTAAGTCATGGAAAAGAGCCATCATAGCTCGTTGATAGGTGGCTCCGGCATTGATGAGGCCGAATGACAACCGTCTATAGCAAAAGGTTCCCCAAGGCGTGATGAAAGCAGTTTTTTCACGATCTTCCTCAGCAACCATGATCTGATGGTACCCTGCAAAGTAATCAGCAAAGGAGTACATGTCGTATTGTGCAGTATTGTCAATGAGAATGTGGATAAATGGCACGGGAAAGCTATCTTTTAAGAAAGCTTTGTTCTATTCTCGGTAATCCTTGCAAACTCGCACCTTCCCTCCAGGTTTAGGCACGGGCACGATGTTGGATATCCACTCAGGATATGTAGACACCATGATGATGCCAGCTTGAAATTGTTTCACAATTTTTTCTTTCACTTTTAAACTCCACTCAGGTTTCAATCGCCCGAGCTTTTGCTTGACTGGCTTAAATCCCTCTTTAATGGGAAGGCGATGAAGGACAATGTCAGTGGACAAACCCACCATATCTTTATGAGACCATGTAAACACATCCTGGAATTGGGTTAATAGCGTAACCTTATCATTCCATTGGTTTGGGGTAAGGTCCGAACCAATCTGGATTAACTTAGGGCTTTCTAAGGTTCCGAAATTTAAAGAAGTGGTTTGATCAAGGTTTGGTTTAGGTTTGTCTCTGACCCATTCTTGAATTTCTGGAGGCACCTCAATGTCATCCTGTATTTCCATCAAGGCTGAATTCATCTCTGCATCAAAGGTACAATCCTTGTGGAGAAGAGGCACCGTATCAGCAAGTACAGGCACATCTAAATTCAGAGTCCTGAAACAAAATATGCTTGCACTTAGTATATATGAAATGTATTAATCATACACAGTGTTAACATATACTAGAAAAATAAACTGCTAATACCGCATGTAAAAGTAAGCGCTTATTATATCTCTGAAGCGTAAAGAGTTTTTGCTGCTTTACCCTCGATTTAACAATGCAAGGAGTGTTGTTCCAATTGGCAAGGGCAATGTCCGGGTGGACCGCAGTAATGGATGGATTGTCATCATCTTCCCTGTCCCGAATGATGGCCATTATGTCTGGGCAATCATCATCTGGGGTGTATCTGTTGGTATGTTCATTATGAACGATGATGCGTATGCCGGACATCATTCGGATGACGTCTTGCTTGATTCTTCGTTCCTCTTCTTCCACGGCGGGATTTGGAACAAAGACTTCTTTCTCCTTCACCGGTACCAGCTTGGGAAATAATATAGCCATTACATTGGTTGGTACCTTTACAGGAGGTTGTACGGACTTAGAGCTTGAAGGCGAAGATAAACGCCGCATGGTTGAAGCTGAAGGAATATGTTGATGATTATAAGGATTCTTGTGACTAGAACTGGCAGAATAGCCTAGCCCAGCTATTCCAGTTTTCTTGGTTAATCGAATAGGGTATTTGATACCCTGGCAATTGTTACCTTGCCCTTGTCCCGGCTTGTGACCCAATGACATCATTTCTTGAGTAGCCGACATTACCTCGGCAGAAATCTTGGGTTCGGGCAATGGCATTCTAATAGCATGGTATTGGGTATTGCTTACTTCCAAAGCATGAAAACTGATTGGTTCAACGTCATAATTGGCATTGATGAATGGCATGTCTCCGTGTTGAGGACACTCTGTGTAACGCCTCGAAATCCGGTCTATCTTCACACCCAGATTCCGTACGTCACGAGTACATCCTTCATCCAACATACATCAATATATACCAAAATATAACAACATACATTCTCAAATCCCAGGTTCAGGAAACCTTATAACCTTTTTCATTACAAATAATGATAATTACATTATTCATTTTGTAAGACCCCAACTTTTATGAATAAAAAAAATTTTCTCGAATTATATTTTTGAATATTATGGTGTTGATTTGATATAATGTTATAGTTGTGGGTAATATTTGCAAATTTTACAAAGTAAGCAAGTGGTTATATAATATTCGATTGGTCGGGGCGTATTCTTTTTGTCAGGGAATATTCGTACGACGGCACAATCATTGGTGGACCCCACAACGAAAGTATTGTCGTAGTTAGAAAACAACAAAATTATCTTTCTATAAAAATAACGGCGGAGGTGTTACCGTTAAAACTGTTAAACTACCCGATAGTAAAAGTACAGTAATACGCGTGTTTGCATAGTAGCACACGGTATTGATTATTGATGCTTACGTGAGAAGTCACTCAGTTATACTCAATTATTACTACAATAATTGCTGCATCATATCTCTTATATTATTGATTCAATTATGTCATAGTATCATCTGTATAGTATGTTATATTATTAAATCAACAATTGAGACGACAAGTTATAATATTAATGATTAATAATTGTTGAAAGATTAAATATGTGTTGATTAAAAATAAAATGATTTGTGGTAATATTTATTCAATCCTTGATGTATATAAAGAGTCTATTATGAGACGTTTGTGGTAAATTTGGTTATTCTATGGGGGCCCATATGTCATCATCTAAGAGTCTCTTTCGCCAATAGTAATTACTTTTACCAGACGTCAAACCATTTTCCGTTTCATATTACAGGCGTCGAACCAATTGTCGTTTCATATTATAGGCGTCGAACCAATTGTCGTTTTACATTACAGGCGTCGAACCAATTATCGTTTCACATTACAAAAAGCGCCAAACCACTTGGTGTTTCACATTTACAAAGCGCCAAACCACTTGGTGTTTCACATTACAAAGCGCCAAACCACTTTTCTTTTCACATCACCAAATAATCAAGCCACTTACCTTTTCACATTGCAAGTGCTAAGTTAGAAATCTTCTATAAATAGAGGCCTAGTTCTTTATTATTTTTCACTTAATTCATTCAAGCTATAGAGAGAAAAGTATAGAGAGAATAAGAGAGAAAGAAGAAGAGTATTATTTTACTACACCATCAAGCAGTATTCAATCTCCTACTAATGTAAGGGTGTTATTTCTTTTGTATTCATGAAGAGAACTTCATTATTCCATTATTTATTATTCTCGTTGAATAACTCAGATACGCTGCTACCCTATACTTGGTGAAATTCTTCCATTATTCAAGTCTTTATTATTCTGTTGAATATCCTGCTCTGCAAGCTTTTACGCCAGACACGGTTCCATCTTTTTATTATTCTGTTGAATATCTTGTATGCATGTGCGTTTTACTTTCGGACCGGTTCCATTCTTTATTATTCTGTTGGAATATCCTGTCTGTGCGTTTTACGTCGGACCTAGTTTTGTTATTTATTATTCTATTGGAATAACCTGCCTGTGAAGTCTATCGCATGCATGGTGATTTCTTTTGTTATTCCATTCTTTATTATACTCAGTTGGTTAAAACTTTGACTTCTATACTCCATGAAATTAGTGGAATATCCTTGATATTTGCGCTTCATCCAGTATCTTTTCATGGAAATATTCTTCTAAGCATTCTTGAATTTTACTCTACAAAGCAGTATCATGTTGACAGTTTGGACGTTATTGGTTCCTGGATAAATTAATTCTTGAACTTGTTTTATTGAATTCTTATATCATTGTCATCATCCTCATGTTTATATTTTATTGAAAGTCATCTGTGGCCTGTAGTGCATAGATGGACTTGGTATGATTATGACCAGGGATTATTCGGTGTAATCATGACCGTAATGTTACAAATGATGTGGTAAAAGTCCTCATTGGCCCGTAGTGCATGGATAATTGTGGTCGTTGATACTAAAGAATATCCTCGGTAGTAGAGTGCAGGGTGATTCGATGATGTGGATTATTTATTAAAAATCGAGTCCCAAATGATAAAAGTGATGAAAAACCTTTAAATCATAAAAGATAGTAGATTTTATTCTCTACTTGACTTTTTAATGGATTGCTTGTTCCACGCAGCTAAACTTGATGTTTGTTATATTGTATCGCTTTAACATCGCTAAGGCTAATGATAATTTATTCGCATTATCTTAGTCATAATATTTCTTCTTGGGCTAGTTGAGCTCACCCTTTCTTTCACCGTTTCTTCTTGTGAAATGAGAATATAGCTGGGACGAAGCCTGGGGAACGGAGTGATGGTCCTAGATGGTGCATTAGTAGTCCTCACTATTCGTGATATAGTGTGATAATAATTGTAATGGGGACTCCTTTTGAGTTTGTATACTCTAGTAGACAATATTTGTATTCAAACTCATGTTTATGTTTTGTCGTATTGTACACCTACAAATTATATTATTAAGTTGTATTTGAATTCTATACCATGTATCCGCATGACTCAAGATGGGTGATGTATACCTAATTTTGGGGCGCCACGGTTGGTATCAAAGCTTAGGGATATGATCCCCAGCTAAGATGTGAGAATAGTACTAGGAGCGAGAGAGGCGGGGAATTCCTTCACTAGTATGACCTACCTAAGTTTATGTGGTATTTAATTGGCTCATTCCGAAATTTAGGGATAATATGTTACATGTCAATTAAACTTTGTTTTGTGGCAGTATCTGAAAATGACATCCGAGAATGTTGAGAATAGCAATGGAACACAGGCGACCGTTGATTCATCACATATCAATAATCAAGATAATGTGCATCAGGAAGGCGACAATCCTCATGCAAAAAAGAACACTAACCAAATGATGAATGATCAAATGTTTAGAGGCTTTATGCAATTCATGCAACAGCAGGCGAGAGCAGCTCCTGTCCAAAATGTAGGTGGAAACACCGAAACTCCTTGACGTCCACCGCTAAACAGCTTCAAGGAGCTGGGACCACCGGAGTTTTTTGGAGACCCAAAACCACTTAAGGAGGAAGCATGGATAAAGCAGATCACCAAGATATTTGATGTCTTGAGATGCTCCGAGGAGCAAAAGGTTCCCTTTGCCACCTTTATTTTATGCAGGAGAGAGATTCTTGGTGGGAATCCAGAAAGCGTACTCAACCCGCCGCACCGAAAATGTCTTGGGAGAAGTTCCAAGAACTATTCAACGGCAAGTACTTTCCCAAAAGTATTCGTCACATGAAGGAGGTGGAGTTCATCAAGTTGGAACAGAATAATATGACCGTGTCATAGTACGAAGCAAAGTTTGCCGAGTTGTCCCGGTTTGCGTCCCACTTGGTGGATAATGAAGAAAGAATGACACAGATATTTTTAAGAGGTTTGAAGCTGGAGATACGTCAACATCTTATTTCTCATCAACTGTGTTTGTATTTCTCATAACGAGTCAACGCAACCAAAAGAGAGCAGCCAACAAAATTATAATACCAGTGAGAGCAGTCATCGAAGCGGTGACAACAAGCGTGGAAGAAATCAACAGGCCAAAAGTGGTAACCACTTCAGTGGTAATCAGGGCCAAAACAATAAGAATGGCCATTTCAAGAAGAGGAGATTCAACAATGATGGAAAGACGTCAAGACCAAAGACCATCATTAAGGAAGGAGAACGACCACCTATCACATGCTTCAAATGCGGAGGGGAGGGGCACATCAGTCCAAACTGCGCGATGCCGTCCAAAGCATGTTATAATTGTAGAAGAGAAGGTCACTTAGCCCGATTTTTTCGTTCACCGAAGAGAAGTTCAGCTAGGATGGAGGTACCAAAAGCCGTCCCAGAAAAGTCAAAACCGGTAGTACAAGGGAGAACGTTTGTTGTGACCTCCCAGAAAGCAAGGAACCCGAATGAGGTCATCACGGATAAGCTTATAATAAACTCTAGCGAAGTCTATACTTTATTTGATACCGGTTCTACCCATTCTTTTATTTCTCCTACTTGCGCTCAACGATTAAATTTGACTACGGAGAAATTAGACTTTGACTTATCTATGGAAACTCATTGGGAGAAACCTTCATCAGCATCCACTCGCTTATATAAGTCTTGTTTGGTTCAAATTGGTACCCTCACATTATCCGTCGATCTTATTTCATTGAAAATACTTGCATTTGACGTGATTCTAGGGATTGATTGGTTAACTACTCATCATGCAAAATTGATTATTTTCGTAAGGTTGTTAGCTTTCATATTCCTAACCAACCTATTATGCTAATTCAAGCTTACCAAACCATTAAAATCAATCACGGTCATTTTAAGCCATAAAGCTATTCGTTTATTGAAAAGCGGATGTCGTTTTCTTAGCTCATGTCACAGATTTAAACAAAAATACGTCAGTTTTGAACGATATTTCTATTGTTAATAAATTTCCTGACGTATTTCCCCGAAGAACTTCCTGGCCTACCCCCTGAGCATGAAATTGAATTTTGTATCGACCTTGAACCCGGTACAAAACCCATTTCCAAAGCCCCATATCGAATGGCTCCTATTGAACTTCAGGAGTTAAAGACCCAACTGCAGGAATTGTTAGACATTGGCTTTATTTGTCCTAAGACGCCTCCTCGGGGTGCTCCTGTTCTATTCGTGAAGAAGAAAGATGGGAGTATGTGACTTTGTATTGATTATCGGGAGTTGAATCATGTCACCATCAAAATAGGTACCCATTGCCACGTATTGATGACTGTTTGACCAAATTGTGGAGCCAAATTCTTTTCAAAGATTGATCTTCGTTCGGATATCACCAATTGAAGATTAGAACCGATGACATTCCAAAGACGGCTTTAAACCTTGAATGCGGGCATTATGAATTCTAGTCATGTCCTTTAGATTGACTAATGCTCTCGCGCCTTCATGGATATGATGAACCGAGTATTCAAGGAATATTTGGATCACTTTGTGGTCATCTTTATTGATGACATCCTTATTTATTCCAAAAGCCGTGAAGATCATGAGCAACACTTGAGGCTGACACTCCAAAAGCTTCGTGAATACAAGCTTTATGCCAAGTTAAAGAAATGCGAGTTCTGGCTTGAGGAAGTAGCATTCCTTGGGCACGTAGTATCAAGTCATGGAATATCTGTTGACCCGGCAAAGATTGAAGCTATTTAAAGCTGGGAGCAACCTAAATCAGTGACCAAAGTACGTAGCTTTCTCGGTTTAGCTGGTTATTATCGGAGATTCGTGGAAGGATTTTCTTGAATCGCTATACCATTAACTCAACTAACTCGAAAAGATACAAAGTTCGGTTGGAGCGAAGAATTTGAGAAGAGTTTTCAAGAACTCAAGAGGAGACTCATTTCAAAGACTGCTCGACAATACCATCCGGTCGGAGGGATTTGTCATCTACGATGATGCTTCTGAGCAAAGGGTTGGGATGTGTTCTCATGCAATATGGGAAAGTCATAGCCTATGCCTCGCGACAACTCAAAGAATATGAGAGGAATTATCCTACTTATGATCTAGAGTTGGCAGCTGTTAACTTTGCACTTAAAATTTGGAGGCATTACTTGTATGGGGAGAAAGTGGAGATCTTTACGGATCATAAAAGCCTCAAATATTTCTTCACTCGAAAGGAACTCAACATGCGACAACGACGTTGGCTTGAACTGTTGAAAGATTATGATCATACCATCCAATACCATTCGGAAAAGCGAACGTGGTAGGCGACGCGTTGACTAGAAGATCATATGCAAGCACGAAAAGTCGCGATATTGTCAACGCAAAGGCCCATTTTATGTGACTTGCAAAGGATGGAGATAGAGTTAAAGACTCAGGGGACCCATGTGATGATGATTAATATATGAGTAGAACCAACTTTAATCGATAAAGTTAAAGTCGCTCAAGCTACGCACTTTGAAGTGATGCGTATGAGGAAGAAAGTGCAAGAAGGTGATATGCCTAAGCAAGAATCGATGAAGAAGGAATACTTGAGTCAACTCCGCACTTTGTGTTCCTTACGACCACGATTTAAAGTATAAAATCATGATGGAGGCGCACAACACACCGCTTGCAATCCATCTTGGAGTACCAAAATGTATCATGATCTTCGCCATACATTTTGGTGGAGCAATATGAAGAGAGAGATAGCGTTGTTTATCTCAAGGTGTCTAACTTGTCAATGAGTTAAAGTAGAGCATCAAGTACCAAAAGGTCCATTACAACCACTGGAAATTCCAGAATGGAAGTGGGAGCACATTACCATGGATTTCAAGTTCTGGGCCTTCCTAAGGTTTCTCAAGGCATAGATGCGATTTAGGTCATTGTTGATAGATTGACCAAGTCTGTTTCATTTCTTACCGATACGAGAAACTTATACACTTGAACGTCTTACTCGTATGTACATAAATGAGATTGTAAGACTGCATAGTATGCTTGCAGATCCATAGTTTCTTATCGAGACCCAAGATTCACTTCACGATTTTGGGTTAGTTTGCAAAAAGCTATGGGCATGAGACTTACGATTTAGTTTCAAGATATCATCCTCGCATTTGGATGGACAATGGAGAGGACTATTCAAACTCTTGAAGATCTATTAAGACTCGTGTCCTTGATTTCAAGGGAAGTTGGGACAAGTTCTTACCATTGGTGTAGTTTTCCTACAACAACAATTATCAAGTAAGTATTGGCATGGCTCCATTCGAAGCGTTGTATAGAAGAAAGTGTCGCTCTCCAAGATGTCGGGATGAGGTGGGTGAAGCAACGTTGTTGGGACCGAGTTGGTACGTGTGATGACTACGGAAAAGATTCAAACGATCCCAAGAACGTATAAAAACCTCACAAGATCGACAAAAGAGTTATGCTGATCTTCATCGAAAGGATGTGGAATTCGATATAGGAGATCATGTGTTGTTACGTATTGCTCCATGGAAAGGAGTTACGAGATTTGGAAAAAGAGAAAAGCTCAATCCTCGATTCATCGGCCCATTTTTAATCCTCGATCGAGTAGGAACTATGGCCTATAGACTCGCCTTACCGCCAAGTATGTCTCGTGTTCATAATGTTTTTCACATATCTATGTTGCGTAAATATGTGAAAGACCCGAACCACATTATTGAGTTAGAACCGATTTAGATAGAGAGGAAGATTTAACGTATGAAGAGTTACCTATTACAATCTTGGATAAGAAGGATCATGTTCTACGCTCCAAGGTTATACCTCAAGTCAAAGTTTTGTGGAGAAACCACAATGTGGAGGAAATGACTTGGGAGTTAGAATTTGAGATGAAGTCAAGGTAACCTCATCTCTTCGACATACCAGGTATGTACCCTAATTTCGAGGACGAAATTTCATAAGAAGGGGAGGTTGTAAGACCCCAACTTTTATTAATAAAGAACAATTTTCTCGAATTATATTTTTGAATATTATGGTGTTGATTTGATATAATGTTATAGTTGTGGGTAATATGTATAAATTTTGCAAAGTAAGCAAGTGGTTATATAATATTCGATTGGTCGGGGCATATTCTTTTTGTAAGGGAATATTAAATGCACCAAGACAATCATTGGTGGACCCCATTAACTAAGTATATTCGTAGTTAGAAAACGACAAAATTATCTTTCTATAAAATAAGAATTTGAGGTGTTACCGCTAAAAACTGCTGAACTACCCTAGGTAGTAAAAGTAATAATATGTATGCGTGATTGCATAGTAGCACCACGATATTGATTATTGATGCTTACGTGAGAAGTCACTCGGTTATATTCATTAATTCTTACAATAATTGCGCATCATATCTCTTATATTATTGATTCAATTATTATCACAGTATCATCTGTATAATATGTTATATTATTAAATCAATAATTGAGACGACAAGTTATAATATTAATGATTAATAACTGTTGAAAGATTAAATATGTGTTGATTAAAAATAAAATGATTTGTGGTAATATTTATTCAATCCCTGATGTATATAAAGAGACTATTATGAGACGTTTGTGGTAAATTTGGTTATTCTATGGGGGCCCATATGTCATCATCTAAGAGTCTCTTTCGCCAATAGTAATTACTTTTACCAGACGTCAAACCACTTGCCGTTTCATATTACAGGCGTCGAACCAATTGTCGTTTCATATTACAGGCGTCGAACCAATTTTTGTTTCACATTACAGGCGTTGAACCGATTATCGTTTCACATTACAAGCGTCAACGTACTTGGTGTTTCACATTACAGGCGTGAAACCACTTGGTGTTTCACATTACAGGCGTCAAACCACTTTTCTTTTCACATCACCAGTCGTCAAGCCGCTTGCCTTTTCACATTGCAAGTGCTAAGCTAGAAATCTTTTATAAATAGAGGCCTAGTTCTTCATTATTTTTCACGAATTCATTCAGGCTATAGAGAGAGAAAATATAGAGAGAATAAGAGAGAAAGAAGAAGAGTATTCTGTTACTACACTACTGCAGTATTCAATCTCCTACTAATGTAAGGGGTGTTATTTCTTTAGTATTCATGAAGAGAACTACTGTTATTCCATTATATATTATTCTATTGGTGAAATTCTTCTGTTATTCCCGTCTTTATTATTCTCGTTGAATATCCTCGTCTGCATGCGTTTTTACGCCTGACACGGTTCCATTCTTTATTATTCATTGGAATATCTTGTCTGCATGCATTTTACGGACCGGTTCCGTTATTTATTATTCTGTTGAATAACTCGCATGTGCTGATATCGCATGCATGGTGATTTCTTTTGTTATTCCATTCTTTTTATACTCAAATTGGTTAAAACTTTGACTTCTATACTCCATGAAATTAGTGGAATATCCTTGATATTTGCGCTTCATCCAGTATCTTTTCATGGAAATATTCTTCTAAGCATTCTTGAATTTTACTCTACAAAGCAGTATCATGTTGACAGTTTAGACGTTATTGGTTCCTGGATAAATTAATTCTTGAACTTGTTTTTATTGAATTCTTATATCATTGTCATTATCCTCATGTTTATATTTTATTGAAAGTCATCTGTGGCTTCAGTAGTGCGAGAGATGGACTTGGTATGATTATGACCGTGGATTATTCGGTTGTAATCATGGCGTAATGTTACAAATGATGTGGTAAAAGTCCTCATTGGCCCGTAGTGCATTGATGGACAAATTGTTGGCATGATTATGACCATTAATGAATACACAAATATTCTTGGCCCGTAGTGCATGGATAATTGTGGTCGTGATACTAAAGAATATCCTTGGCCGTAGTGCAGGGGTGATTCGATGATGTGGATTATTTATTAAGCTGAGTCCCAACGATAAAAGTGATGAAAAACCATTTAAATCATAAAAGATAGTAGATTTTATTCTCTAATTGACTCGTTTAATGGATTGCTTATTCCGCTGTAGTTAAACTTGATGTTTGTTATATTGTATCAGTTTAACACTATTTAAGGCTAATGATAATTTATTCTACATTATCTTAGTCATAATATTTTTTACTAGGCTAGTTGAGCTCACCCTTTCTTTCACTGTTCTCTTCAGGAAATGAGAATATAGCTGGGACGAGTCGGGGAACGGAGTGATGGTCCTAGATGGTGCATTAGTAGTCCTCACTATTCTGTGATATAGTGTGATAATAATTGTAATGAGGACTCCTTTAGAGTTTGTGTACTCTCTAGTAGACAATATTTGTATTCAAACTTACAGTTTATGTATTGTCGTATTGTACACGACAATTGTATTATTAAGTTGTATTTGAATTCTGTACCATGTATCTGGCGACTCAAAATGGGTGATGTATACCTAATTTTGGGGGCGTCACACATTTCATCTTACAAGAATGACTTTTATCCGCCACCAAGGATACATAACAGTTCATTAAACTAGTCTATAATTCAGTTTCATCTTTTTATATTACAAGTCTTCACTTGATCTTCTAGCTCATTCACATTTTGAATACCAATTCATCTGGAGACCGTCAGCTTGATCTTTACAGGATCCTTAAGTTCTTCTAACCTTGTTCGCTGAAAATTGTTTTTCATTTAAAGCAAGTGCTGAACATTCAATTGCTTGCAAGAAGTCATAACAAATTGAACAAACAACTTCGAATTAAAACATTTCTTTAGAACTTCTATAACCGAACAAAGGTTATGAAGCGGCTTTTGAATAATAGGAATAGTCTCGATTGCTATCATCTTAAAACATCACCATTTTCACTTTGAAATACTTTCATGCTTCTACCTTTTTCATACACATCCTATCTGGCTAGAATCATTAGCACGAACTTAACAATAACGGTTCATGTATAAACAGAACATACTTGTATTGAACAACTCAATTACAGAACAATGCATATCATAGAAACACTGAAGTGTTCAAATTGTGGCTCAAGGCCGCATACATTCTACCACCTTGTACATACATCGCACATATGCACGTAGACAAGACTTCTCAAGTACAACATCTGAGAAGTTTAAGAAACTAACATTCATGTAATATGAATGAAGTTAAGAAACTTGCCTTACGCCCAGCTATAGCTTACGCCGAACTGTTCATTTCAATTCCTATATAACACATAAGGAGAAAATATAAACACCAATTAGTCATACATTGAACTTACGCATTAGTTTATTTAGTTTTACTTCTTAGGGTTCGCGTTCTTGCAATATAAGTTTACGCGACTAACTTCCTTTACCAGTTTACGGCTTTATGACATACGAAGATGTCTTACTCAAAACGTTCATTATCTTGGATGATTTATATTCTTATCTTATCCGAACCATTAAACTTAATGTTCGTTAAAGTTAATTTCTTATTTCTTACGACTTTCTGACAACTAAATGTCATCCTTTCGGATTCATTCTTTATCGACTCACATTCGGCTTTCATTAATCTTATTACCATTTGTTACGACTTTCTTGATAATTCCCATCTTATTAATACTTTTGTTATCCATTATATGCACCCCATGTTCATTACCCTAGTCGCTCAACGTCTAAGGAATCACAACCATAGCAATCCTTCACGTTCGTTCATCGCGACTACGGTCCCCGGACATCGGTTACGTAACCCGCGTTTATATTCTATATCAATTAATCTTGCTTAATCTTTACGTTCAACCTTTAATAAAGGTTTACATTACTTGATTAAGTATTACATTAGTTGAATATTATATTTTTTATCTTCCCTTACATTTCCCCCAAGAGCTGAGTAGTTAAAAGCTCATCTCTGGCTTTTTCCCAACATTGGCGCTACGGCGCCACTCCCTTCTGTATCTCTCGCACTACGGCGCCACTCTCCAGAAGTTTATGGTCGAGCTCAGCATGCCTGCCTCCTCCCAGCTCACCAGCCAGCATACCAAGCCTAAACCCTAGAAAAATTCTCTAAGTGTTAAATCCAATTTGAGACGCTTACTTCCCGATCTCATAACTCCTTCGTTATAACTCGGAACAAGGTCGTTCTAAAGCCATTTTCTTCCTTATCTTACGTACTTTAATACCCCTCGAGCAAAAATTCATTCTAAATCCGTTTACGTGCCATTCAATTGGATTGATTTTCACCCTTTGTTCATTTTATATTTTTAACGCTCTTCGTTCGTCCGTAATTCGGTCATCCAAACTCGGAACTCGTTCGTTCTTGAGTCCACGACTCACGTTTTCTATGTTCTCTTACTTTCTTATGAAACCCTACCCACACTGGTTCATTTACTAACTTTCAAATTCTCATTTGTCATTTATGAAATTTTTGCCATAACTTCGTTATAGCTAAGTTTTAATCCGTTCTTCATGAACGTTTCTACCGTTCCTAACCAAGCAATACACATATAACTTATACGTGATGGTTTTAAAATTTGTCCATCAACAACAATTATCCTACGATGGTTTTAAATTTGTCCATCAACAACACGTTCTTCGTGTTCTTCACGTGTTCTTCGTGTTCTTCGTTCGTTCTTCATTTTAATCGATATTTTGGATTATGATTTCACTTTTTATTGGAATTTGATGTTATAGAACACCATTCTTTACTTATTTCACCTACTTATTCATATAATCCACTCGGATCATTCTAATTCATTACGACTTTTATACTTCCTTAAGAAATTTATTAACTAAAATTCAAATTTATTATTTCTTTTTTTCTCATGATTTCAACCATATGAAATCATCTCTAACCTTATCTACTTCTTATCTTTATTAAGTTATGTTTTTAAACATAAAAACTTAAAGAAATTTATAAAAGACTAGGTTTCGGATTACCGTTCTTCTTTATTTTTCTTCCGCTCGACAAAGCCGGCGATTTGCTAGCTTTTCTATTTCACGAACACTTTCGATCCGATAATTCATGTTCATGTTCCTTCTCCCTCTTAATCCGAACCCTCTCTCTCTGTTGATCGATTTCGCAATCAATGAATACGTGCAAGTATACACGGTCAACAAGTAATAAAGTGAAAGTAGAGTATCGTTCCCACGAGGAATTATTTAATAAAAATCACCAAGTACTAATTCTTAACCAAACTAATTTTATTTAAACAATCTCAAATCGTGTTTTTTCTAATTAAGAAAACTAAATTAACTAATTAAAACTAAGATTTTAACGAATGAATTCAAATAAATAAAGATTAAGACTTCAATATCCCCAATTATGAATTATAAATCAATTATCCAATTATCCCAATTATTATGCCTCTTCAATTGTTAACGTGAATTCTCAAATGCCAAAAGTCCTTTTCCAAGTGATCAATTGCCTTCTATTTAATCCAGATTAATTTTGCTATATTCCTATGCAAAACAATTGAATTAAACTCTTTCCAATCCCAATTCCTTACGTGTTACATGCGGTAAAGATATTTCCATTCTATTCACAAACCTAATTATTCACTCAGTGCAAATAACTAAGTCACATGATATCATGCCCAGCTTCTAACCCTAGAATTCCTCTTCCAATTCCTTCTAGAGTAACAAAGTAATTACTTGATCAAATAATTAAGCAATAAGCACAAGACAAGATAAACAACTCACTTTAACATAAATAATTAGAATATAATGAATAACTAATTCATAGCCATAAAAAGTTCAATTGAAATCTCAAAAATAGTTAGTTCATAATTAATGAATTAAAACCAAGAATCCACAACCGAATAGACATCAAAAGATAAAAGTAAGATGAGAGAAGAGAATAGAATGCTGTCGAAGAAATCGATGCTCCCCTCTTTTCTTTGCTCTTGATCTTCAATGGTCTCCAAGTTGCTTCAATCTCCAAAACTAATAAGAACTAGGGTTATTTTCTAATCTAAAGGAGTGTTTAATCTAGGCTAAGCTATGTAATCCCCTTTATTTTATGCCTTACATCATGTATTTATAGGTTACAAGTCCAATTTTTAGTTTAGAACAAACCCAATCCTATTTGAGTCAAAAGGTGTCAAAATTACCAAAACGCGCCCAAGCCGCACTAAACCCTTCCCCAAAGGCCCAGTACTGGGCAACGGCAGTCGAGTTCGCTTCTAGCGCCCCCTTGGCTGAAAAAATGCACTAAGAGTAGCGCCTCGGCGCTGGCCCAAAATCCGACATTTTCTGCTCCGACGTCCTTTGGGAAAATGGCCATAACTTCTTCGTCCGAACTCCGATTTAGATGATTCAAGATGTTCCGGAAAGAGGAGAAGTAGATCTACAACTTTCATTCTTTGAGGTTTTCGAAATAATGTCAGGAGCTATAGTCAAATTGCCTCTGAAGTGACTGCTGTGTAAATGGCAAGCCGAAAACGCGAATCTAGCCACCCCAAACATCGATCCATGTAACTTTTGTCCCAAATCCTACAAAACAATATAAAACATGCTTGAATAGACACAAACACATAAAAACATCCTAAAAGACTTAAGAACAACAATAAATTAAGCCCGAATGTATCCAATTCATGGGTATAAAACTCACTCATCAAATACTCCCAAACTTAAATCTTTGCTTGTCCTCAAGCAAAAACACAAAAATGTTATGCAATGCAATGTAATGAAACTAATCTATATGCCTCTGAATCCAACAAGAATGACGTAAACAAGTCTATTCAACCGCCTTAGAGAAATCAAGTAAACATGATAATACATCATATTAAAACAAATCGGAAATTTCCCAATCAATCATCAAATCTTAGATCATTATCAACGATATAGTGCGTGTGTGCTCCACAACAATGTTAATCGATATAAAATCAAATTTAAGACATAATAGATATCTTTGAAGGCATCATACAATTGCAAATTCACAAAATTCACGAACAAGCTATATCCAACTAAAGTCAAACATCCACCAAGTTCAAGAGTCCAATCTGGGATACTTATGCTTTGCTTTTCATTACGGGGCTTTTTGCTCTTTTCCTTTTATTTTATTGTTTTTTTTAACCATAACTCACGTAATGTCTCATTCCATTAGGCTAACAAATGTCACCCCTTAGCGAAGCTTTCGACCAACGACTCCCGGACCATATAAGACCTTAGGGCGCTTAGGTTTTAAGATACCCCTTGCGCATTTACTCAAGTAACAAAGGCCCCAAAACAAAACTAGCCACAGTAATTTTTTTTTTTTTTTTTCTTTTTTTTATAGATGGTTGGTGAGTGCGTTTCACGCTCCATCTCACGCTTGTGTTTATGGGGAGTGTTTCTCCTCAACCCACCACAAGACTCCACATGTTTTTTTTTTTTTTTTTTTTTGCTTATATACCCCAAAATTTCCCCCAAACTTAAGTTTTATCAAAATTTAGCCATCTCACTTTATTCATGTCTTTCATTCCTTCAAACTAGTATTATCCTTAAAAATCCATTATGTATCAATTTAAACTTAATCGCTTAACATATAAGTTATTAACGTGTTAACCTTGATTATACCGATTTAAACAGAAAAGATTCAATTCATAACAAGAAATCACATCAAAGCTCTAATATTCAATACTATACTTATCTACTTAACTCCAGTCTTATCATTGGCCAAAATAGACTTTTACTATCTAACAGTTGGAATCATGCAAATATAAACTAACTGCAACAAACATAGTAAACTAACTACTATTTTTGCGATTTTTACATTTTTTTTTTAAACAAAAAAAAAAAAACAAAAAACGAATGCAACACCTAAATGTAAATAACCCGAAAACATAACGAACTACAATATAAATAACTAACTATATGCAATACGACACTAAAATGCCCCCAAACTTAAACTAGACATTGTCCTCAATGACTGAAATAGAAAAAATTAAAGCAGAGGACTTCCCTGAAAATATAGCAATCTTCCTCCTTGCACTTAAGTTTGGAGAATAAAGCAAGCACATGGAACAAATTGGGCACCACACTTGAATTTGACTTGAATAACTCCGTAAAACCATGATAGAAGCAATTTTATTAAATCCTAAATAAATGCAAATTCAAACTACTAATATAAAACTTAATAAAAACTAAAATAAAAATTAAACTTGGGTTGCTTCCCAATAAGCGCTTGTTTTATAGTCTCACTGACTTCTTCAATTCTCTATCCAATTCCCCTACGAAAGTTGAGGAACCCTCCATCCATCGGAAATAATATAGCTTTTGGTAGGTTCCCATTTGTAATAGCCATTAGATTAAAGTCACCTAGAATGCTTTCTTGAGATAAGATCACATTCAAGAACGCCCAAAGATCTAGGTGGTTTCTCCATTAATGTCTCATGCTAATATATTATGGCATAGAGGCTTGTCGGACACAAAAATTTCTTCTTCTATCTTCTCTAGCTCATCGCACCATGGTTTCGAAGGTGTACTTGCTTTTACATCACAGAGAGTATTGCCGACAACATGACTACTAATCGGACAATGTTTTGCAAATCTAACCGAACTCTTGAACTGTGGAGGAGAAGACACTTGAGGCATAAATAACATTGGCTCATCATCATTGGTTCTCACAATTAGTTCTTCACCGACCTTGTTGTCATTATCCCCACTTGTCTCCTCTTTTTTCATCTCGTGGCTCATCCAAATTGTAGATTTGGCTCGGGCTCACCACCAAGGCCTCTAATCCATGTCATAGGGCAGTGTATTGAGGACTCGTTGTTCAACGCGATGTGCTATCTGTTCCACTTGATTTTCCAAATTCTTGATCAACGCCTCTTGGCTTTGCAAATTTAGCTCTACTTGATTCATTTTCTTGTCTTGTTCCTCATTCCTTTTTTGTAAGCTTTAATAATTTTTTTCAAGGCTTCCTCCCAATTTGAATGTTCTTCCTGTTGTAGTGGAGGTGGACACAAGAAATCCTGTGGGTATGTTGGACTTGGAGCATAAAATTGATCCCAATTTGAATGTTCTTCCTGTTGTAGTGGAGGTGGACACAAGAAATCCTGTGGGTATGTTGGACTTGGAGCATAAAATTGATCTTGATTGTTACTCCATGAAAAATCCGGTGATACCCCCAATCTCACGATGATAGTTGTTGGGATGAGATGAAATTATTGGGGTAATCACCACTATACTTTATCTTTAAACAAAAGCTGATGGTGCATTGATGACTCATATGATTTCCAAAGACAATAATAACAAGTAACCACCATACTTTGACGATATTTGAGCTTCAAAAGCTTCAAACATCCTCGAAAGTGTCTCAATCACATCTTGACAATGCGAGAAAATTTCTCGAGTCTTTCAATCTCCACTCCCTTGGTTGAGTCATGTTCGTATATGGCCATTGATACACAAAGTCATCCATGGTACACGAAAAGAGAGAAATATAGAAAGAGAATTAAAATAAAAATAAAAATGTTTAAATTAAGACTAATTTGATTGAAATTAATATTGGTAAATAATTATTAAATTAAGTCCCTAAGAATCTGCGCCAAAAACTTGTTGATCGATTTCAAGAATCAATGAATACGTGCAAGTATACACTATCAACAAGTAATAAAGTGAAAGTAGAGTATCGTTCCCAGGAATTATTTAATAAAAATCACCAAGTACTAATTCTTAACCAAACTAATTTTATTTAAACAATCTCAAATCGTGTTTTTTCTAATTAAGAAAACTAAATTAACTAATTAAAACTAAGATTTTAACGAATGAATTCAAATAAATAAAGATTAAGACTTCAATATCCCCAATTATGAATTATAAATCAATTATCCAATTATCCCAATTATTATGCCTACTGAATTGTTAATGAGAATTCTCAAATGCCAAAAGTCCTTTTCCAAGTGATCAATTGCCTTCTATTTAATCCAGATTAATTTTGCTATATTCCTATGCAAAACAATTGAATTAAACTCTTTCCAATCCCAATTCCTTACGTGTTACATGCGGCGAAAAGATATTTCCATTCTATTCACAAACCTAATTATTCATCGTGTGCAATAACTAAGTCACATGATATCATGCCCGCTTCTAACCCTAGAATTCCTCTTCCAATTCCTTCTAGAGTAACAAAGTAATTACTGATCAAATAATTAAGCAATAAGCACAAGACAAGATAAACAACTCACTTTAACATAAATAATTAGAATATAATGAATAACTAATTCATAGCCATAAAAAGTTCAATTGAAATCTCAAAAATAGTTAGTTCATAATTAATGAATTAAAACCAAGAATCCACAACCCAATAGACATCAAAAGATAAAAGTAAGATGAGAGAAGAGAATAGAATCATTGTCAAAGAAATCGATGCTCCCTCTTTGCTCTTGCTTTGATCTTCAATGGTCTCCAAGTTGCTTCAATCTCCAAAACTAATAAGAACTAGGGTTATTTTCTAATCTAAAGGAGTGTTTAATCTAGGCTAAGCTATGTAATCCCCCTTTATTTTATGCCTTACATCATGTATTTATAGGTTACAAGTCCAATTTTTAGTTTAGGAACAAACCCAATCCTATTTGGAGTCAAAAGGTGTCAAAATTAACCCAAACGCAGCGTCCAAGCCGCACTAAACCCTTCCCCCAGCCTTGTTACTGGGCAACGGCTACTGAGTTCGCTTCCTAGCCCCAAAGCTGGAAAATGCACTAAGAGTAGCGCCCTTGCTGGCGGCCCAAAATCCGACATTTTCTGCTCCGACGTCCTTTGGGAAAATGGCCATAACTTCTTCGTCCGAACTCCGATTTAGATGATTCAAGATGTTCCGGAAAGAGGAGAAGTAGATCTACAACTTTCATTCTTTGAGGTTTTCGAAATAATGTCAGGAGCTATAGTCAAATTGGCTCTGAAGTGACTGTTGTGTAAATAAATAGTGTTAAAAACGCGAATCTAGCCACCCCAAACATCGATCCATGTAACTTTTGTCCCAAATCCTACAAAACAATATAAAACATGCTTGAATAGACACAAACACATAAAAACATCCTAAAAGACTTAAGAACAACAATAAATTAAGCCCGAATGTATCCAATTCATGGGTATAAAACTCACTCATCACTCTCTCTCTCTAGATGTAGGATTTTCAAAATCCCATATAAATGATTTAAGCTTCCTATTTATAGAATTTCCTTGCTAAGGGTATTTTAGTCATTTCGCCCCCTAACCTCCTTACTATTCACGGCTTAAGGACTAAGTTAACTTACTCCTTAAGTTTACTTAACACTTAAGTCTACTTAGCCTTTAAGTTTGCTTAACTCTTAAGTTTACATAACCTTTAAGTTTGCTTAACTCTTAAGTTTACTTAACCTTTAAGTTTACTTAACCCTTAAGCATACGCACTTTACTTAGCTATTAAGTTTACTTAATCATTACTTAACTTATCCTTTACTTGGCCATTAAAACTAATCGTATTCTGCGCATCTCATTCTCGTATTTTCTTCATATATAGTTCGTACGATATTCGTATTATATGTCCTACCAACCCTTTTGCTATACTCATATTCCTCACGCATAATAATCCTAATTATTATATATAAACATTAAATTCTCGGAACTCACTTTTCATAACCCTTAGGTTTTGAGTCCGCAGGCGAAAACTTCGTTTTTTGCCATAACTAAAATATTTTTGAATATTCCATCACGTCTCAACATTTTACGTAATCAATATCTTCTCGGAATTTCAAAATAAATCTCCGAAAGCGTAAACCGATGAATAAGTGCTTATTTCGCTCTTTTTTCCCCAAAAATATTTTGTTCTTTAAAACTTTTATTTTCGTCTTGAAAATTCTTATTCGCTCAATCTAACTCGTAGCCAGAATACACCCGATTAATAATCATCCTAGGTTCTAGAACGATTAATAAACACATATCACATAATAGTATTAATAAAAATTAGTTTTATTAATAACTAATTCTTTAAACCTAAATTCTGGACGATCTGAATTTTCGGGTCGTCACATTTTTCCCTCCTTATAAAAATTTCATCCTCGAAATTTCTTAAAACTACACCCTTTCCCAGGTCATCACATTCACCCCTTCTTCACATAATTTGGTCCTCAAAATTTTAGCCTACCTTTCTTCTCAACTTCACTTCAACGGAGTTCTAATCTTTCCTTCATTCCTAACCCCCATAACCTATCAAGAATCATGAAGTAGAAGGAATAACGAGGAATATAAAATTTCCTCTTAAAACGTTTCATACTTTTGCTAAGGGGTCAAATCGACCATGAACTCTTACTAGGTTAAACAGCATTTCGTCGTAAGCCCTTCCTTAATGGTCAGTTTACAATCACAAAGAAAGTAACTACCTCTTCCATGTTCTCCTCAGACATAATCAAAACAATTTGGTTTGGCACCAGTTCTCTCAATTTTCTTATAACATGACATACCATTTGTCTAGCTGAATCAAGTAGCTTAGACCATACCAATAAATTGGATATCAACTTGAAAAATTCATCTAGTCAACTCAATTGACATCGACTACTTCTTTAAATTCTTTTCGCAATACATCAAAATGGTTTATGACGTCATGATACCGTACTTTTCATAATACGTTGAGGACTTCGTCAGTTTATGACTTCGTCATTATACGTCATACCATAGCGGGTTGTTGATCCTAAGATCACATCCAACACCAGGTTCAATTGCATTAACAACTCCATAATTTTACCACCCTTGCATCGAATGCACAAATGATATAAAATTCATGTTGAATATTTTAAATCAATTTCTGTCTAGCCGAAGCAATTAGCATAGACATACCAAGAATAGCTCTTTTAAAAAATCTATTGATTCCAAAAGTTGAACCAATTCTTTCCTTTTCAAAATGTACATATCAGCACGAGTTCAATAAAGTTTGAAATCTAGCATAGCTAGATGACTTGGAATATCCTATTTCTCCATCTTCCTTCATTGTCTTACTGCGACAATAATTAATCTTCTCTAGCACCTTCAATATTAAGCCTACTGAAAATAACTCATTTTCAGTCTAAACATTCCTATATCTTAGTACAGTCCATCAACTTACCACACATTATGAGTTCAGGAACTTCTCACATGAGTTTAAGAACTGTCCAGACAGACCATAGGCGTCCATTCGCTGAGACGTTCGAAAACATACCATATTATTATGAGTCACGAACTTACCATAAGTATGAGTTTCAAGAACTCGCACCTACCTTATCGTTCTCTACCTACCAAGTATATACATGAGAAAAGATTCACCTTCTCGCCATATATATCTTGATAGCGCGACCAATCCCAATGATTATCACTGTAATAAGCTAAGCAGTTGTTACACCAAGCACAAACCTCTGCCCATAACAAAGGTTCATACAACTCCAACTATTACATGAGTCCTCAATTGAAATTTTACAACTTCTAAATCTCTATCTACTTAATACGAATTTTCTTTAATTCATATACTATCCTTCATAACTCAATCTAAGTTCTTCTTCCCGTACTACTTCATAGTACCTTTCATTCATAGCACTAGCTATAAATCATTCATCATTTAACAACCCATCTGTTACTACGAGTCACTATGATAATGTGGTGATCTTCTTATCATTCTCTCTATGATTATAGTCTTAGGTACTCCTACCTAAGGTTTATAACCTATCAGCTCTGATACCAACTTGTAACGCCCCGAAATCCGGTCTATCTTTACACCCGGATTCCATACGTCATGAGTACATCCTTCATCCAACATACATCATTATATACCGAAATATAACAACATACATTCTCAAATCCCAGGTTCGGGAAACCTTATAACCTTTTTCATTACAAATAATGATAATTACATTATTCATTTCATCTTACAAGAGTAAATTTTATCTGCCACCAAGGATACATAACAGTTCATTAAACTAGTCTATAATTCAATTTCATCTTTTTATATTACAAGTCTTCACTTGATCTTCTCGTTCATTCACATTCTGAATAGCAATTCATCTAGAGACCGTCAGCTTGATCTTTACGGGATCCTTAATTTCTTCTAACCTTGTTCGCTGAAAATTGTTTTTCATTTAAAGCAAGTGTGAGCATTCAATTGCCCGAATAAGTCATAATAGTTGAACAAACAACTTGTAATTAAAACATTTCTTTAGAACTTCTATAAGCGAACAAAGGTTATGAAGCGACTTGAATAATAGGAATAGTCTCGATTCCTATCATCTTAAAACATCAGTCATTTTCACTTTGAAATACTTTCATGCTTCTACCTTTTTCATACACATCCTATCTGGCTAGAATCATTAGCACAGACTTAACAATAACGGTTCATGTATAAACAAAACATACTTGTATTGAACAACTCAATTACAGAACAATGCATATCATAGATACACTGAAGTGTTCAAATTGTGGCTCAAGGCCTCATACATTCTACCACCTTGTACATACATCGCACATATGCACATAGACAAGACTTCTCAAGTACAACATCTGAGAAGTTTAAGAAACTAACATTCATGTTGTGACAACCCGGAAAATCGGATTGTCCAGCATTTAAGTTTAAAGAATTAGTTATTAATAAAATGAATTTTTATTAATACTATTTTGTGATATGTGTTTATTAATCGTTCTATAACCTAGAATGATTATTAATCGGGAGGATTCTGGCTACGAGCTAGACTGAACGAGTGAGAATTTTCAAGACAAAAATGAAAGTTTTTCGGGAACACAAAATATTTCTGGGGAAAAAGACGAAATAGGCACTATTCACCCGTTTCTGCTCTAAGATTTATTTTGAAATTCTGAGAAGTTATTGATTACGTAAAATCTTGAGACGTGATGGAATATTTAATAATATTTCTGTTATGGCAAAAACGAAGTTTTCGCCTGCGGACTCAAAACATAAGGATTAGGGAAAATGAGTTCCGAGAATGTAATGAGTACGTATAATAACTAGGGTTATTATGCGTGAGAAATACGAGTATGATACGAGTTATTATATGAGTATAGTACGAAGATTAGTACGACGTATAATACGAATATCGTACGAACAATATATGAAGAGAATACGAGAAAGGAATGCGTAGAATACGATAACTCTTAATGGACTTTGTGTTCATGGACTTTGTAGAATCCAATTGGACTTGGATTATGTCAAGCCCAATGCTTTGAGAAATCAAGCCCAAGATTGGCCCAATAAGAATTAGGGTTAAGGCCCAAACCAAGAAAACAAACCGCGGATCGAACCGATGGGTGAACGGATGGTTAAGAAACATTGGGGCAACCCATGGGGTGACCCATGGGCATGTGGGCCGGCCACTTGGCCACAAAGTAAGGGTGGTGGCCAAGTAAACTTGGTGGCTAAGTTTGTAATAGGAAGGAGGTGGGGGCGGAATGACCGATTTGCCCTAAGCTTTAGTTTTCTATAAATAGAAAGCTTAAATTCATTATTTTGGATTTTTAAAAATCCTACACCTTAGAGAGAGAGCTTGAGAGATTGGAGAAGAAGAATAAGGAAGAGTATGAGCATGAATGCTCGGATCAAAAGTGATCGAAAAATAGAAAAGCTCGCAAATCGCAGGCTTTGTCTAACGGAAGAGGATTAAAGGAGAACGGTAATCCGAACCGTAGTTTCTTCTATTATTTTCTTTAAGTTTAATATGTTAAAACATAACTTAATGAGAATAAAAAGTAAAAGAGATTAGTAATGATTTCATATGGTTGAAATCATGAGAAAACGAAGAAATAAGAATTAGAAGTTTAGTTTGTAAATTTCTTAAGGAAGTATAAGATTCGTAAGGATTTTGAGCGATCCAAATGAATCTTAAGAACGAGTAGGTGAAATAAGTAAGGAATGATGTTCTATAACATCAAATTCCAAGAAAAAGTAGAATCGTAATCCAAAATATTGATTAAAATGAAGAACGAACGAAGAACGCGAAGAACACGCGAAAAACGTGAAGAATGTTGTTGATGGACAAATTTAAAACCATCGTAGTGTAATTGTTGTTGATGGACAAATTTAAAACCATCGCGTATAAGTCATTTGCTTATTGCTTGACTAGGAACGTTAGAAATGCTCATGAAGAATGGATTAAAATTGAGCTATAACGAAGTTATGGCGAAATTTTCGTAAAAGACGAGCGAGAATTAGAAAGTTAGTAAATGAGCCCGAACGTATAGGGTTTCATAAGAATGTAAGAGAATATTGAAAACGTGAGTCGTAGACTCAGGAACGAACAAATTCCGAGTTCGGATGAACGAATTACGGACGAACGAACGAAGAACGTTAATAACGTAAACATGAACGAAGAGCGAAGATTAAGCCAATTGAATGGAATGTTAACAGATTCAGAACGAAATCCTATCCATGGCTAATCGAAGTACATAAGATAAGGAAGAAAATGGCTTTGGAATGACCTCTTTCCGAGTTATAACGAAGAAATTATGAGATTTCGAAATCAGCGTCTCAAGCTTGTAAAAGACTTAGAAAAAATTTCTAGGTTTCATACTTGGCGCCGCAGTGCGAGACGTGCCTTGGAGGCCGGCGCCACAACGCGAGCTCGGGCCATTAGCTGCTACTAATTGGCACCGCGTCGAGAAGAAAAGAGAAGGGCATGGCGCCGCGGCGCCAGTGCAGGGCAATACCCAGAAATGAGATTTTAATTGCTCAATTTCTCGGGGGATGTGCAAGAAAGAAGTATGAACATAATGTTCAACTAATGTAACACTTAGTCAAGTGTTTTAAACCTTTAATAAAGGTTGAATGAAAAGATTAAACGAGATTTAAAAGATAAAGAATGTGGACGCGAGTTACGGAACCGATGTCCGGGGACCGTAGTCGCGACAATCGAACGTGAGGGATTACTATGATTGTGATTCCTTAGACGTTGAGTGACGAAAGTAATGTATAACATTTTGATGTTATGACATGGCAATGAGAGATGAATGTAATGCATTTAGACGCTGTGAACGCAATGTTGTTGCGATGAACGATCGGTCTTATCATACAACGAACAATATGGCTTTGACATTAAGAAATTATAATGAACATGGGGTTCATGGGATGGATAACGATCAAAAGCGATTAAAACCTTAGTTAAAGGTTGAATAGAATTAAGAGGCGAGCAATGTAAACGTTGAATACGTAAACGATTCTTGGGAATCGTATTCACGTCAGACGAACGTTCTAAGTATACCCTGGTTGTATGACTTAGACGTTGACAAAGGTAGTAAGTAAGATACGAATGATATCAAGAGAGCCGTAGCGAACGGTAATAAGATTACTGAAAGCCGAATATAAGTCGGATGAGAATGTTAGAATGAAAGGTAAGCATTGAATACTTTAACCAATGTGAAGGTTGAGTGTACGCGAATATTAAACGGGTAGAACCTACACCCCGTGTATGGTTTGACCGTAGAATAACGAAGACCATTGATTAAAGCGGTGATCAATGAAGAAGCTTATTTAAAGACAAGTATGTAAAATATAAAAGAAGCCAAGTTAATGTTTATAACTTGGATGACGCTCCGAGTCGAATGAACCGGACGTTGTAAGATAAGAATAAAGTAACGTAAAATGCTTAACGCTATAAATGCGTAGAATGAATATGAAATGATCGTTCTGAGTATACAAAAGACTGTATGACTTAGACGATGATGAATGAATCCTAATGTATGGGATTTAGTTGCCAGAAAGCCATAAGGAATATGGATTTGACTTAACGAACATTATAGTTTAATAGTTCGGTCAAGTTAAGATACGTTAGGTTATAGTACAATTGTAACCTTTGATGGTTGACATATGGGAGCTGGGCTAAACAATTCCTTCAGAGAGCGAAGGTATATACAAAACTGGCAACCGATCTAACTCAACGTGTGGCGGTGTAGGCGACAGAACTTGTTTGTTGGTTGTTTGTGGGAAACCACTCAGAGTACCATATGGACTACTAGCAGAGACACGATGTGTGCTGAGTCCTAGGAGAGTTATAAGAAGAAGATGATGAATGTAATGAGTAAGACATCTCCGTATGTCATGAAGTCGTTAACCGGTAAAGGATGTTGGTCGCGTAAACTTAGTTTGTAAGAATGTGAACCCTAAGAAGTAAAGTAAAGTAAACCAATGCGTAAGTCAAGTATATGACTAATTAGTACTTGTGTTATTTCCTTATGTGCTGCATAGGAATTGGAATGAGCAGTTCAGCGTAAACTATAAGTTGTAGATGTGCGTAAGGCAAGTTTCTAACTTCATTCATACTATATGAATGCTAGTTTCTTAAACTTCTCAGATGTTGAACTTGAGAAGTTCTGTCTATGTGTGAATGTGTGATATTTGTACAAGGTGGTAGAACGTATGAGGCCGTGTGCCACAATGTGAGCACTTCGGTGTTTCTTTGAGATGAACTGTTCTATGATTGAACTATTCAATATGAGTATGTTCTGTTTATACATGAACCATTATTGTTAGGTATGTGCTAATGATTCTAGCCAGACAGGATGTGTATGAAAAAGATAGAGGAAATGAAAGTATTTCAAAGTGAATATGACTAATGTTTTAAGATGATAGGAATCGAGACTATTCCTATTATTCAAGCTGCTTCATAACCTTTATTCGGTTATTGAAGTTCTAAAGAAATGTTTAAACTCTTGAAGTTGTTTGTTCAACTGTTATGACTTGCTGGGCAATTGAATGCTCACCCTTACTTTAAATAAAAAAAATTTCAGCGAACGATGTTAGAAAGAACTTAAGGATTCCGTGAAGATCAGGTTGATCGGTGTCCAGACGATGTGCCATTCATTATATGAATGAATGTGAAGCTCAAGAGAAGACTTGTAATATAGAATGATAGAATTAAACTATAGAATAGTTTAATGAACGATTATGTATCCTTGGTGGGGGATAAAAGTCACTTGTACAAGATGTAAAGTATAATGTAATTATCATTATTTGTAATGAAAGAGGTTTTATGGTTATAGAACCTGGGATTTGAGAATGTATGTCGTTATATTTAGCTATATAATGATGTATGTTTGGAAGAAGATGGGATCGTGACATACGGAATCCGAATGTGAAAATAGACCGGATTTTGGGGCGTTACAGGTTGGTATCACAGCTGATAGGTTATAAATTTTAGGTAAGAGTACCTAAGACTATAATCGTAGAGAGAAGGATAAGAAGATCACCACGTGATCATAGTAAATCGTAGTAACAGATGAGCTGTTAAACGATGAATGATGTATAGCTAATGCTATGAATGAATGGTACTACGAAGTAGTACGGGAAGAAGAACTCAGATGGAGTTGTAAAGGATAGCATACGAATTAAAGAAAATTTGTATTAAGTAAAGAGAGAGTTAGAAGTTGTAAAATTTCAATTAAGGACTCATGTGATAGCTGAGTTGTATGAATCTTTGTATGGGCAAAGGTTTGTGCTTGGTGTAACAACCACTCAGTTTATTACAGTGATAATCATTGAAATTGGTCGCGCTATCAAGATATATATGACGAGAAGGTGAATCTTTTCACATGTATATACTTGGTAAGTAGAGAACGATAAGATTAGGTGCGAGTTCTTGAAACTCATACTTATGGTAAGTTCGTGACTCATAATAATATGGTATGTTTTTGAATGTCTTAGCGAATGGACGCCTAAGGTCTATCTAGATGTTCTTAAACTCATATTATTGTGGAAAGTTCCTGAACTCAAAATGTGTGGTAAGTTGATGGACTGTACTAAGAAATAAGAATGTTTAGACTGAAAACGAAGTATTTTCAGTAGACTTAGCATTGAAGGTGCTAGAGAAGATTAAGTATTGTCGCAGAAAGACAATAACGGAAGATGGAGAATAAGATATTCCAAGTCATCTAGTTATGCTAGATTTTGAAATTTCTTGAAATCGTGCTAATGTGCGCGTTTTGGAAAATGAAAGAATTGGTTCGAATTTTGGAACCAATGGATTTTAAAAGAACTATTCTTGGTATGTCTATGCTAATTGTTTCGGTTAGACACAAATCGATTTGAAATATCAAAATGAATTTTTTATCATCAGTGCATTTGATGCAAGGATGGTAAAAGGATGGAGTTATTAATGCAATTTAATCTGGTTGGATGTGATCTTTGGATCAACAAACCGCTATGGTATGATGTATAATGACGAAGTCATAAACTGACGAAGTCCACAACGTACTATGAAGAGTACGGTATCATGAAGTCATGAAACGTTTTGATGTATTGTAAAAGAATTTAAAGAAGTAGTCGATGTCAAGTGAGTTGACTTAGATTTATATGTTTCAAGTTGATATCCAATTTATTGATATGGTCTAAGCTACTTGATTTGGCTAAGACGAATGGTATGTCATGATTAAAAGAAAATCGAGCTTTATTTGAAGAGCTATGCCGAACCAAATTGTTTTGGTGCGGAATCTAAGTCTGAGGTGAACATACCCTGAAATGGGTTTATACGATAGGCTGATCACCTACGTATGGAAGAGGTAGTTTACCTTCTTTGTAATTGTAAACTTACCGTGTAAGAAAGGTTTACGGAAGAGGCTGTTTAACCTAGTAAGAGTTCATGGTCGATTTGACCCCTCAGCAAAAGAATGCAATGTTTTAAAGGAATCTTTATATTCCTAGTTATTCCTTTCGCTTCATGATTCTTGATAAGTTATGAAGGGTAGGGAATGTATGAAAGATAAGAACTTCTTGAAGAGAAGTTGAGAAGAAGGGTAATCTAAAATTTCGAGGACGAAATTCTTTGAAGAAGGGGAGAATGTGAGGACCCGGGTAATGGTTTGATTTTAAGAAATTCTGAGGACGGAATTTTTTTAAGGAGGAAAGAATGTGACAACCCGGAAAATCGGATTGTCCAGAATTTAAGTTTAAAGAATTAGTTATTAATAAAATGAATTTTTATTAATACTATTATGTGCTATGTGTTTATTAATCGTTCTATAACCTAGAATGATTATTAATCAGGAGGATTCTGGCTACGAGCTAGACTGAACAAGTAAGAATTTTCAAGACAAAAATGAAAGTTTTTCGGGAACAAAAATATTTATCGGGAAAAAGACGAAATAGGCACTATTCAACCGTTTCTGCTCGGAGATTTATTTTGAAATTTCGAGAAGTTATTGATTACGTAAAATCTTGAGACGTGATGGAATATTCAATAATATTTCAGTTATGGCAAAAACGAAGTTTTCGCCATGACTCAAAACCTAAGGGTTAGGGGAAAGTGAGTTCCGAGAATGTAATGAGTACGTATAATAACTAGGGTTATTATGCGTGAGAAATACGAGTATGATACGAGTTATTATACGAGTATAGTACAAAGATTAGTACGACGTATAATACGAATATCGTACGAACAATATATAAAGAGAATACGAGAATACGAGAAAGGAATGCGTAGAATACGATAAGTCTTAATGGACTTTGTGTTCATGGACTTTGTAGAATCCAATTGGACTTGGATTATGTCAAGCCCAATGCTTTGAGAAATCAAGCCCAAGATTGGCCCAATAAGAATTAGGGTAAAGGCCCAAACCAAGAAAAGAAATCGCAGATCGAACCGATGGGTAAACGGATGGGTAAGAACCATTGGGGAAACCCATGGGGTGACCCATGGGCATGTGGGTCGGCCACTTGGCCACCAAGTAAGGGTGGTGGCCAAGTAAACTTGGTGGCTAAGTTTTGAATAGTAAGGAGGTAGGGGCGGAATGACCGATTTACCCTAAGCTTTGGTTTTCTATAAATAGAAAGCTTAAATTCATTATTTTGGATTTTTGAAAATCCTACACCTTAGAGAGAGAGCTTGAGATCTTGGAGAAGAAGCATAAGGAAGAGTATGAGCATGAATGCTTGGATCATAAGTGATCGAGAAATAGAAAAGCTCGCAAATCGTCGGTTTTGTCTAACGGAAGAGGATTAAAGGAGAACGGTAATCCGAACCCTAGTTTCTTCTATTATTTTCTTTAAGTTTAATATGTTAAAACATAACTTAATGAGAATAAGAAGTAAAAGAGATTAGTAATGATTTCATATGGTTGAAATCATGAGAAAACGAAGAAATAAGAATTAGAAGTTTAGTTTGTAAATTTTTTAAGGAAGTATAAGATTCGTAAGGATTTTGAGCGATCCAAATGAATCTTAAGAACGAGTTGGTGAAATAAGTAAGGAATGATGTTCTTTAACATCAAATTCCAAGAAAAAGTAGAATCGTAATCCAAAATATCGATTAAAATGAAGAACGAACGAAGAACGCGAAGAACACGCGGAGAACGCGAAGAATGTTGTTGATGGACAAATTTAAAACCATCGTAGTGTAATTGTTGTTGATGGAAAAATTTAAAACCATCGCGTATAATTTATTTTCTTATTGCTGGGTTAGGAACGTTAGAAACGTTCATGAAGAACGGATTAAAATTGAGCTATAACGAAGTTATGGCTAAATTTTCATAAAAGACGAGGGAGAATTAGAAAGTTAGTAAATGAACCTGAACGTATAGGGTTTCATAAGAATGTAAGAGAATGTTGAAAACGTGAGTCGTAGACTCAAGAACGAACGAATTCTGAATCCGGATGACCGAATTACGGACGAACGAACGAAGAACGTTAATAACGTAAACATGAACGAAGAGCGAAGATTAAGCCAATTGAATGGCATGTTAACGGATTCAGAACAAAATTCTGTCTATGGCTAATCGAAGTACATAAGATACGGAAGAAAATGGCTTTGGAACGACCTCGTTCCGAGTTATAACAAAGAAATTATGAGATTTCGAAATCAGCATCTCAAGCTTGTAAAAGACTTAGAAAAATTTTCTAGGTTTCATACTCGGAGCCGCAGCGCGAGTCATGCCTTGGAGGCCGGCGCCGCAGTGCGAGCTCGGGCCATTAGCTGCTGCTAATTAGCACCGCATCGAGAAGAAAAGAGAAGGCCATGGCGCCGCGGCACCAGTCCAGGGCAATACCCAGAAATGAGGCGAACAATGTAAACGTTGAATACATAAACGAATCTCGTGAATCGTATTCATGTCGGACAAACGTTCTAAGTATACCCTGGTTGTATGACTTAGACGTTGACAAAGGTAGTAAGTAAGATACGAATGATATCAAGAGAGCCGTAGCGAGCGGTAATAAGATTACTGAAAGTTGAATATAAGTCGGATGAGAATGTTAGAATGAAAGGTAAGCGTTGAATACTTTAACCAATGTGAAGGTTGAGTGTACGCGAAAATTAAACAGGTAGAACCTACACCCCGTGTATGGTTTGACCGTAGAAAAACGAAGACCATTGATTAAAGTTGTGATCAATGAAGAAGCTTATTTAAAGACAAGTACGTAAAATGTAAAAGAAGCCAAGTTAATGTTTATAACTTGGATGACGCTCCGAGTCGAATGAACCGGACGTTGTAAGATAAGAATAAAGTAACGTAAAATGCTTAACGCTATAAATGCGTAGAATGAATATGAAATGATCGTTCTGAGTATACAAAAGACTGTATGACTTAGACGATGATGAATGAATCCTAAGGTATGGCATTTAGTTGCCAGAAAGCCATAAGGAATATGAATTTGACTTAACGAACATTATAGTTTAATAGTTCGGACAAATTAAGATAAGTTAGGTTGTAGTACAATTGTAACCTCTGATGGTTAAAATATGGGAGTTGGGCTAAACAATTCCTTCAGAGAGCGAAGGTATATACAAAACTGGCAACCGATCTAACTCACTGTGTGGGCAATGTAGACGAGACGGGAACTTGTTTGTTGGTTGTTTCTGGGAAACCACTCAGAGTACCATATGGACTACTAGCAGAGACACAATGTGTGCTGAGTCCTAGGAGAGTTATAAGAAGAAGATGATGAATGTAATGAGTAAGACATCTCCGTATGTCATGAAGCCGTTAACCGGTAAAGGAAGTCGGTCGCATAAACTTAGTTTGTAAGAATGTGAACCCTAAGAATTAAGTAAAGTAAACCAATGTGTAACTCAAGTATATGACTAATTGGTACTTGTGTTATTTCCTTATGTGCTGCATAGGAATTGGAATGAGATGTTCAGCGTAAACTATAAGCTGTAGCTGTGGGTAAGGAAAGTTTCCTAACTTCATTCATACTATATGAATGCTAGTTTCTTAAACTTCTCAGATGTTAAACTTGAGAAGTTCTGTCTTTGTACGAATGTGTGATATTTGTACAAGGTGGTAGAACGTATGAGGCCGTGTGCCACAATGTGAACACTTCGGTGTTTCTTTGAGATGAACTGTTCTATGATTGAACTGTTCAATATGAGTATGTTCTGTTTATACATGAACCGTTATTGTTAGGTCTGTGCTAATGATTCTAGCCAGACAGGATGTGTATGAAAAAGATAGAGGAAATAAAAGTATTTCAAAGTGAATATGACTAATGTTTTAAGATGATAGGAATCGAGACTATTCCTATTATTCAAGCTGCTTCATAACCTTTGTTCGGTTATTGAAGTTGTAAAGAAATGTTTAAACTCTTGAAGTTATTGGTTCAACTGTTATGACTTGCTGGGCAATTAAATGCTCACACTTGCTTTAAATAAAAACATTTTCAGCAAACGATGTTAGAAAGAACTTAAGGATTCCGTGATGATCAGGCTGATCGTATCTAGACGATGTGCCATTCATTATATGAATGAGCGTGAAGCTCAAGCGAAGACTTGTAATATATAATGATAGAATTAAATTATAGAATAGTTTAATGAACGATTATGTATCCTTGGTGGCAGATAAAAGTCACTTGCACAAGATGTAAAGAATAATGTAATTATCATTATATGTAATGAAAGAGGTTTTATGGTTATAGAACCTGGGATTTGAGAATGTATGTCGTTATATTTAGCTATATAATGATGTATGTTTGGAAGAAGATGGGATCGTGACGTACAGAATTCGGATGTGAAAATAGACCGAATTTCGGGGCGTTACACATGTAATATGAATGAAGTTAGGAAACTTGCCTTACACCCAGCTACAGCTTACACCGAACTATTCATTTCAATTCCTATATAACACATAAGGAGAAAATATAAACACCAATTAGTCATATATTGAACTTATGCATTCGTTTATTTAGCTTTACTTCTTAGGGTTCGCGTTCTTGCAATATAAGTTTACGCGACTAACTTCCTTTACCAGTTTCCGGCTTTATGACATACGAAGATGTCTTACTCAAAACATTCATCATCTTGGATGATTTATATTCTTATCTTATCCGAACCATTAAACTTAATGTTCGTTAAAGTCAATTTCTTATTTCTTACGACTTTCTGACAATTAAATGTCATCCCTCCAGATTCATTCTTTACCGACTCACATTCGGCTTTCATTAATCTTATTACCGTTTGTTACGACTTTCTTGATAATTCCCATCTTATTAATACTTTCGTTATCCATTATACGCACCCCATGTTCATTACCTCCTCCGCTCAACGCCTAAGGAATCACAACCATAGCAATCCTCACGTTCGCTCATCGCGACTACAGTCCCTGACATCGGTTATGTAACTTGCGTTTATATTCTTTATCAATTAATCTTGCTTAATCTTTACGCTCAACTCAGTAATAAAGGTTTACATTACTTGATTAAGTATTATATTAGTTGAATATTATATTACAGATCTTCCTTACATTTCCCCAAGAGTTGAAAGCGCTTAAAAGCTCATCTCCGGCTTTTTCCCAACATTAGCCACTGCCACCCTCCTTCTTTCTCTCTCGCTTCTTCTTTAGCCACTCCGTAAGTTTATGGCCGAGGCTTCATGCCGCTGTTTCACCTCCCAAGGCTCAAATTGGCCCATTTGCTACAGAGCCTAAACCCTAGAAAAATTCTCTAAGTGTTAAATCCAATTTGAGACGCTTACTTCCCGTTCTCATAACCCCTTTGTTATAACTCGGAATGAGGTCGTTCCAAAGCCATTCTCTTCCTTATCTTATGTACTTTAATACCCCTCGAGTAGAAATTCATTCTAAATCTGTTAACGTGCCATTCGATTCGCTTGCTTTTCAACCTTAGTTCATTTTACGTTTTTAACGCTCTTCGTTCGTCCGTAATTCGGTCATCCGATTTTGGAACCCGTTCGTTCTTGAGTCCACGACTCATGTTTTCTATGTTCTCTTACTTTCTTATGAAACCCTACTCACTCGGGTTCATTTACTAACTTTCAAATTCTCGTTTGTCTTTTATGAAATTTTTGCCATAACTTCGTTATAGCTAAGTTATAATCCGTTCCTCATGAACGTTTCTACCGTTCCTAACCAAGAAATAGACATATAACTTATACGTGATTGTTTTAAACTTGTCCATCAACAACAATTCTCCTACGATGATTTTAAATTTGTCCATCAACAACGTTCTTCGTGTTCTTCACATGTTCTTCGTGTTCTTCGTTCGTTCTTTATTTTAATCGATATTTTGGATTATGATTTCACTTTTTATTGGAATTTGATGTTATAGAATACCATTCTTTACTTATTTCACCTACTTATTCATATAATCCACTCGGATCGTTCTAATTCATTACAAATCTTATACTTCCTTAAGAAATTTATTAACTAAACTTCAAATTTATTATTTCTTCTTTTCTCATGATTTCAACCATATGAAATCATCTCTAACCTTATCTACTTCTTATCTTTATTAAGTTATATTTTTAAACATAAAAACTTAAAGAAAATTTATAAAAGACTAGGTTTTGGATTACCGTTCTTCTTTATTTTTCTTCCGCTAGACAAAGCCGGCGATTTGGTAGCTTTTCTATTCCACGAACACTTTCGATCCGATCATTCATGTTCATGCTCATGTTCCTTCTCCCTCTTCATTCTTACCCTCTCTTTCTCTCTCTAGATGTAGGATTTTCAAAATCCTATATAAATGATTTAAGCTTCCTATTTATAGAATTTCCTAGCTAAGGGTATTTTAGTCATTTCGCCCCCTAACCTCCTTACTATTCATGGCTTAAGGACTAATTTAACTTACTCCTTAAGTTTACTTAACACTTAAGTCTACTTAGCCTTTAAGTTTGCTTAACTCTTATACTTACTTAACCTTTAAGTTTGCTTAACTCTTAAGTTTACTTAATCTTTAAGTTTACTTAACCCTTAAGCATAAGCACTTTGCTTAGCTATTAAGTTTACTTAATCATTACTTAACTTATCCTTTACTTAGCCATTAAAACTAATCGTATTCTACGATCTCATTCTCGTATTTTCTTCATATATAGTTAAATGCGATATTCGTATTATACGTCGTACCAACCCTCTTGCTATACTCATATTCCTCACGCATAATAATCCTAATTATTATACGTAAACATTAAATTCTCGGAACTCACTTTTCCTAACCCTTAGGTTTTGAGTTCGCAGACAAAAACTTCATTTTTGCTATAACTGAAATATTTTTGAATATTCCATCACGTCTCAACATTTTACGTAATCAATAACTTCTCGGAATTTCAAAATAAATCTCCGAGCAGAAACTGATGAATAGTGCCTATTTTGTCTTTTTTCCCGAAAAATATTTTGTTCCCGGAAAACTTTTATTTTCGTCTTGAAAATTCTTATTAGCTCAATCTAGCTCGTAGCTAGAATACTCCCGATTAATAATCATCCAAGGTTCTAGAACGATTAATAAACACATAGCACATAATAGTATTAATAAAAATTAGTTTTATTAATAACTAATTCTTTAAACCTAAATTCTGGATGATTCGAATTTCTAGGCCGTCACACTCTGGTTCAGCGTTGACCGTGACCAAGCTATTGTTCATAATGTATTTCAACTGTTGATGAAGGGTGGAGGGGACTTCCCAAGCCATGTGAATCCATGGTCGCCCCAAGAGCAGGTTATATCCCGAATCTATCTTGAGCACATGGAAAGATACGCAGAATGTGTGAGGACCAATTTCGATTGGCAGCTCAATTACTCCGACCGAATTTCATCGGGCTCCATCAAAATCTTTGATGATAGTATGGCTACTCCGAATTCGGCTGAGATTGATACTCATCTTCACCAAGGTAGCGTATGGATAGATATTTATAGAGGAACCTCCATCTATCAAGACTCCAGCTAGCATGTATCCGGAGGACAAGACCGCAATGTGAAACGGCTTGCAATGACAGGTCCCCTCGGGCGGTATGTCATCAATAGTGAAGGATATCACATTGTTGTTGAAAATGTGATCAACCAGATGTTAAAATTTTTCCGTATCAACTGATGTTGGTAGATATGCTTCTTCTAAAACCTTCAACAAGATCTTTCGGTGATTCTCGGAAGTTAAGACCAAGTCCAGAATTGATATATGTTGTGGAGCTTCTTTTAAGCTTAAAACCACCTTGGCTTCGTGATAACCCATAGTACGGAGGAATTTTTCAATTTTCTCCATGGGTATTTTCCCCTTTGATTTGATGGTAGACTTCATCACCCGTTGGGGAAGATACAGTGGATTTTCCTTCGACACTGTAGCAGTTGTATGTGAGGTGGATCCTTCACCTTCTCCATAATTCCATGGAACTTTGCGCAAGCTAACAATAGGATATTGTGCTTTTCATGGAAAGTTGATTGGCTCGGGAGCGGCCACTTTCAAAGGATTGTTGCTTCCTTTGAGTTGAATTGTTGACATTGCGAGTGATTTGTTAACCCCATCAGTTTCAGTGGATATGACTATTACCATACTCTTCCACTTAGTAGGGCCTGAATTCTCACTTGCGTGTAACACCGTATCGTCGTCTGCTAAGTGCAGGACACCACTGTCAGTTAGATTTTGGATAAGGTGTCGGAGTGCCCATCATTCTCCCTATCTGCGATGATGAGACCGGGAGTGATATTGACATACTCCATCGAGTTGTCTTGCCCCGAATCTGGGTTGATTGGAGGTAGAAGGGAATTGATCCTTCCTTCATTGATTAACATATGAAGAATTTCCTCCATAGGTTGGCCTAAATAGGTGAATTCCCTTTTAATGGAAAAATCCCGACGGGCCTTGGCATTTTCTCTCTTTGTCACTTTTTCTTCCAGCATTTCATTTTCTGAAAGTGACGAGGGAATATTCATGACAAGAGGTAGGAGACTGGCATGCTCCTGGTTGATTAACTGACGTGTCACTTGATGCTGATAAGTTACCAGTTCCCCCAATTGCTCAATTTTCTTGCATAGAGCTTTCATCTTTCGTTCCATTGTGAACTGGAACTTGGCATAATCCCATTTGTCATCACCGTCTTTGAGGGTTTGGGAGGATTCACAACTGAAATTAAAATTTTGTGCGCTACTCCAATTTATCATGTTGACCTCTTCTTCTTTGTGTGGATGAAGAGGGTTTTCTTGAACATGAGGCTGATCTAGTTTGGTGACCACGATCTCCCCATTGTCTATCAGGTCCTTGATGTTGTGTTTCAAGGCCCAACAATCCTGAGTATCATGTCCAGGTGCCCCGGCATGATAAACACATTTTCGAGCCGCATTGAAACCCCGTCCATTAGGGCTGGCTGGTGGAAGAAGATGTGTAATTTTCTTCTGTGTTGTCAAAAGATTGAGAATGTTCTCGAGGGTATCCCCTAATGGTGTAAACACTCGAGGGCGTTTGATTTCTCCAATTTTTGGTATTGGAGAGTTCGCAGATTGTGCTTGAAAAGAAGTGTAGTTTCTCCTTTGAATAGGCATGTTTTGATTGCCTTTTTGACCCTGTAGTATCAGGGAAACATCTTCCTCTTTCTTTTTATAGACCCTCAGGGTTGTTCCCATAATTTTCTTTCGGATGTGATCAAAGAATGACTTTGAGTGCAGCTAGGTCTTGAATTTTTCCGGACTTCAATCCCATCTCAGCCATCTCCCCATGTTTGACCATTTCAGAAAATGGTTTGCCGATAGCGGCTAAAACTCTTTCATAGAAAGGCGCTTCTTGTATGTCTATGAAAGTCATGACTATCTCTGATTCTGTCATGAAAGGACTAACTTGGGCAACCAGGCGTCTCCACCTTTGAGCATACTCTCTAAAAGACTCGTTAGACTGTTTCTTGATCTTGGTAATTTGATACCGATCAGGAGCCATCTGAGACTGAAAGCTATATTGAGTGAGGAAAGCATGTGCTAGCTCTTCCCAACTATGGATCTTTGAATTGTCTAATCTTGTGTACCACGAACGGGCTTCTCCAGTTAAACTCTTTTGGAACAATTGCATTCTGAGCTTTTCGTCCTCTGCATAAGATCCAAGTTCTCTAATAAACACCTTTAAATGTGTATAAGGATCTCCTAACCGTCATATTTTTCAAAGTCAGGAGTTTTAAACTTTTCTGGATAATGAACACCAGGGAAAATACACAGATCAACATATGAAACACTCTCATGTGTTCCAATTCCTTTGATAGCATGAAGAGTCTCTTCCATTTGGAGGACTTTCTTTTTGATGTCACTAGTGTCTGGGTCTCCAATGGGATGGGCAGCATCATGAGTTTTGTTAGTCGTATCCAACTGCAGTTCAGGTATTGTAATGACCGGGCTTCCTCCTTGTGTGGAGGATTCAACATGTACGGGTATTTTGGGACCCTGATTAGACTAGTGTAATTCTTTGAGTAGAACAGCCAACTCTGTCATTTGTTTGCTTAATCCGTTGAATTCTTTGAGAGAAACTGGATTAAGTTCAGTCTGGTCGGATGATGACATGATTAACTGTAGGCCTGTTGCCTTTTTGGACTTTGACCGAGTAGTAGGTTTGATTGGTTCCTTGCGAAAGACTTGAATAGTTTAGTCTTTAGGGAATGTGTATAATAACATGCTATGTGATTTGTCCATTTTAGGAATTTAATCCTGCAAAACGGATGTCAGCTGTTTGTAGCATGTTAATTAAAATATGTATGTGCACACATTTCTTCATATTTCTCATTACATGGAGATATATATAGAATGTAATTACAAGTAATTGTATTTACAAGTAATTTGAAATGAGAGAGCATGAAGAGACTTTCCTCCGTTTTGGGTTTATCAGAGGCTGACCTATCTTAGGTTACTCTCGTGGCTTTTTGGCATGAAGGTTCCCAAATCATCGTAATCTACTTGACAGGAAGTTAATCCATCTTTTTAACTTGGAGCGAATTTGGGTGGTGCCTTTCACGAGCCTCGAGGATTAGTCTTCTCACGAGTCCGAGAATCAAACAAGCACGGATAGCCTCCTCGGTGACATACATCGCGTCTCAGCATATGAAAATGAAAATGATGACATGTGCGAAGCACTAATATCACAAGCAGATATGGTGCGAAGCACTAAGTGCAATCAGGAAATGCATTCGTACACATCCATCAAATGTAAATGCAAAGATCCACACACAAGCGAATAATGATTTTGAAAAGATTGTAGTAATGGCTTAAGTCCTCTTACCGAGTCCCCAGCAGAGTCGCCACCTGTCGACGTCGAGATTTTTAATTGTCCCTTTTCCTTTACTTGTTCTTTGGTGTTCTCATTTTAGGTGAGATTTGTTTGACAAAACAAGTGAAAAAGGTCCGACATGTATAATGTCGACGATGGGACTATTAAGAGTCGCCAGTTGGTTTTTTAAATGGTTGTACCAACACAACAGAGAAAAGGTTTGTACATTGATCCAGTGATGTGACATTGCTAAACGGGTTGGTGAAACCGAGATTCATTAAGGTCCGGGGACTTGATAATGCGGGGGGAAGGTGTTAGGCACCCCCCGACATCCGTGTTACCACGGTGACCGCCTCTTTTCAAGAAACTATTATCTGAATGTGTGTGTGTGTGTGGGTCAATGTGCTATTATTTGGAAGTAATGCGAGGCCCCGTTCGCACCTATATACACAGGGTTTTAATTTATGTAAAAATTCAATTTTAAGCAAGATATGGCAGTGATGTTTTATAAAAGAGGTTTTTCAAACCCTGATGCTCAATAGTAATTGAGACCTTTTACACTCCCATTTTATTAAGTGTTCAGCTTGATTGATTTTATTTGACAGATGCGAAGCATCCGTACGAAAATAATGTAAAAAATAATGCTGATTTCCTCGTGGGTATGTAAACCATCTGAGGAAATTCAGACATCGAAGAATAATTTACAAGCTGGTTACAGCTGAAAATGTCCATCACGGGAACTGAATCTAGATCCAATGGGATGAATCTGTGATCACATGATTCCTAGGCTCACATGATACCGCAATTTGTATGAAAGCAAGACGCATGTATATATATAAAAGTCAGAATATATATATATATATATATATATATATATATATATATATATATCTGCATATGATCACCAACCACGAAGCACTTCCATGGGGATCAAATGTAAATAAAGTTGTAAAGCTATCAACCGCCACGGAGGAAACTCTAAGCGGGACAAAACGTAAATCAAGTCAGAATACTATTAACCTCCACGAAGGAAACTCCAGACGGGACAAAATGTAAAGAAAGTTGTACAAAGCGATCAACTGCCATGAAGTAAACTCCAGGCAGGACGAAACGTAAAGAAAGCTGTAAAAGGGATCAACCACCACGAAGTGAACTCCAGGTATGACGAAAATATATATATATAAACGATCGACTCACCGGATGTAAAATCCAAGCTCATCGAATGAGTTCGACAATAGTTCATATATATATATATATATATATATATATATATATATATATAAAGCGAGTAAACGCACTTGGGATGTAAAATTGAGCTCATCGAACGTAGTCCTACACACGCTAATATATATAAGTATATATAATAAAGCAAGTAAACGCCTCGAGATGTAAAATTGAGCTCTCATCGAACAAAGTTCGACACACGCTTAATATATATAAGTATATATATATTAAAAGCGAAGAAACGCACTGCATCAAGTTCAGGCTCATCGAACAAAGTTCGACACACGATTCATATATAAATATATATATATAAAAAGCAAATAAACGCCTCGCATCAAGTTCAGGCTCATCCGAACAAAGTTCGACATACAATTCATATATATATATATATATATATATATATATAAAATAAACAAACTTGGCATCAAGTTCAGGCTCAATCGAGGCAAAACTTCGATAATGTTAGTCAATATATATAAATATATAATATATATATATATATATATATATATATATATATATATATATATATATAAATGAAACAAAACCATGACCAAAGTCCGCAAATGCGCAAACACGACTCTCAACGTGAAGATGGGTGTGTGCAGAGATGAAGAGAAAGACTCTAAAGTGTGTGAGAAGGCTTACAAATTGACCGCCAAAGAAGACTTCTATATCTTTAGAGTGGGTAAACACTGTCTTTTTTAGGTACAAAAGAGGTTATATACGAGCTCACAGGTGTTTAAAATGAGAAAGTACACTGCATGGGGTGAGTGCAGAGCAAATTGGGCAAGGCTTCCTCACCGTTTTCTCTTGCAAAATGGGCAGACCAAACCCTCTATATATACACGATTTAGCCGCAGGTGTACCAGGGGCAACCTGGGTGGGATCGAGTTTCTGCCCGGGTCATCTCAGAAGACGTGCACTCTTTTCAACCTTTGTAATGTCCACTCGAACTTTCGGCGCAATCCGGGAATCCGTTTGAGGTATACAGGACCTATTTCGGACCGCCGTTGTCGATATTTGTACGATGGCATGGGATTAGAGTTTGTATGAAGTCATTGAAGATGGGACGATGCCCTCTGGTCTTTCAGCTTCAACTTTCATCCGTTACCCCGCACAATAGTCACTCGGGATTGCTTAGTCTTGTGGGACATCGTTGCGTAGAGATGTTGAGATGATGTGGCATGGCATCGCATTGGCGAGATGACGATGTTTCCTCTCACCGGTGTTATCGCCGGATTGGGCTGATAAAGCAGACGTTGCTCAGAGCTTCGCTGAGATTGGACTGCTGCATTTGTCGAAGGTCCTCATTGTCATCTTTGAGGTGTGCCTGTCTTCCCGATGTTATCGCCGGGTTGGTACATTGTATCACGTTATGAGTGCCGAGATTGAAGTTGGTCGCATTTGAAATAAGCATTTCCATGGTTATCGCCGAAACTGCATTCCTTGGGGTTATCACCAAGGTTGGTGGCTATTCCCATGGTTGGGACTGAGACTGGATACCTCGGGGTTATCTCCGAGATTAATCGGTCTTCTCCAGTGTGTGTTCCGGTATTGGATCTGCATGCCTCGGGGTTATATCCGAGGTTGGATTTGTTACTCCAAGAGTGATCTGGGGTTGATGCTGAACTTTCGGTATGGATATGGATTGTCTTTCAGGGTTCCCTCTTAAAAGACGAATTTGTCCTCCTGTAATGTTAGTGACAGGTGTAAAGAAAATTTCAAGTGTCTACAATTAGTAAGTCTTTAAACCTAATATGTAAGTTTATATAATTAGAAACCTAACTATTTTAGGAAAAACCTAATTTGAAGTTTTAAGAAACTAAATTTTTCATTTTTACCATAATTGCAAAATTCTAGAAATCCTACAAAAAAAAATTGTGCTAAACCTTAGGGTTAAACCCTAAGGGTTTGCCAAGTTTACAAGATTGCCATTAAAAATAAAAGCTAATTGACCATAATGCCCTTTTTCCTAATTTTTATTAGGTTGCTTGCAATTTTTGTTAAGACTTTAGTTGGTGACCAACTATTGACTTCCTCATGCTCAATAATTCACAGCAACAAGCCACATAATCAGTTATGTTCATTGCATCTAAGTTGTATAAATAGATTTGGAGAGAGAAAGTGTACCATTTAGTTCATTTCATTCCCAAGATCTCAACCAATTCTCTCTCTATCAAAACCTACGATATATTGAAGTATATCAATCCCAAAACCAAGCCCCACCATCACCCAAAACAAATCAGAGAGCCTAGAATCAAAAATCCAAGCTTAAAGGTATAGACCCTAGCTTTATAAAAATTTATGTGGTTCATGTTGTTTGTTGTTTAAAGATATGATAGAAGGTGTTAATCAATGATCTGAGTTGTTAGATGTTAGATCCATAACATCTAGGGGATCGGATTTGATGATTTTCCAAATCTAGAAAAATAATTTTTTGTGTTCTAACAACAAAGTCGGAGGCTGTAGATCTTTGGTTGTTATGTGTTTTTGATTTTTAAGTGTTTGAGATTGTATTTTGCTATGAGGTCTTGGATCTGGATTTCGAATCAGGGTCAGATCTGGTTTTTATTGGATGTTATTCATGGTTAAAGGTCGTTGACCGTCCATGACTTTCTAAAAATCTGGGTAACCCAGAAAGCTTTTAGCAGCGTCTGACATGATTTTCTAAGCCTTTGATCGGCCAAGTTGTATCCAGTTTATAGATTTGTATATGTACTGTATATTGGTGGCTTTAGATTCTTTAAACAAGCAACTGATCGAGCATAATAGACGGTCAAACTAGGCTTGTTGATCACGATTACATGTTTATGGAATTTCCAGAAATCGTTAGCCCATTGTTTCTGACATCCTTTGACCAGTTTTAATCTGAAGTGAATTATGTTTTTAAACTTCTTTATTGGTTACTATGAGCTCCTTGTCATGTGTTCGCTAGACTTGAACAATAATATAATCAACTTCATGACCAGAACCTAAAGCAAATTGAGCCTCAAATTGGACCCTCGAAGCTGACTAGGTTTCTAGGTAACCCAGAAAACCCAGAAAGCTCTGACAATGAGTTTGAAGGAACAGATCTCCTCGTTCTTATGTTGTATGACCATGTTAGTTGTTGTATTGTGTAGTGTTATAACCCTACTACAAGACCATTACAAGAACTCGCTTAAAACAATCGACCAAAGACGTTAAAGACTTTGGCCAAAAGTAGGCACCATGAATATCGATCGCCGTGTTCTTGAGCCTCAAGAACACCTATCACGATATAAAATGTGTCGCTATAGCCTATATATTTTGCTTTTATTTATTTTATTTTCCTAATTTCCTAAAATGATTAAAAATAGAAAATAAATTATAAAAATGGTTTTAAAAATTATTTTAAATTATGAAAATAACTTTTAATTATTTGGGACATTTTTCATTAATATTTATAATTATTTGAATATTAATGATATTTAATTTATTTAATTAGTGTATTAAATAAATTAGAGAAAATGATTTTAATGTTATAAAAATTATTTTAAATAAGAATAAAGTGTTTTAAAATATTTTTGCATTATAAATGTAACTTTTAATATTTTGTGATGAATTTCATCAATTAATTAATATTAATGATAATTAAGTTATTTATTGAATATATTAAATAAATTATGAAAAATAGAATTAATGATTTAGAAATTATAGAAAAATGATTTAAAGGTATTTTAAGTTATAAAATATAACTTTTGATATTTTGTCATTAAAAATATTAATATTTTAATATTAATGATATTAGATTTATTTAATAATTATATTAAATAAATTAGTTTTAAAATGATTTTAATATTAGAAAATCATTTTAAATGAAAATAAGTAGTTTAAAAATATTTTAAGTTATAAAATATAACTTTCAATATTTAAAGGTAAATTTCATTCATTATTTACTATTAATGATATTAGAATTATTTAATAATTATATTAAATAAATTAGTTTAAAAATGATTTTAATATTATAAGAAACATTTAAAATGAAAATAAAGTGTTTAAAGATATTTTAAGTTATAAATTATAACTTTTGATATTTAAAGGAAAATTTCATTAATAATTTAATATTAAATGATATTAGATTTATTTAATAATTATATTAAATAAATAGTTTTAAAATAGTTTTATTTATTTAAAAATCATTTAAAAAGGATATAAATGAATTAAAAATATTTCAAGTTATGATTAAGGACTTTTAATATTTTGATAAATAATACAATAATAATTAAATATTAATGGTAATTATTTAAAAATGATTTCAATTATTTTAAAATCATTCAAGGGTGATAAAATGCTTTAAAAATATTTTGAGTTATTATAAATAACTTTAACCTTTTGGCAATGGTTTCATTAATAGTTTAATATTAATTAAATATTAATGATAATATAATTGTTTAATATTTAAATAATTTAATAATGTTTTTGATGTTTGAAAATTTATGATAAATTATAATAAATGTTTTAAAATTATATTAAGTCATTTAAAAATAATATAATTGATACTAAGTTACAGGATAGAGTCTTAGACTCGATAATTATCCATTAAAAGTCGCTTTCATTTAATCGGCATGTTTCGTAAATTGATCCTCGGGCGTAGATAATTTGATTAGATATGTGTTTATTTGTGATTCAATAGTTGTGGAACATATGTGACAATGTGATTAGGTTATGTCTTGAATTGTAATAAGCGGTTACTATGTGTTATAGTATGATATTCTAATCGATCAAATGATCTTATTAATTGATAGGTGTTATATAAAGATAGAACTAAGTTACTGAATCGTAAGCGCAAGATCGTGCAAGTATCTATCTTACCTTTGCATTTCCTTTATGCAATGGACATGAGTAAGAAGTTTCAGAATTATATTATTATTATGCTATATTATTAACCCTATTGTGAGATATTCTATATCCGATCATTGTTTATCAACATGTTAGTATATGGTAATTCAGATATATATTCTGTTCGTTAATTTCTAAACATGGTTACACAAGTGTCCCCACTTGGATAATCATTGTATTTAATCACATGTTGATATATATATATATACATATACACACACACACACGTCCAAGCTAATTGACCAGCTAGACACAAATTTCAAAAAATTTGTTAAATATGATAAAACCTTTTTGTATCCAATCAAATTGTTTTGGTTCGGATTCCAGACTAAGTATAAACATCCCGATCATGGGAAAACTTTTATGCGCCCAAGGCGGACAGAGTGAACGATCATATCGTTCTTGTAATGTAGTATTGATCAATACAGGGCCCATGGGAATACAACCTAATGCCCGTAAGTTATGACAATTTGCAGATGGAGTTCTGCTAAACCTTAGCGAAAACTAAAAAAAACAATGTTCATAATCTTTCGACTAATACCTATATATATAGTCAATATGTAGTTTCAAAGATTTGAGATAGAATTGTTATGTTATTATTATCGGTTTAGTTTACTTCACAACTATAAATTTGTTGTAGAAGTGATGTGTAACGGGTCAAAATTATTGAGTCGTGATTCTGGGG